>CM044435.1:87340647-87382454 GCA_024363595.1 Xenopus borealis | reverse complement strand
AATTGAACCCCGGTCTCCCGCGTGACAGGCGGGGATACTGACCACTATACTAACGAGGACATGCTGTTTTTAATGTTTTTCTTATTTTTCCAGTAGTCTCCTGCTTCATACACAGCTTTGTCCTATAAGAATAAGATACATCGTAAAATGGCTGTTGACTTAATACCCCTTTGAAGAGACAGCAGGAAAAGGTAATGGTCACAAGATAAGGATGTAAAACTCTGTAAGGCTAGGGCCACATGGGGGCTGAAAACCACTAGCCGAAATCCTCCTGATTTCCTGATTTCTGCCCTACAGCTAGGTTTGCCACCTTTTCTGGAGAAAAATACCCTTCCTATAGCCTTCCTATATATTTATCTTTTTTTCCTATTAATAACATTGGGATCAACCATCAAAAATACCGGCCAGGTGGAAACCCTACCTACAGTGGGCAATAGCCTTGTCTCTCTTCGCATTGAAGAGAGCCACACAGTTCTTTCCCAAAACACACAGAGTCTGTTCTCGCTGAAACAATTCAGTGCAGAAAAGAGAAGGTTTATGGCCTAAACACAGATGTATCCTGACTGGGCTTATATAGTATAATTTGTAACGTTTTGGAAGTTTATTGAAATAGTTTTGTAAATTTTAAAAAAGTGGCCCGTACGGGGATCGAACCCGCGACCTTGGCGTTATTAGCACCACGCTCTAACCAACTGAGCTAACCGGCCACCTGCTTAATATTTTTTTGATTAGGTGAGGTGTAGTGATGGGCGAATCTCCCGCGATTCACTTCGCCTAGAGATTCGTGAATTTCTAGAGAAATTCACGAATCGGCGAAAAATTTGCGAAACGAGTCCCGGGACGATTTTGTCGCGCATCGTGTCAACTTTGTCGCGTCGTTTTCGGCGCGCGTCGCATCGTTTGCGTCGCGTCAAAAACAATGCGCGACTGACGCGCGACTCGTTTTTTGGTGAGATTTCGCCAAGCGAAATTTTGCTGGTGATTCGCGAATTTATTCGCCAGCGGCGAATCGCGGGTATTCGCTGCAAATTCGACCTAGGCGAATAAATTCGCCCATCACTAGTGAGATGTTTTGTTTTGTTTTGTTTGTTGCTAATACTAGAAGAGATATGCTAGCAGCTAGGAATTAGTTTCTCCTTTCAATATTCGAAAGAAAGCACGCACTCCTGCAGCCAAACGGTGAGGTAAAAAGTCAGCTTTATTCCATGAAGTTAAAAGTTAGCGTCCTAACGCATTTCGTATCTTTCGATACGTAATCATAGGCTCCTTTCAATATACATTTTATACATTTTAAAAATCTAGATATTTCTGAAGTGCCAGCATTTTCTGTAGTGCTCTTCATCCACAGAAGCTTTTAGTGAATAAACTATTTAAGCTTGTTAACTATTTTGTTTTATTTTTTTCAACTTTACAGCTTTGAAGACAAATAATTTTGTATGTGAAACACGTTTTTAATTCATGTTGACATACTATAAAATCCATTGCCTCATCCTCCCCTGTGGATAACAAAGCACCCCCCATCCCCTGCACATGATTAAAAACCTTGGGGACCATTAATAAGTATTTCCAAATGCTAACAAACCCCCACCATGTTCACCTCCCACAGGCAGAGTAGACACAGGGGACATAGGGCAGGTACAGTATTGTACATACAGGGAACATAAGTAGGGTTGCCACCTGGCTGGTATTTTGCCGGCCTGGCTGGTAAAAATTATGTTTTATCTCAATGTTATTAATAGGGGAAAACGAGAAATATATAGGAAGGCCTGTATTTTTTTCCCAGAAAAGGTGGTAACCCTAAACATAAGACAGGCAGACAGTGGCACAGACAAAGTGCATAGGGCAGGCAGAGTATGGCACACACACAGGGATCATAGGGCAGTTAGTGTATGACACACAGTAGGAGCATAGGGTGGGTAGAATATGGCACACACAGGGCACATAGGGCAGGCAGAGCATGGCACACACAGGAAGCATAGGGCAGGCAGAGTATAGCACACATAGGAAGCATTCGATCCATTTTTGAATGAAAATGCCCTTTAAAGAAAATTTGTTGGTCGAATTTCCAACTGAACGAAGGTTGAGACGCAACATGCTGCATTTTCCTGCCGTTCGGCGTCTACATGCACCTGTGTGAATACAGCCCCACTGAAATTGTCTGCTCCTGCGCTCCCTGCGACTGAAGGCATAAAGCCGGAATGCAGGGGAGCGCAGCTTCAGACGCTTGTGTGTAAAGCTGGCCACAGACGTAACAATTCCGATCTTTCTCGGGAAAGATCTTTCCAAGAAAGATCGTTCGTTTCAACACACACGTATAGAGCTGAATCGTCAGATATACAGGTAGAAACAATAGAATTCTACTTGTATCTGACGATTCAGCACTAACAATGGCCGATGTTCAGGGAGCTTTCAAAGGCATCCGATCAAAATTTTCCATCCAGTCCGATCAACCAGCCGACCGATATCTTAATCCTCTGACGATATCGGTTGGCTCATTTCCCACCATACACGCACCGAATATCGTACGAAAATTCGTTTCGTACGATATTATCTGTGCGTCTATGTCCACCTTAAGAGCCAGCATGTAGAATGCATTCTACATTCCAACTCCAACACTGATTGAAGTGTATGCAAATGATGTTTCAGTATTTATATTAGTAGCTTTTAGTGTGAAAGTAATTCTTCTCTTATCTTAATGTTTCCTGATAGAGGTAATCAAAGAGATCATGACGTCAGTGTGTAAGAAGCATAAAGGTACTTTGCATCGCAAAAGGATAAAAAAGAAAACTTGGAACAAAGCTTGGCCTTTCATTATTGAAGCTCCAGATAACTCTCACGCAGTATATTGCACTATATGTGCAAAAAGTATAAATGTTACCCATAATCGCTCTTCATCTGTACATGTCCATAGAAAGTCTCAATTACACAGGAGAGCTCTAGTTCAGAGGAAAGTATTAAAGGAAAAGGTAAGCATTACGTGGAAGTCAAGAAACATTTTGTATTGCAAATCAACCTAAATTCTGTTTAAAGCAGAAACAAACCCTAAAGTAAAAAAAAAACCCTACCCTTCATAAAGCCCCCTCTCTCCTCCCCACCATCCTAAGTGATACCCCATGAAAATGCCCCTAAGTTTTTACTTACCCCTCCATGCAGATTATGTCATGTGCAGTTCACAGACACCATATTCAGCTGCCTCAGTAATCTGTGGAATAAGACTGGCGTTTCGGATAGGGTTGCCACTTGGCCTGGAAGGTATTTTTGATAGTTGATCCCAATGTTATTAATAGGAAAAAAAGGTAAATATATAGGAAGGCCGGTATTTTTTTCAAGAAAAGGTGGCAACCCTAGTTTCAGAGCATGCGCAGTTGGAGCAATCTTCCACTTTGCAAAAACTGTGCATGCACCGAAACTCACTCCCTCGAAAATTGCAGAAGCACCAGTCTCATTCCAAGGATTACTGAAGCAGCTGAAGATGGTGCCCGTGAACTTTGCAAGACAGAATCTGCACAGAGGGTTAAGTAAAGAGTTAGGGGCAGTGCCCTGGGGAAACACTTAGGCTTGGGGTGAAGGAGGGTCTATGTAGAATAGGGTTTTTTTTTTTTAAAGTAACAATAACATCAAAACAAAAAAAATTTTAATTAGTATACAACAAATTAAAAACACCAACACAAATTAAATTTTAAAATAGCAAAGTCTTTATTAAGAAATAACTTACATAAACTCCACTTCCTGTCCTCTTCAGAAAGGGCAACGATCCATTCTGCTGCACTTGATTTCTCCTCCCTGGCTTCTCTCTCCCTCGCTCCTCCAGCTCCAGCGTTATTTCATTACAAACAGTATTTTAATTTGAAAGAGAAGTGGAACAAACATTGCAATAAATAAATAAAAGGTAAACACATAGAAAAGAAGTATCGCATGTTAAGAGAAAATTACCTGGGTGTGGATAATCTTGTGCTGGCACAGGGTGCTTGGTCTGAATCCTTTGCCACAGATCTTGCGGACAAAGGGTCGGGTCCCGGTGTGCACTGGCATGTGGCGAGTCAGGTTGTAGTGCGTGTCCCAAGCGTAGTTCCAGCACTACATGAAGGAAGGGACTCACTCCCTCTCGGACAAGATCACTTTTATAACTTCTGCCAAATTCAGCAGCTCTTCCCCCAGCAGCAAACCCAAAGTTTTCACGTGTGAAGTATCTCCTGACTCTGACACGCCCGGCATCTTTACCGGAGATATAAGTCTCTCTTTTATTTTATTTTTTTTAACGCGATCAAACAAACAGCAATCCGCGCTGGGCAAGCGGAGATCGCCCCCTGTACGAACTCACCCTGGCACCGACCCCCTACACATCGCAGCTGAAAGGAACGTGCTCACAGAGAGGGACAGGGAGTCCCTCGAGAGACGTATATCTCCGGTAAAGATTATGTATTAATTTATTGCAATGTTTGTTCCACTTCTCTTTCAAATTAAAATACTGTTTGTAATGAAATAACGCTGGAGCTGGAGGAGCGAGGGAGAGGGGAGCCAAGGAGGAGAAATCGAGTGCAGCAGAATGGATGGTCGCTCTTTCGCCTTTTCTGAAGAGGGCAGGAAGTGAAGTTTCTGTAAGTTATTTCTTAATAAAGGCTTTGCTATTTTAAAATTTAATTTGTGTTGGTGTTTTTATTTCGTTGTATATTAATAAATTTAAAAAAAAAATTTTTTTTGCTGTTACTGTTCCTTTAACTTTTGGGTTTGTTTCTCCTTTAAGCTGATATTATTGAAAATAATTGTAAATTATTCATTTATAATAGAGTTTGTATGCACAGTTTTATACTACATCTTATTTCATATCTAAATGGCCTAATAAAGATAATTTGAACCTAACTGATTGATTTAAAGGCGATATCCACCTAATTAATGATTTTCTTTGTACAATGAAAGAAAACATAATTCTAAGCAATTTTAAATTATATGCAGGTATGGGACCTTTTATCGAGAATGCTCGGCTTTCTGGATAAGGGATCTTTCTGTAATTTGGATCCTCATATATTAAGTCTACTAGACAATCTAAAATCTAAGTCTACTAGAAAAATGTAAACATTAAATAAACCCAATATGCTGGTTCTGCTTCCAATAAGGATTAATGATATCTTAGTGTAGATCAAGGAAAAGTACTGTTTTATTATTACAGAGAAAAAGGAAATCATTTTTAAAAATCTGGATTATTTGGGTAAATTGGAGTCTGTGAGAGATGACCTTTCCATTATTCGGAGCATTACAGATAAGGGGTTTCCAGATAATGGATCTCATACCTGTATTATCATTTTTAATGCTGTTAGTTATTTGTATTGCACAGGGCAATAAGATACTGCTTTCAACATCAGTTACATTTATAAATAACTTTACTTTTACTTTTACAGTTTGTCTACTTTAAATATTATTTCTACACAGTATTGTTCTGTCCTCACCACGTGTTACCCTTGGATGGTGTGTAGCTTGGCATGCAACAAAAGTCCTTCCTTTATTAATCCACTGAGACCAGATTGGAAATATTCAGTTTTATTAACAAGAGGAAGGTGAACAACTGGGGAAGACTGAAAACGACATTGCTTACTTAAACTGTATAATAAAGCATAGCATTACATGCATTAAACACAGTAGTCAGTAGCATGTATCACTGTATAAAAGAAGAGAGGCATCCATGGGCCAATAAGGCCTAGATGCCTGGGTAATAACTGATGTAGCAGTGTCACAAGGTGACTGTACATATATAACAGTTTATAAACTTGCATAAAGATAAAAACAGATAAATAATGATCTGCATTTATATACCAGGATTGGAATATAAGTAATACCTACCAACGATGCTACCACAAGGCTGGATGGGGTAGGATTACATTTACTGCAGATAATACTTTGCTATCTGTGAATAAAGTATGAAGAATGCAGCTAGACTGATCATTTCCTGTTATTACACATGGTAGGGTATGGTAGCCTAAGAAGGACATTTTTATAACAATGCATAAACCATACAACTAAATTACTAGGTGGTGCAACACAAACTATAAAACAATGCTGAAGGCATTACAATATACACTAGGAGTTCTTTTAGTATGACCAGGTGGACCATAATGCTGAGACAATCTACAGTTTGTCTTCTTAGGTTTTTTTTCTCGTGGTTTTCTCTCTGGCAGCTCTGCAGTTGGACTTTAAGGAATTATAAGGTTGCTAGGGTCCAATTTACCATAGTAGCCAGTCAATGAATTGAATGATAGACTGAAATATGTATAGGAGAAGGCTTAAATAAATAAGGTAACGTTACTAAAAAAAACATAAGTCTAAAATTGTAGCCCCACAGAGCAATCATTTTTTTTGCTGGTGGGGTCAGTGACCCCTATTTAAAAACTGGAACGAGGCAGAAGAGGAAGGAAATACTCTAAGTCGGGTATTTTTAATTTGAGTTTAGTAAACTGTTTATCTATTTAAAGCTTTTCTTTGGATTTACTGTTTGGTATATTACTCTATTGTAATGAGTTCCAAGCCACTTACATTTAAGTGCTTGTAATACAATTCAAAATGTTGCATGTGCCATTTGGGAAAGTTTATTAACACTGAATATTTGGCACAAAATGGAATTACTGAATGTACACACATTCTTTTTTTAGATGCTGCTAACATTTGATGATATTGCTATCTATTTCTCAGAAGAGGAGTGGAAATGTTTAGAAGACGGACAGAAGGCACTGTACAAGGATGTGATGATAGAAAATTATCAGACCCTTCGTTTACTTGGTATAAAAGTTACAGACATGTCAACTCACCCTAAATTTTATGGAGTCACTTTGATATGCCCCCGTCATAGCTCAGCCACCTACTGTCACAATTTCTACCCTAAATTTACTTACCTGGCACCATAGCTTCTAGTGGCAACATATTCACTCTTCCTGCTAATTTTGTTTCCTAGACAAAACTAAATCATGTATCTAATGTTCATTAGTTCTCTGTTTTATGCTGGCATGTGTTCTTCATATTTAAGGAACTGACAATGACACCATAAAAGGCCAGAGAAAATAATAATGCAAAATTGCGGCTATGTCACTTATATGTTACTATTCTATACAGTTTAATTTTTTTTATAGTACTCTAAATATTTTTTTCTCTTTTGGTAGGCTACCTGGACTTTAAGCCTGAAATTATAACAGTTATTGAAGAAGGGCAGGAGCCATATATTAAGAAAAATCAGAGGTCAATAAAAACCATAGACACCATCAAAAGTGAGTGAGCTGCTGGTTAAATAAAATACATGCTGTACTGTTTAAATGTTTTATCACAAACTTTTACTGCATTATTTTTGTGAAAGAACAGCATAAAATCAGATAATGCAGAACATTTTATTTTGTTTGAAGAAAGGAATTTGATCATGTAGAGGGCAGCTATCGCTTCCATATCTAACTAATGTTGCAGCCTTTTCTTTTTAACTCTATATGAACGGGGGCTGTTCCATGATGTCTGCAGGAGTGTGATCTAATATGGCTGCATACATAAGGGTCCTAAAGCTGGCACTAGTTCTAGGCAAAACCCTGGCTAGGTTGTGCTGCAATGAGTGACAGTAGGCTGGCTGCGCCAATCCATTGCTCTTGTGGGGTCAACAGCGCTTTACAACTATTTCATTATAATGTTTGATACATTTCTTTTAATTGCCAAATTTTATTAAGGATATCCCAGAAAGATAATGCTCACCAGTTTCTTGATAAAAATTGCAATTAATGTGCCCATAGACCAAAATAATCCCCTTGCCTGATTGGGCTTTTAGGATATTAGGCAGAATAGATGGAAAATCCAGTCACTCAAAGGCAGCCTCCTGTAGGGTTGGCATCTATAAAAAGGATTTGCGACTTGGAAAATGGCTCAACCTTTTTGTTCTTTACCAGACTGTGATCCTGGGATGTCAAAGAAAAGAGGAGAAACACAATCACCAGAATACACAGTGCAAGAAAAAGTAAAGCAAGTAAAATCAAAAGACCTCACGCACAGAAAACCAGAGCAACGCTCAAGACTGCTCAGAAAAATGTATATGTATAATGTTTGCGTGTGCTTATAACATGAATACACTTATAATAAAACAATGTCACAATCATTTGTATGAGTATGGTTGCAGCAGTAAATGCCATATTTTGTAAAAAGTTATATTCTTAATTTTCTTTACTAGTTTTGAGTTGAGGTCAGGCCCGGACTGACAATCATTGGGTTCTGGCAAATGCCGGAGGGGCTGCCATAAGATGCCATAGACAGTCACTATTTAGTGGGCTGGTGGTTAGTTGATTGGGCCTCTTTGTACTTGGAATGCACAGGCCTCTTTTGACTCCCAGTCCAGACCTGGTTGAGGTTAATGCATATGTTTAGTCTAAGGCTGGTCCTGAAGTACAACTTCCAGTGGGATCTTAAGAGGTAAGCCTAACAACAGCTGGAGGGCAAGAGGTTGGTTGTTGTCTCCTTAAAACTTTGGACTTTGAGAAAAAAATTCAAGCTAAAACAAAATAATTTCTGCAAAAAAGTAAAGGGCTGCACGTCACTGTGTGTATTCATAGAGTTCGACGTGCTCAACCCTTCCCATATAACCCTACTGTAGGGTATCAGGTGCTTGATCTGGAAGACAATTTCCTGCCCAACAGGTCCAGCATACAATGTAGAAACAAACCAGCAGCACACTGATTGCAGTGAAGCAAGTGATTAGTTGTTTATTTTAGCCCATATACATACAAGGTAAGGGCAATGTTTCGGACCCCACTATCACTTCACTGTGTGTGTCATACAGACAACACGATTTCCAGCAGGAACAGGAGGGTTCATAGGCATGGTGCTTGCTGGGAAGACTATTGCAGATTCATGTATGCCTCAAAAGCTTTATGAAACTATATTAAGAAGGCAAATTATACTCATGATTTGGTTTTCCCTTGCATCCAAAAAGGAGTTATTTCTTCAGTTTGGTGTTTATTAAGCTGTCAATCATATTGTAGTATGATCAACTCTTCTAGAGCCTTTAATACTTAAATAATAAGGCCTTTTTTTGCATAATGTACATTTCCCCCTGCATTCCCATGTATTTTGTTTCTGTATTACAGCCAGTTCAACTGCAGCTCTTTTAGTTACTTGTCCAGCTTGAAGCTCCATTCGCTTTTGTTTCTGAGCGCACGTTCTTTCTTTGATTATGAAGACCTCAAAAGAGGTGCCTAATGCACATGCCTGATTCATTTCCATTGCAGAAGAGTCAGTGAGTAAGCCCAGTAGGCACCTCTTCTAGGTCTTCATAGTCAGAGCTGCTATACTCTATTACAGATTACTAGATTTAGCAAACCTTGCTTTCTAAGAAGACTCTTTTTACTTTGGGAATATTATGACATCACTGGGGAATGGTTTGGTGAAAGCAGAAAAAAATAAATTATATCTTCAGCATAAACAGACCCACAACTTTGCATATATAAATACAATACATTTGTCAGTACATACTGGAACAGTCAAGGATGAAAATGTGTATCTTTTTTAGCCTATGGGATACATCAATTAAATGATTGATTACTTGATGTGTGCTACATTATTATTTACTGAAAATAATGAACCCACACCAGATGGAAATTGATAAGCAGCATGCATTTCTGTTAGGATTTCCTAAAGGCATCAAGACTCCTTCCCCTTTTATCTACAGTGTAATCTTTACTTTAGCAGAGATAATGTTCTTAATAAAAAATACCAGATAAATGATTAAAAGAGTTCAGGGAGTATTTTCTCTATGCCAAGCCAGGTTTACCAAAGACTAGGGTGATATAGTTGATTTATGTCAATATTGTTTGATATGGAATAAGGACAGTGTAGGGCAATGACATTGCTTGTGAGAAATAGCATGAAAGACAAAAACTATAATTTTAAAGGGCAAGGAAAGTGTAAAATAGAATAAGGCTAGAAATGCTGTATTTTGTATATTAAACATAAACATGAACTTACTGCAGCACAAGCATAATCAAACAAATGATTTATGCTTTCAAAGTTGGCCACAGGGGGCTGTCATCTTGTAACTTTGTTACACATCTTTGTCTGACACTGGCACTGCACATGCTCAGTATGGTCTGTGCTGCTTAGGGATCGTCATAAATGATCAAAAAACAAAGCTGCTTGAGTTCTGCATGGCTGGTAAGTAAGGCAGGGGCTCCCCCTTAAGTGATTGTTTCCCTGCCAGAAGCACTAAATGAAGGGAAAATTTCACTGCATACAGTCAGGTTTCTTATAAAAACGGTACACATTTTAAAATTAAAGTATATTGGAGATAGATTTCTTTTTCATTAAAGAAAGTAAAAATGGGATTTTATTTCTTTGCCCTTTAAGCATATCTGAGCATACACTGAGGTCAGGTATATATTGTTTACTATTTAATATTATGATATTTAATAGTGTTGGTCGTTGGATGTAAAATCCATTTGTTTGGACAAGCCTAGCATTTCTGAAACCTACTACGTACAGTTCCACACAAGTTCTCTAAAGTCAGAAATAGAGATGTGTGGGCCGCCAGGCGGGTTTGGGCTGGCTACGGCAAAAATCTTTGGGATGGGTCAATCGCTCCCTTCCGCTTTCACCACCCGCGACCACACACTGCTGGCTTCCAGCTTCAGTTAAATTTATAAACTTCATTGCCCCTTTCATGATGTGGAGAGGGTACAAGTCTATAAACAGAAGAGACAGAGTGGGCCTAGCCTGGTTTAGGTTGGGACGGGTTAGGGTTGGAATGTGGGTCAATGGAAACTCAACCCACATATCACTAGTCAGAATATAATTCATTTTATGTTTATATAAAAACCACAGTGTAATAAAATGCTGGGTCTGTTGTATAATGAAAGTCTGGGGGCAATATATACAGTATTTCTGTGAGTATTTTAATTTACCCAAAAATAAAAAGATGACTGGGTGTTAGCAAATGTGAAATATGGTGATCAAATGATACTGAACTCAGCAGGTCTCTGTATATCAAATACATTATTATTACTCCATGTGGTAATGCAACATGTCTGTCACATAGCAGGTTCTGGATTCTAGTGTATATTTGTACAAATGTTCAGATGAAGGTCATTGTTTTGTAACCACTTGCTTAACACTGTGTAAATATATATATATATACAGTATATATTCCTTGTCAATAGAAGGCTTTTAACCAGATGAAAAAAGGCAAAAGAAAATGACCCGCTCACTCTACCAAAGCCTATATAACATTTTCACAGCAAATTTCAAATAGAACAGTAGTATGATCGCAATATTCTTGAAGCTGTAATGCTTGATTATTTTATTTATTATGTGTTCTATCACAGGCCACTACATTCAGCAAAGCTCAGCTCCTTTATGACTCCTTTTAACTACTTTGGATATGCTGGTTTTATGATGGTCATAAAACTATTTGCCTTCCCTAGGTCTATTGCAAGGTTCATTCAGATAAACGCTTAAAGTGGTATAGTCATAAGTTTCCCTTTGCTTATATGCATTCATGTTTCATATGTCTCAAGAGAAGACTAGGAGCTGCATTCTTTCGTCAGATGAATAAAAAAAAAAAACCACAGATTTTTTGTTTTACCACGCCAGAGTAATGGGTATAGAGGATGAAAACTTCAGTTTAGGGAGGTTAACTTATGGGTGGGCTGAAGCCAATTGCTGTTCAGTTACTTACCCTTAGCTATGCAGATAACTGCTGTGGCTCCCAATAAGGCATTGTGTATCAAAAATGCAACCAAAGACTGCTTGTAGTGTGGTGTCCTGAAGTGCTCTGACATACACCACTGACTGATCCATGAAAAAAACAAAGTTCATTGTTATTATGACCCTGACTGTGCCAAGAGTTGTCCAGTGAGGAGTTAAACTGCCTTCTTTGCTAAAAGAATCAATACAAATAAACTTCAAACCCCATAAATATGTCACGTTTTATTTTCCAGAAGTCATCCAATTAAACTAGGGTATTCTCTGCTGAGTACATTGGGCAGTCAGTAGTGATGATTTGTTGCAGGGTCACTTGAGAATTGCAATTACGTTTTACAATCACAGTCAGTCAAAGGCAACGTGGAAGTGGAAGTGGAAGCTTCTTAATGAACATAAAAGAAAACCACAGAACTCTCTTAAATGAAATTATACATGTCCAGTAGATGTTCTAAAGCACCGATTCATCTCTGGAAACCCACATTTATTTGAAGTAGCACTGTCCCGCAGGATTACACACAGCGGATATTTCCTTTGAAATGTTACAGTCTCAACCAGAGACCAGTTCATACAGTCAACAACCAAGGGACAACAGCAGAGTTTCAGGAGCCACTGGAGGCCTAGTTGGAGGCTGGACTAGGAAACAGGCAGTTATAAAGCAAAAAGAAATACACTTACTGTAAGTGATGTACAGGCCGGGTTAACAGAATGTAGGCACTTCTACTGAATCACTGTTAGATAACAAAGAAGGCATGAGGATAGATGCAGGCACAAACAGGGTTAATAGGCAAGCAGGCTTGAAGTCCAAAACTCAGTACACATGTAGGTTAACAAGGTACCAATCCAATGTCCAGGCAATAGTTAAGACAGGCAAAGAACAGGCAAGAGTCAGGGCAGGTCAAGGTAAATACTGGCAGAACAAGATCAGACACAACTACTCATGAATAATACAGGGTCACCACCAGCTAGAGTCCTCCACAGAACTAATATTTGTAACCTGGACACATCCTGAGGCCACTACCTGCAACCCACATTAATACCCACTTGTTCACGCTACCCAACCCGCAGCTGCCTTATCCGCAACCTTATCTGCAATCCACCGACTACCGATAAACAGGAAGTGCTGTTGATGCAAACTGGAAGTGACATCATCAGAAATTGGTGGTGGCAGAATAAAACATTTTAAAAAATTTGTACCATAAAATAGAGCTGATATACTTTAAGTTAAGCTAAATAGATATAGATATGTTTGTGAAGATTCTTATTTATTCAGGTCATTGCATATGTGTAGAAATAAGTCAAATCAAATGGACTTGCTGTGTATTTCCTTGAAGATGTTTCACCAGTCATCCAACTGACTTTCTCAGTTCAGAATAACTTGTCAATGCAGAATGTAAAGTGAAAGTAATTGCCTACCCTGCCTCTATGATGAGGGATAGGGGCAGAGAAAGCAATATTTGATTAAAAGCTGGAGATATTTAAATAACTTTATTACAGATGGATGTTTTAATAACATAATTTGGGTTTCATGTTTAATTTGAAAAGGACTTGTATTATACAGCATTTATTTCTGGGTGTTAGGTCCCCTTTAACTGAATTTTTCTTTATAAAAAGCCAAGGCTACTGCTAGATATCATTTCAGGGCAGATTCAGACTGTATATTTATTTAGTCAAGTCTACAGGACCCATCATGTAGGCATTTTGTTTCTGTTTTGTTTACATCTGTGTGTGAGTAGCTATATTGACAACACAACACTTTGCATGCTATTGCTTATGAAGGGCTTTTTGGCTCCTTTCAGTCCTTCTCACCCTAACCATGTTCGGTATTTTCATTGCTCCTACCCCTCAGGAGCCATGCTCCAATATCTTGCACTGATGAGATCTAACAAGATCAAAACAGGCTGTCTGCAAGTTTGGAAATATGGAACTATTAGGCTGTATCTCTGCTATAAACCAGCGGTTCTGGATGCATAGTTAACCAAAGGGACATAAAGGAGTGATTTATGTATGGCATGAGACAAGTAAATATCTTCTGATTAGTGATGAGCGAATCTATCCTGTTTTGCTTCGCTGAAAAATTTACGAATTTACGCGAGAAAATTCGCAAAACAAGGTTTTTTTTATGCCTGTATGTGGCTGCATTTTAAGAAGAATCAGTATACCATGAAGTCTTAACTTTACATCCCCTGATTTTAAGTTTTCTCTCATTTCACAGTTTGATCCCAATATATATAATGCATTTCCCTAATTTAATTTGTTCTTGATTTGACCCAATTATTTACTGGTTTCCTGAAAAACGTAGCATGGGGGTTCTTTAAGCTGCATTTCATCAGAGAAACAAGTTGCCATTTTATAAATCCAATCTAAACATAATCCCAGTTAACAGGAATACAAATCTAAGATGCTGATACGTGCATATTTTTACTACATGTGAATGTGGTACAGGTTTGTCTGTGCTCCCCCATCTCCAGGCATTGCTGCACATTATTTCTTCCCCTCTCTCCTCCTCTTATAAGCACTATAAATCTGTAGAGAAAATTGTGCCTCGCCAGCTACCATAGTGCGAGCTGAGAACACCTCAACCCATCCCCCATAATCCATGCCTTCTGCATTTATTGACACATAATGAATTTAGCAGGAGCCAGTCTCAGATGGTGTCACTAGCACTTGCATGCTAGGGAAAATGATCCCATAGTCATTATTTAGCCAGGCATTTGCACCCTGTCAGCTGCCTTTTGCTCTTTGCAGTATGGATACGGACATGAATATAGAAGTTCAGCCATCCCATTAGCGATTGTGAGGAACAAGGGAGTGTGTGGAACAGTCAGTCCTGCTGTGAATGCTGCTTCCTTGTGCTGAACAAAAGGACTGTGTGATACAAAGGATGACTTGCTGTGCAAAATGTTTTCTTTGGCTATTCTTATGCCTAGATATCCTGCTGCAGGGAGCTTGTGGTAAGTACATACACTGTAAATATTTCTCATCTGCGGATTGGATGTCTGGTGCTGCTTGTGTGTATGCGACAATAAATCCTGCTCTTTCCTTATCATCAAACAGGACATGGATTGCTTGTGCCCCTACTACAGTGCTCATGTGTCCAACCCTAATGTTGCTGTGTTTGGTTCTATACACAAAGTGAGCTTTTAATTTTGCCTTAGTAGGTTACACTGGGGAGTAAATAAGTTTTATTGTGTTGCACACTGAGCAACTTTGTACATTAGTGTATTGGACTGTTGCTGCACACACAATACATTGGCGTCATGTTAATAAACTGGGATACAGAGGCAGTTCTCTTTTTGTAGAGTTGGCCATACCCACCAAAGGCAGGACCCTATGGCCAAACGACCGAATTGCAACTAAGGACATTGCTGACAGGACATGGACCACATCAACTAGCCGATGCAGTCCTCCATCTCCAAGAAAAATCAAACCTGCCCGATAGATATCTGACAGAATTTTGGCCTGATATTGATCAAGGAGACCCGTGAGAACACCCCATACACAATCAGCAAAGATGTCAAACTGGACTAATATTGGCGGCTTTAATCTGCCCATGTATGGCTACCCTGCATGGAGTGGCAAGGAAAATGATCCTGTATCTTTTTCAGACTTTCACTGTCCATAAACCTGGTATAAGTGACTGTTCTTTAAATATCTACACAGTTTGGCATTCAACTTTTAAAACTGTAGATATAAATATGCACATGGCAAAATATTTATATATTAATGACCTTTTACCATAAAAAAAAAAAATTATTACTTGTCTATGTATTTTATACACGTATATTACTTTATATTTGGGTGCTACCATGATTTTAAGGGGGTGCTAAAGTGCTTTTATGAAGATACAACAGACTTAACCCTGTAAGTCCCAAGTTACAGAAGTAAACTACTCGTCCATCTCTCATATGTCTTACTAGCATTTATAGATTTGTCAGTTGTCCTGCTGAAGGCAAGCAGCAATAAGTCTTGGCTGACTTCTACCAACAGCATGGATATAACACTGTTCCTATGCCTCCAGGCACTTAGGCAGATGTGTGCATTCCTCTACAGTAAACTCCCACGCTGCAGATGGCATATCAGGGGAGCACAGACATGGAATAAGCATGCATAAAATAAATATGCACAGATGCTTAACCTGGAAATGCACCTTTCATTAGTATTAAATGGAATATAATGTTAAGATGGATTTGCGGTTTAGTTTGATGTTGCTTAGGAAAGATGTGTGCAAAAAAATCTCTGTGTGCAATTAGGAATGGATATCTTGTAACAATCTGCAACTGGAAGGATAGTATATTTAATCGTATCTCTCTTTCTCTCTCCTAATTCCTCCCCATTACATGAAGCCCCTCATTATTTTCTATGCATAAGGATATCTGAACTTTGGGCAGTTTTAGTCTTTGGTATCTGGGACCCACAGTGGGGGGGGGGGGTGTCACTTGAAGACCCCACCACCCTTGCGTACATCCTTCTAGCTTTGAGCCTTTGTCTGGTGCCATGAAATTCAGACCCCAGATAGCATTTCCCCCTGCACCATAGATCACACATAGTCATTGGGCCTGGGCTGACAGGGCCCACCAGGATTTCTCCCTGTAGTCCCCGTCCAATCCTGATACTTTCCCTGACATCTTCTACATCATTACATACATACATTATACATCAGAGCCCCCCTTTTAAATACAAATATTGGTTGTTACCCAGTTAGCTCATAACAAGGATACTGAGTTATGAGAACAAATTATCTTGCAACAAAAATCTCAGGGTTAGCCTCATTTCCCACAACTTTAAGCCCCTATACGAAGACAGACCTGTTGTTCAGAAGCCTTTTTCTCTACATATTTCTTCAGGAGTGTTTAATAATATTACAACAAAAACTATAAATTGTATCAACTAGGCCACCTGGCTAGTATTTCATACCTCCAAACTGTCCCGTTTTTCACAGGACAGTCCCAATTTTGACATCTCAACCCACCGTCCAAGATTGTTACTGAAACATCCCGACTTTCTCTATGATCTCCTGCCCTGAACAACCAGAAAAAGATACAGTGTTACTGAAATTAAATAAGAGGCTTTTGGTAGATACATTTGTAACAATTGAAGATACACTAAGAAACATTTGTAACTATTTTAAAACCGCAAGTCTCTTGGGGAAACTGTGACTTGCAGCTTAAAGGGCAATTCACCTTCATTAGTAAAACTGTAATACCACATAAGATCTTCCCCCCAAAAAAACCCAAAATATGTTCAAACTTTCCATAGCCTGCCAAATTTTGGGATTTTGTATTTATTGGGTGTAACCATAAAATGGGCATGGCCAAAAAATCAGCAGCAAATCGTATTTTCCAAATGTTGTGAGGTATAGTATTGGCCTAGATGGTAAAATCATACATTATTCTGTTATTTTTGTCTTGAATACAATAGCTGTACAGCTATAAGCATTCCAGTGTAATATTCCTTATGC
This sequence comes from Xenopus borealis, assembly GCA_024363595.1. NCBI lineage: Eukaryota > Metazoa > Chordata > Amphibia > Anura > Pipidae > Xenopus > Xenopus borealis. Next base: position 87,365,290 of record CM044435.1, on the reverse strand, counting down.
TGGTCCTGTGGCTAATGACTAATGAATTTTTTAGCATGGCATCAAAACACACAAAAATAAGCCCCATCTGAGCATGGATGTGAATGTTCTAGTTTTGACAGTAATGACTCTCTTCCTCTAAGAAGAACTGTAAGGTCAGCCAGTATATGGCCACCTTTAGGGTGATCACATTTCAGAAGCCGTAACATTTTTCTATATCTAGGTTGGCTGTGGATCAGTTGTAAGTAGGACACAGGTACTGCAGGCAAGGAAATCATTTCAGTCCTGGCACATAAGCCAAATCACAGGAGCTGTGTACAAAGAGATTGTTCCTCTGCAGGGAGATTAATAATAGCAGTCCTACATGAAGCCCCCAGTTCTGTACGCATGGATAGCTTGGAGAAATGACCATGTCACCAAATGAATTGAATACATCCTGTGATTTATTATTATTGATCTGTCAATCCAATTACATGTTGATCTTCCCTTTGCCAAAAGAAATGAACAGCTGTAAGCTACAAAGATAATGTATTATGCAGGAATAAACAGAGGTTATTTGCATAATGTTTGGTGTATTCCATTTGCATTGGCAGTGGAAGGGGAAGTAGAGAATTTTTCAGAATTCTCAGCCCTAAAGTAACAACTGAATAATATTACAGCACAGAGGTCACCTTCCAGCACTGTCTGATGCAGAACCAGATCACTGTTACATGCTGAAGCTTATGGGAGGAATTGTGGTAAGAATTATCTTGCTCATGACTTTAGTTGGTCAAAATATTCTATAGCCAGTCAGCCAGCCAAAACAAAAGAAAATTGCTAAACCTAATTTTGTATAATCATGTTTGTCTATGGGGACAGTTTAAATTATCTCACCTTAGATCTTTTAGTTTAGAGATGTTCACCTTTAACAGTTGGCCTAGTTTTTAGTAACCTTTTAACTGCTCTTTTTGGTTATGGTCTTTTTTACACATTCTGCCTCTTTCCACACTCCATATTCTGCACTGAAATTTGTTTCTGAAAAGAGCAAACAGTTTATTTTATATTTAATTTTGTAATTTGACATGGGGCTAGACATATTGTCAGTTTCCCAGCTGCCCCAGTCATGTGAATTGTGCTCTGATAAACTTCAGTCACTGCTGTACTGCCAAAAATCCATTCCATCTTAAAGTGCTGGCTCTTTCTGAAAGCACATGACCAGGCAAAAAGACCTGAGATGGTTGCCTACACACCAATATTACAACAAAAAATACACTTGGTTCAGGAATTACATTTTATATTGTAGAGTGAATTTTTTGCAGTGTAAACAATGTAATTGAGAAATAAAAAATACATAAAAATCATGACAGTATCCCTTTAAAGGGCATGTAAAGGCAAAAAAACCCAATTTTTACTTTCTTTAATGGAAAAGAAATCCATCTCCAATATACTTTAATAAAAAAAAATGCCTAACGTTGACTGTATGCAGTGAAATTCCCCCTTCGTTTACTGCTGTGGATAGGAATTGTCAGACGGTCTCTAACTGTTGTGCAGGGAAACAATCATACTTATGAACAGCAGGGGGGAGCCCCGCCTTACTTCCCAGCCGTGTAGAACTCAAACAGCTTTGTTTCACTGTAGATCTCTAAGCAGCCCAGGCCACACTGAGCATGTGCACAGTCTTAGTCTTGCAAAGATGTATAACAAAGTTACAAGATGACAGCCCCCTGTGGCCAACTTTGAAAGCATAAATCATTTGTTTGATTAGGCTTGTGATGCAGTAAGTTCATGTTTATGTTTAGTATACAAAATACATTTTTAGCCTAATTCTATGTTAGACTTTCCTTTTCCTTTAAACAAAAACTTACAGAAACATTGCCAGAGACTGCACTGTTGGAATATCACTTTTCTACAATATTTAGGATTATAAATAAGTAGGTATCTACTACGTTTCTACAGATCGACCTACAAAGGATGTGTACGTATATTGTTTGTCCAGCAGATGGTGATATTTTACAATGGAATAAGAAAGTGTATTGCTGTATAATACTGTTACTGATAAAATTAATTCATGGCATTTACATGTGAAAAGATTTCCTATTATATTTTCCTTTCTATTTCCTGGGCTCTTGATAGAACTTTTCCTGACAGATATTTTTTGGCTCGATAGAACTATCTTGCTATTTGTACATTGCATCTGAATTTCTATACTGAAACAAAGGTCTTGTACAAAGCATATTTGTGAGGCATTTCCACTCATTTAATGCAGGTAACCCTAAGTACTAATAACTCTTTTCTTTTGCTACTTGGAACTGCTGTAACAAGGATTATGCCAAATCACATATAAAAAAATGTCATTTAAATGGTCTTGTATAGAAGGAAATCGATATTTATGATTTGTTTTCCTCTTAACAGGAATATCAGAACCATCGTTTATTGCCAAAAGTGAAGACCGATTATTCAAATACTTATTTCAACAGCAAGAATACCAAAGATGGGTTCGCCCAGTTGAACACTTGAATGATACAGTGAAAGTCAAGTTTGGCCTTGCCATTACACAGCTTGTGGATGTAGTATGTATAGTAAATTATTTTGTGATTTCATAACACATAAACTGCATCACCATCTACATCTAAACGCCATTTCTACATTTCACATGCTGGCACAGGACGTCTGCAGTAAGCTTGCTCTGATTGGGTCCTGTATTCTTGTAAGCTGCTGGCAGTACTCAATATCTGACCTACTTGCTAACCTGAAGGAAGGAATGTAAGCAATTGTCTTGCTGACACATCCAAAAATTTAATCTAAGGCTTTCAGAAAACAGGACATTTTGTCCTCTGTGATTGACTAATCCCCTGCTGAACTGTCCAAAGAATATAAAATAAAAAGCGACCCGGCTGATGCCAGAAATGTAACATTCCCTAAAGATGCCTACAGTAAAGCCCATTATCTCGTTATTTTCTTTAGCATCTGGTAGAGTTCTGTTCTTGCCATGGCCCACTCTACATCTATTGTTCTTTATATTTTGTAGGATGAAAAAAATCAACTGATGACCACAAATGTTTGGTTGAAGCAGGTAAGTGAAAAAGTCAATTCATTTGCGTCATTTTGGAAATAAAAAATAAACGGTTAGTGGCATTCCTGTGAAACAAGTTCATTTGAAATAACCAGTCACAATATCCAGACTGCTTAATGCCACTCCACTCCTTTCCCACCTTTTGTTTTCCTTCTGTAACTATTGGAAAATTTGATTAGAATGAAATATTGCTGTATTAGAAATCTTAACTGGATGACTGTATTTGTTATTCCAAGAATTACGTTACATGTGTTGTAGTATCAAGCACCAAATTGCATGATAATTAACCCTAGGCTACCTGCTCAGGTTCTTATACCTACCTCACAATGAGAATCCCATGCTGCATCTAAAGTTCCTGCACCCCTTTGCTCAGCTTCATCCCATGTCTTCAGTAAATTTAATGCCAGTAATATATTTTCCCTTTCATGCCATTAGAGGAATCTGAAAAACATTGAGTATATGTTTTGTAGTGACTTCCTTTATTAATTACAAGGAATGGCCATATTATTGCATTTGTTAAGCTGCAGAATATCATAGAGACTAATTCCATAAAGGTATGATAACCTTAATACAATTACTTTGTCAATTTTTCTGTTCTCAGTGTTCTCTATTAGATCAAACTTCCATTAAATGTAAGCTGCAGCTGTGTTAATCATATTGGATCCCATCTGTCTTGTGCTATAATACATCACAATCACACCACACTTTGAACACAATAAAAACCCCTGGAAAAAGCAGAGTCTGCTTGTTTGAGGTTGCAAATACATGTAATAGTAACTTAAAGTCTGACAGAGGCCCTTGAACAAAAAGAATGTTTAGATCTTGTTAAAATCCAGGAACAGACATGGACATCATCGTAGTTCCAAGTTCAGTGTAGGATTTGAAGGTCTGGGGCCCACCCCTGTCAAAAACCTAACTTTGCAGCCACAGCAAAAGGATGAAGAGGGTCTAAGATCTCTATCATCACATCAGGAATCTTGGGAGATGCAGAGTCAGCAATAAGGAAACAACCCATCTGAGCAAGAACTAGAGGCTAGATGCAACTGAACCAAACATTAAAACACAAAAATTAAGGCCAAGTTCAGACACATGGAGCTTTATGACAACAAAGACACAGGACATACCAGTGGCTGCAAAAGGGGAGAAGAATATAATGTACAGTTGGATTTTAAGAAGAGGTGCACATTCAAGAAGAATCTGTAAATATATCATGTGATGTAAATATATCATGTGATTTCAAAATGAATGGGCATTTAAAGTTGATTTTGGGAAGTTACCATGGCAGTCCTTTAAAACTATTTTTACAGGTTTATTGTACTGTATATGAATTGGTTTCTGCAGTGTTATTTATTTTAATGTCACTACATTTAATATAAGCTATAGTCCCCTTATTTATTTAATGCCTAGTTACTAATTCTTTATGTTTCCTTCAAGGAATGGGTTGATGTTAAGCTAAGATGGGACCCCAATGAATTTGCCGGAATAACATCAATTCGTGTCCCCTCGGATTCTATTTGGATTCCCGATATTGTTCTTTATGACAAGTAAGATCAGTGGACATTTATATTTATTGCTGGAATGATCTGTAAACTAGTTGTCAGTGTTGAGACAGAGCCCTCAACTCCGTTCCTAAAACTATATAGCCTAAGGCACCAAGTAACCTAGTTTTGCAGTGTATTCCACTTATGGAGTTGAGCAGCTGCCAGAGGCAAAAAAGAAATGTTGGCTAGACTATATGTTTGATACTTTTCACAGATTTGAGTGAAATGGACCCTCTGAAAATCCAGGTTAATTTCCAAGCTTTTTTTGTGTATTGTATAGGTTCCTTCTTGGTTATCAATTGTTATAAATCACCTTTTACACTAGAGAAATATTCCTGTAAAATGGTAGTAATAGTTAGTAAATCCAATAAAATGATTGGTGGGTCTTCAGCAAAACATAATGGTTATTTTATTTTTACATGGTATTAAAATTATGAATAAATCAGGGTGGTATGTTTTTATATTATGACATCTTCTTTGTTGTTTATTTTACTTTTATTATTGTAGTTTTACTAACCAATATATTATATAGAAAATAGCATTGACCTCACAGAACAATGTTTATGTTGTACTAAACACACAGGGGTTATGCATATACAGTATCAATGTGTTGGTTTTAAATAATTAAAGAAGAAGTAGCCAGTGTAGTTATGTTTTATGTGTCTGTAGTTAAAGTGGAGATGTGATGGTAATTTGGTTGTTACATGAGCATCCTTGGCTACTTAGAGGTTGAAGGTTTAGCCCTTTAACATAAGGGGCCAATTGTTTTTTCTCTAATACAAAAAATGAAGCTTGGCAGGTTGTAGATGCTGAGCTTTTTACTTTAAAAAAAAAACCCACTCTGTGGAAAAAAAAGGTACACCAAGGTATTTGTATGTGGAGTTTAGGAACTCGTGTGGTTTTAGTACTTGAAGGCTCGAGCCTAGTGGGTTGAGCATTAGCAAATTATTTTTGTGAATTCTGCATCACTATTGCACAAGAAGTAATTAAGAAATAAACTACTTCTGTTTTTCTAGTGCCGATGGGCGCTTCGAAGGGTCTGTTACAAAAGCTGTGGTGAGATATGATGGCACCATAAACTGGACTCCACCAGCAAATTACAAAAGCTCTTGTACCATAGATGTGACATTTTTCCCTTTTGATCTTCAAAACTGCTCCATGAAGTTTGGCTCATGGACCTATGATGGATCTCATGTTGACATCATTCTTGAAGATTATCATGTGGACAAGAGAGACTTCTTTGACAATGGAGAATGGGAAATTGTTAATGCAACTGGAAACAAAGGAAATCGAACAGATGGGTGCTGCTTGTATCCATATATTACATATTCATTCATAATAAAACGCTTGCCTCTTTTTTACACACTCTTTCTAATTATTCCCTGCATAGGACTTTCTTTTCTGACAATACTTGTTTTTTATCTGCCTTCAAATGCGGGTGAAAAAATTTCTCTTTGTACCTCAGTCCTTGTATCCCTGACCGTTTTTCTACTTGTGATAGAAGAAATTATACCTTCTTCGTCAAAGGTCATACCTCTTATTGGAGAGTACTTGGTGTTCACAATGATATTTGTAACATTATCAATTGTGCTAACAGTTTTTGCCATAAACATTCATAATCGTTCCTCTGCAACACACAATGCTATGGCACCCTGGGTTCGCAAAATATTTCTTCACAAACTTCCTAAACTGTTATGCATGAGAAGTCACGTGGATCGATATTTCACTAGAAAGGAAGAAACAGGAAAGGGGAGAGGACCAGAGTCATCTAAGAATACTTTAGAGGCAGCCTTGGATTCTATCCGTTATATTACACGACATGTAATGAAGGAACATGAAGTTCGAGAGGTATGTAATGCATTTCTAAATGTAGATCTAGTTGGTTAAAGCAAATATGCTTCAAGGAAGAAACAAAAGAAAAAATATAACAATGATGAAGTTGAATGGTGATGGCAGCAACCACATGTATTGAGCTAAAATAATAGCCTGATGAGCCAGATTTGAAAATCGCTTGGGGGGGGGGTGCATTATGCCATAGGTGACATCCTTATTCAGTGGATACTGAATGGGTACTAAATTGGGCATACATCCATGCATGTGGCAACCATGTATGTTTCTGTGTATGGCTAGTACATTTCAAAGTCGAGTGCTGCTTTAGCAAAATCTAGATAATTACAGTACTTTTAGATTAAATCCTGTCATTTAATATAATTATAACAGAAGCTGTTGAAGAAGCACAATATTTTGGCAAAGTAAAAAATTTCCATGGTTTTACATGATATTACATGATATTATAGATACTGTGACCCCTTTAATAGCTAACTATAAAGAAATATGACAAAGTATGCTTTTTGGACAACATATCTCAAGCATGCTTTAATCGTGACAACATATCTCAAAAAGAAGCTAGACACCAGATGCCTATCATTGCTAGAAATGCAGTTGAAAGGAGGAGCCGTGTGACCAGGGGTGTAACAACAGCACGCCAGGTCCCACTGCCAAAAATATTCGGAGGACCTGGCATGCATAGGCACTCCTGTGCCGCCCCCCCCCCTACTCGTTGAGGCATGATTGGGTCAATTTAAAGAGAAAAAAGTGTTGAGGAATTTCAGAGGAAATAGATCCTGTGGTCCATGTTCCCCTTTTCAACAGTAGGGTTGCACCAGTGCATTTGGCAGTTGTAAGATTTAAACATTCTACTCTCATGGGGTAGTCTGGCAAAAACTCAAAAAATTCTAGTTTTTAGACTATAAAAATCTGAATTTTTTGTGAAAAAAAAGAATGTTTTGTGATTTATTAAAACCCGAGGAAAGAAAAAAGTCAGAATCCAAAAATCCATCATCTCAGACCTACTGAGATAGTATATAAGTCAATTGGAGAAGTATGTACAGTAAGATATCCTGATGCCAATGTGAGGATTCTGTGATTTCAGGCAAAAATACGGGTTTTTTCTTGCATAGGAAATTTTCTGGAAAATGTATTGATATACATGCAAACCCATGTGGATTTGGTTGGTGTATATTTCAGAACTAAATGAGATCTTTTCAGATTTTTTTCAGAATAACCCCCTCGGTATTTGTCCAGTCATTGTGCAATTCTAGGTGTTTTTTTTTTCTTTTTAAACGAGAGAATTTAAGATTTTTTCAAGGAATCATATATGTGGGCAGTGATCATATGCATATTTGAAAGATTTGCCAAAATAGATGAAAAAAAGGCTTATTCTTCTGTTTGCTAAGCTCTACTCTTATACATGTATAGATTTTTTTCCATAGATATTGTGAGAATTCACTCAAAAGGCAAAAGTTGCATTTCCTTTAAAAAGAAAAAATACAAAAATTTTATGAAGCATAATCAAAAACAAAGAAAAGTAAATTCTTCTGAAACCTGAACAGACTGGTTCACTTGTAGTTTGCATGTATAGGAAACTGTAAATGTACTTGTTTATGTAATTGTTGGGTATTGAGACATCTGCTCAGACACTGCAGCTGTCACATTGCTCACCCTTTATACTGACCAGTAATAGAATTACTGTGTCTAGTCAAAATTCTGGCCTCCAGTAGAATTACTGAGTCACACAGCACCGTCATCGTATTCGTAGTATTAATGATTTGGTCTCTCTTCAATGGGTGCAGCTGACAACATATGATCACAAACCACAATTAACATTAAAGCAGCCATTAAAACTATGCTTTTTTTATAGCCAGAAATTTGGTTAAGCACACCAAAAAAGTCAACAAATAACTTGGAAGCTTTCAATTCTGAAATTGGCTAAATTTGATTTGTGATTTAGTCAAGAAGCTGAATTTTAAAGTGTCCCAAATTGAAGGGTGGAGAAATGACACGGGGGAAAAAAGCAGGACATTTAGCATAATCAGGGTCACAAAGCACAGAGATAAATTAATAGATGTACCATTTGTAATTGTGAAGCATCATTAGATTTTAGAACTGGTGGGTCATTATGCCATCAGGTTGCTCTGATTAAAATCCTGGGGGCTGCCTTGTATAGAAATGTTAGTACATGCTAGTTTATTTGGACATACAGAACAAATTACCCTCCCTCAACAAAAAAGAATTACAAGACAGTTTAATATGTATCCCTCCCATTCATTTGCATAAGCACTGGGTTGTTTAATGCCACTTTACACTTTATTTGTAAAGTGCTGTTAAGGAGCCGCATCGCTGTACAGTGCATAAAAGTACAATATATATAAAAGTATACATGGGGAGACAAATCACATAATAAATATATACAGAATCATAGGACAAAGAGATTAATTGCTATATGGTAAGAGACATAGTGGGAAGGAGGTCCCTGAGCTTACAGTCTAAGTGGATCGGAGGTTAACATACAGTTACAAATTGGAGATGAAAAAGTACACATGGTAAGGCATAGACAGTAGGCGCAGGGCTAGGCTACTGTTCTAGTGCTCCAAAAGGTAGGCTCTTAGATTTTTTTTCAAAGAGATTGGGAGAGGATTCCTTACAGAAGAATTCAGGAATGGCATTCCAGAGTTAAGGAGCAGCAAGATAGAAGGGTCTGAGACGTGAGGTGGCAGTGGATGTGGGTGGTTAAAGAGAAGGTGGCTCTGAGAAGAGTGGAGAAGACGACCAGGAATGTATAGCGAGACAAGAGAAGAGATGTAGTGAGGAGCAGAGGAGAAGGGCTTTGAATTTTAGCAGAAGGATTTTATATGCTATCCTTTGCTTGACAGGCAGCCATGGTAAGGATCTTAGTTGGGATTGAGCAGATTCTCTTTTAGGAGAGAGTAGAAGAATCCTGGTAGCAGAGTTTAAGATTGATTGGAGGGGAGAGAGATGGGAGTCAGGAAGACCAGTTAGGAGGAAATTGCAGTAGTCTAAGCGAGATAAGATAAGGGCATGGATTAGTGTTTTGGCTGTTGTTTGAGAAAGAAATGGGCATATCTTGGCTATGTTGCGGAGGAAGAAATGACAGGTTTTGGCAGTATTATTAATGTAATTAGAGAAGGTGAGGGACTGGTCAAAGATGACCCCTAAGCAGTGTGCTGAGTTAACTGGGTTAATGGTCATGCCATCAATAGTATTGGTGAAAAGAGGAGAAGGGCTCGGTTTGGGTGGAAAAACCATGAGCTCAGTCTTGGCCAAGTTGAGCTTGAGGTGGCGTTGGTTCATCCAGGAAGAAATAGCTACTAAGCAGTCTGCTATCTGGGTTTGAATGTCAATGGTTAGTGAGGGTGTGTCTAAATAGATCTGAATGTCATCAGCATATAGGTGATATTTAAGGCCAAAAGAATATATAAGGTCTCCTAAAGAGAGAGTGTATAAGGAGAACAACAGAGGTCCAAGTACAGAACATTGAGGCACATTAAGATGAACAGGAGGAGAGGATTTTTTTTTGCGGAAGTAACAAAGAAGGAGCAGTCAGAGAGGTAGGAAGAGGAACCTGGATGCAGAGTGGAGAACTTGAATTAGAATAGAATGGCTAACAGTATCAAAAGCAGAAGATAAGTCCAGGAGAATGAGAATAGAGTAATGACCTTTGGCCTTAGCAGTCTGGAGATCATTTGCAACTTTACATAAGGCAGTCTCAGTGGAGTGTGCAGGTCGAAAGCCAGACTGCATACGGTCAAGTAGATTATTGATGCAGAGAAAGATAGTAATACGGGAGAAGACGAGACGTTCCAGAAGTTTAGAGGCTAGTGGTAAGAGAGAGACCAAGTTAATTACAAACTGATAGTAAACACAAGTAGAACAGCACTATTTCAATGTCAATTTAGAAATGTCCTTGAGTTGAGAAGATTCGGGGAGATTTAGTCACCTGGCAACCAATCACCTCTTCTTTGTGTGACTAATTTCCCCGAAAAGTCTTCCCCCGGCTAGAATTTTAATTGCCGGAGGACGGCACTCCTCGTGAGGCAATTTTGAAAATGAAGCGATCCAAGTGCCATCCCGTCGGCAATTTAAATTCTAGCTGGTGGGAAGACTTTTCTAGTTGCCAGAAAAATAGGTGATTTTGTCACGAGGTGACTAAATCTTCTCGAATCTTCACAACTGTGCCGGCCCTTACCAGAAAATGGGGAGTGTGTTTTGTTATAAAGTTGCCAATAACTGAAAGAAATCAAGGACATTTCTAAATTGACATTGAAATAGAGCTGTTCTATTTGTGTTTACACTTGTGTTTACTACCCTAAGCCCTGCTAGTTTTCTGGCAAGCCCCACTCATTCTCTTGTAGGAGTGTCCCACTGAATACTCTCTTGCCATCAACATTCCTACTGTTTCTATAGAACTACAATTACATGTTCCTAATGTCTGTCTGTTTCCCTCCCACAGGTGGTTGAAGACTGGAAGTTTGTAGCGCAAGTGCTGGATAGAGTGTTTTTATGGACATTTCTTCTGGTTTCAGTAATCGGCTCACTTTTCCTATTTATACCCGTCATACATAAATGGGCCAATATTATTGTGCCTGTACACATTGGAAACATGTATGGAGACAAAACCACATAAGCATAAACAAATGCCATGTTCGTATATGAAATATTTGCTGCTTTGCCCAGTATTTGATGCTTTAAGAGAACCTATATTTTTATTTATTTAACTTACTTAAGCTATTTGCTAAAGCTCCAGAATGTTATTTCTTTGAGCTGATTCCTTTTATATGTTTACATTTTTATTTTGTAATGTTTCATTTATTTTCTTACTATCAGATGTAAGCGTATGCACTGTGCATCCTGCAGCTGCATGTTGCCCTACTCTGTGAGCAAATCACTGCGATGTAAAAAAATAACAAACCTCTTGTTACAAAATGGTAGACTGTGCCTTTTCTCTCTATTAGGTTTAAATGGCTACATATAAGATTAAAAAAAAAGATCTGTATCCACTACTCTCTGCTTTTAAAATGAATGAATATTTAGATTAGTAGGGCTTTATGAACAACATCAAATAGTGTAAATAGAGATAGTTGCCTGGAAAAGCAGACTGACAAATTTTTAAGCAACCATCACTTTATACAAACCTTTGATACCAGATTTAAAAACATGGAATGTGCCCCATGTGCTATGACAGAGTAACATCTAAAGGAGTCCATGGCAGAAGAATTTAGGTAAGCAGGAAATACTTTAGTGTTTACACACAGCTAGTCTGCTGCCTAGAAAACCCTCAGTCTTTTAAGCAGGAAAAGTTGGGAACTCCTTGTAGCACAACAGCAGCTAAAGGGGCTAAGATCAGTAGGATACAATCTTTTCTCCAATGGAATATCTAAAAAAAAAAAAAAATAGTGATCCGCTCCCTTCTAACTCATCTTGTGTGCATACAGGGCTGAAATACTAAAATATCCACATAAGCATGTGCTGCCAGGCTAAAGCTATGCATGTTGATGCTCACACTCGAGATGGCCTGGATGGGTGCTGATTGGCATTTTGTCCACTTGTGTATCTATGCCAGCAGGGAAAATGCTGGAAATACCATTGACCTTAGGCTGGAAAACTCCTTGACAGGCATGTTGACTGTGGAATCCAGTATTACTAAACTAAACAAAAATGGATTCTGACAAAGCCACAATCCAATAATGCAAATAGAGGACACCAATGAAGGGAAATTGTAGATCAATATAAAGGCTAAATGCTCTCCAAGGGACATAATTATCAAAATGTGAGATTAAAGCTCACCGCAGAAAAACTCACCCACTTTCTATTCATTATCATGGGATTTTTAGTAGCGTATTTATCAGTAGGTGAAAATGATTGCTAAATACACTTCTAAAAATCCAATAGGAATGAACAGAAAGTGGGTGTGTTTTTTTTTTTTTTTGACAAATATGCCCCCAAGTGTTTATTCTATTGCTACCAAACTAATAGTTTTGGACAACTTTTTATTTTATACAGAGCACACACCATGATGCTATGCAGTTTATGCTGGAAGAAATTGCTGTCAAAGCTACTGTTATCCAATTTACAGTAAACCATGAAAGATGATTATGTTATATAATTGTATAGCAATCTGAAAATCATAACACTTCAGTGGGAGAACAATTCTATCAATAAGATGATGATGAGAGAGGCAATGTACATACAGGTTGTGTTGAAAGGAAGAAGTTTGCCGTTATTTTTAATTTCAAGAAAATATCTAATACAAGTAACTCAAAACAACTGGACTTGCTGAGAAATTTTAATTAAGACATTTCACCGCTCATCCGAGCAGCATCTTCACTTCAACTGACTGGTGTAGGGGAGTTCTCGGCATATAGACTCTTAGAACAATCCAATCACAACGGCACATTGTAACTCTTCAGAAAGGTGACATCTGAAATTCACAGAGGTGTTGATTCTGTTTAGTTACTGTGATAGGATTACCAATGTTTCATGCATCTCCTATAAAACAGGTGTTACTTGTGAGCGTTGCATGAATGGATGTGTGAATATTTCTGAAACTGCCGGGGTACAGATGTTAGAACAGCATTGTATGTAGAGACAGGTGGCGTTGAAGGCCCTCACCTCTGTTCAGGGGTGGTTTCTCCACCTTAACATGAATCACCTCTTTCAAAACAGCGGTCTTCTTTATCCAAAATTTGTACATTGCTATCTTCAATAGAGTGTTGTTTAGGTGTAGAAAAACAGCCGAGTCTTGCCCTGTAGAGTTTACTTTCCTATGCTGATCCATTCGCTTACTAAGCAGTTGTTTTGTCTACCCAATGTATAGATCAGTGCACTCATCGCTACACTTGACTGTGTATACTACATTTGTTTGTTTTCCCTTAGGAGTTGGATCCTTTGGGTGTACCAAGTTTTGTCTCAGTGTATTGCTAGGTTTGAAAAACACAGGGATGTGGTAAAAAATTATTTCTTTTATTAAATAGATCTGATTAAATATTATTACTTTTTATACATAATCCCATGGCCTCAGCACTATTAGCAAAGGCAGAAGACACCCCATTTACTGGGATATAATGAGCCCTCTGAGGAATAAAGCACAGACAAAATTATACATCTATGCCCACACATTAATTAAAAGGTTTTTATCATCATGACGCAGAAAGCTTTAGCAGTGAAATGTAGTTTCAGAATATGGAATAACCCACTAAACTATTTTTATTTTCCATTTATGGTTGTCTAATTGAAGCCTGACCAACCATAAACAATTGTTTTATCAACATGAGAGTTTGTGCCATTTTTCTTAATGGGGAACCATGGAAAATCCATTAATGGTGGGCAAAATGTGCAAAAATCAATGCAAAAAAATATTGCTGTTAACACAAGTGTGATAACAAGAAGCACAGATTTATCAATGCATCCCATCATTGAATCATTATTAAATATTTTCACTTATTTCAATGTGTATGCAGACAGTGTCAGAGTGGGGGACAGGGACTACTAATGCTGCCACATTAGGGGCCCACACATACCTGCCTCAGGCCCCCGACCCCCCCCCCCCCCCCCCATTACCAACTCCTGGGTCCCCTTTGCCAACCAAACCCTCTTCCAGCTGGCAACCCCAACCAGCATGTACCTGCTTTTCTTCAGGCAGGTAGTTTTAGGCAAGCAGGGGGAGCAGACCTGGGCCATCGTAGCCCACAGGTTTTTTTCCAGTGTCCCACTGACCTAGTCAGCCCCTGTATGCACATACATCAATACAGGGATACAACATTTTGCCAGCAATATGAAGTAACTATTTAGAAACATTCTAAAGCAGCCTATATTAAAATCATTTATGAGGAAAAACTTTTGACATGGTATTCATGAAAGTAGATCTGACTTGTATGTTTCTAAGACTATAAATAATTGGATTCAGTAAAGGAATAACTACAGTGTAAAACAATGATATCACTTTATCCGTCTGAATTGAGTGGCTTGAAATAGGTCTTATATAAACAGATATAGCTGTTCCAAAAAATAAAATGACTACTAGTAGATGAGAGGAGCATGTTGAAAATGCTTTGTGTCTGCCATCTGATGACTTAATCTTCTTAACAGATGTTTGATTTCTTAGCCCCATCAAGCTGCAAAAGGTAAAACACATGGTATGGTTGATTGTAATAAAAATACATGAAACCATGAAGTAACGACTGCTTTCTAAACTAAGGTCTGTTGAGCTTAATGAAGGCGTTGGATAGGAAACTGGCTACAGGATTGGGTCCAGAGGGTTGTTGTTAATGGTACATTCTCTACTTGGAGTAAGGTTCCGATTGGGGTCCCTCAGGGCTCGCCATTGGGTTCACTTTTATTGAACTTGTTCATTAATGACTTCGGGGAGGGTATTGCAAGTAAAGTATCATTGTTTGCAGATGACACAAAACTATCCAGCCCATCCAGGATGTGGCATCCTTGCAACAGGATCTTGACAAACTGGAAATCTGGGCAGCTAACTGGATCAACTAGCAGTGGGAGGTGAAAATAGAGTTCAAAGGATGAACTTAATCTACGTGTGTCTTCTTTCAATCTAACGTACTATGTTACTATGTAAGTACTGATCTCTGGCCTAGTGAAAGAATCTGAAAAATCTGGACAATATCCAGATCTAGGAATAGGGTCAGCAGGACATTGTGAAAAAACCCAAGTGGGCCCCAGGCTCTTATGGGCCCTGCCAGCCCAGCCCTGCTCTCTGCTCTTCTTCTTACTGCTGCAACCTCCCTTCTTTGGGCAGTTTGCAACAAAAACACAGTGCACAAGGCACAGTGGGTGGGGGGTCAGAGGGGATCCCTGAGACAGCAGCCAAAGTGGGCCCCAGGCCCCCCAGTACAACTCTGTCTAGGGACTAAACATATTATCCAAGATATCTGTAGAAATAAGTCAAATAAACTGGACTTGCTGTGTTTTTTCATGACATTTCACCAGTAATCCAACTGGCTTTCTCATTTTTTAAGAAGAATCCAGAATTGAGAAAACCAGATGGATGACTGGTGAAACGTCAGGAACAAACACAGCAAGTCCAGTTGATTTGATTTATTTATACAGATATACCATGATCTGGATGATTGAGAATCTTCACAAACGTATTATCCAAGAATATAAAGCTGTCCTTAAAATCAAACTCATTGAAAATCAGGCCGCAAAAATGTAGACAAAGCAGATAACAAGCATGCATCATGTTACAAACATTTTTATCAAAGACATTCTAGCATCTAAACATGTTCTGATAAATTGACTCCGGTGTATTCCTTAAAAGAGAGATAAAAAGACAATTATTGGTGAGGGGCCCCAATAAAAGTAAAAAAAAAAAATCTCCATTGGTGGTCAGGGTCATGCCTACAAGTTAAAAAAAATTGGTGGTCAGGGCATCCTAGTAAAAGTTAAAAAACTTAATTAGTGGCCAGCCCCCCCTCACAAGTTGAAAGTTGGCCCCATGGAATTTTTTTTTTTAAAAAGCATTGGTGGCCAGGGACCCATTGAGGATTAAAATAAAACATTGAAGGCCAGGGGTTTAATTAAAAAAAAAACATTGGTGTTCAGTGTTCAGTGTTCAGTCTCAGGTTCTTCTTCCTTTTCCTTGGCATAGCAGCAGCTTTAGCTTTGACAGCTTCAGTTCCTTTCATGGCTTCGGATCTTCTTCTTCGGCACTGTTTGCGACTTCGGGCCTTTAGGTCTTTGGCTTTGTGCCTTCAGCTCTGACTGTGGCTTAGGGTCGTTGGCTTTGGCTCCATTCACAGCTTTCGTAACTGCATTCGTGACTTTGGAGCTTCGGCTCCATTCGTGACTTCGGAGCATCAGCTTCTGCTCCATTTGTGGCTTCCATTTGAGTAGCCACAGATATTTTAAATACAATTCGAGTATACATTGGACAAATCATTTGCCCAAAATAAAGCAATAAAAACAGAGACAATAATATGAAATTGGTTGCCTTATGAAACTATGTCACAAAATGTAATTTCCCATGTACTATCATTTCTGTAAGGGATATGTAGCATAACTCTTCAAGCAGTGAATTTAGAAAGTAGAAAACACAGGTTTATGGGAAATTTTACATATTTACAATATAACCATATAGATAAGTAAATAGCTAGAATAAGTTAGAATAACTAACATTGCTATCTAGACCCATAAGTGCAAATGTTTTTAGGATATCTCACCAAATAATCTCTTTCTGCTGTGAAACACTCCTGTTATATTTTATCCCCTATCCTGACAGACAACAATGTACTGTGCCATCCACCCCAAATATGTCATAGTGCATAAAAAGAAATACCAGGGACCTGTGTGACAGTAAAATACTCACACATATATTGGAGGATCAAGTGCACTGCTTTGAGCCCAAAGCTTAGGGAGGCAGATGAACTATGCAAGCCAAAGTAGCAGGCCTTCCAATGGAATTATATTACAGCGCAAGATGTGTAAGACTGAATTTATGCCTGTGATTTTGAAAAGTCTGTATTGGAGAGGTCCTTTGGAGTGCCCCTTATGTTGGTGTGTAGGGAACCCTTTTCCATAAATTAAATACAGATACATATAAATTGATACCGTACTACATTTTAGACATTTGAGAAAAAAAATATTTTGGTTTAGCCTGTGCCCCTCTAAATTGCTTAGGGGGCACTAGGTAGGGCAGCCCCAACTGACCTGTGTATTTGACTCTCGTCTCCAAGAAGATTATAAGAGTGCTGGTTTGCAAGGTATTTATATTATTCTGTAGCAATATATTTTACCTTGGGAAGACATCCCAAGAGTATTATAATTATATTAATTAAACATCTAAATTACAAAAAAATCCCCTTCTCTGCCTGTAACTCAAAATTAAGTATCCCTGAAAACTTCAGAAGAGTAAATCTAGGTTAAAGCCTAACTTACTAACAATATGTAATAAGATTGTTGTTGTATCTTTGATGTGTTGATTGCTAGATTGCATCTATTTCGAGCAGGGGCGCCCCTAGGTGGTCCTAGCGCCCAACCACACAGCCCTATCGACCGCAGCTCCGCACCCCCCCCCCACAAGCGCATGTGAAGGAGCACTAGGGAAATGCGTCCCCAGTGCTCCTAAGCAAGAGTGTGGGCGATATGCCACCCCTAATATTTTGCCCCCTTAGGCCTGATCGCACATAACTGAAAGCTGAAAAGAAATCTGACTGTGAGCATAAACAGGAAGTCTTTAAAAAAAAAAAACATGTGCAGTGAACATTTGTTTAATGATGATTATTTGATCGTCCCATTCACTGACCTATTTCATTGTTTTGCAAAGGGAAGTTTTTACACCTGTAAGATTGACTGTTGGGGCAATTGGAGCAAATTGGAGCGGTTATAAATACTAAAAATACTGTACTGATACAAATATTATTCCTACAGAGTATCCATTTTTTCTTAGCCCTTCATTATCAATTAGTTTCCTTACTGATAACTTTTCTTCATTCATTTGGGGTATCCACCCAGAAGCTGCTGCAGTTGGATTCCTTAATAAATACACTAGATTTTGGTATTTTGGAGGAAATTAAACTAATTAATTCTGTGAGTGCATTTTTATTTTAATATTTATTTAAATCAGATTTATCAAGGGTCGAATTTTGAGTTTATGGGAGTTTCTAAAAACTCCCATAAACTCGAAATTCTAATTTTTTAAATTTGAGTGAATGGATTTGACCTGCAAATTCGAATTAAATTGGAATCAAATTTGATTCTAATTTTTTTTACAAACAAAGTAAGCTATTCCCTAGTCGAATTACACAAAATTTTATTCGAAATTTAAAATTTAAATTTTCACTTTGACCCTTGATAAATCTGCTCCTATATGTATTCACAGCCCTGTGCTTTTTATGTTGTACATTCCATGAGGATATCACTTTGAACCCAATACCTTGTGAGCAGACAGCATGTTAGTTACACTGGTTTCTGGGCTGCCATGTAGTAATTATCTGTATTAATTTCTAATCACCCTTATACTGTGATATTTATATTCTTTATGTACTGTAAATTTTGAGTCAGTCCCTAAGCTCAGTAAGTGACAGCAGCACAGAGCATGTGAATCAGTGAATCAGCAGAAAAGAAAATGGGGAGCTACTGGGGCAGACCTTTACTGCTAATGGGCTGTGGTTGCCTTGGGCTAGTAAAGAAGCCCAAAACATAGGGGCAAATTTATCATTCACAAATTTGAGGGCTTTTAGCCCTCGAATTCGGCAGAAATTCAGTAGTAATTTGATTATCGAATGATAATCGAATAGTTTTTGGCTATTTTTTGTGCGCTATTCGATGGCATACGAAAAAATCGTACGATCGAACAGCGATCCTTCCATTTCACAAAAAAATAGTGACATTTTCTTCGATCATTAAAAAAATTCGTATTGTTCAAACAATCGAGGCGTTTGATTGTACGAATGGTATTTGAGCAGGTTATAGGTAAAAAAGCCTATGGGGGGATTCCCATAGGCTTCTATTGCTATTCGGTAGGTTCAATCTGGCGAAGTAGGCAGTCAAATAAAATTTTAAAGGTGAAGTACTTCAATCATCGAATGGTCGAATGATCAAATATTTGATCATTCGATCTATTCGATACGCTCGAATTTAGCATATTCGATGATCGAAGTGGCCAAATTTGCATATTCGAACATCCGATAAAATCGTACGATCGGAATTCGATCGAACTTCGAATTATTCACGTGAATTGTGTAAATCTGCCCCATAATGTACAACATTTCTAGCTACTTCTTTAGTTTAACTTTCCTTGTCCTTTAAGGAAATCCTGTGTGTGTGTGTGTGTTCCCTAACTAACACAAGGTTTGGGCCAAAAAAGCTTGGCATAAGTTAGGAAACTCACCTGGGTTATCCTTCAAGATTCCTCAAGTGGAAAAGCATAAACTATCTTAAATCAGGCCCCATGTCTATATTTTGGCAGTTTATAATGAGTAGAATATGATTTCACTATGCTCAAGTTGTTTTTATTACATTTTTAGGCGATTGCGTTTTGCAAATTCAAGTTTTTATTAGCATACATATGAATCTTCCAGTTTTTATGAATTACAACAAAGAAAAAAAACAAAAAAAATTATAAAATATGTATGGCCTCAATGTGTATTATTATGTTCTTCTTTGCCCTATCTCTACTTGTGCCATGCTACTTTTGATCTGCTGCCATGTACCATTTTGTCCTCCTTTCCCTGCCTTCTCATATGCCATTCTGCTATTCAGAGACCACTACATAGGATTACTGATATCATTCCATAACAGACAATGAAACCCAAATTCACTGGTGATATAATAACCTAATTGTGATATAATATATACTTAATATAGAAATACAGTAGAACCTCATATTTACATCCCCTGATTTTAGGTTTTCCCTCATTTTACATTGTTGTTTTGTGGTCCCACCTATTTATTATGCATAATACATTTCCCTGATTTTACATTTTCCTGGATTTTACACCATTCAATTCTGGTCCCTTGAAAAAGGTAAAATTGGGGGTTCTACTGTACCATTATTTAACATATTCAAAAAACTGAGAAACAATAAATATGCAACACGAATTCTTAAATAATACTGGCAAAAGGAAATACCGGTTTGAGAACCCATTTCAGCCTATTTTAATTTAAACCATGCCCAAATGACATTGTATTCATAAAAGCAGATTTGACCTGAGCATTTCTAAGACAATAAATAATTGAGTTTTAAATTGTTAACTTGTTTTTCTTCAGGCTGGTAGATTTTAGGCAAGCAGTGTCCCACTGGCCCAGTCAGCCCCTGTATGCACATAAATCAATACAGGGATACAACATTTTGCCACCAGTATGAAATAACTATTTAGAAATATTCTAAAGCAGCCTATATTAAAATCATTTATGAGGAAAAACTTTAGACATGATATTCATGAAAGTAGATCTGACTTGTATGTTTCTAAGACTATAAATAATTGGATTCAGTAAAGGAATAACTACAGTGTAAAACAATGATATCACTTTATCCGTCTGGATTGAGTGACTTGAAATAGGTCTTACATAAACAAATAAAGCTGTTCCAAAAAATAAAGTGACTACTGCAAGGTGTGAAGAACATGTTGAAAATGCTTTGTGCCTCCCCTCAGATGACTGCATTTTCAGTATAGAAGATATTATGTTGGCATAGGAAATCAAAATAATGAAAACAGAAAAGGTTCCAAGAAGACCGGATAACAAAAACACAATGATTTCACTCATAAAAGTATTAGAACAGGACAGTTTCAGCAGTGCAGTGATATCACAGAAGAAATGTTTGACCTGGTTTGAATCACAGAAAGACAGATGAAAAGTACAGCCTGTTTGTACTGCTGACAATAGGAATCCACTGGAATAGACAATGCCAACCATTTTCAGCAGAAGATCTCTGCTCATAATCATAACATAAAGTAAAGGATTACAAATTGCCACATAACGATCATATGCCATTACAGTTACAAGGAAACATTCAGTACCACAAAATAGGCAAAAAAAGAAGAGCTGAGCAGCACAGCCTTTAATGGATATAACCATTTGCCTGGAAACCATGTTGCTAATTATCTTAGGAGTGATGACAGAAGAATAGCAGATGTCTGAGAAAGAAAGATGGCCCAAAAGAAAATACATAGGGTTCTGAAGTGTGGAGGAGCAGCAAATTAAAGAAATCATGGAAATATTGCAAAGTAATGTCACTAAGTAAATTAATAAAAAGAATACAAAGAAAATACCATTTAGGTTGGGATTATCGACTAAACCTGACAGCAGAAATTCTGAAACCGATGTGTGGTTTCCTCTCCCTATAAAGTAACTGGGAAACATCTGAAATATAAAAGTAATTTTCTGCATAAAATGGTCATTTCAGAAGAAAATGCTTCACAACAAATGTCTACAAAGTTGCTAGCTGTATTAAAAGACAAATTATTGATTTTAGTTAATTATTCTACTGATTCGGTGGACAGAAGTGAGCAATGTGCAAAGTGAATTCTTTACCGCAAGGTAGGAGAATACATAGATTAACTAAACTGAATGTACATAAAAACTAAAGGGAAACTTGATATACTTGGTGGGATTTTTTTGCTTTGTTAAAAGGTTGGTCTGAATGGATAAGATGAACAAACACTGGGCCTTTTGGAGATGCATATCTGTATTAACAAGTCAAATCAACTGGACTTGCTGTATTTTTCTCTTGAAGATGATCTCACATTCAGAATCAACTGAGAAAGCCAGTCAGATGACTAATGAAATGTCTTTAAGAGAAACATTTAGCAAGTCCAGGTAATTTGACTTATTACTATTGATATACCATGAGCTGGATGATAGAGAAGCTTCACATACATATTGCAAATCATTTTGAAAATGCTGATTCCCATTGATATCTACAATTGAAGTCTGCACAGATGTGTGACCTGATATCCAGAATACTCGTTACCTGGGGTTTTCCAGATAGGGGATAAGGGAATCAACATACTTAAAGGAAAACTAAAGCTTAACTGAAGAAGTAGGCTAGAAATGTTGTACATTGTGTATTGGACTTCTTTACCAGCCCAAGACAACCACAGCTCTTTAGCAGGGAAGATCCATGTCTCTTAAGTTGCTTCAGTAGCTCTCCATCTTCTTTTCTGCTGATTCACTGCACATGCTCTGTGCTGTTGTCACTTACTGAGCTTAGGGATCGACTCAAAATATACAGTGCAACTAGCATCAGAATGTAAAGGGGTTGTTCACCTTTGAGATAACTGTTGATGTATGATGTAGAGAGTGATATTCAGAGACAATTTGTAATTGGTTTTCTTTTTTTATTATGTGTTTTTTTAGCTAAACAACTTTTTATTCAGCAGCTTTGCAGCAGGTTTGTAATTTTAGCAACCCAGTTGCTATGGTCCAGACTACCCTAGCAACCATGCATTGATTTGAATAAGAGACTGGAATATGAATAGGAGACGGATTGAATACAAAGAATAGGAATGCCAAGTAGCAATAACAATACATTTGTAGCCTTACAGAGCATTTGCTTTTTACAAGGGGTCAGCAACGCCCATTTGAAATCTGCAAAGAGTCAGAAGAAAAAGGAATATAACGGTAAAACTATAAAAAATAAATAATGAAAACCAATTGAAAAGTCACTTGGAATTAGCCATTCTATAACATACTAAAAGTTACCTTAAAGGTGAACCATCCCTTTAGCATCACCTTATGTTACAGACGAACTCCTTTAAGTCTACTAACAATGAATTAAATAAATGCAGTGGATTAAAGCTCTACTTCTGAGTTTACTGAATATTGGGTTTCTGGATAGGAGCTCCTAAAAGTGTGCCTGAAATTAGTGGTAAATGAAAGTCTTGGTGACTCTTTGCAAATAGACCATATTCCTGTGAAAGACCCATCATGTCTACAAGTACCAATACACATATTTCCTTTTCAGTTGTACATTACATTTTTGATAGGTTTTCATTATCCCTATGCATACCTGAAATTAGCTGCAGTGGGCCTTTAGGGAACTGTCAATCCTACTCGTGAATGCTTTCTTTTTCATAAAGGAATTTGCATTATAGCTGTGATTTTTAAATTTGTATGGAAGTTAAATCCTGCTAAAAACAAGCTTAATAAACCATTACAAGACAG
The DNA here is from genome assembly GCA_024363595.1 of Xenopus borealis. Taxonomy (NCBI): domain Eukaryota; kingdom Metazoa; phylum Chordata; class Amphibia; order Anura; family Pipidae; genus Xenopus; species Xenopus borealis. The sequence continues at coordinate 87,342,235 of CM044435.1, read as the reverse complement.
ATATATTCTTATGCAGTTATAAAGATCAGTCATCAGCAGTTTGGGCATATTTTTCAAAAGGTAAGATGATTCTATACAAGTTCTCTATAACTTAGTCCATAATCTAATTTCCTTATATAGGTTTTGTTATTTTTTTAAATAATGTTAGAATTATATCTTAAGGCTATGCCAAATGTGTCAAATAGAAATGTACCAGTACATGTAGTGACTAAGATTTAACAATTAACAGATTAGATAGCCACATATATAAAGTTGACAATAAAAATCCAAATATTTTATGTTGCAGTAACAGTCTGACCTTTAAAGGTTAACTTGTGTGTCTGTAATAAATGCCTGGTTTGGGCTGTATTTATTGTATCCTACATTATATGCTACAGGGACAACATATCCCAGGAGTTTTGTAAACATTCCATTGGATTAATTAAGCATGTTATTTAACATATTGTGTTATCTATTCCATATCTTTTGCACCATTTTATAAAAAGTGTAGAGCAAATTTATGGAAAATCAAAGTCAAGGATTCCAGAAATATTCCAAAAATGTAATATGGGGATTATTTACTTAAATCCAAATATATCTCATGTTTTATTAAAAAAACTATGACCAAACTCCCATGCGTGATTTTATTTATCAATTAAAAAACTCAGAATTAGAAATCCATAAAATTGAGGGAAAACACAGATCGCTCAAATTTTTAGGGCTTCTTCCAGAACTGCAAAATATTCAGGCTTTTTTTCTGAATTGCTATAATTTTTCTAGTTTTTGTCCGAAAACCCAAAATATGATAGGTGTCTCTCCCATTGACTTATACAGGATGTCAACAGGTCTGAGATGGCTGAGATGGCTGATTTTTATATTGTGACTTTTTGCAGAATTGGGGTAAAATAAATCTTGAAAAATTTGAGTTTTTTTCTTCTAAAAATTTGAGTTTTCTTGTGAAAAAACCTTTGGCTTAATTACCTTTCCTACTTCTAAGTGCATTTGTTTGGTACTTGAGAAACTAAATGCAGTAATGATTTGTATACAAGCTTTTTTACTTGAAACTAAGATATAATTAATCCTTATTGGGGCAAAACAGCCTATTTAGTTTACATGATTTTCTAGTAGTCTTAAGGTGAGAAGATCCAAATGACAGAAAGACCCATTATCCGGCAACCCCCAGGTCCTGATGATTCTGGATACTAGGTCCCATACCTGTATTGCATTTTTCATCAGTTGAATGTGGTTCTTTCTAACTGAATATGCTCCCTTGTATGGAATACTTTTCCTCTGTAATTGTCTGACTGAAAAATAATGAATGTGCTACAATAGGCTTGTATGACACTCAAGATATGCTGACTTTAAGGGACTTTGATGACTCGGCCCATTGCAAAGCATATAATTTTATTTTTATGGCACCAGCAGTTACAGTCAATTATGTTTTTCCATACCCAGAAGAGACACCATGGTTCCAGCCCCATCTCAAGCTTCCATCTATAATAGCCATCTTTAGCTTCGGGAGGAACCCTCCACTAATCTCATGCAGCCAGGTCTTAAAGTGAGAGAATAAAGGAATTCTGGGCAGAAAAAGGAACTGTAATGTGCAACA
>CM044435.1:87301437-87320147 GCA_024363595.1 Xenopus borealis | reverse complement strand
CCATGGTGGCATCCTTGCAGTGAACTCTGTGATGTTGTTCAAAGATAGTTCAGTGTAAATTAATTCATTGAAAAGTAAATCGCTCAACGGTAACAGATAAAAATGAGTCTCTATATTTTTCTATATGCCACTTGAAAAGTAAAAGCATGGGAAGATCTCTAGCTATTTTTAACAAAGAACAAAGCAATGGAAAAAAATGTACCTAATTTTTTCTGGTTGAGGTTTTTAGGAAGAAAACTCAAGTTTTTGTGTACAAAAAATCTTGAATTTTTAGACATTTATTATACCCCAAAGCTGCAAAAAAATCAGAATGTGAAAATACGTAATTTCAAACCTGTCGAGGTCATGTAGAAGTCAATGTCCCTGAAGTTGTTTCTTGACATTGTGATCTGTGCTGGATCGTCCCTAATATTTGGGGTTTTCAGCCAGTAATCCAAGAACGTAGAGGCTTTGCAGCAAAAACTCAGAGTTTTCAGAATCGTCAATCATACAATTCGAATTGATGCTCAGTTTTGTCATGACGTTTTGTTTCTCCGATTTTTTTTTTAGAAAAACTGATTGATAAACCAATAGTGGTTTGGTATGATTTGTTTTCATTAAAAAAATTGCTTAAAGGAGAAGGGAAAGTTAAAACTAAGTAAGCCTTATCAAAAAGGTCCACCTAAATATACCAGTAAACCCTCAAAGTAGTCCTCTGTCAAAAGAAACACAGCATTTTTTTCCTTCTATTGTGTACATGCGGGCTTCTGTATGAGACTTCCTGCTTTCACTTATTTGCCCTGGGCATGAGCATGCTCAGTTTGCTCCTCTTCCCCCCACCCCTTCTCTGCTGTAAAATGAGCCCAGAGCTATAAGTGAGCAGATAGAGGCTCAGGCAGGAAGTGATGTCACACCAAGCTAATACTGCAGCTGCTATCCTAAACAAACAGAGAGCTTCTAGAGCTTTTTACTCAGGCATGGTAAAACATGTCTACAGAAAAAACTGCATTCTAGCTTGCACTATTGCAGCTAATCTATTGGCAATAAAATGCCTCCTTAGATTTCCTTCTCCTTTAAGTCGAGTTTTAGCAAATGCGACCCTAAACTTTAAATCCTATATGCAAGAACAGTTAATTCTGCTTATTGGTAACACTTCAAACCATATTTTAATTAACATAATGTATGCTTCTGAAAGGTAAAATTTAATGCCACTTACATAAGTCTTACAGCTGGTACAATCTAATAAAATATGTGCAATGTTGCTTGTAGAGAGTAGTAATGTAAGCAGAGAAAAATCTATGGCAACTAATGAATATTTGTTTTCACATGAGTATTTGGCCCTATTCATTTGTATGCCATAGTGCCACACTTACCTGCTGAAAAGTTCTGGACAATATGTCAGATCATTATGATATTATAATAAATACTAACAATGAATACATTTTTGAACGTTTTTGACACTGACATAAAGTATTGTAAACATATGAATTTATATAAAAAGCTGGATAATGGCATTGACATATAATGGCGGAAATTGCAAGTCAATTTAATGACCCCATAAATATGAAGTGGTATAAAGTTAAGTATAATTAAGGTTGGGGTAAAGTAGATTACTGTTATGCTGTAATCTGTTTTTTAAACCTGCAATCAAAAATCTTGGGTTGAGGTTGAGAATAAAAACTATAAAAGGTCAGATGTGTTTTATTTGTGATATTTCCTCAAAGACAGGTGGGAAAAATCTATATCCATTGTTAGATAAAATATTTATTTAAACAATAGTTTTGCCAAACATAAGTATATTACAGCCTGTATATGTATTGCATAAAGGAGTTTACAAAATTACAAAATGTCAACACCAGGCAACTCGCCCACCCTTGTAGATATAAAGCAGTCAGGCTTGCCTAGAAGAGCTCACTCAATTAAAATCACCAGAAATCCTGTCTCTCTACATGCAGAATTTCTGCAAAAGGCAGTTTTGGGTTAGATTTTGTTTGGAATCAGTTATCTGAGTGAGCTCTAATAAATCTGCTAGGAAAGAAAGCCCCCCTACAGGCCCAGGCCAAGCCAGCCGGGAGCTCAAGGCAACCTGGCCAGCCACTTCAGCCCCCATTGGCTGCATGGTATCGAGGGCACATGAGCAGGTTTCCAAAAATGTGCATACACACCTGATTTTTCAATTCTTGGAGGTGGTAGAGAGCGAACACAGAGCTTCTGGTGGGAGAGAAAGGGTCTGGGGGGTAGGCAAAACAAGATTTACGTGCTTGGCGCCCCCTCTTCGTTGCGCCAAAGGCACATGCCTCTTCTGCCAACCCCTAGTTCTGGCCCTAACCCCCTATAAGATATATTGGATCTAACTGTCAGTGATTATCTGACACATAACTGCTGCATGAAGTCAGAATGAAGAGAAACAGATGCTGAGAAAACTTGATTAATTCAGAAAAAATATTTAATTGATTGTATTTACAATCAAGTTTCTTATTTCAGTATGCTGAATCTTATATTAAATTTTCATTGTTGTGATAGTTGCCTTCTAATAAATAACCAACAAAATGTACATGCTAAGCTTTTGAGGGCAGAAGTGAGATCAATCTTTAAATTACCATACAAGCAACCACTAGATAAATGTTCTAACAGACGTGAGCTTTTTGTTTGATACGGAGCTCTGATTATGGGCACGTTTGTTAAAATATTAAGATAATAAGATATTGCAATATTTGAAAATGTATTCATATATATACACAATGTGCACTACTGATATTTGGTAAATAGAACATGAAAATAGTTTTATTGGAAACCAAATAAAACTACAATTTGCCTTGTTTGCAACCTGCACCAGGTCAGACTTCACAGCAGCAGAGTATATATTTGCTTTACTGTTTGCCAAAACATTTTAAGCAGGGTAAAGTCAGAGTGCCCTGAATGCTTGACTTAGGGCTTTCTCCACAACAATGTTTTTCCATCTGGCTACTTATGCTTTCACTGGTGTATTGTTACATTTTACAATCAACTCACTTGGCTGTGTAGAGTTTAATTGTGGAACACTGTAAACATAGTGATGGGCGAATTTATTCGCCAGGGGCGAATTCGCGGTGAATTCCCGCGATTCGCCGCTGGCGAATAAATTCGCGAAACGGGCAAAAAAATTCGCCAACAAAAATTCGCCGCGCAAAAACGACGCGACGCGCATCAAAAACAACGCGCGACTCGTTTCACGAATCAGCGAAAAATTCGCGAATTTCTCTGGAAATTCGCGAATTTTTCGGCGAAGCGAAACGCGGCCGTTTCGCCCATCACTAGTAAACAATCACGGGCGTAATCTGATATTGTGTTCTGGATTATTGGCCTTCCTGCTGACTCCAAGGTGAGTTCCTGAAGAATTTTGTCTCTTGATCCTTTACTGTAGTGATCCCCAACCAGTAGCTCGCGAGCAACCTGTTGCTCTCCAACCCCTTGAATGTTGCTCCCAGTTGCCTCAAAGCAGGTGCTTATTTTTGAATTACTGTCTTAGAGGCAAGTTTTGGTTGCATAAAAAACAGATGCCCTGCCAAACATTCTCTTCTGTAGGCTGCCAGTCCATATAGGGGCTACCAAAAAGCCAATCAGAGCTCTTATTTGACATCCACATGGACTTTTTCATGCTTGTGTTGCTCTCCAACTCTTTTTTAAATTTAAATGTGGCTCACGGGCAAAAAAAGTTGGGGACCCCTGCTTTACTGTATCCCTATTCTTGATCCTGTTCCAGTCCTGCTCCTTAACTGCCCCTGTACCCTCTAGTATCTGATCTCCTGGTTTTGATCTTGGCCCGTTAACCAACTCCACAAGTATTCTGCCTGTCCTGACCTTTGGCCTATTCTTGATAAGATGGTATGCCATCTGCCCTTGACCTGAATTTAGACTTGTGTTTTGCTGTCCACCTCATTTTCTATCACCCACAGGGGTTTGTGTATGTTTTTTTCTTTATTAAATTGAAAGTTACGTAGAACATCAGCTCTTTCCCAATCTCCATACATCTATATACTTTTTTCTCAGCCACTTGCCTTTCATTGATCTGTGCTATGCCTCTCTGGTTGTCCCAAATAAAATAGTAAATTTGCTAAAACAGGAGAAATATATTTCATGTGGTGCCTGTGCAATCCAACTTTTGGATCTACTAAATTAATGGCAACAATAGAATATGATTGTTATGCTGCCATTTGTTCCCCCCTAAATTATGGGATTATTAAACAAATCAAGCTGTACATTTAGCATGGACTTCTCTGGCTCACATATTATCCTTAATTTTTTACATCATGTTCTCTTTTGCTAAGGTTTTCCTACTCCAAAACATCCTTGAATGAAATGTGTGTGTGTGCAACCTTAGGCATGTCACTGTTGCTAATTTTAGCATCTTATACTTATATTGTGTGTACTGCTTTCAGAATACCATCATCCAGTGGCATAACAAGCCAGTACTGGGTCCCCTTAAAAAAAAATCTTCCGAGGAGCCTGGCACCCACCCAGGCCTGGAACGGGCCACAATTTGCCCTTGGGCCGGACTTTGGACATGCTTTTCTGTAAAGAAAATAAAGAAAAAACAAAATAAAAAATCATCTATTGCAGGTAGAACAATGAAAGCATTATCTGTGATTGGTTGTTATGTTTTACTACCCATGTGTTGGAAAAAAACAGCACCAGTGAATACGTTAGGGCTAATATAAGAACAGAGGCCAAAACTACTAAGATAAAAATTTTTAAAATAAAAGCATAGCCCTGACTGCTTGTTATTGGGAATTTGACTTGTATATGAACTTTGCATATGAGCCTCACTGTCACATTTTCCTCTTACCAAGACTATAATATTAGCTATGGATCCTATTTAAAGCTCTATGTAAAATACTAGAACAATTGAAGGAGAAAATAAAGCCAATATTTTTGTCTTTGCTTTTTGCAACCTAATCTGCAGTAATGAATCCACAGAGAGATTCTCTGAGTTCCTTCAATTAGAGTTAGACAAACTCAGTCTGACACCAGCACGCTATAGTCCTGACGACATTCCCTTTGGGAACTACTGGCTCCGTTAGCAAACATTTCCTAATTTGTCACCAAGAGACATATTAAATTAAATGTTACCAGACTGAGCTCAAGGACAAAATTGGAAACAGTAACATTAATAATATCCTGACAGCTTTTAACCAGGGATTCTAAAACTACCAGTTTTAACTGTATTATGATTACTTCCAAGAGACACCATTTATTCAGATAACAGTGGCACAAACTTATTTAACAATGTATTTTCTTCCATAGAATAAAAGAGCCAGTTTTAGTCAGTGACTGTACAATACTGTCTGCATATAAGATTAATTATATAATAGAGTGCTTCTACTTTTCTTTGTCCTTTAACATATGTTATGTTAAAATATCATGTCATGGCACTAAGCAGCAAAAACTGTACTCTATATAGTATGCAACATACACAGGGATACAAATCACTGCTATTTAGGCTCAATCCAAAGAAAATATTGATAGCAAAGCCCTGTTTATTTAATTAACAACCATGAGCTGTCACAAGACAGAGACACACAGATTTTGTGGTCTTGTGAATAAAAAAGATTGGATTGCTAAATTTCATTTTATGAGGTCACTTTTTACAAAAAAATAAATCTGACTACTAATTCCAAAAATTCTGTACAGGTACAAATTCTGCCACTCTCCATTCATTTCTATGGGATTTTGAAAGTCGTATTTATCAATGGGTGAAGTCAAAGTTCACCCTTTGATAAATACGCCTTTAAAAATCCCATAGACAAGGCAAAATGACATCAGATGGCTGCCTACACACCAATATTACAAGGCAGAGTGAACTATTTACTCATTATGCTCATTTGTGTGCCCAAACATGGCCTCTCGTTCAGAAGCTTCCTCCTGGTGTGCGTGGCCTAGTGCTCGCTGGGGGGGGGGCAATTTTTTTTTTAAAAAGTACTGTTACCCTCAACCATAGTGCAGGCTCTATAAGCCCACACCTTTGCTTGGGGATAATATTTATGCCCAACAGATGCCCTTTAAGATATGGAGATCCAATTTATGAATACCTTATCTGTAAATCTCCAGGTCCCGAGCATTCTGAATAACAGGTCATTCTGTAAATGTATCACATGTACTGTATAGCCATCTTTCTAATTTTATATGTAAGCAATAGTTTGCATACCAATTTCTAGACTGGTATTCATACTTATGGGGAACGTCAATGCATTCCTGTCCCTCAGTGTAAGTGTTGATTAAATATATACAGATCTGAGATATCCAGACTGCTTGGGACCTGGGGCTTTCTGAACTAGGGTTCTGGATAACAACTTGAAAAAACTTGAATCAGTGAGTTTGGGGATAACAATCCAAAAACTCAAATTGAGCGAAATTGAATGACTCAAACTGAGAGGGGAGAATTCACAAAAGTGTCTGGAACGAAAAAATGTCTTTAAAATGTTGTACAAAGTGTTGTAGCAACAGCAGAAAAATTAACAGAGCATTTTCCCGCCAATTTTCTGATATGTACTACATTTTTGAAATAGTGTTGTGAAAAGTGAGCGTTTTTTTTGCAGCACCATTTTTCCCAACATTTTTTTTGCCTACAAAATGAAAATGTCTGTCAAATTGTCTTTTGAAAAGTCTTGGTAAATGTCATCTGTATGACGAAAAGATATATGACATTTTAGAAAATTGTCGGATTTACTAGACATTCAGAGATGGTAACATCTGTGTCACGGTCGGCACCCAATACCAGAACAAATGGCAAGCACCCTGGTCTCGGCTCGTGCTTCACCAGTAGTGTGACTGCCTTTGGCTTCTCAGCTACTCAGATGCCACCTGGACTTAAATGAGAGGTACAGGGCAGGAGTTCTGCACGACTGTATAAAAGTCTTTAAGGCCAAAGGTCACGGTACAGACAGGAGTAGGCAGATTCGTGGTCAGACAGGGTCGAGGCAGGCAGATGGCTAGGATCGTCAGGCAGGCAAGGGTCAAAACCAGGTAATCAATCAGATGAGGATGAGGCTGAATCGATAGTCAGAAACAGGCACGGGTCAGGATACAGATACTAGAGTAGTCAAAAGCCGGGCAGGGTCAAACACAGGAATCAGGCACAATAAGCAGCTTAGCAAACAGATCAGAGGAACCAGCAACACTTCCTATCATGGGCAATGTGTGTATGCAGAAGGCCCCTTTAAATATTTAAACTTTGGAGCCATTGCACGCTGACATTAAGACGCCAGCACGTCCATGCCTTTAAAAGCCGGAACTAGGAACGGGCATTGCAGGAACTAGGAGCGGCATGGCGGGCGTCCCCGCCGCACCACTAGACCACCAGAGTGAGTAACTCTCACAATCTGCCTTTGTGAATTTTTCGTTCATACAACTTTTTACAAATTTGTTGACCGCCACTTCTGGGTTAGTTATTTTACCGACACTTTTGTGAATTCCCCCCATACAGTTTGCATGCTCTTTACATCTTCAAATGGTTCAAGGGACCTCTGCCATTGACTCCCACTTGATCTCAACAGGTTTTTATATTGGTGTATTTTCGGTTTCAAAGCTATTTCATGGGTCAGGGTATATAATATAATATTGGGTTTGCACACTTTTGCCTTTGGTGCACATTTTGTAAGGATCTGGGTCAGCGATCAAGGTATTTTGTAGTTTCAGCTATTCACATATTTTTTATTCATTAAAGCCTCGCTAGTCAATGCACTGTGAATTGAGTTTTTGTGATCCAGATACCACAATTATAAAGATCTATGATACAGCCAGTTCTGATATATTGAAAAGTGAATACTACAAAATTTAAAATTTTACTAATCTTTTGAATGCTGTGCAAAAGTTACCATGATTAATTTATGTGATTACTTCAGTCAAGATTATATTTAAAAATAATCAAAATCATGGTAATTCATAATTTGTACTGTGACCATAGCAATGGATATAAATAATTTTTATGCACAATTTACTTACCACAACTATGCATTTTGAAATAAATCTGCCCTTTATCATCATAATAGAGTTAGGATTGAATAGGCCACATGAACTTTTGCTTATTAATTCTCTTCTGGTATGTTGAGATTGTCATACCCTCCAACTGCACAAACTGTTCACTAAATATTTTAATTCTCTATGAAAGCTCTTTGATTTCATGATGACGACGTCTGTTTTTTCAGTGTCCTACTAAAACAAAAAATATACAATGATCTTCCAAGCAAGACTCAAATGAATGAGCAATAGCCAATATTAAGGATGTAGGAAATAGAGGCTGTGGCTGGGTACAGTCTAGGAGCCTGGAGTAACTAAATAATTCAATATACTCTCACTAAAATGAATTATTATTATGTTCTGCAGCACCCTGATTGGGTGTGGTTGGGGAAAAATTTAAATATTGTCTGGCAAGGTCTAGCTTCATTCTGCCTGAATTTAAACTGATGACAAAAGGTCATCAAATACTGTACCTAAGCCTTCACAAAGTGGTTGTATCAGTTTGTACTCAAGTTGTAGAGCTAGTTGTGCTTGTAGTACCAGTTACTGGAAAATGGTGTTTGTTTTGGATTAGAACTTCTTCTTGTAAAGCTGCTGTGATTATAGTTAGACACATATAGCTATGAGCAGAGGTAAGCATGACTGAAAATATCTCAGTAATATATTGGTATTTACATTTCATTAGATATTTGTGAAGGACTTGTGTTTGTAACTAATCATTTGTGGCCCTCTTACTGCTGCCAGTTAGTTGGTACCCACCAGACATCATTATTTTGGTGCTGCTGCCTCTGACTGAGGGTAACAGCTATCGGCAGTATGAAAATCAATCATAATTTACCATTTCAACCCCCTCTCAATGTTCAGAAATAATTCCAAAACTACCAGCTGGAAATCACAAAATTCCTTGGTTCAAACACTACTAATTATATTAAATATATTTATCCCCATGGGGCTAATTAGAAATTCAGTAGAAAGTAATAGATAACAGATTAGATTCATCTTTAAATTAACTTTTAGTATGGTGTAGAGAGTGAGAGATATGCAATTGATTTTCATTAGTTATTATTTGTGGTTTTTGAATTATTTAGTTTTTTACTTAACAACTCTCTTTTTCTAAATTTCTAACCATTCATTGATTTGAATAAGAGACTGGAATATGAATATAAAATATAAAAAGTAGCAATACTAATACATTGTAGCCTTACAGAGCATTTGTTTTTAGATGGGGAGTGACCACCATTTGAAAGCTGGGAAGAGTCAGAAGAAAAAAGTTTATACAGGAATGGGATCCATTATTCAGAAACCCGTTATCCAGAAATCTCCAAATTAGGGAATACCTGTCTCCCATAGACTCCATTTTATCCAAATAATCCAAATTTTTTAAAATGATTTCCTTTTTCTCTGTAATAATAAAAAAGTACCTTGTACTTTATCCAAACTCAGATATCATTAATCCTTATTGTATGCAAAACCAGATTATTGGGTTTATTTAATGTTTAAATGATTTTCTAGTTGAGATCCAAATTATGGAAAGATTTGTTATCTGGAAAACCCTAGGTCCCGAGCATTCTGTAATTGAAAAACAATAAAAAATAAATAATGAACAACAATTGAAAATCTGCTTAGAATTAGCCATTCTATAACATTCTAAAACTTTAAGGTGGACCAACACACATAAATATCACTGCTACTGGCATACACCTTGATTCCAAACATTAGTGCCTTGCTGCATTGAACTGCGTTGTTGAACCGAGGTTGGCTCAGAAGGAAACTTTGGGTGACTTCGGAAAACCACTATATATTGAAATTGCTCATTAAATAGGGCCTTGAATGTATTAAATATTTATTTCAACATGAACTTCTCATTTAAACGCCTAAATGAATGAACTTATTTAGATGATGGGAGGCAGATTCCTTATCACGAGGTCTGAAGGCATTACATGTGCATTTCACACCCACGAGAGGTATTTCACATAAAAGTCAACTGGTAATTGTGATCTTTGTTTTTGTCTCCTACTTATCGGACAAGTTTGATCAGTTTCAAAAGGAATGCAGATGTCAGGAATTGTAGGTGCAGATTGACAGGCTGGAGAGTGACCAGTGTGCTTTAAAGGAACAGTAACACCAAAAGATTAATCTATTTTAAAGAAATTAAACATTGAATGTACTGTTTCCCTGCACTTGTTGAACCAGTGAGTTTACTTCAGAGATACTACTATAGTTTATGTAAATAAGCTTCTGTTTAGCCATGGGGCAACCATTCAGGCTATAAAAGGAGCATGTTTACATACAGTAACGGAACTAGGTGGGGGCGGGCCCTGGTGCGGGCAATGAATTAACAGCAATGAATATGTAAAATTCAAGATCTTTTTGTAAATACCTTATAACACTGTTAACATATACATCTGACTTGTAAACAATGTCAAAATGTAAAGACAAATGCAAATATCCAGAGATGGAAGAATTATACCTGACCATTGCTCTAATAAAAATTGCTTTATAAAAAAAAGTGGCCCAATAGGATCAGCACAGCTCCCACTGACTTCTATAGGACCTATATTGACTTCCTATATCCGGGATGTCCAACCTGGCCGCATGTGGCCCAGGATGGATATGAATGCGGCCCAGCTGGAGGGTCATAATAATGTCTATTTAATATCCAGGTGTCCCATATTCCAGTGTATTCAACAACTGCAGCAACACTCCGATCTTTGATTAAAATGTCTTTTTATTTGTGCAAATACGGCTTCAAACAGGGTAATAGTGTGAGTTTGGCACTTTACTTTGACTTTATACAGACTATATTCCTTTGTATAGCTCTATCTGATTATCCAACTAGTATTGTAGTTCTTGTCTGTGCATTTTCTTTACTTTTACAAATCAAAAGTGTTTGTGCATTTCATGTGTGGCCCTAGACATTTTTTCTTTTTCCACTGTGGCCCAGGGAAGCAAAAAGGTTGGACACCCCAGTCCTATATTAAAGAAATATAGAAAAAGCATGCATTTTTAGAGATTGTTATTAAATAGAACCAGCCCCCTAAGTTCAAATACAGCATTCACTTAATCTAAAATCAAAGCAGCGCAAGTCCTAGCTTTATTTTTGCAGAGAATCTCAATTTTGCTTAAAACCTTCCTAATGTTAATAGTAATATTAATAATAATGTATCTAATGTACTTTTTCTACATTTTACCATGGTTAAATGACTGTTACATAGTGAACTGATTTGTGGAAACAAGTCAACTTTAAATTCCAGGGCCTATTATGACTCCCAGTCCAGACCCTTTAGATATTCACTTGTGCGCTGCAGGTAGGTGCTGAGACTCTTATGCTAATGTAATAAAAGTTTGCATGAGATCTAGTAACCCGCAGCAACAAATTATATGTTTTAAATTAAACAAGTGACTGTTAACTGCCGCTTGGTTGTTATGGTTTCCTAGTCCTGGTACAACCATAGCAAATTTGGTTACCTTTCGCTGAGTTAATTGTGCCAGAGATGCAAAATAATTACATATATAATTTTGAAAAAAGAAACTGCTTTTGCAGTAGCGATCTCTATGCAAACAATAATGTAGTGTTTAATGTTGTCAGGATTGAGACAGGGAAGTAGATTGTTTGAACTCATGTCAGTAAACAAAAGGAAAAGAAATGTGGGTGTATCTCTAATTAGCATAATAAAACAAGGTAGGGTAAAACAGCAAAGGAGGAAATGAGCAGAAAGAATACCTGGCTAGGCTGAAGGCACATAACATATAATGTAGACACTAATGGCCTTTAGTTTCATAGTGTAACTTATACAAACTACATGAATACTGTGGATACTCTTTAATCTTAAGTGCTTAGGTGCGAGTACGAGAGATGCTGGGCTGCCGGGGGATAATCCTAGAAGGCTGTATGATCTGACAGTGGAACAACATCTGAGAGAAATGTTGCTATATATAGATAATTTTTCAGAGTATTTGTTTAATGATAGCACAGAAGTAGTACAGTTTATGATTTATTCCTATAATTTTAAGGGAGTTTTACAGCAATAATCCACTTGCATACTCATGTAGCCACCTCTAACTTTGCTTTGTATCTTTCTCCTCCCAAACAGGTTGGGTGAGCCCGTATTGAAACTAGCTGTATAAAGCACCAGACGAGGAAAGCTGAGCACAGGTAAGAACACTTCATACTCTCTCTTTTAGATATTTATTTTTCCATTTCTATTTAGACTAAAATAAATGTCCCTCTGTAATTATATTTTCCCATATGAGTTCCAAGCAATCTTTTAATTTGACATTAATTATAAAACAAATTGTTCTATTTCCCGAGGGAATGTATTGTTTGAGAAAACTTCTTGCAGACATTATTTAAGAAAGTAATTGCTGTGAAAGTATATCCACAACCCTCCAGCCATAGGCTGTCTAAGGATGGTGGGAGTTTTAGTAAAGTCACTGTTAGCCTTGACATAGAGTGTCACTTGATTTAACTTGTCACTAAATTAAGGGATAAATACCTGTGCTTACTACTACAAATGTTTGAAGCAGCTGTAACTTCTGGCAATCCCATGTATCAGCTGGAAGCTACATAGGAATTAACAACACTTCTGCTATACTTGTTATACTTGCTGGATATATATATGTCTATAGCCTAGATCTGCTCTTCTGGCAGCTGTCCATACAATTATCACTGATAACTGATTTACCAGTATGTCTCATCAGAAAAGAACAATTGTAGAAAGATTGCAGATGCCAGTAAAGGTATGGGATATGTTATCTGGAAAACTGTAATCCAGAAAGCTCTGAATTACAGAAAGGTCATCTCATTTTTATCCAAATGATCCAAAGTTTTAAACATGATTTCCTTTTTCTCTGTAGTAATAAAACAATACCTGTAACTAGGATATAATGAATCCTTATTGGAAGTAAACCCTGCTTATTGGGTTTATTTAATGTTTACATGATTTTCTAGTAGACTAAAGTTATGAAGATCCAAATTATGAAAAGATCCCTTATCTGGAATACCCCAGGTCCCAAGCATTCTGCCTACAGGTTCCATACCTACCAAGGTGACTTCTAATATCCCCATATTTTACAACATGGGTACAGTATTTATTATAATACACAAGCTCCAGTGAGCCACTAAACTAAAGCACTACACAATATGTTGGCGCTATAGAATTACATGTTATTAATAATAATAATAATAATAATAATAATAATAAACACTTATAATTGATCACATCATTAAGCACTGTTTATAAGGATATTAATTACAGGATATTTATGGCACTAGTGCATTAAATATACAGGTATGGGACCAGTTATCTAGAATGCTCTGGACCTAGAATTTTCCGGATAATGGATCTTTCCGTAATTTGGATCTACTAGAAAATAATTTAAACAATAAATGAAACCAATAGACTGGTTTTGCTTCCAATAAGGATTCATTGTATCTTAGTTTGGTTCAAGTACACACTACTGTTTTATTACTAAAGAGTAAAAGGAAATCCTTTTTAAAAAATTTGGATTGATTGGATAAAATGAAGTCTATGGGACTGGAAGATGGCCATTCCGTAATTCGGAGCTTTCTGGATAAAGAGTTTCTGGATAATGGATCCCATGCCTGTATAAAAAATAGGCACATACGTTATAAACCCTTAACAGATTTGATGGGACAAGACATGAAAAACGATAACCTATTGAAAATCAACTGTACATAATACAATATATGCAGGGCCTAAAATATAAAGTATAATAATAATAATGATAATATAGGTATGGGATCTCTTATTCGGAAACCTGTTATCCAGAAAGTTCTAAATTAGGGGAAGGACTCCATTTTAAAGAAATAATTAAACATTTTTTTCAAAAATCCTTACTGGAGGCTAAACTATTCTATTGGCTTTAATAAATGTTTATGCAAGGCCTAAAATGTAGAACTATAAAAATACTACAGGTATGGGATTTCTTATCCGGAAACCTGTTAGCCAGAAAGCTCAGAATTATGGGCAGGCCATTTACCATAGACTCTATTTTAAACAAATAATTCAGCTTTTTAAAAATGATTTCTTTTTTCTCTCTAAAATTAACACTTTACACTTATACTTGTTCCAAACTAAGATATAATTAATACTTATTGGAGGCAAATCATTTATTTAATGCTTTAATGATTTTTATCAGATTTAAATTTATGGGGATCTAAAACCAAAGATACAGATATGTAGTCAAACTGTACCTGAAACTGTAGTGAAATTTGTTTCATTAATATGACCAGATTCAATTCAGCGAGAAAAGGCTATATCCTGGTTACTTGAAAACTCATGTATGGGATTCAACTTTTCTCCAAATTCAGTTCCAGTTTTTCCCCTTAGCTTTCAATCGCATTTTCACATGATAAACTGTGAGATACGTTTTTCTGAATTGAATTGCATCTCACATCGAACCTCGTCCATGATTTTTCATGTGATAAACTTTTTTTTCTCACTGAATTGAATCTGGCCTATAGTTTTTTAAATTTTCTTTTTTTCTTTTTAGATATTTCATACTTTATTTATGAAGTCCCATAACCTTGTTTTATTTTGTTGCTGAAAACTTTCAAACTGTTGATGCAGCATATACCAGTTTGTTATTCGCATGGTTAAACAAGCTGATTCCAGAACAACAGAAACAAAGAAATACAAGGTTGGCTGGAGGAGAAATAAATTAACCTTTTATATATAATAAATGTTTGGCCAGGTGCAGCAGGCCATAGCAACCAACAGGTGACTACCCTCTTATCATTGCTTTGGGTGACCTGTAGCAAAACTTTGCACCCTGTATTGTATAACCCCAGCAATTTCATAAAACCTAGAAAAATAATATCTGGAAACTTTCGCTACAGTTTAGGTGCATCATTTTAGCTTTGAGTGCCTCATAAAGGCACATCATTTTTGGACCTGCCCACATATCAAATCCTCCACCAGCTGGTAATGGCATTTTGATTGCAGTGTGTGCCATGGAAAAAATCCCTAATTTCTTTCTCCTGTACCCATATTTGTGCATTGAGTGACATTGAACCTGCTTAGAGTTTACATCTTGCATCACACTGGCTCACTATCCACAGCATCTCTCTCAGTCTGCCTCCAATCTGCTACCCACAATGCATGCTTTTTTAAAAAATAAATCTAAATTGAGATGATCTCTGCTTTTTTTTTTAGGATCAACAATAATTGCCAGGTTTAACCTTTGCTTGTCTACATACAGTACCTAAAAGGAAATGTGTCCTTTTGGTACCAGACTCACCTACAGATGCAGTCACTTGGATTTGTAAGTTAAATGCATTGTGACTTAACTCATCTATCTCATTTATCCCACTTAGCACAGAATATTGTGTCACAGCATCCCATCCAATTAAAGAGTTCACCATTGAAAACAATGGGGCTTTGGTATGCTAATGAAAAGATTAAATGCATTAAATGAGTTAAGATAACTTTAGATAACACAGTTTCTTCAATTAGCCCTGAGTCACGACAAATTTAACTTACAAATCCAAGTGACTGCATCTGTATATTATAAACATTGGGGTCTAGATACAATGGCCTCTATAACAGATGTACAGTTGAAGAAAAACTGGCATTAATATGGATTTATGGTATAAATCTTTAAAAAGTGTGTCAAGAATAACAACTTTCAGCAGCAAATGGGAGTCTAACCAGTTAAAACTCTTCAGCAGTAGGGCAAAGAGCAAGGGCAGGTACTTATCACCATTATTGATATGATATCCCATCTGATGCATGAAGTCCATAAGTCCTGTGAGTGCCTTGCTTTACATGATATTCTACATATATATATATATATATATATCTACTGTATATATATATATATATATATATACAGTCAGTAATGAGATTAACTATATGTGGGAATAAATGAACAGTCCCTGAAAGGGAAGCAGGTGGATGGCTCTCTAGTTAAACTTACAGTATATTAGCTGAATGCTAGTGTATGAAAGCATGTTTAACACTTTTTTGAATGAAGAGAGAGCTGCTAAAGGGCAGAAAGACTAAATACTGTAACTGGAAGGCAAGCTAAATATAACCCTTTACTATGTTGCAAATAAAAAAATGCAAGATACAGATATCTTACATAAAGGCATAACGCAGTATAACACTTTTGTATTTGTACCTGAAAGCTACAGGCTGTGTTTACAAGCATGCAGAGTAGCAGAGTGAGTTGGGGCCACCATCATATGCTGCTCAATGTCCTTTTGCCAGCAATCTCTGACCAGAAGCATTAGCAGTTGAGGCGCAACACACTTGCTTTTACTAACTACAAATGGGATAGCATTGGGGTATATTATGGTGTGAGTCGATAGAGGAGATGGAGGCCTCTGGAGGGGGCCTTTGATATTTTTTTAAACTCTTTTCAACACTTTCAATGAATGTGATTAAAATGCATGCCCCCATGTAAAATTAAAGAGTTAACTGTGAATTTACAAAACCATCTATGAACCTACTGTTGAATACAGTGATAAATCTTATAATGTCTTTCTGTACTCCTTCCCAGAACTAGCTGACATGGGTCTAGCAGATTCTAATCTGAAATATGTGCATTTAATTTTGCTTCTGTTGGTGACTGGTGTCATTATTCTGGGACTGGTCTACTTGAATGAAACATCGCAAAGAGTGCAACTGCAGGTAAAATGTTCTCTCTGTTTTTTTTTTTTATTTTATTTAGCCTATTAAATAATTATTTCACATAATGCTTATAAATATGTACATTTTCCAATATTTATTTAAAGGAGGATTATTACTGTACCACTAAAGGGCAGAATGTTTCTGTAAAATCTTCATTTTATTTACACTCTACCTCTCCTCAGAACTGTCATTTATAATTCTTGTGCACTATATGAATGCCACACTAAACCATCATTCCAGATGACTGATGTGTACCCACCACTAAGGATGACCTGAGTGCATCCATAAATAGGGCTATTTTGCAATTATGAAAAAAAAATTATGATGCAGTTTAAGTTTAGTAAGCCTGCCATTTCTTTATTTTTTAGCAAAAGGTTTTATTTATGGAAAAGCAAGCACACCATATAGTGGCTGAACGGTCTATAATACGAACAAGAGCAAATAACTTACAGGAGGTGATACAAAACCAGAAGAATGATATACAAAACATGCAAGAAATCTTTACTTCACAGTTAGAAGAACAACAAAAAGAATGCTCGATAACAAAGGTGAGGATCAATCCATTTTGTTTCTTGTCACACAAATGAAAAAAACTAAATTCAATAAATAAATAAAAAATGTTAAGTGTGGGTCTGGCCAGTCCTACACTCACTTTCATCGGATTCATTAAGTATTGTACTGCTTCATTATACATTTTAAACAGGCACTAAATATTACCTGCAGCTTACCTTCTTTCTGACTCTACCAAGCTGCAATCAGGTGACCCCAGTGGTGGCCAATAAAAGGGCAACCATTTGGAAGTTTAAACTTGAAAGCAAGCAAGTTGCAGGTAAAATTTTGTATATGACTCTGCATACAGGTTATAGTCATTGTCAGGCTGAACCCTCATGACCAACAAAGTTTGGCAACTACTGCTATAAACCATCTGGGCAGGTTAATTAACTTTGCTGGGGCAGGGACTGATGTATAATCTCCGTGGAAAAAAATATGTTGTTGCCAGGAAATATTTATAAAAATGTCAATAATCTATCGAAAACAGCAGGAATAAATTGAATGAACGTGACAGAAGGAGCAAACATAACATCACTGTTTTTTCATATTACTAGGATTTAAACATGTTTTTAATATTACATTTCTCTTTTTAGAATGACCTACTAAAAACTATTTCCACAAAGGATGAAGCCATCATGAATCTAAAACGTAAGTTTTGCTTTATTTGTCAAGTGCCCGATTTACATGCTTTACAGGTATGGGACCTGGGGTCCCAAAATGCTTGGGACCTGGGGTTTTCCGGATAAGGGATCTTTCTGTAATTTGGAATCTTTCTATAATATGGATCTTCATACCTTAAGTCTACTCGAAAAGCATATAAACATTAAATAACCCAAATTGGCTGGTTTTACTTCCAATAAGGATTAATTATATCTTATTTATATTTTGGATTTTTTGGATACAATGGAGTCTATGGGAGATGGCCTTTCCATAATTCAGAGCTTTCTGGATAATGAGTTTCCGGTTCCCATACCTGTGTATGCTTTAATTTTTATCCAGTAAAAATGTAAATTTTTTTTTTAAAAAATAAGTTTTTTCCTTGCATGAGATCAGTAGTGTAACTAGATGATACTGGCCCCCAAAGCAAATTCCTTTTAGGGCCCCCAACATATTCAGAGGTTGACCTGTTTACCAATATATGTTAAAAATGTCTCATTAATTAGGGCCTCTCTATACCTCCCGGGCCCCTCTGGAGCCACAGGGTCTGCTTCCTCTGTAGTTACACCCCTGCATTAGATAAAAATCTCTGAGATCTTGTTCTCTTGATAGGTCCTTTATGCAGAGCTGGGCTACACCGGCCAGGCACCCTAGGCAACCTGGCCTGTCGCTTCACTGGCTGAGCGAACGCATGCGATGAGGAGTGCTTGTTTTTTTTCTGAACAGTATTAGTTACATATCTCCTCTTTCAAACCAAAAAACACAAACTGAATCTAAATATGCACTTTTCAAACATGTTAAATGTAATTTGTATAGCATGTGGATTATATAGAATTATATTGAAACATTTATGCATATAGCACACATATG
>CM044435.1:87252267-87283545 GCA_024363595.1 Xenopus borealis | reverse complement strand
TTTTTTTTTTTTTTTTTTTTTAATTCTGGGAAAACCTCATCAAAATCAAAGGAGTAAATGTAAAATCACTGAGGCAGGTGCCATCTCTTGTGCAGTACCAAGGCATTACCTGTGCCAATTGAAGCTAGGCACACAAACCATACAGATATTTGATGGATGGTGAAGGGAATGTCTTAGTAAGTGTAAGAATGTGGTGGCACAGTGCCTGGAATAGAGAACCTTGAGCCTGTGCATTTTTTGAGGAGAGGAGCATTAGTCTGATTTGCAGCTTAGCAATTAGTCACTGGGGGTCCTAACAAATGGTCGCCAACCCTCTTCATTGATTTTAACTTTACTTCTCTTTTAAGTAAAATGATCATGATACTATCCTTTGCTCGTATAAGCAAACTCAATATCCTTCATAGCTGAAATCTTCCATCTATTGTTCAGGCTCACTTTATATGCTGTTTATACTTTGCTAAAATAATACATAATTCTATATGATCTTATGCAATTTCGGCCCTGCCTAAACAACTGCAAATTCAGGAATAATGAAGGTAAGAATTGCCATCAAGTGTAATAAAGGAGAAGGAAACGGTTTTTACACTTGGGGGTGCTAAATGTTAGGCACTTGTGTTTTGTAGTTACTTGTGTTAGATATGCTTATACCAGGATGTTACCCCATTGCCCCCACACCCCCTCTGGGGATCTTGCCACCCACCCTCTTGCCCCCTGTGCACCTTATACTTACTTAAACCATGGCAGAATGCAGGCAGGGATCAATTGTAGAGTGCAGTTTGAGCCCATGAAAGCTGGAGCCCAGCAGGTTTTTTTCACGGTGATGCTTGATTTTGTCACTGTTTTTTCAAAAAATTATTTATAAATTAATTCAATTTGTGGAAGGGAGTTTTTCACTTTGTTTTTATAAATGTTTTAGTAAATAGCCCTGTAGCAATATATGCAATATCCAAAAGATGGCACTATATTACTACATACCTAATTTATGCTGAAATGTGCAGTATAGTCCTACAGCAATGTAAACAAATAGACTTCAGAAAGGAAGAACCTTCTGTATAAAAAAGAAAAATGGGAATGAATATATGCTATTCTCAAATATTCTATCAAATCACTGTTTATTATTATCTGATAGTGAACTTTTCGCTTCCAGTCTCAGTTGCTGGAACATGGAGCCACTTTCCACTGGCCCTCAAGAGCTGGGGGAAAATTGTATTGTTCCATATTTCTTAAAGTATACAACCCTGATGTTGGGCTCCTGCCCGCTTGCTATAATTATGAATTCCCACACTGAAGAAAACAATATTAAAATAATTTATATAATGTAATTAATGTTCATTTTGCTTGACTCATGTGATAAAATAGGATTTTGAATATTTTTTTGGGGTGACGGGTCCACTTTAAGTAAAACTATACCCCCAAACAATGTAGGTCTCTATAAAAAGATATTGCATACAAAAACTCATATGTAAAACCCTGCTTCATGTAAAGAAACCATTTTCATAACAATATACTTTTTAATAGCATGTGCCATTGGGTATAATCATAAATAGAAAATTGCCATTTTAAAAAATAAGGACAGCCTCCTGAGATCCTAGGATTCAACGATGCACACAAACATACCAAACAAACTATAAAGTTAGGTAACATGAGCCAATTAACAGACAGAGTTGTGTTTTGCTTCCACACTTCTTCCTGTTACAGTTATTTCTGGTCAGGTGATCTCTGAGGCAGCACACAGACCATCACAAAATGGTTGTTCAAGGCAAGAGATTTAAAAGGGCAATATTTACTTAAATATATATTCCAGTTTGGTAAGATTCTTTAATATGCCACTTAATTTGATATAAACTATATGTTGCTCAAGTATTCATTTTGGGGGTATAGTTTTCCTTTAACCCAGGTGCTCACTCTATAAATTACTAACTGAAGGATATCCTGTTTCTCTGCATGCAGGGTATTTGTCTTTTGTTTGTGCTGGAGTTGGTTATTTGAGTTATTCTGCTAAAAAAGTGAGCCCTCTTGTAAGATGTATTGGACCTGTCAATCAAAATCTGACCCAGACCTCCGCATGAAGAGAGCAGGTTGTGGAGAGTGAGATACTGAAGAGTAACTTGATTATTTAAGAAATGGTACAGAATGTTTGATTGTATTTAGACTGTGTCATATTTCAGGGAGATGAAGTTTATATTAAATTTTCTTTCACAATAGATCCCCTTTAAATGTGCTGAACAAAATTTCTGGCGTGCGTGTTGCTAAGTTTCTATGTGTTTACCCTATGTCGGTGTAAATATCATCACGCACTTTTGCATTTGAGTTAACTAAATATTCCTGACCTGTCTTGAATGAACTGCCAGTAAAAATTTGGTTGTTTACGATAGATACACAAACAAGCAAAGGACACTGTAAATACACTCCGCTATACCTGTTTTTCACTGCCATGGTTTTCGTGACTTGAGCATCTTTTTATTTGCACATAAAACCATACTTATTTATACTGGACGGCAGGAAGCAGATTTCCATAAACTTCATTAATGCTACTGATGACTGATGGCTAAACAGTAAGTTAGTTTCGAAAGCATTATGTTTACTTTTGTGGGCAGTGTATGCACTTGTAACCAACCCAGTAAGTCTTTGACTGATAATGGAAACTTCTGCTAGGAAAATTATTTGCTATGTGGTTATTAGTCTGAAAGGGCATTTTGTAAAAACTATCGAAGCTGGCGAATTCTGTAGAGTGCTTTGAATATTTCAGATAAATACAGGCATGGGACCCGTTATCCAGAATGCTCGAGACATGGAGTTTTCTGGATAACTGGTCTTTCTGTAATTTGGATCATCATACCTTAAGTCTACTTCAAAACCATTAAACATTAAATAAACCCAATAGGCTGGTTTTCCTCCCAGTAAGGATTAATTGTTTTGTTTTGGCTCAAGTGTTTTATTATTACAGACTAAAAGACAATTATATATTTTTTAATTGTAATATTTAGCTAAAATGTCTATGGAAGATAATTCAAAGCTTTCAGGATAATGGTTTTCCGGATACCTGATCCCATACCTATGGAAATTTGTGGCAGTTTTTGTTGTTTTTTTCTCTTTCATTTGTCAATTTTTTTTTTATTTCAAATGTGTAGATAGGAGTGGTAGGGGTCTTTAATCTAGTGTGGTTAAGATGCATTGGCCCCCAATAAGTTTTTTTTAAAAGTGGGTTGCCATATTGTGTCTGCTTAAATAATCAGGCCACTGTCCTGTTAAAAATTCCCATGTTCTCTGCGGCCTGCTATAGTTTTGCAGCATGTGTATATGGGGGAGGCCAAGGGCTTTATTATGATTCCTTTTTTTTCTTGGTTAGCTGACCCACAACAAAGGGTGTAAGCCTGAGGGCACATGTAGCCAGGTGGATGTAGAAGCTGTACTTTTCAGTGCAGACGTGTAACAGGGCAGATCCGCAGCAGAGCCAATGGTCTGTGTGCCCTCAGCTTTACATGTAAGTCGGGTGTAACTGTATTTGATTGCTTCTATGTTGACTTGATTCAGTATAACAGGGTGTGTTATGGACTTGTAAAAATGGTCTCTCAATGTATACAAATATTGTAGAGATTGAATTCGGTTTCAGTTAGATGTGCCAGTGCATTCTCACAGAAGCCAATGAAGGGCAAGCTGAGGCATTTTTCCCCATGTATGCTTAGCAGGTAAAAAAACATGCTAATCTTCTCTAATCTCTATGAGCTATTGACGGTTGCTGAATTTTATATCAATTTAAAGCCAACCTAAAGATTTCAGAATTGAAATTTTTTCAAAACCAATTGTGAATGGTCTGTTTTCTAATGGTTTGCAGCATGCTAAAATGTTTCCTTTAATAACGGCTTCTGATTTACGCATTGCATGCTTTTTTTCCCTTTGGTTTGCCTCATATATCCTCTTATTCAGAAACTTTGGGTTAATATTAGAAATTGCTTTTTTAAGAATACAACATACTCGATAAAGTATTCAACATTTTTGTTCTTAAAGTTTGTATTTTGACATTTGTCCCATTTGTGTTGGCATTGTTCCACATTTATGTTTAATTTTTTTCCATTTCTCATCTTTGTTGCAGGTGCAGCGTTTTCGAAATGCAATGAAGGATGGTGGCGTTATTTTAAGTGAACCACGTCGTATTTATGAGTAATAACATAGAAACAGCTGCTGAAACAGCTGCTGTCAAGATACAGAGTTTCCTATATTTTAAGTACATTGGTTGCTTTATTCGGTACTTGGGAACAATATTTTTTTCCTTGCAGACTATTGTCACTGAGAGAGAAACCCCACCCTTTGAGTTGTACTTTAAATTTCAGTCACACAGTTCCCCTAAGAAATACTGTATTTTGTCAGTTTTCATATCACATATGTTGTTAGTCATTTATATCATAAATACAAAATAAAACATTACAAATAACAAAATATTTAATATGCCGAGTTGAAGAAGCTAAATTACATTAAACAAAATCTCCTGTTTTTTTTTTTTTTTATAAAATTCTCTATTTTTTTTGTCCTTGACTGAGTTTTTTTTTTTTTTATAAAATTCTCTATTTTTTTTGTCCTTGACTGAGTTTTTTTTTTTTTTATCTTCTTATTTTTCTAATTCTAATTTTCTTTATGTAACCTTGATCTTTTCCATTGTGCTTTACAGAGTTTGTACATCGTTCACGCAAGTCCCTATTTTCAGATGAGATGCCTGTATGTTTTTGGAGTGTGGGAGAAAACCCATGCAAGCAGGGGGGAGAACATACAACCTCAGATAATGCCCTAGCTAAATCAGATCCAGGCCTCTAGCAGTGCAAAAGACCCTTTTTTAACAACTGTGCACGTTGTGCATGATCTTGTTTGTCAAAGAAAGTAATTTTCAGTTCAGTGTATGTATGTTATTGAAGCATTAGTGAAATATATTCTTATTTGTCACATCAGCTGCATAGATCATGCATAGATACAGAATAATTGGCATTCTGTCAGTTGATGCTACCAGTTACAGAGGGTATTTACTTTATGCTTTGCCAGTCTGATTTTTATGAAAGAATCGGTTAATCTGAATGCAAATGTGCTTTAAAAGGGCACCAGCAAGTGTAAAAACCCGCATACATGAATTCCTATAATCATAAATGTACAAAGACTGAAATTCACATTTCTAAATAGCGAAATTGTTCAGGGGTGCACCTGCCACAAGGCAAGGTGCATTACCATGATTGCAAAAAAAAAGCCAATCTTGTTAATGTTAAGCCAGAATAACATCCGTTCTGGTTTAGTCCTCAACAATCTGTGCATCATGTTGTTTATGTAGAACATGCAGTCGATACTGTTGCCAGTAATTATCAGACTAATTGAAACCCCACATTTTTATGTCTTGCCATAAATTACCATACTTTTCTACCTCAAAAGGAGTTGAGCTGCCTCATTTACATTAGGGGGGCATTAAATTAACTTTCTTGTAGTCTAAAAATCTGTGAAAAGTTACAGATGTCTCATTATTTCCCTATAAAACATCTACCTTTATGCTCGTTTTAACTCCTGTGTTGCGCACACGGGCCTACCCACCTCATTTTCTATTTACCATAGCTTTTTATATTTATAGCTCAGTGACTATTTCATTTTAACAACCAAGCCTCTTCCATTATTAAACATGTTGTGTATAATATAGATACAGTCCATGTCTGCCAAAGAGCCTGTAGGTGACAGAAAATTTAGCCCAGTCTTCTAAAAACCCAGATGCTTGCTCAAAACAGTTTTAGCCACACATTAATGTCCTCTAAGCTCCCAGTGCCAATACTTTGCACGTGACACAATATCTCTGAGTCCTTGCCTTTAGCTGTTTCACTGACACATGGTCGTAAAATTATGAGAAACCTGGGATTTAGCTTTCGTCATGGGTCACCCAAGATTTTATGTGGTGGGGATCTGGAGGCCTTTATCCACTTTTATACATTTCTTTTACCTGAATTCCCTCTTACGACACCCTGTCCTGTCTTTCTGTTACTCTTTTCCCCTTGTGTACAATAACAGGTGACCCCCCCCCCAATGTGCTCTGATCTTATAGAATACATGTCCGTTTACAGCTGTTCTGCCCAACATTAAATATGACAAATCTGTCAGCACCTTCATCAAATGTAGATAGACAAGACATCCTGCCTTTGTGTCCCTATCTTCCACTCAAATTTGACAATTTGCCATCTAAAACCAGCCAAACTGCTATATAAGTCAATGGGAGAGGTCCACGGATCAATTTGGCGATGTTTGCAGCCTTCCTGACGTTTTTGTTTTTTCAAAACTATTCACCCGACATTAAGAAATTTGATTTTAATGATAAATTTCAACTGGTTGAATTTCGAGTTCACTGGAGTTTAAAAAAACTCAAATGAATTTGAAATTGACCCTTGATCAATGTTCCTCGGGTCTGTGTTAGCTCCATACATTTTTCTTGCTTTACACAGACTAAATTTACATAAAATCCTTGTTATTGTATCAGAAATGCACACTATCCTGTTTTTGGAGTATGGAAGGAAACCTGGCTGATAGAGGCCTGTCTTTAATTGAACCCGGGACCCCAGCACTGCAAAGCAACAATGACCACTGAACTACCCAATATGTAATTTTACCTCAGTATATACAATGATAAAGGAAATAATCTGCCTGGTGGCAACTGAGGATGGAAGATGTCTCCAGAAACACATAGAGCAGATAGGTACTACCCCTGACCCTGGTCACTTGTCCCACTAACAAAACAGTAAGCCCAGGATTACAGGAAGAGAGACACTGAGAAGACAATTTACTTCAACTGGAATGTTTGGCAAGCTGGACCACATTAAAGGACATAAACCAATATACATTCTTCAGAAACTGATCTTCTAAAAGTATATGGTTATATGTGGCAACCTTACTATTAGTGGCCTTTGCAAGACAATAACCTGATCATGGTACTTTTGAAATGAAAATTGTGCAGGTTTATATTCTGAGGATTCTAAAAGTAACATACTGTATTTTTGGTACCAGCTAAATGATGTATCATTTCATTTAGATGTCAGAATTTCACAGTTAGTACATTTTACATTACTGAGGAACTTGATTTCTTGAAATTTTGCCTTGATTTTCAGAAATATCATAGAAACTGCTAAATTATAAACCATTTTCAGGGACCAAATTTTTAGTCACTAAAATGTGTATGCAGTTTGGGGTCTCTGCGTGACACATAGTTGGGTAATCCTATTCATACCGAGTCAAGCTTTTGAGAAGACATTCCTATTTATGATGTTTTGTTTTTGTAGCAAAAACCAAGATATGATGCTATGAAATTTTAAGTAAGTATTTTGCAAAGATATGTAGTTTATTTAGATTGGGGAGAAAACAAACCGTTGCCTATTTAGATCTTTTAAAAGATCGTTTTTGAGAGTGTAATGGCCCCCAAACGTGCTAGTAAAAGCTGCCAGCAGACTTATTGGCCTGTATGTGGGACCATCTGATGGGCTTCTCCGGTTGCTGCCCGAGGGTAGGTTAAAAAATTCCGTTGGATCGCATCTGCATCTGTGTTTGGCCCTAGGGTCCACGATGTGGATATATCAAGCTGATCTCTATGGGGTAGATTCATCAAAGAGTGAAGTGAAGAGTTAAGTTCCGCCACTAGAGGGAAATTCCGCAGCTCTCCATTCATTTCTATGGGATTTTGAAAGGCATACTTTCAAAATCCCATAGAAATGAACTGAGAGCTGTGGTGGAACTTCAGTCTTTGATGAATCTCTGTTCATAAGATTACCCAACTATGTGTCACGCAGAGACCCCAAACTGCATACACATTTTACTGACTAAAAATTTGGTCCCTGAAAATGTTTCTATGATATTTCTGAAAATCAAGGCGAAATTTCAAGAAATCAAGTTCCTCAGTAATGTAAAATGTACTAACTGGGAAATTCTGACATCTAAATGAAATGATACATCATTTAGCTGGTACCAACAATACAGTATGTTACTTTTAGAATCCTCAGAATATAAACCTGCACAATTTTCATTGCAAAAGTACACTATAACCACCTTTAGAGGGATGAATAACTGTCTTGGGCTTTTATGACACATAAACTAACTATGAAAAATGTTGTGCACAATTTATATTTTTGTTTTATGTAGAAACCGTAAATTTTTGGAACCCTGTGAATAAATGTTATCAATACAGGTATGAGATTTGTTCTCCAGAACCCATTATCCAGAAAGCTCTAAGCAACAAGAAGGTAATTTCTTTTAGGGTGCATTTAAAGCAAATCATTTTTTTTAATGATGTGTGATAACAGTACCTTGTAGCTGATCCTAACTAAGATATTGGTGGTGGAAAAACAATTCTATTTAATGTTTCATAGTAGATTTAAGGTGTGGATATTCACATTAAAAAGAAATCCCTTATTCAGAAAACCCCAGATCTCAAGCATTATAGAACATATATCCTGTAAACCATGCAAATACTGTACATATTAGAACTATTTTCTTAAATCTATGGGAAATTGCCTTCCCATAGTTCAGAGCTTTCTGGATAATGGGTTTTCCAAATACGGAATCACACATATAGAAGAATATCTTCATCATTTTCTATTTTATGAAGAAGATCTATTATTGTATATTTGCTGTAAATTCTTAGATATGCACACATATTAACACAGTTAGAAAGATGACCTTGTCCTAGAAAAAAAATGTAAGCAAATGAAGGCTTCTTCAAAGGAAATGCCCATAAAGAAAGAGCACACAGTGTCACATAATTGCTTGGATTTTGCAAAAACATTTTTAGAAGATTAGAAGGCAGTGGAAGGATTAAGCTTTATGATAAATGTTCTGTAATATCCATTATCTAAATTACTGCAATGGTTACCAGGATAATGGAGAAAGAATATTCACAAGGGAAAACAATTTGTGTGGGCTAAGACATAGACTATTCTAGAGATAATTCAGCTGCAAAGAATACTTTTATACCTTTAGATAAGGGTAGACAAGGTAAGGCCCCTTAACTTTACAAGGGCTTTGGCACAAGGCATATTATCTACTGGTGTTTTTGGGTCAGCCGAGATTTGCAGCCCACCAGCTATATTCTATAGCTAAGTACATTTTTTGGGGTTAAGCTGAAAAGCAGCAGGAGGGACAGTTGGTACTGGGGGGGAGCTGGTAAGCAAAGGAAGCTCCTCACCTAGATATTAGGAAGGATGCCTTGTAATATTGGGATGCTAAGAGCTGATTTATTTGACAAACTGACTATAACTAGATTTTATCTCATTGATTCAATAAAAAAAATCCAAACTCCAATCCAGGATTTTGCTTTATTTATTAATAAAATAACCCAAATTAATCGGATCAGTAAAAAACTTGATAAAACCAAGCAAAAACCTGAACAGTATGAATTTTTTTTTACCTTTCTCCTGAATCATTCAATTTTTTTGTTTTCATTTTTTTGCCTGAAACCCAGCACAAACCGCCATATCTTTAAATTTTATAAGGACATCTCCTACACACTTAAATAAACCTGGACAGATCTGAGATGGCAGATAGTGTTGCACGTAAAAAAAACGTGACGTG
Organism: Xenopus borealis; assembly: GCA_024363595.1. Taxonomy (NCBI): domain Eukaryota; kingdom Metazoa; phylum Chordata; class Amphibia; order Anura; family Pipidae; genus Xenopus; species Xenopus borealis. Next base: position 87,273,975 of record CM044435.1, on the reverse strand, counting down.
CGTTGAAAATGACGCGACTCGTTTCGCGAATTGTTTAAAAAAATCTGCATACAATCTTTATATACTTGTAAATGACCGATGTTTCCATTAAATATTATTTATGTCCAAAGTGACTAGTGTCTTTCATATTAAAACAGGGGTGTCCAACCTGCGGCACGAGGGCTGCATGCGGCCCAGGATGGATATGAATGCGGCCCAGCTTGAAACCCTTGGTTCCCAAGGAAACTTCATGTTGCAAAGGATATAGGAGTAATGCACATTGCCCAGTTAGTAGTAATAATAATAATTTGTGTATTTAATATCCAGGTGTCCTATATTCCAGTGTATAGATCTATCTGGTTATCCAGCTGGTATTGTAGTTCTTTTCTGTGCATTTTCTTTACTTTTACAAAAGTGTTGTGTATTTTTCTTTTTCCACTGTGGCCCAGGGAAGCCAAAAGGTTGGACACCCCTGTATTAAAACATTGTATCATAAATATGTGAGTGTCTAGTGGATTGTTCATTAAGATCATGTGTCCTTTCCCAAGAACATACATAACCACAATCTTTGTAAATATGCACAACAGTGATTTGTTGGGGATGATGTCACTTGTGTTGGGTATTTATGGGTAATTGGAACATAGGCATGTTGCCATGAGGAAGGTCCCTGTGTGGACTGAAACGTCACGTCGGTTTTTCATGCACAATTAAATACATTTTTATTTTTGATTCACAAAAATCCCAGAGTTGCTGGTCCTTTTTTGAATAGATACTACTCCATCTGGCTTTCAGACATTAAAAGTTTTCTTAGGTCTTACTTCATGGTATTCTGGAACTTCAAGTCTAGTTAGGTCAGAGACTGCACAACATAGCTTTGAAATAGTGAAACAGTTTATTGTGAACAGTCCAGCACTAGCTTTATTTGATCCTGTACTACCCACTATGCTTCAGACTATGGAGTTGGTGCAGTTCTCACACAGATCCATGCCAATCATACAGAGAAAATGGTTGCATTTGTATCCAGAACACTTGCAGAGGAAACAAAAAAATGGTGAGCATACCCATGGGGTAGAGAATTTACCTTATACATGGATCATAGCCCTTTAACTACACTACTTACAACAAAGGGACTAGGAAGAGCTGGAATGCATGTAGTTAAATGGTCAGCAAGGTTACTGAATTTCAACTACAAAATGCAATACAAACGTGATTGTTTGTCACTTTTACCTTTACCTGCAGATTCTGATACATTGGATGAGGACATAGAAGTTGTAGTATTGACTGATATATTATCACCTACAGTTACAGCTGATGATTTTAAGCAAGCTTGCCTCACATATCCAAGTCAAGTGAAACTATAGGATATCTTACAAAGCAAATGGCCAAATGCTGAGAATAAATTCAGTCCTGATCTTCAACCTTATTACAGGATTAGACACAAACTGTCCTGAGTAGATGGCTATGTTGTCCATGGAGCTCACTGCTTACTGGTACCAGAGACCTTGCGAGAAAAGCTCATACAACCTGCACATGAGCATCATTAAGGAATTGTACGTTCAAAACAAAGACTACGAGAGCTATACTGGTGGCCAACAATGGATGCCGATGTGATAACTGCCATTCATTCTTGTGTTACTTGTCAGAATCATGACAAAACAGCTATCACGCATACAACACCACCAGCCAGTAACATTACCTGATTCAGCATGGGAAAAACTTGCTATTGATATTGTGGTTCCTTTGGCAGATGCTCTTATAGACTGCAGATATGCTATAACTCTGATAGACTATTACAGTAAATGGCCAGAAATTGTATTTGTTTCTCAGATCAGCTGCAGTAATAACATTTCTGTCTACCATCTTCAGCAGAGAAGGAAATCCAAAGGAGTTAATATCAGACAATGGACCACAGTTTGTTTCATCTGAGTATGAAATCTTTTTGAGAGAGGAATATTATACGTAGAAAATCTTCAATATATTACCCACAAGCAAATGGAGAAATCGAGCAATTCAACCAAAGTCTGAAAGAAGTATTACAGACAGCAAACCTTACTGGGAAATCTTGGAAAGTATTTACAACAGAGTTCCTAAACAACTACAGAGCAATGTGCCATGCAACAATCCAACCATCTCCAGCTGAATTATTACATTGTAGACAGATGCGCACTAAGTTACATGTTGCAGACATCAAACTTCCACTAAATACTGTTCCTACAAAATAATCTACTGCGGATATTGTCAAACGTCAAGAAGCCAAATGCAAGGCTTATATTGACAAAAAACGTGGTGCAAGAGAAGTGCACTTTCAGCCTGGCTCTTTAGTCAGAATTCAGAAACCAGGAATACTGAAACAAGGACAATCTAAATTTACTACACCACTTAAAGTGAGATGCCAGCGAGGGCCATACACATATGAACTATCTGATGGATGTATATGGAATGCAAGTCATCTTGCTCCTGCTAGATATGACTTTGGAGACGTTCCATTTGATGAACTCCTGATGCCAACTGCAATAGGCCTGAAAAAAGTGAACTTATAAGGCATACTGAGAATCAAAAAAACTACCTAAATGGACCAAGGACTATGTTTTGTGAAGAATGCATAATATTGCTTTAAGATGCATACAGTTTTATGGTTTCTGTTTATTACATTTACCCAAATGCTTCCTACTATGGGGGGGGGGAAATATGTGGTTTTTGTGCAAGGTGCCTGTAGGTGCCACTGTGCACAAGAGTATACTGTGCATACACAGTACTTCTATACTTTTTAAACAGATCAAGTGACTGTTGATGTGTAATGGCTGCATGAACCTGCTAATAAAGCACTGTTATACTCTGCTCATCTAGCTGCAGCAAAACTCATAGTTAATTAATTTAGCTTGAAAAAAAAGACAACTGTCTATCAAGCTCATTTCCTTCATCAAGGTTGCCACCTGTCCATTTTCTATCTTGACAGTCTGTTTTATACATGTACTGCCCGATTCAATATTGCTTGTCCAGATTTAAGAAGTCTGAACTATAATGTATCTGGCATTAGAAATGCTTACAGCTTTACAGTTACTTTAAAATACTATTTTCTTCTATTTGGAGGCCCTTATGTAATCTTCTCTTTTGGTGTATAAAGTGCCAGATAATTTATGGCTGGTTCTCTTTATCTATTTATTACACATTATATTATATATTACACATTATTCATATCCTTCAGCAAGCTGTATGGTTTCTTTGTATACCATACAACTTGGTCAGCCTATCTTCATTATACCCCTTTGTTTCCTATTTTCACTTAGTCACCCTAGTGTGGAATTCAGCTAGGCCTATAATAACCTGTGAACTTAAGAGCGGCACTGTACTGTATACAGTAACTGAGGACCTATCAGTACTTTTAAATAGGTAAAATTGCACTTTCCTCCTTAAGTCCTTCAGTCTTAGGGAGTGGCAGGTTAAACACATATGACTGTTTTAACAGTTCTAACAAGTGCTATTTATCAGATGATTTGAATGAATGCATTTATTTCCCTGTAGTTAATAACACTAATGTTGCCTCAAAGGTCACTGCTCTCCAAACTTGGTTTGGCTGAACAATCACAAATAATAACAATGAAGTCATGTCATGCCAACATTTTTTGGAACATTTGCTTGAGTCTTCTAAAACATGGCATGCGCTATTAATTTGTAAGGCAATATTAAGGTGAGTGGCATCATTACTTTTACCATTAGCTTTACCCCTATATTTGCTCTGGATAAGACCTATTATTCTCAGAGTGTGAGCACTTGCAACGGTGTAGAGGCAGGGTACAATACACTGAAAGCAATGGCTCTTGGAACACTGATAACTGATTTATTAGAACAAATCCACAAAGGAGAACATGGCAATGATATAGAGGACAGTCATTGAGTAGTCTATACATATTCACAATAAAGATCATTAGCAAAGCAATCCCTCCAACAAAGCTTGAGAGACGGTATCATACAGTCACCCAGAGCTTCTCCTGCTTCCTCAGGGGATGCCTGGGCAGAACCCAGGTGAGAATCTAGGTTAAGGAAAAGGAAAGTCTTCCACTTCTTCCACTTGGGTGTACCAAGTTTTAGGCACCCCCAAGTGATTGTATATACTTACCTGAAACCCCAGGTCGGTGCTCCTATCAGCAGAATCACTGTCTCTGTATCTTTGCACCTTATAAATAAAATTAGAATAATTAGCCCTTGAATTTCATATACTTAAACACTTTGATTTCCAGCACAGACAAAGATAAAGGTCACTAATACAAATGCTAATCTCTTTGGGTAGTTTTCACCAAAAAAAATTGTATAACAATAAGCTGCATTAAAAACATGCAAATAAAGGAAAGTATTAGTTTCTTCAACTAACAATATTTTCTGTTGTTTTCTCCTAACTGCAACAGCTAATTTTGACTTTTAGCATTCTGTTATAATGATAATATTTATCACATTGTTTCTTTGTGTTTACTTGCAGACTTTACTTGTTATAAACCACACTGACTCCAAGGAGAAGCTAATGGACTTTACAGACTGCCTGCATGCTCAATAAGAAGGAGAGCTTGTCGCTGTCCTCGTTTCACAACGAATGTGCACTAATGATTGTCTAGCCAATTCCCAGGGTAACTATGCCTGTTATATCTGTCATATCATTTCCTCTGGTCTGATCTCTTTGGCATTCTGAAGACTACAACTATTTTGTTATTGCAATACAAAATTGCACTAAAACTTCAGTAGGTGAATAGATGCATTCATCTAATACCAACATCAGTAAAGGGTTTCACCTGCAATAAATAAAAGGTAAGTAAATAATATCAGAATATAATTATAATAATAATAATAATAATAATATTTACATAAATAATAATATTTGAATAATGTCATGAGAATTGAATGAAAAGATTAACTTCCGTGCTGTAAATAGTGTTAGTCCTGTATTATTTTCTGTAAACTATTTAGACTGTGAGATGTTTTTATTAATAACTTTGTATCTGTGCATGTTTAGTGTTTCAACTATAATGTGAGTCAAAGAAAAATCCATTCAGGAAGATATAAGACATAAGGTATAAAATCCCAGGTCCCAGGCATTCTGAATGATAGATCCCATATCTGTACTATATTACATTTTCCTCAAACATTAGGCATTATTTAAGCAAAGGCTCTAATCTATGTTTTACTATAAATATATATGCATGTAGTTATGGGATATACTATATAAAAATCCCTTGAAATGCCAGCTGTATTGCTCGCAATCATGAGTAGTAACAGTCAGGCAAGTTACTCTCTATTGTGTACAATTGTTTATCAATAGCCCCATACTCTTGAGAAACAAATATATCAATACATAAGGGTGGTGTGTTTGAGCTCTGTATCCCATTAACTGGACAAATGTTCAATAATGTATACTAAAAAAATTATTATTAGTTTACTGGAGGCTTGTTACGTCTATAAGCTTGAGCCGTGCATGCACCTTTGGGGACAATTTAAAAAGATGTTTTATTGAACACTACTTTTTCAGTTATTATTGAGGTTCAACACATTACTGAACAGAATGGTGTCTTCTCAAAGAATCTGAATACATTGTACTACATTGACACTTTCATCTGCACTGATAAATGTGTGAGTTTGTTGGACAGCATCCTTTGGGATTCCCCTAGTTTGGATTTTTGTACCATATAGTATTGTATTGTATAACTTTACTTGTAAAGCACTGTTAAGGAGCTGCAGCTCTGTACAGTGAATGAGTACTATACATATATATATATATATATATATATATATAAGTATATATGGGGGAGACAAATCTCATAATACATTTATATACAGAATCATAGGAGAAAGAGCTGAAGTGCTGTGTGGTAAGAGACATAGTGGGAAGGAGGTCCCTGACCTGTAGAGCTTACAGTCTAAGTGGATGGGAGGCTAACATACAGGTACAAATTGGAGATGAAAAACTGCACATGGTAAGGTATAGTCAGTAGGCACAAACAAGGCTAATGTTTTAGTGCTCTAAAAGGTAGGCTCTTAATTTTTCCTTGAAAAGATTGAGAGAGGATTCCTTACAGAGGAATTCAGGGATGGTAAGGAGCATCAAGATAAAAGGGTTTGAGACAAGAGGTGGCAGTGGATGTGGATGGTGTGAAGAGAAGGTGGCTCTGAGAAGAGTGGAGAAGACAACCAGGAACGTATAGGGAGACAAGAGGAGAAATGTAGTGAGGAGCAGAGAAGTGAAGGGCTTTGAATGTTAGTAGAAGGATTTTACTGTATATGCTATCCTTTGCTTAATAGACAGCAACGCTAAGGATATTAGTTTGGGTCCTGGTAGCAGAGTTTAAGATTGATTGGAAGGGAGATGCACGATAATGAAGTGCTCAACCTACAGACTTGCCATTTTGTGAGTGGTGGGTGCTCAACTGCAAGTCGCCCTCCTTGCTCGGGGACAGAGAACAGTCTAGGCAAAAATCAGGAAGCACACCAAAAAAATGTTGTTGTTTAAAGTGAAAAAATGTGATTTATTAGCCCATATGCATTCACCAAAATCGGCAACATTTCTGGCCCCTCCAGGTCCTTTATCAAGCCTTGATAAAGGACCCGGAGGGGCCCGAAACGTTGCCGATTTTGGTGAATGCATATGGGCTAATAAATCACATTTTTTCACTTTAAGCAACAAACATTTTTTGGTGTGCTTCCTGATTTTTGCCTAGACTGATTGGAAGGGAGAGAGATGGTAGTCAGGAAGACCAGTTAGGAGGAGACTGCAGTAGTCTAAACAGGATAAAATGAGGGCATGGATTAGTGTTTTGGCTGTTGTTTGTGAAAGAAACAAGCGTATCTTGGATATACAGTATTGTGGAGGAAGAAACAACAGGTTTTGGCAGTGCTATTAATATGACTGGAGAAGGAGAGGGACTAGTCAAAGATGACCCCCTAAGCAGCATGCTGAGTTAACTGGGTTAATGGTCATGCCATCAATAGTAATGGTGAAAGGAAGAGAAGGGCTCGGTTTGGGTGGAAAACCATGAGCTCAATTTTGGCCAAGTTGAGCTTGAGATGGCGGTGGTTCATCCAGGAAGAGATAGCCACTAAGCAGTCTGCTATCTGGGTTTGAACATCAGTGGTTAGTGAGGGGGTGTCCAAAATATCTAAATGTTATCAGCATATGAAGATATAAGGTCTCCTAAAGAGAGAGAGTGTGTATAAGGAGAACAACAGAGGACCAAGTACAGAACCCTGAGGGACCCCCACATTAAGATGAATGGGAGGAGAGGATTTGTTTGCAAAAGTAACAAAGAAAGAGCAGTCAGAAAGGTAGGAAGAGAACCAGGATGCAGTTTGATCACTAATACCAATTGAATGGAGAACTTGAATTAGAACAGAATGGCTAACAGTATCAAAAGCAGAAGATAAGTCCAGGAGAATGAGAATAGAGTAATGACCTTAGGCCTTAGCAGTCTGGAGATCATTTGCAACTCTACATAAGGCAGTCTCAGTGGAGTGTGCAGATCGAAAGCCAGACTGCATATGATCAAGTAGATTATTGATGCAGAGACAGTTAGTAATACGGGAGAAGACGAGACGTTCCAGAAGTTTAGAGGTAAGAGAGAGACAGAGTGGTAGTTAGACAAACAGGATGGGTCCAGTGTAGCCTTTTTCAGGCTTGACACAAGCCTGTTTGAATAATGAGGGGAAATTAGCAGAAGTTAGTGAGGAATTGAATATATAAGTAAGTACTGGAGTAAGGACAGGAGCACACTGTTTTAGTAGAGGTGATGAGGAGTGGGAACATTATTTTTGGATAGAGTCAACTTTGCTTTCAAAAGTCAGTAAAGTCCTGGGGGGTATGGTCAGGTGTTAGTGTATCATTTGTAGAGGGATGAAGTAAGGATTTGAATATTGAAAACAATCGTCGTGGGTTGGATTTATTGTTATTTATGAGTGTATTGTTGTGCTGTTGTTTAGCCTGTAAGGCATATATTTATGTAGCCTTTAAAGGGGACCAGTCACCTAAACATAAAAAGCTGCATAATGAAATACCTTTGCAAATTAATCATGGAACCCAAATTATTTTTTTCATTAAAACATTCATACCTGTTATTAAAAGGTATTTAAATATCTAAGCTGTCAATCAAAAAATACTTTCCCCACGTCTATGCCTGAAACATAGAGTCATCTTCACAGTCAGTCAGAGGATCCAATCCTATTGTGATACTTTACTGACCTATATATAAGAATATTGTTTAAATGAACAGTGTAAAATAAAAACTGTGTAAATAGATAGGCTGTACAAAATAAAAAATGTTTCTAACATAGGTAGTTAGCCAAAAATGTCATCTATAAAGGCTGGAGTGAATGGATGTCTAAAATAGCAGAACATTCTGCTTTTCAGCTCTCTAACTCTGAGTTAGTCAGCGAGTTTAAGGGAGGGCACGTGGGACATAACTGTTCAGTGAGTTTGCAATTGATCCTTAGCATGCAAGTCCGATTCAAAAGCAAACAGTTATGACCCATGTGCCCCCCTCAAGTCACTGATTGGTTACTGCCTGGTAACCAATCAGTGGAAACCAAGAGAGCTGCAAAGCAGGAAGTAGAGTTCTGGCTATTATGTTTGACATCCAGTCACTTCAGCCTTTGTACATTACATATATTGCTAATATTGAAAATATTTTTTATTTTACACTGCCTATCTATTTAACAAGTTTTTATATTTTTACTGAACAATTTCTTCAAAGGCTTACACTGAGTAGCAGAAATGCAATACTCAATACACCAAATCATGGTGTTTACTTGCTGTCAGTGCAGATAACTAAACCCCTTTTAATAATCAGCAAGCCATCTGGGTTTTGAAACAAAACATTGCAAGAGAGGAGAGGAATGGACAGATATTCTAAACAGGGAAGGCTTGGCTGGTGTTAGCCTGGACTTCATTTTTTACCTGCTGTATTTGCCCCCATATTTTCCGCCATATGTAATAAAAGTCACTAAGTTTGCCCAGGTGCAGTAACCAACAGCAACCAATAAAATCTTTGCTTTTGAACAGGTGACCAGTAAATTCTACATGTTGATTGTTGTTATAGGTGATAAGAACTGTAGCAAACTTTGCACCTCATATTACATAACCCTTTTATTTTCTTTTACATAATGTAACAGTTTTAGTTGAAAAGTCCATACTCTTTCACAGTGGTAAGCAATTTCATCTCCTCCCTAATGTAGAGAACTAAACATAAAAAGATGCTCTGCATACACATATGTGCAAGTGTATAGCTATGAATAAAGGATGTCAACAGTAAGTTCTGAGCAGATGGAAAACACGAAAATGTGATTACTCCTAAGAGCATTTATAAAAAGTTTTTATTTGATTTTGATGTGATTCTTTGTTACCTGATACACAATTTGAACAGTTTGTCAAATGAGTGTAATACAGTTCGGAAATGGATACAACATTAATTAGGAATTTGATCCAGAACATTCACTTTGTCACAAACACATTAGCTCAAGAGACAGTAATGCAGGAAGTCGCTTTAAGCTTGGGTGCCAGTGTGACATTACAGTATACCCTTTTTAAATATAAGATGAATTCATTTTGTATTAGTTTCCTTTAAAATTACTGTAAAATAGGAGGGATTTGATTGCTTGCAGTAAATTACTTCTGTATGATTCTCTGGTTGTACTGTACACTAACAAAATCCACTACTGACAAATAGTTTTATCCTTCACTCATAAAACAAGGAAAGGCAGATTCATGGGGGATGACAATGAGTGATGGTGGAATATGTGCAAAAATTCGTGAAAACCATTTAAGTCAACGGGCGTCAAAATAATTTTGAGGCATGTCAGTGTAATGTACAGTCTCCCTGGTGGTCTAGTGGCTCACCTCCATGCACGCGGGAGCGCCCGCCATGCCTCCAGCGGGGACGCTCACTGCGTGCATCCTTCCTCCTGCTTGCCGGCTGCTCTAGTGCGCGCGCGGCGCACTTCCAGGTCTCTTAAAGCGTAGGCGCGCTGACGTGATGACGTCAGCGCGCAATGGCGCCAAATTCAAATGTTTAAAAGGCAGCTTCTGGCGGCAGCTTGTTGCCCGTTGTTAGGTTCTATTTGTTAGTTCCTTGGTGTTTTTCCTTACTGATTCCTGACTGATTCTACTGTGTTTGACCCTTGCCTTGCCTGACTATCCAGCTATTCTCCTATCTTGACCTCTGGCTTGTCTGATTACTCTGTCATCTCCTATCCTGACCTTTTGCCTGTCCCCTGACTATTCTACACTCTCTAATCCTGATCCTGGCCTGTCTGACTATTCTATTCCGCTTGGGTTGGCCCGGCCCGCCTGTTCCATTTGGCGGTATTCTTCAACCCATTATCTTTGGTGAGACGATCGTGCCCCTGTGCTTGCCAGAACTCTTAGCTTTGCACCTCTCGATAAGTCCAGGTGGCATCTGAGTAAGCTGAGGGCTCCTCCCAAGGCCAAAGGCGGTCACTTAACTGGTGAAGCCGAGCTGAGACCAAGGTGCTTAGTTATTGTTCTGGTTTTGGGTGCCGTTCATGACAGTCAGTTTTTATACATGCGACGATTTGGTCCAAATTAAAGCCAATTGGCGGCTGAATAATTCTGATGCGCAACAATTTTTATGTGCGCCTCAGTTCTGACGCTCAACAATTTTTTTTTAGGCAAATTTGTGTCTAGAGAATTTGTGTCTGGCAAATTTATTTGCCCATCACTAGTGGCAGTCTGTTAGACTCCCCTACTAAATCCAGTTACCAAGGATTTTTCCCCCTGAGCCAGTGCTTTAACACATATTGTTAAAGCTTGAAAATTCTAGATTTGGTTCCCTCCAAAAGTAGTAAAGTCAGTAATAGAAATGAAGCTAGAAAGACATTTTTTGTGAGTTGTGTCTAGAATATATGGAGGTCGGTGAATAAATTATTAAAGGAGGTCTTACCCATTAAAGGAAAACTATACCCCGAAAATGAATGCTTGAGCAACAGTTTATATCAAATTAAGTGACATATTAAAGAATCTTACCAACCTGGTATATATATTTAAGTAAATATTGCCCTCTTACATCTCTTGCCTTGAACCACCATTTCATGATGGTCTGTGTGCTGCCTCAGAGATCACCTGACCAGAAATATTTCAACTCTAACTGTAACAGGAAGAAGTGTGGAAGCAAAATACACAACTCTGTCTGTTAATTGGCTCATGTGACCTAACTTTATAGTTTGTTTTGTACAGTATGTTTGTGTGCACCATTGAATCATACAATCCCAGGAGGCTGTCCTTATTTTTTAAAATGGCAATTTTCTATTCATGATTACCCAATGGCACACGCTACTAAAAAAAGTATATTATTATGAAAATGGTTTATTTACATGATGCAAGGTTTTACATACGAGTTGTTTTCTGCAATATCTTGTTATAGAGACCTACATTGTTGGCTGGGGGGTATAGTTTTCCTTTCATGTAAAAAACTATACCCCCAAAATTCATTCTTAACCATCAGAGAAGTCACTTTAAAGAATCTTACCAAAAATATTGCCCTTTTAGATCTGTTCCCTTGTGCCACCGTTTTGTGATGACCTGTGTGCTGCCTCAGAGATCACCTGATAGGAAATATTGCAGCTCTAACTGTAGCAGGTAGAAGTGTGGGAGTAAAAGGCAGAGTTCTCTCAATTCATTTGCTAATGTAACCCTGCATGTATATATGCCCATTGTGTTAGGAATATTGCTGGTAATTAAACAAACAGGAGCCGATGTTATGTGTAACTTTCAATAAAGAAAAAAATAGCACACCCTTCTGCAGATCAGCACAAATGTACAGAAAACAAGTGTACTTGAAACAGGCAGAAGGTCAAGGGCAGGTGGCAGACAAACATAATCTAAAAAAGGCTAAAGGTCAGGACAGGCAGAGAACTAGCAGAGTCACGAAACAGGCTGAGGTAAAACCGGGGAGTCAGAAGCATATGGGACAGAGACTGGGCAGGAACAATACAAGAAGAGGCCACCAGATCAGGAACAGGATCAAGATCAGGAAACAAGATCTTCAGAAACTTGGGCGGAATCAGCAGAATGGCCAATGATCCAGCATGGGGTAGTATGGGAAGCAGATGGAAGATGGAGGCAGTGTCACAGAGGATATTCTGTCAGGGGCACGTTGCAGCCAAACTGCCTCCTGTGGTTCAGATGGGAACAGCAGTGGCAGGAATACAATAGAACCCTGGTTCAAAACCAAGGAATTCCTGACACATGGTTTTTCTGTGTGCACAGTGAATCGCACAAGCCAGGGGGCAGCCCTTAGCACTTAAAATGGCAATTTTATATGTATGTTTATCCAAAGGCACATAAAAATAGATTACCATATTTTTATGAAAATGGTTTATTTAGCAATGTTTTACATTTGGGTTGATTTATGCAATATATTTTTATAAAATATTCAGGGGTATAGTTTTTTCCCTTAAACTTGGATTGTTCACCTTTAAATTAACTTAATGTAGACAATAGTATTCTAAAACAATATGCAGGTGGTCTTAATTTATTACCATTTTTATTTTTAGCAGCTGTCTGGTTGTTAGGTACCAAATTATCTTAGCAACCAGTTTTAGAGACTGGAACATGAACAACAGAGAGACCGAATAGAAAGAAAAGTAGTAATAACCGTAAAAAAATTAATCTCACAGAGGAATAATTTTTATATGCTGGGGTCAGTGAAAGCTGGAATAAGACAGAAGAGGAAGGCAAATAATTCAAATGATATAAAATGAAAAAACAAACTAAAGAATTCTATAAAATACTAAACGTTGACTACCGATGGTCTGGCTACACAATTAGAGGGTGAGAAGGGAGGGGGATGTGGGGAGTGCAGTGACATCAAGGAAGTGCAGAATGCCTGGCCGCCTCTATGTCTAATGCGAGTTTACAGATATAGATGTTTTCATAAAAATATTATTTGGGTTTAATTTGAAAGGACTTTTATTATACAGCGTTCTATGTCTGGATGATAGGTCCCCTTTAAAACCAGATTGTCTATAAAAAATAAAAAAAAAGCCAGCCCGAATAATACTAATATCAAATTAAAATTTTGGAAGTGAAATTAGGTAGTTAAATTTTCTCTCTCCCTCTACTGCAGTACAACTATAATTTAAAGTAATTAGATATTACTGTGGAATTCAGTAAAGTATTGTTATATAAAGTTACTAGCACCATTTGGTTATGAATCACTGGCAGTCTACAATAGTGGCCTATACAATGTTCTCTACAGGTATTTTCTTTTTTTTCATATAATCATTGAATAATAGTAGAATAGTAAACAATGTGGGAAATTATGCATGATCTTATGATGGATGTAGAGAAAATAATATTGTGAACCTTATCTCGAACAAATTTGCTATAAGTTTAAGTCCCACTTGGGCTCAATTGGATCTTATTGCTTTATCTGTCAGGAAAATCCCTTCTTGTAAAACATAAACCATGGCCATATGCTGTCTATAGGTGAGCACCATATCTAGGTCCAAAAAAACAAGTAAATAATCAAATAGATGCACAGTTACTCGCTTAAAGCATTTATTAGTGAACAAACACCACAGCAGTTAATTACAAATTAGTGAAAAATTAACTCATATCATACCATATGGCAGCGTCTTCCCCCTGTCTGCATACCTCATGTTAGCCACTCCCTCTGATGCATTTCGCACCATTGGGTGCTTCATCAGAGGAGGTGAAGCACCCAATGGTGCTTAACACCCCAGGAGGGAGTGGCTAACATGAGGAATGTAGACGGGGAAGACACTGCCAATGTAGACGGGGAAGACACTGCCATGCTATGAGTTTATTTTTAACTAATTCGGAATTAACTGCTGTGGTGTTTAGTCTTACATAAATGTGATGTGAAGTCCTGGTGTTGCTGATTTTACTTCTATATATTATACATAGAAGATATATTCTATGTCTTATATACGTATCTTACTATATATTATCTTATATACAGTTAGTTTTATATAAGTATATATACAAAATGTATATGCAGTTTATATATGTCTATAGATAGGTCTGTTTATGTGTGTGATACATGTGCTCTGGGTTCATTTGTAGGGGTTGAAATTTTGTCTTTGTGTCTTTTTTTCTAACTCAAATTAACTATGTAACCATGGCTATAAGGTGTATTTTCAGTTTCACACAATTTATTAATCCATATTTTTCCCTTTTATGTTGTAGAATGTCATTTTATTGTTGATATTAAAAAAAAAATAAGAGAATAACAATGATTCTGCATTTGCTTTTCACATTTAGTTACTGGAAAGTGGAAGGTGCTGCATATGATTCCAAGTGGTTCAGACATCCAAGCAACTGCAACATATCTTCCAGATCCTCGTTGGGGAATGGGATTAAAAAGCAAATCAACAAATTTTGCACTTTTCATCTGCTTTGTTTATTAATGTTGTTGGTGATTTGGTCACTTCTGGAGTATCTGTAATATATTATCTACAAACACTATAGTCTGATTAATTTCTTTCAATTTATAGATGTCTACACTTTTATTACCTGAGGTATAGTACATTGATACTGTGACAATGTCTCATAAAACAGAAAATATGGTCTTGGGAAATCAAACCATCCTGAATGTGACAGATACTAGCATTTTTATAATACCAATATCAATGACAGTGTCAACATTCGGTATAATTGGCAATAGTCTTGTTATTTGGTACCTTTCTTTTAAGATCAAAAGAAATTCTTCCACAGTCTACATTCTTAACCTTGCTGTGGCTGATCTCTGCTTTCTTTTAGTATTTACTACTTTAAACATGATTAGCCTTGCCTTAAACTTTAAAATTCCTCTAGTTGACAAATATGAATATCTAGAAATATTTAGTACACTATATCCACTAGTAGTAACTTGTCTTTTTGGGTACAACACCAGCCTTTGTCTTCTTACAGCCATCAGTGTGGAAAGATCTCTGTCTGTCCTTTTTCCAATCTGGTATCACTGCAACCGACCCAGGCATCTGTCGTCAGTTGTATGTATCTCTATATGGACAATCTCCTGTCTTCTTACGGTACTTGAATTTTGCTATTGTTACCAGCCTGAACATACCAGTATTTTTACCAAAGTCAATACTGCAGTAAAAGAATGTTATATTGTCTTTACTATTATCTGCTGTCTTAGTTATTTTGCTTCAATACCACTCATGACTATCTCAAGTCTGGTTCTTCTAATTAAAGTATGTACTAGTTCCCAGAAGAAGCAGCCACCAAAACTTTACATTGTGATCACAGTGACTGTTGTTTTCTTTCTTGTATTTGGTATGCCAATGAGGATTTTATTACTGGTATGGTATAAACACCACATTTATCCACCGCTTATAATAATTCATATGTCGTCCTTGTTTAGTTGTATGAACTGCAGTGTAAACCCATTTGTTTATTTTCTTGTTGGACGTCAGGGTAGAAGCAGTGGAAGGCTCAAGCTTTTAATAATACTCCAAAGAGTTTTTCGAGATGATGGAATTGGAGACAACAAAAAAGTAAACATCTAAAATTGAGACAATGATACGACTTTCCCACTTTCCCCTATACTTTTTACTTAATCCTATTCTCTTGGAGGTAGAGGTTAGCAGACATTGAGATCATGTACTGGACACACCCAAATGTCCCAACCCTGAACCTTGGTAATTGTGTGTGGGGGTGGGTGGTAAAGATGCAAACCGTGTGCTTATACTTCCTCCATCTTATTTTGTCATTGAGTTAGTTAAATTACTTAATTTTTTACTTACCCCTCCAGCAGATTCTTGCCACGGGAGTTCACAGCAGCTGCAAAAAATTAGGGCCATTTGCCCGGGTGGGGGGGAAGGTAGGCTGGGGGTAGGAGAGATCGGGGCTAACACAGGGAAGGGGGGAGGGTTTTTTTCCTTACAGGTTTGGTTCTTCTTTAAGGAAAGATTTTTTTGAAACACGACTAAACTGACAAACTCTAAGGGGCTTATTATCAAAAGTCAAAAAATTTGAGCTTTGGCGGATATTTTTCAGTCAAAATTCTAATTTTCAGGTAAAAAAAACTTTGAAGATGTTTGTAGCCTTCATGATGTTTAAGGTTTCTTTCTGTGGGTTTAACTCAAAAAAATCAATTAATTTAAGCGATTTGAGTTGTTTTGCTGAAAAATCAATCAATTCGAGTATTCAAGTTTTTCACCCCTAATTTACCAATTTGAGTTTTTACCATTCAATTTTATTTTATAAATCAGGAAACATTTGAGTTGTGAGTTTATTCAAGGTATAAAAATCTTACATACCTCTAAAACTCGACCTAATAAATAACCCCCTAAAACTACAAATGTTGTGAGATTTTCAAAAAAATTAAATAAAAAAGTATGAATGGAAAATTATACTGAACCATGCGCTTTAAAAAATACAAATACCTCTAAAACCTCAAATTTATTTGAATCAGGCTAATCGGATCAGGACAGTTCCCATGTTTACCTGGCAAAGTTTTTGTAGTTTTTACACTTAGGGGCAGATTTATCAAGGGCCTAAGTGAAAATTTTATTTAAAAAAATTTAAATTTAAGGTATTTTTGTGTACTAGGGAATAGTCCAAATTCGATTAGAATTTGCAAAAAATTTGAAAATTCGAATTTCTAAATTTATCATGACCATTCGCCATCTAAAACCTGCCGAATTGCTGTTTTAGCCTATGGGGGACCTCCTAGAACCTATATAGAGTCAATTGGTGGACTTTGAATCAAATTCATTAAAAATTTGAATCAATCGACTTCAATTAGATCGAATACGGACCTATTTGAACAAAAACAGACCTATTCAATATAAAAAAATTCAATTTCGGTTGGTCTTTTTGAATTCAAATTCAAAGTTTTTGCACTTCAAAATTCAAGCCCTGATAAATCTGCCCCTTAATAAATCTAAAATTTTTAGAAAAATTAAAATACCACAAACTTTTGGAGATTTGTGGGAAAAAAAATCAAAAATTTGATTGTTAGTAAATGGGCCCCCAAGTCTACAAGGGTGGCCTCTGATTCCATTATTTTTCCTATGGAAAGAAATATCCACCTGTCTAAAATATCCTCTAATGTACTTTTAAAGAGTAATCATGTTCCCTCACAAAGAAACCCTTTTCTCCTGAAAGAACAACCCTAACCTTGATATTGTTTCCTCAGAGTTTAAGGCTAGGGACAGACAGGGAGATTCGGGGAGATTCAGTCGCCTGGCGTTTAATAGCAGGCGACAATCTCCCCGCACGTCCTTCTCCCTGTCCGTCGCTAGTTGAAATGTAAAAGCGTCGGCTCTGTACACACGCGGTGCGGCGATTTCTGGAATCGCCCAAAGTAGTAACTTCGGGCGATTCCGGAAATCGCCGCACCGCGTGTGCACAGAGCCGGCGCTTTTACATTTCAACTAGCGACGGACAGGGAGAAGGACGTTCGGGGAGATTGTCGCCTGCTATTAAACGCCAGGCGACTGAATCTCCCCGAATCTCCCTGTCTGTCCCCAGCCTAATTCTTCCATTCATTTTACCAATTTAGTTGCACATCTCTGCGTTCTCTCCAGCTCATTAATATCCTTCTTATGGACTGGAGTGCAAAACATACATACATACAAATCAAGGTGGGGGATCTCTAAAAGTGCTAAATGTTGTTCACATCCGTCTAGTTAATACCCATTTTAATGCAAGGCAGTAGTTTATTTGTTTTAGTAGCCACTGAGGGCCCACATTAACCCTTTAACTCCTAAGAAGCAAAACGATTTTATGTATCAGTTAATTTCATGAAGTTTGGCTTAGATCTATTATGTATTTGCTTCCTTTGTTTTTAGGGGTAGAAGAAGGATTAAGGCTTTGGCTGATTAATTTATTGTACATGGTAGAGATGGGCATCATGTATTTCTAAATCATTGGCAGCAGGTGGTTGTTGATCAAAGGTCAGAGGACTACAGATTTATTTTTTCAGGAAACACACCAGGGCACATACTAAGGTAAGGTGACCTTTTGTAGGTTTTTGTTAAATAGGGGTAATCTGAAATGTGGAGGTAAGATTGTGGCATCATAAGCAGGTATAGGGTCAAATGTTTATTTGTATTTTCCAAATCATGTCTACAAGAGGTTGGCAGGAAGGATCAATACATGACCACTGTCTTCCTAATATCTGTTTTCCTGACACTAGAATAGTATAGAACCAGTACAACCCTTCTAAATTTCTGTAGTTTACAACATAACCCTTTTCTAAAAGGGAATCAGGTGAAGTTTAATTCATTTAGACTGTGTATCTCATGAAAATTTTGGTTTGTAAGCAGTTATGTGATCACACACCTTAACATAATAATCTGACAGAGACAATCTGCAATCTGCTTTTGGTGGAAAGCAAAATAAAAACACTTAATAGAGAGGAATAAACAGTTTAGCTGCACATTAGTAATTTACTATAACAAGCAACCAAAATATCCCATGCGCTAGCAGCCATTCGCTGTATAATCTATACACTCTAGTTCATTAGCTCAAGACTCGTAAAGTGTTAGCCAATAGCTACTGGTGTACTTTTTTTAAACTGCTATTAGCAGTGTTTATTGAACTTAATCACCAAAGGGGTTTAATTTGACAAACTTTGGCCTATAAGAAAAATGACATCTTGTGGAATGGGAATCATGGGCCCTATCAGAACGCTCCCCCTCCAGACCCCTTATTTGTAAGATACTGTTTGTACCCAAAGTAATTAGCATCTGTGCTGAGCTTTATGCATTCAGCATTTAGGTCTACTCCTCACAGTACAGACCCTGAGGCCAGACTAAGATCCTGAAAATCCACCAAAGGTTAAAGCAAGAGTAACGCCTAAGGCAAGTCTTATGCTGTTAGCATTATGCTTCTTTTAAGATGAAAATGGGATCATAAATGTAGTTTGCTATATTTTATATTGTTTGCATTTCTATAAACTGTCTGAATAATGTGAGCCTTCAGGGCAAGGACTTTTTCTTGTATGTACAACTGTTATTCCATGTTCCCCTTGTTTTAATGCCTTCATACAAGTACACATTTTAATGCAAGTTTATTCTATGTAAGCATTATTGTAATCTTAAAATAAATATACTAAAATATAGTCCTCATTGCTTCAATTAATTCAGTTCTAGTACTCAATATTGATTCAGTTCCAGGGGGCAATATGCATCTGTGTTTATCATGAGCAAAAATGAATACGGGTTTATGTTATTTAAGGCACTAAGTTTGCACGGGAGCAGTAACCCATAGCAACCAATCAGAAGGTAGTCACCTGTTTAAATGCAAGAATTTTATTGGTTGTCATGGGTTACTGCTCCTGGGCAAACTAAGTGCCTTATATTACATATGGGGATAGATGTTTTAGTTGACAATGCATAATTACTATAGAAAGAAATAAAAAGTATAAATACACATTTATTTGTTTTCTGTTTTACACAATAATGCCGACTACAGAGAGTGATATTCTGAGACAATTTGCAATTGGTTTAATTTTTTTATTATGTGAAGTTTTTGAGTTGTTCAGCTTTTTATTCAGCAGATCTCCAGTTTGCAATTTCAGCAATCTGGTTGCAAGGGTCCAAATTACTCTAGATTTATTATACCCCAAAGCTGCTAAAAATCTGAAACCTGTCAAGGTAATGTAGAAGTCAATGGCAGTTGTCCCTGAAGCTGTTTATTGACATCAAGATTTGCACTTGATAAAAATAAAAGTCAGGGTTTTGTCAGATAATTCTGTAAAGTTGAGTTTCCAGAACTTCAATTGTACAATTCGAATTGATGGTAGAGTTTGTCACAGAGTTTTTTTGCTCTGACTTTTTTGAGAAGAATTATTGATAAATTAGTTCAATTAGTGGACGGGAGTTTGGTCAACTTAATTTTAATTAAAAAAACTGAGATAAACTCAAGTTTAAGTAAATAACCCCCTAAGGGTTATTAACCCCCTAATGGGGTTATTTATTTATTTAAGTCTAAATCCAAACATCCAGCATCCCAGACCTGCCGAGGTTACACATAAGTTAGTGGGAGACAGAGAAGATACTGTATCTTGATCTGTGCTGGGTTTTGTGCAATAATCCAAAGATTTTGTGGTTTCTAGGCAAAAAACTGAAAAAAAAAATCAGTTTTGGGGTGGAAAATACGAATAATTCATACAATTAATTTTTTCATGGTTTTTTGGGGGTTTTTTTCACACACGTACAAAATGTATTGATAAATGAGGTGAAAAAACCTGTGCGGATTTGGTCAGAGTATTTTTCAGAAAATACTGAGACAAATTCAGATATTGATAAATGGGCCATTGCCATTTTAGCCTATGAGGGACCTCCTAGAACCCATCCTGAAAATTTTTCTAAGTCCTAGAAATTCAAAGGATTTTGCACAAAATCCTTTGAATCATTCGATTTGAGCAATGCGATCGAATGATTCGAACAATTTTTATTCTATCGAAAATGGCCATATTCAATCAAAAATTACTCCCCCAAAAAATTATCGATGGTCGAATTTCGAAATTTTTTTCACTTCAAAATTCAACCATTCGTAAATCTGACCCTAATTGACATTTATTACATTTTCCCCTATGTATTCAGTGCAAAATCACGGGACTTGTTTCATGACCCATGATGCTCCACATTAACAAATTGCTCACTTGTTATTTTTGCCAAAGGCAAAAGGAAATGTTCAATTTTGAGTTAACTTTTTGGGCTACAAGTCGCGGCTACAAGTCGCCAGGCGACAAAATGCCCCCGAATCTCCCCGTCTGCTCTAGCCCTTAGGGGCACATTTATCAAGGGTCAAATTTCAAATGCATGTGAGTTTTTTTTTTTATTCTAGACACTGCCTCATAGATTTTGTTATTCATTATGGTACAAACTTGTTTTCCAAATATTTTCCAAGATACTGTCTCTGAGTATTTATCTGACTATCTATATTTACACTACCATTTTGAATATTGTGTAGACTTGTTTTTTTCCTGACATTGATATGTATATGTAAATGTAATAAGTAAAACTTAGACTTGAAATGTGATACAGTTGTGTCTGCAAATAATATAGTTCAAGATTTAGATTTAGTTTATTGTAGATGCTTGCTTTAATGTTCATAAAGGATTGAGTTGGAGCCCTGTATTGTTTATGGAATGTCTATTTTGACATTAGATACCTGTTTATGTGTTCCAGCTCTTGTGCCATGAAGTAGATGTATGGAACAATACATCATATAAAAAAAAAAAGAATGAGAGAGAATTCCCTTTTGGGCCCATTTTGTATAATTACAGGGCATGATAGGGTTTCTGTGAATTTGATACATGATGATGGCTTAGTGTAACAGCTTGTTAGCCCTTTGACCATGGTGTTTCCCAGACTTTTAGGCTAATTTCACATGTGGTATCTTTCCCACAGTAATTAGGTGTGAAGTAAAGGTGAGTGTTAAAAATAGCTCTATATGGTACAAAGAACAAAAGCAGGTGATCTCAGCTACACTTTCTCATGAAGTTTTTGACAAATTTGAAATGGATAATTTGGAGGTTTATAGCAAGTAAACATTATCCTACTTGAAAATAGAAACTTTAAAAACTTTTAAAAAGCTTGCTAACTAATGCTAACAATGCTGACTATATTTTTTTAATATTGGGCAAACAAAGGGGTTCATGTACACTGTTCTACTAGCTTGGTGTCAGAGTGCTATAACCACCAGGGCCACCATTAGAAATCACGGGGCCCCGCACAACAAAATTGTCGGGGCCCCCT
>CM044435.1:87223399-87235936 GCA_024363595.1 Xenopus borealis | reverse complement strand
TTTTTTTTTCCACAAACAATTTTGAATTTTTTTACCCAAATAGCCTGACTAAAAAAATGCCAGTTTTAGTAAATAACCCCAACAAAGTTTGATGAAAAAATGAGATGCAATTTGACTGAAATTCTGTATTGGTTCCAGTAAATAAAATAATAGGGACATTACATATATTATCAAGTGATAAGTAGGCTTTCCAGTCAACTTTCTCCACTGTCCATACACCTTTGTTTTTTTGTTCTGAGATTCTAAATTACAATTCAAGAAATGGCAAGGCATCAAGCTTTTTGTTGTTTTTTTTTTAAATAAAGTCCAATACACAGGCCCATATTTGTGGAAAGGCCACCTAGGCCTAGGGTGGCAGGATTTTAGGGGCCAGCATGCTGCCCAGCCACACCAACATTGGTTCAGAAACACTGCCTTTTTGGAGTCAGGAAGGAATTGTTTCCCCCTCTAAAGGCAAATTGGAGAGGCTTAGGATGGGGTTTTTCGCCTTCCTCTGGATCAACTAGCAGTTAGGCAGTTCAAATTAAAAAAAAAAAAGGTGAACTTGATGGACATGAGTCTTTTTTCAGCCTAACTTACTATGTTACTGGGGATATGCAGGAGATACAATAGTTTTTAAAATTTCCCATGCACCAAACCCCATTGCTACGGTCCTAATGATGAAAATATGCGTATAAAGGGCAGAGTTTGGGGGCGACGAACGGCAGTGGGCCTAGGGGTGCCCGCTATGTAAATCCGGCCCTGCCAACACCATTGTAGAAACTAATTTCAGTCAGATTAAAGTATCTTTTATCAAGTAAGATATGAGATAATCTTATAGCATATCTCTGCTCAATCAGAGACAGTTAATGACAGAAGAACAGAGACGATATGCACATTGGACAGCATAGTAGTGATACAGTAGTTTAATTCATTTTCAAGAAAATCTCTAGTTAAAAGATCGCAAAAAAAGACATCCAGGGGACAGTTTTGGACATTTTAGATAAGGGACAGGAAGAAAGGGTGGTTGTAGAGATAGAGATTCTAAACTGCATGTGTCACAAGCTAGAACTGGGGGTCTTGATTGTTTAGTATGTAAGGAAGTGGTTAGGGAAATTCTGTCTGTGGTGTTACAATTAATGATTGAAACCTGTGCCTTCAGTATGTAATTAAGGGCCCTTACACACGGGTGTTTGTTACCTGCACTCCCCTGCGTTCCGCTTGGCTACGTTCAGCCGCAGGGGAGCGCAGGTCTAACACTGGAATTAAACAAATTTCTCAAAATAATATCTAGTATCAAGAGCCACTCACAATATAAATATGTTCACAGTGTATTTTAAACCAAGGTCAGGCAGCCACACAGCCAGGAACTCTTTATTAATCACCAGGCAGCAGTATCCTTAACTAGATGCATAGGCAATCTCAATACAACTATAAAGCTATAAGGCAAGCTAAAATTGATATGGAAAGGGATATTGCAGTAAGGAGTAAAAAGAATCCAAACTTATTTTTTTTAAATGTTAATAGTAAATGATGCATGGTTCACACATGAGGGAATTCAAAAGAAACCAGAACACTTTAAGATAAACAAAGGTCTGGGGCCAGATTGTATGCATCTCAGGGTACTTAGCAAGCTTAGCTCTGTGATTGCCAAACCTCTTTACTTAATTTTTCAGGATTCATCGCCAGTCTGGCATAGTGCAGAGGGACTGGCGAATTGTTAATGTGGTTCCGCTATTCAAAATAGGATCCCGTTCTTAGCATCAAAACTATAGGCCAGTAAGTCTGACGTCAGTGGTAGGAAAGCTTTTTGAAGGGTTAATGAAGGATAAGATACTGGACTTCATAGCAAATCATAATACTATAAGTGTGTGAGAGCATGGTTTTATGCAAAACAGATCTTGCCAGACTAACTTAATTTCTTTTTAATAGAAGGTAAGCAGGGACCTCAATTCTGGGATGGCAGTGGATGTGATTTACTTAGACTTTACTAAAGCATTTGATACAGTGCCACACAGAAGGATACTGGTTAAATTAAGGAAGGTTGACCTGGAACATAGTATTTGTACCTGGATAGAGAACTGACTAAAAGATAGACTACAAAGATTGGTGGTAAATGGAACATATCCTAATTGGACAAGTGCTGTTAGTGGAGTACTGCAGGGCTCTTTACTAGGTCACTTGCTTTTCAACTTGTTTATTAATGACCTGCATGTGGGCATTGAAAGTACAGTTTCTATTTTTGCAGATAATACTAACTTGTGCAGAACTATAGATTCCATGCATGATGCTACCACTTTGCAGAGTGATTTGCCTAAGTTTGGAAACTGGGCATCAAACTGGAAAATGAGGTTTCAACGTTGATATATGCAAGGTTATGCACTTTAGCAAAAATAATATAACACTGCAAGTCATACACCAAATGGCAATGTGTTGGAAGTTTCCTTAAATGAAAAGGATCTATGAGTTGTTAATAGATAATAAGTTGTCTAATTCTGGGCAGTGTCATTCTGTGGCTTCTAAAGCAAATCAAGCGATGAAAACATAACCAGCCTTATTATAGGTCCCTGGTCAGGCCTGATCTGGAGTATGCAGTGCAGTTTTGGACTCCAGTCCTTAAGATAAATATAAATGAGCTGTAGAGAGTGCAGAGACGTGCAACTAAACTGGTTAAAGGGATGGAAGACTTAAATTATGAGGGTAGACTGTCCAGGTTGGTGTTGTTTTCTCTGGAAAATAGGCACGTGCGAGGGGACATGATTACACTTTACAAATACATTAGAGGAAATTATAGACAAATATCGGGACCTTTTTACCCATAAAGAGGATCACTGTACCAGAGGCCACCCCTTCAGACTAGAAGAAAAGAACTTTCATTTGAAGTAGCGTAGGTGGTTCTTCACAGTGAGGACAGTGAGGTTGTGGAATGTACTGCCAGGTGATGTTGTGATGGCTGATTCTGCCTTTAAGAGTGGCTTGGATGATTTCTTGGACAGACATACATAGTATCAAAGACTATTGTGATACTAAACTCTATGGGGGAAATTCACTAAAGCGCTAATTCGCCAGTGTGACGTCAGTTCGTAAGTTCACAAATTTACTAGCGAATTTTCGCTAACAAAGTAGATAGACTAACGCAACTTCGCACCCTTACGCCAGGCTAAGTTGCGCACTGACGAAGAATCGTAATTACACAAATTCACTAAGATGACCATTTTCCTGATCGAAGTTCAATACAATAGATAGGAAGATTAGACATCGATAGCGTAAATGCGCTTTGCCTGGCGAAGTAACACTAGTGCAACTACGCTACCGTTCGCCGACCTTAGCGTAACTTCGCACTTTAGTGAATTTGCGTAATTTGCAAAATTGCTTCGAACGTTAGCGAAGGCAACGCTAGTGAATTTACGCCGCTTAGTGAATTTCCCCCTATATGTGAAAGTATGGAGGGGTGTGTGTGTATGGATGCTTGGTTTCCATTTGGAGGGGTTGACCTTTATGAACTTTGTCCTTTTTAAACCAGATTTAACTATGTAACTCTGTAACTATCACTTTCTCTTGCTAAAGCATCACTTGTAGCAGTACAACTTGCAAAAAGTTAATCAGCTACTCTAGGTACTCAGAGGCATGTGCACTGACTAGTTACCAGTCTATTTATCCTGCTTAGGCAACATTTGTCAGGATAATTTACAGGATAATTAATAAGGTGCAATGTTTGCCCATGTCTAATAACCCCTAGCAGATGAAAAAATGTTTTCAATATAGTTAGTTAGTCAAAATGTAATGTATAAAGGCCCCCCTTCAAGTCACTGGGGATTATTTATAAATAAATGAGCCCCACTGATTGGTTACTGGCTGGTAACAGATTATAGAGAGGCAAAGGAGAAAGCAGTGTTCTGGTTATTATATATATTATGACATCTATTCCCTCCAGCCTTTATAAATTACATTTTGGGTAACTAACTAAAATCATTAGTTTTATACAACCTATTTACCCAGTTTAATTTTCATACTGAACAATTCTTTTAAATGAGTACAGATTTAGCCTTGTGCCAGATGTGCTTAGGCAACTGAGCTCCTGTAGGTGACACCTGCACACTGTTTGAGCTCTGCAATGCCATTACAGAATACAAGCAAAAATATACACAATGTATTCAATTAGGGGCTCATTTACTTTCATTAATAAACATAGTTTTCTGAATCTTGCCATTTTGTTTCTCTACAATTGCTATGAAAATATTTTTCTCACACACTATTTATGAAGATTGTATACACAAATATATACTACAATATATTGTCTTCCAAGTAAGACATTGTCAGAGAAGGCCATCATTAAAACACAGAGAAAACATTTGATGACTTTAAATTTCATGACACAGATTATATAATGCATTATACCACCCCAGAGGAATACATTTGCTAAACATAATTACAGCATCAAAGTAAAACAAAAAATATGTTATTATAGACTATAATAAGAAATTTTTCCGTTCCATCAAAACATCACTGTGTTCTCTTTTAACCTCATAAATAAATCAGTAAAATTACAGCAGTCTAAACATTTTCAGTCTTGCTTATCATTGCTGAAACATTTTAACCTTATCATACGTATCATATCATGTTTCCTGTAACAGATCAAGTTTAGAATTCTAATTA
The DNA here is from genome assembly GCA_024363595.1 of Xenopus borealis. Lineage (NCBI taxonomy): Eukaryota > Metazoa > Chordata > Amphibia > Anura > Pipidae > Xenopus > Xenopus borealis. The sequence goes on along the minus strand of CM044435.1, from coordinate 87,231,301 downwards.
TCTAAACGACTGAGCTAATTATCTGTGTAGTTCTGCTGCTAGATAAAGTTTCTTATACGTTTTAACAGCAGGATGTCATTTAGTGTTAAACCCAAATGTTTCTTTCATTATCATTTGAATGCATGTTAAAGATATATTCCACATTGTGTTGTTCTTGCAGTAGGAGATTCCACTAACTGCATTATAGCTGCTTAATTGTCTCCTAAAATAGTATAAAATGACAAAGTCCATCATACACCCAAATCCTAGATTGGCTACTTATTTATACACACGATATAAACCATGTTTTGTATATCACAATAGATCCATAGGTATAAACATAAGATCAGTTAGGCAGCAGACCGATAATTTCAAAGCTAAATGACTGTTCATAATATTCCCTATACTAATACTCACTGAGGCATCTGCATGTTTAGAACACTAAGGGGCAGATTTAAAAAATTCGTGTGAAGAGATCAAAGTTTGATCGAATTTGATCGAATACCGATCGTACGATTTTTTCGGAGGATTTAATATGCAAATTTGGCCACTTCAATCCTCGAATACCGAATATTCGAATTATCGAATCGATCGAATGATCGAATATTCGATCATTCGACCATTCGATGAATGAAGGATTTTAAATTTTAAATTTCTTCGAATGCCAACTTCGCCAGATTGAACCTACCGAATACCAATAGAAGCCTATGGGAACCCCCCCATAGTCTTCTTTTGCAAAGACCTGCTCGAATACCATTCGTACGATTGAACGCCTCGATCGTTCGAATCGTAGGGATTTTTCGGAGGCTCAAAGGCAAAAGTATGATTGTTTCTTGAAATCAAACGATCGGTATTCGATCGGTATTCGATCGTACAATTTAATCGAGAAATCGAATATCGAGGAAATAATAGACTAAAACTATTCGATAAGCATTCGATAGTCGAATGCTTATCGAATTTCAAGGGGATTTGAGGGATTTTAGGGGAATTTTAGTAAATTTTCCCCTAACTATTTTGTATCACATAATAAATTGCAGAACACTATTAAATTCAGAAAATGAAGGGATACTGAGCAACCCAACTTACCAGCGCTATCCAGTGCTTCCTGTATCCCTTTAGTGGTTATTTATTCCAGAATCAACCCTGGACAATGAAAGGAAAAATAAAGGTAAACTCAGTGGGATTAAGTGACAATTTGTTAAGATTATTAGATTTCTAACCTGCTGCCACAAACCAGCATGTCTGTTGGGGAAAAAACGTTGATAACAACACAAATGACCTAATATGTATTTAACAATTATTTTGATTTTTAAAATATTTAACATTAGCAATTTGTTACAATGAACAAAACTAGTCCATAGCTGGTTTGTAGTAAAGCAAACAGTTCATATAGATAACTCTGCAGCATTGCAAACAGCAGATTAGATCATATATGTAATTCATGCAACTAACTACTGTATATTTTCATTTGAGTAATATACTTCATGTTCATTCTGTAGCAGATTAAATGCTCCCTTTTAAAATGTGTCCCTCGGTGTTTTCACAAAATGTATATTTAAGCATAAAAGCTTCAGTAATGGAGTAACTCACCAAATTGCCCAGGTGCTCCTGTCCCAGGCCCTCAGCCCTAGGGAGCGGACAATCCGTGAACAGATAAACAAAAAGTTGGAGCAAGCATGTCAAAATCATAGACTCCAGCTGTCTTGAACTACAGCTCTCAACATCCCTCAGAAAGTGAAAATTGTTGTGGAATACTGGGAGTTGTATTTCCCTGCAAAAAGGCTTGCCTACTGGATACTATTTGTATTTTATTTTTGAAAATATTTTATTTGATTTTCATTATTTGATTTGTATTATTTTATTTGATTTTCATTTCATTAAACAAATAAAATCAAAACGACAGCAAAGGTTATGCAGATAAAGAAAAATGTAATATTCCATATAATGGCATGATGTTAACAAAACTGTATATCATTCAAGAAAACTAACAATAACTCCCAAAAAATTAACTAAACCAGTGGATGTTCGTGTAATAAACGAAAGAAAAACATCCATTCATCAATTGGAATGCTAGAAAGAACATCTTACAATTGAAGAAACTGCATTATTTGACCACCAGTATTAGAATTACCAACTTCAAAATAAGGAGACCAAATCAGCTTAAAAGAATCTTTGGACTTATTAGGAGACTATTTATAAACATAGGTACTGGTGATAGGCAAAACAGCATGCATTAAAATGCCATAAAATTGTATATACACACCTTGTTCCCCCATTAATGTGAATGAAGAGATAGCCTAAAAGTACAGAACATAATGGTGCAGGGGAGCTCTGCACTATAAACTTACAACTGCCAAACAAAAAGAACTGGAATGCATTTGCACATTGCACCATTTAATTGCACCCCCACAATCAAATGCAGTTGAAGTTTATATATAAATCAAGTACCCCAATGAGTTCCATGACCATATAAAAGCATGAGGTCAAAGGCTAAGTGTTTTTAGACAGGTCATGGGACTCCGAGGTGACTTATAATATCCCCATATTTTGAAAAATACAGGGGGTACTTTATTTATTATAATACACAAGTTTTAGTGAGCCACATGACAGAAATCACATCACTAAGCTCCAATTATAACTGATGACATCACTAAGCACCATTTATAAAGAGATCATTTACAGGATATTTATGGCTTTTGTGTATTATATAAGTATTAATTTATGGACTACCCAAGTGATTTCCAGAATTCCACAAATCCAATTTGTCTGCTATTTACATGCAAGGCTCTCACAAATGTTAATTCTCTTGTGCATAGAGGTACATAGAGATACAGTACATGCACCACTATTCTGCTTCATCAGGTAAAATACAATGAGGGGTTGAAGCTATTTTCTTTTACAATTTCCAAGTTAGACCTAAAATCATTATATATATATCGTTCAGTTTTAAATATATCAGGAGATTGGGAGCAGACTTGAATGTGGGAGCAAGGACAGAGCAGGTGTAGGTCAGATCAAGGGAGCAGACTTGAATGGGAGCAAGGACAGAGTGGGTGTAGGTCAGATCAGGAGACCAGGAGCAGACTGGTTAGCGGGAGCAAGGACGGAGCGGGCATAGGTCAGATCAGGAGAGCGGGAGAAGACTAGAGAGCGGGAACAAGGACGGAGCTGGTGTAGATCAGATCAGGAGAAATGGAGCAGACTGGAGAGCGGAAGCAAGGACAGAGCAGGCATAGGTCAGATCAGGAGAGCGAGAGCAGACTGGAGAGTGGGGGCAAGGATGGAGCAGGTGCAGACTGAGCGGGAAATGAAAAGATAAGGATCAGGATAGGGGGACAAGATTCAGACAGGAGAAGGAGAGATAGGTACAAGATAGGGTCAAGGCAAGTTCAGGTTTGGAGTGAGGAGCAGAGCAAGAGTCAGAATAGCAAGTAAAGCAGGGCAGTACATGGTCAAGGCAAGGTTAAAGCAAAGGTCAAGACAGGACAGAGCTGCTGGGCTAAGACTGCAAAGGCCAGGTAACATATAGTGAGCATCTGTAGAGGCTGCTCACCGAAAACCCAAAGGTCCCTGGCTTGAATTCCAGCAGAGCCTGACATTATCATGTGACGAATCAAACTGTCTTCAATTATCTAATCAGCATGGTTCCAATGTAGTTGCTTGTTTAACGGAGATCTTAATCTTTCTCAATTAAAAAAGGATATAAAAATGATTTCTTACATTAATTGGGAAATCATTCAGGATAGCTGCTGAACAAACAACATTCAGGTCAGTAATATGTTCTACTTTAGCCTTATCAGAAAATGTTATGCAATATATCATTGTCATTTAGCTTAGCAATGCTTCATTACACACTACTTTATTTATTTATTTTGGTAATGCACATTTTATTATTTTATTTCTGTATGTCAGTTCTGTTGTACTACTAAAAAAACTTTAATAGAGACAAAACACTTTAACATCAGCCTAACCCATGCCACAGGAGTGAATAAATTTATATATATATATATATATATATATATATATATATATATATAGCTAATCTCTACTTAAAATAATACATTAGTCTTTTTAAATCTTATTACGTTAGATAAAAGTAAATATTTAATTTGCAGGAAGTATTTTCTGAAATGCCTAGCACCTGGATATTTCTAGTTTTGGAGCACCTTGGCTTAGGATAGTCAAATATGCTAAACAGGATTGCTTTCTTGTCACCCGATTATGTATACCAAGTAAATGTTTTCTTTTGTTTCTTAGTTTTTTTAGGATGCGCTTAAATCTGTTGTTGTTGTTCTCCGCAATCATAGTGAGTGCTTCTGCCTCACATTTACTTGATGAGGAGTGGAACGTGTGGAAATCTAAATATGGTGAGCTGGTTTGCTGTAATTTGTATTTAATCATACCTTTGATCATTGTATAGTCTAGTTTTAATATAGTTCTTTAAAACTATATTAAAACTAGACTATAAAACCAATGTTACCTATTTCCTTGCTTACTGTAAATAATCAAATTTTTTATACTGTATGGTATTTAAAAATTCACCACCCTCTAAGCTATCATTCTTTTTCAATGCATCACATGGGGGCCTTTTTACTAACATTCAGATCTCCTTTTTTCATGAATTGTATTTTTCTCAAAAAAATGTGTTAATTTTTTAAATTTCTCTGAAAAACCACAAAAAAACTTCCCCAACTAAATGCAGTTGAGGTTCCATAGAAATCAGTGGGAGCTGCACTAATCCTATTGGACCCTTTTTTAAGCCATTCAGATTTTTTCCCTTGTAATTGTCCAAAAACTCACATTAGAGGTTTTAGGGCTCCCCTGCGTCCCGGTTTTATGCGTTCAGCCGCAGGGGATCGCAGGAGCAGACACTTTTGTCGAATGCAGGTGAAGACGCAACATGCTGCATTTTTCCTGCGTTTGGGCCTACATGCGCCAGTGTGAGGACAGACCCATTGAAAAAATTGAAAGTGTCTGCTCCTGTGCTCACCTGAGGCTGAACACATAATACCGGAACACAGGGGAGCGCAGCTTCAGGCACTCATGTTTAAGATATTTGTATATTATAGATATTTGTATTTTTTTAGGATTCCTTAGCACTTTTTTCATTTCAGATCTTTTAATAAATTCCATGGCATTCATAGTTTTAGAGAAATAGAGTTTAATTGTGGTTACAAAAATCGCTAATAAGATTCACCCTTTAATAACTGGACCTTAGGGTGTAACTCAAAGTTAGTGAGGAGAAACCCAATGAATCCCTCTAGTTTCTGTTCATGTAACAAATCCACACAATGAACAGCAGCCCTGCAACTTGCTTCCCCTTCATTCAAAAATAAATTATAAAGACTTATTTTATGCACAGAAAAATAATATCTGTTTTTTTGTATTCGTGCATGGAAGCTGCATTTTGCCATAGTGTCAATGGCTTGCCTCTATTCCATGCCAATGGAATTGAAGTTCCCTTACATATTTCTATTCAGATATGTAGAACAAGAATGTTCATACTTTGACCCTATCCACTTGGACCTAGTCATCTTGTAAGAGTCACTTTCATAACATTATTAGGGTAAAAAAAGTATTAAAAAACAAAAAACAAATTTTTTAATATCCCTAAACATTATTTAGTATATATCTACTGGTTCACAACTTAGGGTCCCTCTCCAGAACTGGATTGTCACCTTAACCAGCTTTATTACTAATGTTGCAGACACTATATGCCAAAAATAATATAATTGAAGCTTCTGCTTACAAAGCTATCATACCTGTAAATGAACTAATCGCTTGCCCTATTCAACTGGCTATAAACATGGGTTGGGAGAGATACACACAAGGTCAATACAAGGAATTCTATAGAAACTCTTCTGTTCTTCCAGTTCCATTCCAGAAAGAGAAAGAGAGAGTGTGTGTGTGTGTGTGTGTATGTGTGTGTGAATGAGATAAATGGAACTTAGCTAGTGCAATGCTTTTATGTGTATACTGAAATGCATGGCTGTTTTATTACTTTCTTGGCAGAGAAGAAATATGTTAGCTTGGAAGATGAGTTATTTCGGAGGAAAGTGTGGGAGGTCAACTGGGATAAGGTCACAAAGCACAATCAATTGGCTGATCAAGGACTCAAAAAATATACGATGGCCATGAATCACTTTGCTGATATGGTAAGCCGAGCAGATGTGACAATGGGGGAAATTGCTATATCATTGATTTACTCCTTATAAAGCCACAAATGCATTAGGGAAATTGCACATACCATTCATAGAACAATAGATGCTGCCCTAGTCCGTATAGCTGTATTGCAGCTAAAGGCACAGAGCCTATTAGTTTAACTACATGCTTTACTTCCATAGCTTCCTTATCTTGCTGTCAACAATTCAAGGCTTCAGTTCATTTATAATTTTGCATAATAAATTGCATCTCTTTATCATTATATAATATTTTGATATATTTCGCCTCTTTATCGTTATAAAGTATTTTTATTTCTTTTTGGCCTTTTTTTTAACTCTTTTCCTTTTTTTCAGTCAATATCCTGATGCATACAGCTCTCTATAGAGACATTTCAAGGCACAGTTAATCTGCAACTTGCAGAACTTCCAAACAATTGTGTTTGTGGTGCCCAGAAACTCGGGGGCATATTTAGAAGAGAGTGGAACTAGCTTCAAATTCCACTGGTCTCTGCTAATTTTATATTGGATTGGATTTTAAAATATATATTTATTAAGGGGCAAACTTTCACTTTTACACATTGCTGAATATGCCCCTAGAAATAGAGATACTTCACTCTGATGAACTGTGCCACCGTCTAGTTCCTCTCTTTAATATATATGTCTCTTAGGGGCAGATTTATCAAGAATTTTTACTTTGAAATTCAACCATCGAATTCTAGTCTGTGCTTTTGATCGAATAAGTCCATTTTTGATGGAATTCAAATCGTTCAAATTGTTCAATTTAATCGATTTGAATAATTTCCTTAAAAAAAATTGTTTTCTCAAAATTTGCCCAAATCCTCCATAAAGGTTATAGGAGGTCCCCCATAGACTAAAATAGCATTTCGGCAGGTTTAAGGTGGCGAAGGGTCGAATTCGAATTTTTTAAAGAGACAATACTTTGATTTTCGAATGGTTGAATTTTTCATTTCGAATCAAATTTTTTCTATTTGAATCTAATAGTCAAAGTATCCAAAAATTACTTCAAAATTCAAAATTTTTAAATTGGAATTTTCACTTCGACCCTTGATAAATCTGCTTCTTAGTGTCTATGCTTTAGGGATTGGCACCATTCACCATTAGTACACTAGTACTTATTACATTAGTAGAGTGGCATATAGTATATACAGTTTTTGCAACCATGCAAAGGCTTTAGAATCCTGAACATAGTGATTCTGAGAGAATTGAGACTGGCTATTTTTGTACAAAAATAATAAAAGTTGATTATGAATATTTATTTAGGCTGTAATTATATATTACTGTATTTTCTGTACTAGATAGGTATTTGTGGCATAATTGAAAGCCAGCATTTGATACTGTAAAGTTCAGAAATATGTCAAATGTTTAAAAACAAAAACCCAACATAAAAAAACAGGTAAACTTATAAATGTTTAAATAATGAAAAGAGAGAGAGAGTCTGCAAAGTTTAAAAAGCCCAGAGGTTGACGCGAAAAGTAATATTGGCACAAATAAATTATATATATATATGAAGGGCTAAGGTATTCTTTAAGATTGGTGTGGCTGGAATAACTGAATTTTGGGAATGACTTGGTCAATGGCTTCATTGCCAGTATATCCCAGTTCCTGGGTTAGCGCTATGGTGGATTAAATTTTCTGACATAATATAGGTCCCTTTTGTCTGATTTATTGTTTTTATTTACATTTGCTTGATCGTGCACCACCAGATCGAATGAGTTTGAGTGCTGGCACTTTGGGAAAAGTA
>CM044435.1:87199862-87215472 GCA_024363595.1 Xenopus borealis | reverse complement strand
TTTTTTTTTTTTTTATGAAATTCCCTAAGATCAATGTCTTAGAGCAGAAGTGCCCATACTTTTAGCGATTTTGTCTCGTTATGATTTACTTCTGTAATATCACTATTACAGCATTACATTCCATGGAAAATATCACTCAAATAGATTGATGTATGAGAGAATTTATATTGCTATATTTAACAACTATTTCTGAAGTAGCTTTAACAGAATAATTATCTGAATGAAAAGAATAAAACAGAAGAGTAGTTTAGTCAATAGGTTTGTCTTGAGATCTAATGATCCCCAGTTAAAGATCTAATGGTAGATCCTGAGCTACCTTTTGGGCACCCCTGTCTTAGAGAGATGCAGAAGGTTCTGTATTGGGTCCATTTTTATTCAATTTGTTTATTAATGACTATGGGGTGGGTATTGTAAGTAATGTACCAGTGTGTACCAGTGTGTACAAAATTATCCAGCCCAATTCATTCCATCCAGGATGCTACATACTTGCAGCACTTGCAGCAAGGACTTGTAGATAATAAACTCAGATGTAGCAAATGATTCCAGTCAGCATCTGCATTGACAAACACATTTTTTTTTTAGTTTAGGGTTGAATTCTCCTTTAAGGGGAAACAGCCCAAATACTAGAACTCACCAAAAAAAATGCTAAATTTTTTTAGGTTTTCAAGTGGAACACACCAAAAAAGTCATGAAGGCTATTAACACCTTCAATTGTTCAAGGGACCTCTGCCATTGATTCCTACACGACCTCAATAGGTTTTAGATGTTAGGTTTTCAGAATCAAGCTATTTCCAAGTTGAGTGTATAATAAATCTCAAAAAAATCAAATTTTTGACCAAAAAATCATGTTATTATAATCTATCATCTATTAAAAAAACAGGAATATTTGATGGGGAATGTGCACCATATCCAAATCATGCAATAATTGTTGTGGGCTATGGCACGTTGCATTGTGAAGATGGAGAAGATGATGGTGAAGACTACTGGATTATAAAAAATAGGTAAGATGTAGCAAGTCATATTATCTTGTACTGTAAAAATATGCCATGTGTAGGTTATGTGCTGGGTACCTATAAATAAATGTAACTCTTTTTTTTTTGCTGCATTTATGCAATAACTTAGCAGACAATGTAACAAGAGGTGCAGACTGTATTCGAAATTGTACAAAAGAAGGATCAGGTCAAGTCTCTCTCTGTATTGTTTTTATTTCCTAATTAACAGTAAATAGATTGTTTGCAGCCCTTTGGTCCATTCTGTTTATTGCCAGCATACTATTTGCAGTGGTTTCAATGGTTTCCTTGAGGGAGGAGAGTTAGAAAATCCTGATATATATATATATATATATATATATATAGCAAAAAATATCAGAGTTGTCACACTACGGGGCAGATTTACTAATGGTCAAATTTCGAAGTGAAAAAAACTTTGAAATTTGACCATAAAATTTTTTTTGTTGGGTAATTTTCAATTGAATGTGGTCATTTTCATTCGAAAAACGGCCATATTCGATCAAATGAAAAATCATTCAAATTGTCCGATACGATCAAATTATTCTAACGAGTTCACCAAAATCCTTTGATTTCTCAGAACTTAGAAAAAGTTCTGTGAAGTCCCCTATAGGCTAAAATGCCAATTTTAAGATGCCGAATAGTTGAAGTCGACAGATTTTTAAAGGGCCAGTACTTCGAAATTTGAATCTTCGAATTGTTTCAATTCAAATTGAATTTTGGGCTATAAATTTTCACTTTGACCTTTAGTAAATGTGCCCCTACATGTTTTAGGGTGTGTGTATAGTATAATTATAAGACATGTATTTTACCCATAATACTGCATTTTTTCAGAATTCCCATGTAATCTCAGGTGTCTGCTAGGTTGTGTCCACTACAACTTGCATGCAATATGCCAGTGTGGGCTCAAATATGACAATAATAAGAGGCCACTATCAAACAGATAGAGACCAATGCTCTGTAGTCATTACCTGAAAATGCCCTTTCCCATTTTATTGCATCCCCTTTTCCTTTAACAGTAACAGCATACATTCATGTACCATAGACCTAAAGGCCCCCATACACGGGCCGATATAAGCTGCCGACAGACAGCAGCTTATTGGCCCGTGTGTGGGGCCATCCGACGGGCTTCCCCGATCGATATCTGACCGAAAGTCGATCCGACCACCCATATCACCCACATTATGATCAGATTGTTGGGCCCACCATCGGATCATCCCGATATCGCCCACTTCAATGTGGGCATATCGGGGTGAGATCCGTTCGTTTGGTGATATCGCCAAATGAGCGGATCTCAATGTCTATGGCCACCTTAAAATTTTAGGCTGAGTGAGCAATCATAAAAAATGCAGCTTATATTAGGGATTAGATCATTACTAGCAATAATGCTTGATTTACGTCTAACATTTCAAAAATCTACTCTGATTATAATGGGTTAATATGTAAAAACTAAAAATATATGTCTGTGATTTCCCTACAGCTGGGGCGAGCACTGGGGAGAAAATGGATTTGGAAAAATACAGCGCAACAAAGACATGTGTGGCATTTCAGAATTTGCAGCTTCTATGGAGTTGAAAGCATGATTCCCTTGATGTCCATAGTCCAGACTTTCAATTTTCCTTCTTTTACTTATAATTCTTAAAAAGTAAATATTTTATTATAAATTTTGAACTGTAGATTCAGTCTACAGTCTTCTTGATGTCACTGTATTATGTTCAAAAGCATTACTATGTGCATTGTATTCACTATATCACAATTTTTTAAGGATAGGAAAATATAATGAGATAGGTTTGCATTTCTATTATAACTGTATGTTAAGTTTAATGCAAGTCTACACTGATTATATGAAACCTGTTTTAAAAGCACAGAAATATCAATAAATATCAAAGCAATAAAAAATGTTTTTCTGTAAATACACTCGTATTTTTATTTTATATACCATCCTTTACAGTGGTTAAAGGGGTTGTTCACCTTTGAGCTACCTTTTAGTATAATGTAGAGAGGGATATTCTGAGACAATTTGCAATTGGTTTTCATTTTCTATTGTTTGTGGTTTTATAGTTATTTAGCTTTTTATTCAGCAGATCTCTAGTTTGCAGTGTCAGCTATTTGGTTTCTAGGGTACAAATTACCTTAGCAACCCTGCATTGATCTGAATAAGAGACTGGAATATGAATAGGAGAGGGACTGAATGGAATGATAAGTAATAAAAAGTGGCAATAACAATACATTTGTAGCCTTACAGAGCATTTGTTTTTAGATGGTGTCAGTGACCCCCATTTGAAAGCTGCAAAGAAACAGAAGAAGGTTGCAAATCATTAAACAACTATGAAAAATAAATAATGAAGACCAATTGAAAAGTTTCTTAGAATTGGCCCCTCTACAATATACTAAAAGTTAACTTGAAGGCGAACCACCCCTTTAAGTTGTTGAACAAAACGCATCTATTTCATTTTTTATCTATTTTAATCTATCTGCCATTTAATGCTCAGAAATGCTGAGTGTCATGAAGTCTGATACACAAGTGATGTACAGTATACAATTCTAATGTAATGTAAATTAGTCCTATAATTTTTATTTTCTGATATTTTGGTTCTTCCTCCTGGTGCATTAGGTGCATTATCAATTTGCACTAATAAACAGCTAGAGAAGGTTCTGTGTGTGACAGTGTGGATGCTGGGTAGTGATGGGCGAATCTATCCTGTTTCATTTCCATCGAAATTTGCAAACTGGCGAAAAATTTGCAAAACGAGTCGCGTCACGATTTTGACGCACGTCGCATAATTTTCGGCACGTGTGGGGTCATTTTCAGGTCGCATAGTTTTTTTGACGCATGTCTCTTTTTTTTTACATCAAAGTTTTGGCAGGTGAATTTTCACTGGCGTATCGCAAATTTATTTACCGGCGGTGAATCGCGGGAATTCGCGCCTGGCGAATAAATTTGCCCATCACTAATGCTGTGATTAAAGGAACTTGTAATAGAGCTTGGCAGCAGCAACTTTTTAGAATGCATATGGACTGTGATAGGCTGGTCCTTCATGTATAATTTAGTCCACTGAATTAGTAGTACAATGTAGTAACAAATACATTTTTTTTTCTTTTTTGTATTTATGTGTGATATCAATGGGGCATATATCCCCTTGTTCAAATAGCTTTTTAAGCTAAAAAGGGCAAATAGTGGAAACTGATACTCCATATTTGGTTCTTGCTAGGTAGATTAACTGTATACATCTTTGTTATGATGACTTACAGATGAACAGGAGTTCATTAAGCAGGGGATTATATGTGCACCAGGAATCTTATTATCTACCTTGGAAGAACCAGACATGGAATAGGTTCAATATTGTACGTATCTAATTTCCTATCCTAAGTATTATTAACATCTGGTAATATGATGGCGGTACAGGAAAGCAGAAAAGAAAGACAGAATAAAAGAAAATGGAAGCAAACTGAACAATTACAGAATAAGTTGTTGGTGTACCTAGCAACATCCTTGGTCATAGCACAAGCCCCTCAGGGTTCTAGATGCTAACTTTGGGCCTGATCCTACCTCACTTTTTATTCAACTACTCATTTAGCAGCATGATGTTTTTTTCCTAGTAAGTAAGTTGTTCTAGTGATCACATTTTGTTTCGCCATTCGCAGCAAGCTGGAGAACGAGGCTGGGAGTAGATGAATCTAGATATAACACGATAGTGGAGAGAAGAAAAAGTAGTGGCTGAAGGTCTTCAGTGTAGATACATTCATGAGTAAAGCAAAGGCAGAAGAAGAAAAAAAAAATGCTGAAGGGAAAATGGGAGGTAGTCATTTTCACAGTACCTATTAATCACATACACACAAAGGTACATTGCTCAGAGATAGCTCACAGCTATAAATAATAGTAAGAAGTCTCTGCTGAATGCAGACAGTGCTGTATTCATCCTTGTCTAGAGTACATGGGCCGTTGGTCACAGGAGCTTATGTCAGGGATAGGTGCAAGCTGCCAGGGGTAATCCTGGCCCCTCACCTCCTGAGGTAGCTTGGTCTTGCTGCCCCACCTCCCCCGTGCACACACTTTTTTGAGCTGGAGGGGGGTCTACGAGAGCGGAGGAGAGGGCCAGGATGCTAAAGCAGGGCACAATTATGCATTCTGCATAATTGTGCCCTGAAAAAAAATGGAAATTTGGCTCTTAAAGTCCCAGGAGCTACATTTTTGCCGCCCCTGGTGCCTAGTGGGGTGCTGCCGCCTGAGGCAAGATTCTCAACTCGGGGGAGCACCCCTGCAAGCTGCCATGATTTTAACTATTTTACACTCCCCTTCCTAAACCCTTTGCTATGGTGTCTATTATGTGGAATCATTTAAGCACTGGTTAGCTATGTCGTAAGGACCAGCTATGGATTAACTTCATTTTCCCTGTATGCTTTGTTTCGCTCAAGAAATAATAAATAACTGTTTTTTTTTTTTGTGATTAAAACACTAGGCAAAATGTATGTTTAGCACAAGCCCTATTCATTGCAATCATGTTGAAAATAGGGGTATACTGCTCCTTCAGTAGTTTGCCTGTGCTCTTTTTATATTTCCCTTCTGTTGAATTCAAATCTATTGAAAATCTTTTCACATAGATATGGTTCAACCGCCCCCTCTAATCTGATCTGACGACAATAGTAAAAGTAAATGCAAATGTAGTTGGCATTCTATAAATTGACCAAAGTTTGCTGAGCTGATAAATTCGAAAGAAGGTTTCCTACTGGAAGCTTACTAATCAGGTCAGTAGGTAATGGTATTAGCACTGTAATCATTAGATTTGCAGGATGTTTCTTGAATTTCTTTTGTTACTTGAATTAATGTCTCAACTACTTTTGATCATAACTATTTCTATTATTTTCTTCTGTTGTTCTAATTCTTTCATCTATTTCAGTTCTTTCTAAATATAGAATTTTTATTTTTAATAAGTTAATTATTTCACAGTGTTAAAGGATGTTTCTTGCAGAGAGGTAGTAGTGATATAATTTTAAATCACAAATATTTTAATGACATTTAAGGAAATTGCAATGCATTAGTAATATGTGTTTTTTTCTAAATATAACAGAATTTTAAGATGTATCTGGACAAATACCTGCTTCTTGTTTCTGCACTTGCCATATGTACCTCGGCTTCACATTTCCTTGACCAAGAGTGGAATGCTTGGAAAGCTAAATATGGTACTGATTTTTTTTTTTTATTGTTTGAAATCTAAATATGCGTAACCATATTTATACAATGTACACATATTGTGACATTAAATTCTATAGTGCCCTCTAATGGGTGTTTAAGGGGTTCCTGCACCCAGAATTTCTTTTTAATAAAGCAAAATCTAATTTGTTTCATACATGCATTAACAATTTTCTGCTGAAAGCAGTGTTTGTCTTTTAAAACAATGTAAGAAGGGTCAGGTCTTATCCAGGTCTGTAATTCTGCTGGCTTGCAACATAGTTTTAGGAATCAGAGCTCAAATGAGCAAGCTCGGGCGTGCACTAACGAGCATGAGCAAGCTTGATTGGCCCCAACAATCATGTAACACTGCTGGACTAGGGGTAGGTGACACGGAAGGTACATGCCTGGCGCCCCCCAATCTTTGTGCCCTAGGCACGTGCCTCTCTTGCCTACCTCTGAGTCAGAGCCAGGAGTGTTGAGAATGTGAAGGCGAGACAGACACTGCTTTGAATAGTATGGGCATGGGATCGGTTATCTCGAAACCCATTATCCAGAAAGCTCCAAATTACGGAGAGGCTGTTTCTCAAATATTATCCAAATAATCCAAATTTTTAAAAATGATTTCCTTTTGTTTCCTCTGTAATGATAAAACAGTACCTTGTACTGGATCCCAACTAAGATATAATTAATCCTTAATGGAAGCTAAACCAGTCTATTGGGTTTATATGATGTTTTTGGTGAAGGAACCCTTTAAATCCCACAAAGCTGTCTATCTGTCAGATGTATATTTTGCACTGTGCATCTGTTAATTTGAGTGCAATGGATATATATATATATATATATATATATATATATATATTTCATGTAGAAAGTAGGTCGCACTCGCAGGTCTTATGAAAAATAAAGTGCTTTTATTTCGGCAAACAAACTGACATTTCGGCTGGAACGTTTGTTTGCCGAAATAAAAGCACTTTATTTTTCATAAGACCTTCGAGAGTGACCTACTTTCTACATGAAATATTTATTATCTTCAAGGACTGCACCCAGGCATCGCTACGTAATTTTTTCGTGAGTGCCGGTATTTACACATATTTTATATATATATATATATATATATCATTATTATTATTATTATATATTTTTTAATTCCATGACAGAGAAGAAATACATCAGTCATGAGAGGGAATTGTTCCGAAGAAAAATCTGGGAAGCCTCTTGGGAAAAGGTGCAGAAACATAATCAGTTAGCTGATCAAGGGCTCAAAAAATACAGCTTGGAGATGAACCAATTTGCTGATGAAGTAAGTAGCTGCAAAACGATATAAAGATCCTTGGAACAAATTTCAGTTACACAATTCAAAGTCCTGTTTCTGTTGCTGAAGAATAGAACAATTATTTATAAAATATATTTAGTTAATTTGAAAAGAGAAACACATTTTAAAACTGTTTCTGGTATTCCCGTGCATTGCAAAAGGTTAACCATGGTAGTGTGGGCTGACAACTGAGGTGTAATAAACAGCGATTGTATCACAGTTGGTTTCACTGGTTCCTTTGAAATCTACCATTTACGGAAACAAAAAAAACAACTATCTCCAAGATAATACATTTACTACCTTATGTGCAGAGTGCTAAGCCCCTACCTTGTGATTGGTGGTTTGAAGGGAAATGTAATAAAACTGAACTGCATTCCTTGCTAAGATCGTGTATATAAATTACTTGTGCAAGTTATCACCTACCAAAACTTTAAGATACATGCCAGTCCTATAAATATTATGACAGCATCCAATATTTTGTATTGTTAATAACTTGGCTAAAGAAAGTTTTACATCTTTTTCGTTTTTAGATATCCCTGAGACATTTACAATTAATGCTACGGTAGTCCCACATGCTGCCATAGCAGTGATACAGTTCAAGCAAATGGGGAATTATACAATCTAGGTCTGGATTAAGTTCACCAAAAATTAAATTTAAAGTTTAGTGCCACCACTGAAATACCTGTCCTGTATCAAGACATGCGCACGTAGTGTTTGGAGTGTGTTGTGTGTCTTGAGAAAGGTCCCTAAGACCAAGAGTGGGTCATTCATGCTTCTCTTAATATTATATTAATATTAACACATTATTCCTTTCTTGTGTGTCCCCCTGGATATATGCATTAGTTTAACTGCCATGCTTATATAAACAATTTATTTTTTCAGACAGCCGAGGAGCATAATTCTAGACCTTGCTTTCGTTCAACTTCAAAATCAGGAAGACTTGCCGATGCTCCTGTTCAAATATATGACAAAAATATTGAGATTCCAAAAGAAGCTGACTGGAGAAAAGTCAAATGTGTTACTCCAGTTAGAGACCAAGGATTACTGTGTGGGTCATGCTGGGCATTTGCAAGTGTAAGAAGTTACTGAAAGTTTGGCTATTGATCTATTTATCTGTTGTATCTTTTAAGATAATTTTTGCCTTTTTTTTATTGCTTTGAAAATATTTTAGCGATTAAATACTTACTTTGTAAAAATGTAATTTCAAGAGGAAAGCACTCCCGTTCTCATCTTATTTTTGTTCATTTTGTCTGTTATAAAAGGTAAGCGTGCTTGAATCCCGTTTCTGCATTAAGAAGAAAAAGGTAATTAACTTCAGTGAGCAGCAGTTTGTAGACTGTGATGAGGAAAATGACGGCTGCTGTGGAGGGTGGCCAATAAAAGCATTTGCACACGTCGCTGAACATGGAATAATGAGAAGAACAGATTATGAATACACACAACAGGTACGGCCTTTTAATTGGTTTTATCATAATGAACACTTCCAGGGGAATTATATAGGGAATAATGTACCCCCTATTTTAAAATATAGGGATATTATAAGTCACATAGGAGGCCGAGTACTTTTATATAAGTAATGGAACTCCAAGGTGGCAAATATACTCCTAGTTTACAACAGGGGGTACATTACTTATAATAATACACAAGTTAGAGTGAGTCATGTGACATAAATAACATCACTAAGCACCATTTGCATTTTAGTGAACCATTTGGAGAAAACATATTTACATCTATAGATCCTTGTGAAATAATTTACTCTTATATTCATATGATCATGCAGAAAAATGAATGTGGATATAACGGGGAGAAAGTAGTCATGCTAAACGTAACCAAATTCTACAGTTTACCTGGAGAACAAAATATGGCCACGGCTGTTGCACTAGAAGGACCTATCACTGTTCTCATCGGAGTATCTGAGGAATTTAAGAAGTACGAAAAAGGTAATTTTAGTACATATTACATAAATCCAGTTGTTTCACATGATGGAAAATTTGCAAAACAACAATGTGCATCTATGCTTAATTTGCAGAAAAATCCTTTCTTTTTTTGTATTTCTACAAAAGCTGTAGTGGCAGTGTTTATATATATATTTTTTGTATTCATAAAATATTCAAGAATTTCATGAGAATCGGAGATTGGCTGACTGGCTCATTTACCCATTCTCTTGCTTAAGGCAAAACAATAAAGTAATAAACCTATGATGAGATATGCAAAGATGTGCTTTTTAACTTTTACTAATTTAGATTACTCTTATGTAGAATTATATAATTATTATTACTTTATATGTGAGGTCTTTCTTGTATGATATGGGCATTTTATTAAACATTTTTAGTTCAGTAAGATTTGGAAAATGATGCCCTGTGGTATGCAATAGACCCCCTATTATGCTGGGTATTGTTTATGACTGTAGCTCCATGTTAGCAGATTCATAGCAATAAGTGGATTCTGTGGATTATGAGTTGTTTTTTTTTTTAATTTGAGAGTGTGTAAGAGGGTTGCCAGGTGTTGTATGTAAATATGAGTGTGAATTGTGTGAAATGAAAAGTTGTGAAATGTTGAGTGATTGGAAAATGTTTGTAAAGTTAAAGTGTAATTTGTAAGTGTCGCCACAAGAGGGTAGCAGAGGGTAATCTTTGTTTTAGTTGCAATTTCTTCCAAGGCCACTAGAAGGGGGACGTGGAACAGAAGGGTATTTAAGGAGAAGACACACCCTCTGTGGGGTTCTTTTCCTCCTGGATGTAGACAGTTATAGGGCAAAGTGTGAAGTACTTCAGTTAGTTCAGGAATCTAGCTGTGACCTCAATATGAAGGTAGAGGCGTCTGAGCCAAGGCTAAGCCAGTGAGGGTGGAAGTGCTAGTAAGGCATAGACATCCTGAAGGAGGGGTGAGGAAATTCCTATCTGGAGTAGGCCAGAGGGGCATAGAGTGTATGTCGGACTGGTGTGACCGGAAGGTGTCACAGAAGATTTCTGCCTGGAGTAGGACAGGGGACGTAGCGTATATGTCAATTTCTCTGGGCCTGGAGGTGGTGAGTACCCCTGGAAAGGGATGTGTTTATGGAGCCTCAGATGGCGTAATTGAACATGTGAAGACTGTATGCTCAGCAAGTGTGGGAGTAATTGGAAATGAATTGTGGAGTGAATGTCTACATGCCCTGGAGTGGGATTTGAACTAACAGTTCTAAGGAAGTGAACCAATAAATATTTCTGCATTTGGAAACAGCGGTGTTGGACTTGTATCCTTCAGGAGGAAAATCTGTTAACCTGGGAAAGTATCTACGGTAACCATTGTAACGCTGGTAATTAACTCTTACAAGTCCCAGATTCATTCTTGCACTTTTGTATTATTTTGTATATGTGTGTGTGTGTGTGTATAACATAAGAAAGAAATTCAACACTGCAATATATGTATTGATAACAGGAATATTTGATGGAAAATGTGCAAAAGAGGTGAATCATGCAGTAACTATTGTCGGCTATGGTACTGAGGCAGCTAAGAATGAAAATGAAGAGAATGACGATTACTGGATAATAAAGAATAGGTAATTGATTAATTGTGGTGGATATTTTTACTCAAATGTGTAAGCATTTCATAATGTCCTTGTGTACTAACATTTTATAGTTTCTGTGTATGTTACCTATGTTTTAAACTAGTAAATACTACCTACATATTGGGTGATGATATGAGTTACTAGAACCACATGATACTTTGTGCCTCTTATTATATTATACCAATGCACCCTCCAACATTAATGAAATATTTTTGTGTGGCATTTTTAATATTTTTGGGGGATAACTTATATTTTGTATGGATTTGGGGCTTTCTGCAGTAGCTCTGGCCCCCACTATTTTAATTCCGCCCTGGCTGCATGTTGAAAACTGCAGCATTGTAATTATAATATATACATACAAAAACATCTCCATGGTGTAATTAAAATCAGTTTGGTGCATGGGTGTGACAGTGGTTTATATCATATACTGAACTAAACAAATTACCCCAGCTCTTTCATTATACAACTTTAAGGAACATTGGATGAATGGGAACATATCTGTATTTAGCAAAAAGAGACACTCCTAGTCACATGGTTTGTACAAAGTATATATATAAAATATATTTAGGATTACGTGTATTTTATAATTTTATATGAAACATGTTTTTATCTTTTTATCTAGCTGGGGGGAACACTGGGGAGAAAATGGCTATATAAGAATGAAGAGGAATATTAATCAGTGCGACATAGCAACAGAGGCAGCTACTGTGGACTTCTAGACCTGGATCTGCAAGATCTTAATAAAGTCCTCCATTTGTCTCAAAACAATCTATAATGATTGTGAAAGCTTTTCTAAATAAAGTGTATCATTGTATATTTTATGTTGTGTGGTAACCAGTGTAGGGTTGGCTTATCGGGATACAGGGAACACTCCAGGTGGGCACTCCTGCTCACTATTACATTTTGTTGAAGCCTTATTAAGGATATCATACATGTGATAATAATGCTTTTTAAAAAAATAAAAAAAAACATTTGAAAGAAAAACACCAAAACAAATGTCATATTCACACACAAGTCCACATATATAAATAACCATTCACTATATTGTGTCATTTAATTTGTAGTGAATAGGCCATAATTAATTACCATAATCATTACCCAGCTGCTGAAGATGAGGGAAAGCACTAGGTAAAGAAACCATGGTTCCAGTGACTGGCTTCAGAGTAATAGTAGTCTGTCTGATTTATGTGGAATTCTGTGCTTTGCAAGGACATCACTGAGTTTTGTAGCCAATGGCTAAACAGATGGTGATTAGTGGTGCAGTCTGGCCTACAAATGAAACATTATTTTTAATAACACGTATTTATAGAACACCATCAAATTGCGTAGTGCTGTTAATTAAATGTTTATACAACTAAATCACATGACTTACATACATAGAACATATGGAGTTACACACATCACAACCAAACCTGGTGCAAAAGGTGAGGTAGGCCCTGTGCTAAAGAGCCTATAAGACACAAGGTGTTGGAGTAGGCAAGATCATAATGAAAGATGCAGTACTGTATGTGACACTTTTTTAAAAAAAATTATATTAGTGTTCCTTTAAGCAGAGTGAAGGTAAACTTCTCTAAGTGCGTTTTAAAGGAGAATTCTACCCTATATTTAAAAAACCCCTACCCCCCATACCCACCAAGACCCCCTCCCTCCACCCCCCAGTCTAAGTGATACCCCTGGCAAATGCCCCTAAGTCCATATTTACCCCTCTGTGCAGATTCAGGCATCGGATTTCATGGCCGCCATCTTCAGTCACTTCAGTAATCTAAGAATGAGACTGACGTTTTGGCACATCTTGGGGCAATCTTTCTCATGGCAACAACTGCGCATGTGCTGAGACTCACAAAAATTGCCGAAGTGTCGGTCTAATTCTGAAGATTGTCGAAGCAGCTGAAGATGGCGCCGTTGAAGATGACCTCGTGAGTAGGGAATCTGGGGTTAGGATTGTCAATACGTCAAGCATTTCTCAGGTTAGGGATTTTTGGCTGTGGTACTATTATGAGAATTTTTTTGGTGGGGGGGTAGATGCTATTTATTGACTGGGACTTGCTTTCATGTATTTGCTTTCCTCTCCAATTAAATAGCACCCTTGCCTGCGTAACCTATATTTACTTTGTGGGTTCCATTACAGGAACAGTAACACCAAAAAAACTGAAGTATTTTAAAGGATGTACTGTTGCCCTGCTGGTGTGTTTGCTTAAGAAATATGTCTATGATTTATTATGTAAACAAGCTGCTGTGTAGCCATGGGGGCAACCATTCAAGCACAGGATACACAGTAGATAACAGATAAGTTCTGAAGAATCCCATTATATACAACAGAGGTTTTCTGTTTTCTGCTGTATATCCTGTGTCCTTTCTACTTTTTTCAGCTTTACATGGCTATCCCCCATGACTACACATCAGCTTGTTTATATTAACTATAGTATATACTTCACAAAAGATTTGTCCGACAAACCAAACCTCATTTTCATATGCAAATTAGGGGAGGGAAAACATTTTTTACTTCCTTATTTTGTGACAAAAAGTCACACATTTTCCTTCCTGACCCTAATTTGCATATGCAAATTAGGATTCTGATTTGATTCCGCCGGGCAGAAGGATTCAGACGAATCCTGCTGACAAAGGCTGAATCCTAGACGAATCCCAAATCAAATACTGGATTCGGTGCATCCATAATTTAGGTGTAAGTAGAGTGTCATGGGGTTTGGATAGAATGGAGGAAAATTCTTAAACCTCCAACCTATCTATCCCTGTGCAGTTCTGTATGGTTTTAGTTTTCCCATCTGTGTTTTTTTTTTTTTTTTTTTTTAACAAATAGAGTCCCTGCCCAGTGATATGTTTGTTATTCACCATTAAGGCCCCCAGGAATGGGGGGATGCACAAGCGATGGATTAATAAGACTTTTAAGGGTAATTACCAGCTTTACCGTAGTTACCTTACAAAAAGTCCAAAACCGCTGGTTCCAAATAAAGAAATATTTATTGATACACTTCCATTTATCAGTTTGTTCGATTTCCCACTTCGGGGCATGCATTCACACCAAAATTCAAGGAATTTTCTGTGACACCTTCTGGTCCTAACAGTCCGGCATATGCTCTATGCCCCTCTGTCCTACTCCAGATAGGAATTTCCTAACCCCTCCTTCAGGATGTCTTTGCCTCACCATCACTTCCATCTTTACTGGCTTAGCCTTGGTTCATATGCCACTACCTCCTCATTGGGGTGCCAAAAAAGGGCTGTGATTGGCTGTTTGGTATCCCATTTGGGGACTGGCAGCCTACAGGAGGCTCTGTTTGGCAGTACATCTGGTTTTTACACAACCAAAACTTGCCTTACAGCCAGGAATACAAAAATAAGCACCTGCTTTGAGGCCACTGGGAGCAACATCCAAGGGGTTGGTGAGCAACATGTTGCTCACGAGCTACTGGTTGAGGACCACTGGTCTACATGCAAAGTAAAAACAACCCCACCCTGTGTGTGTCTTCTCCTTAAATACCCTTCATTTTCACTTCCCCCTCTTGTGGCTGGGGAAGGAACTGCATCTAACAAAAAAATTGTCTTATGGTGACACTTACAAATTACACTTTAATTTTACAAAATTATTCCGCATTTTACAACTTTTCCTTTCACACAATTCAGACATATTTTCACCCAACAGTTGGTCACAGTCTTATAAAACTTGTGGCACTGCTGGGGGTACTTCCATAAGCAGTATACAGCAATAATTGACCGACCCACAAACAAATTTTGGAGTAATAGTGTGGGTACTTTCTCATGTGCAATGGGATGAGATTCAGCTGCAAATTGAAATGAGATTGTAAAAAGTCTTAAATGAATATCCAAAATGAAATGTAAATTCGTAAAAGTGCGCTTTATGCCATTTACTCATGGAAGCACAAACTGTGCCATTAACTCAAAAATGGCCAATAGAACAGACTTAATATGGATAATGGCACAGTTTGTGCTTCCATGAGTAAATTATCAAATGATCAAACTGTTACGTTCTTAGTCAGAAATGACTCATAATTCCAACCCACTTTACTATATCATATGGCATGTTGATAATATCATTAGAATTTGATAAGCAGGAGAGTAGACCACAAAAATGTCATTCAGCTCAGTAAAAGATTTCAAGCTAAATATAACTCTAAAGCAGATTAAAAAACAGAATATTTTTATTACTACAATGTCAAAGATAATGTATGTCTATAACAATGCAAAATTGGATGGGAAATCAACGCAACAAAATGGATGGTGCACACAGCTAGAAATTCCATTTGCTCAGAGTCCATCAGAGCCCATCAGATTGATCATCATGCCTACTATTCCCTGCCCTGTTTAAGTATCCTGCTACATTCATACAATGCACAACAGGATCAGTTTTGTTAGGGCCAATTATGTATGTTGTGGACTGTTGTAGAAACCCCCCCCCCCACACACACACAGAAACAAAGAGAACATACAAAGTTGTTGGAGTAAATTCCTAGATCAGAATTGAAAAGCAGCAGTGCTAACCACTGACCTCATTAAAGGGAAACTGTCATGGGAAAACATGTTTTTTTTTAAAA
>CM044435.1:87145807-87199617 GCA_024363595.1 Xenopus borealis | reverse complement strand
GCTACACACAAGTTCTCCAGTCAATACTCATGCATCTTATAAAAATACATTAGGGGTCATGAGGGCTGTATTTCCTCCAGTGCTACCTTAGGGTCCAGATTTCAGCTCCCCTGGCAGCAGTGTGCCAATGTGCCTGATGTCACATCCACCAGTGCATGATGTCACCGTTATGAACACAGACCCAGATATCCCTCACCCCACCCCCAGCTACTCCACCAGATTTACACAGGAAATTTCTGCCAGTGGCTTTTGATCAGGGTCATTTGGGTAGTTTATGTAGTGATTATGATTTAAAAAGAGTAAACACAGTTGTTTGACAATAAATGGCTTCATCCAACCACTAACCATGAGTGAAAGAAACGTTTTTTGTTATCATTCATATTCTCTGAAAAATGGTTAAGAAATTATAAAGTCTGCCAAGGTATGTAAACTTATGAGCACACCTGTATACGTCCATTGAACTTTAACTTCACACCATATGCAAATTAGGTAACGTTAGCGCAACCTCGCTTTGCTTGATGAAGTAACACTAGCGCAACTTCACCAGTGTTCGGTGCCCTGGGCGAAACTTCGCACTTTAGTGAATTGGCGTTGTCTGAGCGAATTATAGCCTGGCAAAGTGTTGCGATGCCTGCGAAATGGACGCTAGCAAAGTTGCACTTTAGTGAATTTACAGTGTTTCTAAAACTTAACTGGCTTTTGGCAGAGAGCCCAGAATATGTAGCAGGTGCACATAAAGATACTTTTTTTTTTAATATAAGCAAAGAAACTATTGTAACAATTTAAGATAAGCAGGCCTCTTGGGGGAACTGTGACTTGAAGCTTAAAGGGCAATTCTCCTTCGTTAGAAAAACTGTAATAACATGTAAAACAACAGAAACATGTTCAAACTTTCATAACCTGCCAAAATTTGAAAAATGAACATGGTAATTAGGGATTGTGTCCACAAAATGGGTGTGGTCAAAAATTAGAGCGGCAAATCTTTTTGCTCCTCTTTCTATTTCCAAAATGTTGGGAGGTGGGGAAATTTATTTAAAAAAAAAAAAAAATTTTAAAACTAGGATGAATTAAATCGAAAACCCGAATTGAATTTGAATGTTAGGAAGGCTGCAAACGACTCATAATTGATCCCTGGACAACTCCCATTGACATAAACTGCAATTCGGCAGGTTTTAGGTGGTGAATAGTCGCATTCCAGGGCCAGAGTATGATCAATCTTGAAAATTGAATTAAAAAACTTTAATTTGCATAACTCTCTAGTCAAATTTGAAATTCAAACCATGATAAATCTGCCTCTGAATGACTGGCAAGTGTAATGTGTCATGTAGGTGCCAAAATCAGCAAAATAATGTTAGAATACTATACTGAAATGGATAAATATTACAATGTTCTTTACAACTATATCTCATCATCTCAGTTGATTTATACACTAAGGTTTGCACTTTATGCTCAGTGCTTGTATATCCAGCCAAAAGATTTTTAGTACACAACTTTTTAAAAAGAAGTCTGCATAATCTTTTCATCTCATTTGTGAGCTGACGAACATCATTTTTACTGACATTTCCTTATACCGTTACATTCAGGCAATATGTTATTTTATGATAAATGTGATTAGTTTCAACTGTTCCCACTAATCTGATTGCCAACAGGAAATGACATTTTGGCTATTTTTGTTGAGTATAAATATTTGTAAATGGTGAGGAGAATTCTATACTTGAGATATCGGAAGACTTTCATCTGCAACCATATTGCATCTCCTCATAATACAAAGGTAGTACTTCATGTTACTGGAACATTTGGTTATAAAGTTTTTTTATTCAATTTTTAATTTTCAATTAACTGCATATGTCCTTCTTCTTTTTACTTTACTAAATTACTAAAATCGCTTTCTTCAGCTGAAAACCCACACATGTTCTACTACTGTTGTTTGAAACATTTTTGAAATTCTTACTATGCAATCACTTACTGTTCCCTTTAGTTTGCAGGAGTGAGGTAGCACTTTTACTTTTCAACTGTTTTTATTTATAACAAATAACAATATTGCAACTGCTAGCACTTTAATAATACAAAATCCACTTCCTGCCCCAAACAAGGTATACAATACAAATTACAATATTGCAATGGCTAGCACTTTAATAATACAAAATCCACTTCCTGCTCCAAACAAGGTATGCATTTAGTTTTCTTGAGTGGGTGGGGGGCTAGCACTTAGTTTTTTCAGCTGTTTGTATTGATATTTTAAAGTAGACAGTTTGACATATAATATTGCAATGGCTAGCACTTCCTGCTCCAAACAAGGTGTAATTTTTTTTAATTGCTATTTTAGGATGAATCTGGATAAGTATCTGTTTGCTGTTTCAACTATCATAATGTGTGCTTCAGCATCACATTTTCTTGACCAAGAATGGAATGCCTGGAAATCTAAATATGGTAAATTAGGAATTTTCTTTTTTCACCAAGCTGACTGGTAATTTACTGTGGCAGTAGAAGTGTTAAAGGCAAAAGTATGCAGTGATTCACAGAAATTATTAACCCTCTTCTGTATTTTCTATCACTGAGGTAAACCAAGTGGTATTGCTTAATAATTGTAATTTTGGTTTCCTTTCACATTAAATTGTGATAAATATACAGTAAAGAACAAACTAATGTTCTAGCAGAAGCCATTTGTAGACTAAAAAGCACCCTTAAGCAACCAAATTATTTTGAATGTTAAAAATGTAAATGGCATGGTAAAAGGTTTGCTTGACTTTTGAATCACTCAAACTCCGGAGCATCATGTTGCTAGCACGAAAAGTTTAAATCTGGTCTATAAAATGTCACTTTATTATTTATCATGTCTGTGATCTATGTTGTGTGTACCTTTAATTCCTCCCTGTATTTGCCTCCTTTATATGAACTCATCCTAAAAAAATACAGAATATTAATGCATTTTGTTTGTACATTGTATCATGTATCAGGAAACGTTCCTGTTTTGTAAGAAACTAACTGCAGGTAAGAAGTAGAATTGTGACAGAATGTACTACATTGTATTGTAGGAAAAACATATGTCACTCTGGATAAAGAGCTGCACCGAAGGCAAGCCTGGGAGGCCACATGGGAGAAGGTGCAGAAGCATAATCAGCTCGCTGACCAAGGGCTCAAAAGCTACCGAATGGCCATGAATCATTTTGCAGACATGGTAAATAAAATCCATGGAAAATTATAAACAAGTTGAACAAGAAATGTTTTTATAATTGGGCCCATGCTCTAAACTGTACACTCTGTATTATAGGATAAGCAAATAACTATGGACAGCATAGTTTGATCCTTAATAAACCTGTTCCTTAGTTGTGTTTTGATTCTGATAGCCAGTGGCATGGTTCTGCACAAGAGCACCACAGAGCTCAAAGAGGCAAAAATAATCAATCGCCACAAAACACTGAAAACTTTATAGTTTTGGCAAAAACAGGTGTTGGTGGGATAATTACTAGGAATGCAAAATCTAGCATATCTAAGCAATGGATACCTCCTTATTATCATTGCTGCTAGAGCACCATAGTAGTAAAATAAGCATAAAATTATAATTTATGCTGACAACCAGGGAATTATGTCTGACCACTTGTGTTGTTGTTTTAGACTGAAGATGAACGAAATTCCAAAAGCTGTCTTCTTCCTAAAGAAAAATCGACAAAACCAGTAAAAGCTGAAAGCAACAGTTATAAAGAAAGTATGGCCATTCCAAAAGAAGTGGACTGGAGGAAATCAAATTGTGTGACTCCTGTAAAAAATCAAGGAGATTTCTGTGGATCCTGTTGGGCATTTGCCACGGTAAATATCTTACATTGTACAGTGAAATTGTCTTAAAACCTTTAACAAATGTGGTTGTTTCTCCATTTAAGGTGGGTGTAATGGAATCCCGTTACTGTATAAGGACCAAGGAACTGCTTAACCTGAGCGAGCAGCAGCTTGTAGATTGTGATGAGAAAAATGAAGGCTGTTGTGGGGGATTTCCTATACAAGCACTGGAGTATGTGGCACACCATGGTGTCATGAAGAACAAGGATTATGAATACACACAAAATGTGAGTCTTCTACCTTCTGCTCTACTTAAAGTCCTTTAGACCAATTTGGAAGCTTATCTGCCCATGTGTGGGGGCTCCTTACGTGTCATGCTGATCAATATCAGGTCAAAAATCGTCCAGATATCGATCAGGCAAGTTAAATTTTTTTTTTCTGCAATCCAAGACTGCATCGGTTAGTTGATGCAGTCCTGCAATCCATCAGTGCCCATTCTCAGTGTTGTAATCCAATATCGCCCAGCCATTAATAGGCAGATCAGCTAAAAAATGAATCACACTGGGGTGCCAGAAATATTGCAAAATACTAAACACTCGTGTCCATAAGGCAGATAGGATTACAGCAGAAGCATGGCTCCTGAAGGATATCAGTGTGTATGATATTGTTGCAATATGATTCTTGGAAAAGCAATCAAGTTATAGAGAGGCTGGAGGACCACTAATAATCAAATTATATATTTTGTACACATCATGTGTAGCATAAATTAACATTAGAGTTGCCACCTTTTTTGGAAAAAATACTGACCTTCTAGTTTGCTACCTTCAAGCACATCTTAAAAAATGTGGTAGGCCCAACTAAAGTTTGCAGTGTAATAACTGTCTAGTGAAGAATGGTACATGGTGCAAACTGCTGTTTTTTAGTCATTTAATTTTTTTCCAAAAGTTTTTCAAATTGCATCTATTACATTCCTCAACATAGAAGCTACTTGTAGCTAATTAGATTAGATAATACCCCTGTAAAATCTTGCTTATCTGTGCACTGGTGATCTAATTATCTGCCTTGCGAGGACCAAACATGTAGTAGCTTAAATATTACTGGTTATCCTGTGTCATCAATATTAACAAGGCAAATTGCTAAAAGAATTGCTCCAAAAGAAGCTGTTTTACAACTCCGTTCTTTACAGAAAGCCACCTGTGAATATGACTCTGATAAAGCCATTCACATGAATGTAAGCAAATTCTATATTCTACCGGGTGAAGAAAACATGGCAACTTCTGTGGCCATAGAAGGACCAATCACTGTCGGCATTGGAGTAAGCTCAGATTTCCAGTTGTACAGCGAAGGTACCTATTTATCTGTATAATCCCAGTTTCTAGAGCCTTTCCTTGGCAATTACACTGCATGTCCAAAAATATTCTGTATAACATCTCACTCCAAAACCAAGCATATTAATTCCGCGTGCAGAATGTCCAGATAAGTATATACTCCGTAAACAGTGCAAAAACACATCGACCATGTTAGTACAGCAACCCCACTAATAAAGGTAATAAGAAACCTCTCTGGAGAAACTACCAACTCACCAGATTTAAGACGTATAAAGGTCAAACACAGTTGGGGTCATTTATCAACACTGGGCAAATCTGCCCATGGGCAGTAACTCATGGCAACCAATCAGATTGCTGCATTCATTGTTCTACTTGCAGCGTCCAAGTCCATAATATTAATTCCTCCATGTTTCACTTCCTCAGGAGGTGAGTAGGTGTATTCTCTCAAGAGAGGTTTCTTATTACCTTTATTAGTGGGGTTACCATGCTGACATGAGGGATGTGTTTTTCTGCACCAGGAGTTTTTGCTTTCCTACAGAATATGTTTTCAAGCCTATGGGGGGGGGGAATGTAATTAAAGTCGCAAAGAGCAAAACATTGGGCACCAATAAGATTAAAAATCCACATCTCACAATGTAATATTGTTCCTTAAACGGTTATTGCATTGTGAATTTTTATTGCGCATTGCGACTTGTAATTGCGCACTCTTAAGAAGTGCTTGAAGGTGTCGTAATCTTTTGGAGCAAACATAGCAACTTTTTCAGTAAGAAGTTTACATTGACAGCACATTAGCGCAAACTATAAAATTCGCAAACAGCCTCCCACGGGCAGAAGTGGTCGCTAAACAGTTTCCGGGTTTGCAAAAGTTATATTACATTCTCACAAAGCAAAATTAACTTAACTTTTAGCACTGCGAATAGTTTTTGCGTTAATTACTTATATTACATTCCCCTATTTGTGTTAGTCCTGCAAGGTGGACACATTTGGTCAAACACTAATACCTTGAATGTAGCACTGATTGGACTTTTTTTGCTTTTAACAAGCATATTAATTGTTTGGCAGCAATACCCCAGTGGAGCAAATGCATGTCATGGGCCCAAACCACTGAATACTAAAACCACAGTATGTTATCGGTTATGGAATGTGGGCCGAAAGCCTTGCTGGAAATTGAATTACACTCCCTATGGCTACATAGTTTCATACTGATAAAAACTATACTAACCAATAAAATGATTAAGTAGCGTTGATAGTAAATTGAAGCAGTAATCTTTGACTGCAAGCTGTACATTAGGTTAAAGGATAACACAGCATGTGTCAACATGCTAGTCAAGTGTACTTCACCACCCAACACAAGATACTCTGTAAGAGAAAACCAGAAGCTTATTGAATTGTGTGCTACAGCCAACTACTACTTCATTTTGTTATAAACAATTACACCATATGGAACAAAGAATTTTTACTGGTGTGGCTTCATTTACAAGATACAAGATTCCTTTATTTGTCAATACAGACTATATAGTTATACAGCGTATCGAAATCACGTTTCACTCAGGCCCCCTCACCATAGTAACTTTGCATTAAGAAAGAGAAGGAGCATTTGTGGATGCACATAGGGTGGTAGGTGCAGGTAAAAGACAGATTTTATAATGTTAACTTGTTAAGCACTCTAATTGCTTGTGGAAAGAAGCTTTTGCAGTGTCTAGCAGTTCTAGTTTGAATGCTGCCGAACCTCCTTCCAGATGGCAAGAGGGTGAACAGAGAATGAGATTAGTGATGGGCGAATTTATTCGCCAGGGGCGAGTTCTCGGCGAAGTCGGAGACGACGCAATGCGCCAAAGTTGACGCGGTGTGTGTCAAAAGCGTCCTGCGACTCGTTTAGTTAATTTTTCGCCAATTCGCGAATTTCTCTGGAAATTCGCTAATTTTTCAGCGAAGCGAATCTCGGGAGATTTGCCCATCACTAAATGAGATGGGTGAGAATAATCTTTTGCTATAATATTTGCCCGGTGCATCATGTGTTTCTGGTGGATTTGGGAGATGGGTGAGAGTGGTTCTCCTATGATCCTTTCTGCAGTTTTCACAATCCGTTGAAGGGATTTTTGTTCTGCAACTGTGCAGTTTCCAAACCATATCGTGATGTAGCTGCAGAGAACACTCTCGATGGTGCCTTGATAAAATGTTTTTAGAATGGGAGGGGGAAGACTGGCTTTCTTTATCTTCCGTAGAAAATGAAGGCGTTGTTCAGCTTTCTTTGTGATAGAGTTCAGGGTTCAGGGTCCAGGAAAGGTTGTTTGCCATATGCACTCCTAAGAACTTCACATTGTTAACTATCTCAACTGGGGAGCCATCGATGAGTAGTGGTTGATGAGTAGCAGAGTTTTTCCTAAAGTCAACAACCATTTCTTTAGTCTTTTCGACATATAGAGTCAGGTTGTACTATATTTCATACTATATTTAAATAAATACAAATCCTTTTCATTTT
This sequence comes from Xenopus borealis, assembly GCA_024363595.1. Classification (NCBI taxonomy): domain Eukaryota; kingdom Metazoa; phylum Chordata; class Amphibia; order Anura; family Pipidae; genus Xenopus; species Xenopus borealis. Next base: position 87,192,033 of record CM044435.1, on the reverse strand, counting down.
GTTGGTGTTACTGTCCCTTGGTATAAACCTAGTCTAACTATATATCTTAAGTTGTCATTTGTTTAAAAAAATGTCTTTTTCCTTTTCCTTTACACATCAGGAATATTTGAAGGAGTGTGTGTGCTGAAAGTCCTAACCATGCAAACAATTTGTACTGGTGTGGCCTAATTTCAAACTATATTTAAATTTATACAAATCCTTTTCATTTTGTTGGTGTTACTGTCCCTTCAAATCCTAGTCTAACTACAGTATATATTTTAAGTTGTCGTTTGTTTTTAAAAAAATATGTATTTTTCCTTATACACATCAGGAATATTTGAAGGAGAGTGTGCTGAAAGTCCTAACCATGCAGTGATAATTGTGGGTTATGGGACAGAGCATGCTGAGGATGAGGAAGAAGAGGACACAGACTACTGGATAATAAAGAACAGGTCATTAATTATAGATTTTAATATAAATAAAAAACTTTCAACAGTCCATTTACTGTACTCCTATAATTTTCACCCTTACAAATACAGTACAATATTTGCGGCTGAGCTCCACTGCTGCTTTGCAGTCTTCAGTGCATATATTCTTAATATAAATAAATCTTATTAAAGCATTACAGCACAAACACTCTACTAATATGCATTCTAATTACAGTATATATATACTTTATTTAGGTACAGTATTGGACTGGGGTTCTAGGGGCCCACAAGAAAACCTTGATGTAGGGGCCCACCAATTACATGAGCTGGGCCATACTGGGTCTAGGTAGCCTCTCCCAGCAAGGCATTTCTAATTTATTTTTCTTCTACTTTGTTTATTTAACTTGCCTTTTTTTACTTTTTAAATTGTTCCCAGTCTCTTCTCTGTTCCTGTTAGTTTGTTAGTGTCTCTTTCTGCCTTTTTCCTTCATTACTATGACATTTGCTCCTCCATTCTCACTGTGCATATTCTAATTTTCTGTCAAGCCTTTCCTTCCTCTTATCCATGCTTTACTTATTTTTACTATTTAATGTTTTATCTTTTCTCAATTTCCCATATGCAATATTTTTATTTCCCCATGTGGCTCAAGTCTCTTTTTCTAACCCCCCCCTCCCCCGTCCCTATCTGCTAGCCTCTCCTCTGTCTCTTCTCCCACGGTTTTCTTGCACCTCCCTTTACTTGTGTTCATTATGTGTCCTGGAAATATATCTCCCCCAATGTCCCTTTTTAATTTTAGCAGTCCCCTAATACTGTAGCCATGTCATTAAGTGGAGTGTAGTCATTGAGCAGGTCTGTCCATCAGTGCAGGTGTCTGGTTTCACACTTGGTGGCCACAGCTGGGAGGAGGGATGAAAGGGTGGCAATTTCAGGTATCCTTGCTGGCAGGGCCCATAAGGACAAGGGCCCAGCATGATTTTTCACAGTAACCCAATGGGCCAGTCTGTCCCTGGACAGGTATATAGAAATATGGGGGTAACTTTTACTGTATGTTAAAATGGAGGATCCAAAGGAATTTTCAACACTTTAGGGTAGGGACAGACAGGGATATTCGGGGAGATTCTGTCGCCTGGCGTTTTTAGCAGGCGACAATCTCCCCAAATTTCCTTCTCCCTGTCTGCCGCTAGTATAAGTGATAACGCGCCAGCGCCTGTGCACACGCTGCGCGGCGATTCCTGGAATTGCCCGAAGATACCTCGTGAGGAAACTTCGGGCGATTCCGGAAATCGCCGCGCAGCGTGTGCACAGGCGCTGGCGCTTTGTCCCTTTTACTAGCGGCAGACAGGGAGAAGGAAATTCGGGGAGATTGTCGCCTGCTAAAAACGCCAGGCGACAGAATCTCCCCGAATCTCCCTGTCTGTCCCTACCCTTAATATGTTTTTGGCATTCTAAATGTTAAGAAAAATGTCAGAAAATGTGTTTAAAGGAATGACAAATGTTATTGCTTTAATGATTCAATTCAGAATAGGTTTGACAGTTTTAATCAGTTCAACTCCATTATGTGCTACAGAGGCTCTAATCAATAACAGCCCATGAAAGTTAAGCCCTGAAATATGTGGAACACTTGATTACAATTAAATGAATTAAAGTACAGTTGTCAATAGCAACCAATTAGCAATGCATTCTGAGCAGGCTATTTGAATTTAGAAAATCAAACTTCTGCTGGTTCAGGTTTTTTACAGTTTCAACCCAGGTGTGTCACACAACACTGCCAACTAATGAACATAATGCCAAATGAAGTCCTCACCATTAAAAAACTTTTATTTTTCTTACAGCTGGGGCAAGGAATGGGGAGAAAACGGCTATGTAAAAATGAAGCGCAACATCAACCAGTGCAGTATTACTGACATGGCAGCAACCGTTGACTTTACCATGTAACTGACAGCAATGGCACACTGGTATCTATGTGCATCAGATGATTTTTTCAGCAGTATAATCTCACTAAACTAATATGTACCCCTTTGTAACTAGTATATATTATCATTATGCAATATATAGCTTTTTTCCAGAACAGGCCAGAATTCGTACAGGAAGTCAAACAAATAACTGCAGTTAGTACTGTTGTGTTGACTCTTGAGAGTTTTAGGATTTGTATCATTATCAGTAGCAAAGACTTTGCAAATTTGTCTACTACAAGTCCTCTATAAAGTCAGTTAATAAATATTATTTCTGTTCAAGCATGGTGTGATTATTTTCAGACACATTGAAATTGAACAGTGATTTGAAGCACTCAAATCATTCACGGTCATAGTGGAACTTACTGATGCCATTCTGCTTAAAGGGCACCTATTGGTTAAAAATGCTATCCTCAACCGGTTGGGGATAACAGTAGTTTTTTTTTTTGTTTTTTTTTAAATGGCCACCTCCTGCGCTATGCTACTCACACAGGGAGCAGCCATGTCCACTCACATGCATGCACATTAAGCGTGTGTGACATCACGTGCATGCGCATAATGAAAAGCTACCTCTACCAGCCTGCACGTTTGGTTGGGGATAGCATTTTTATCCAATAGGTGCCCTTTAAGCGATGGGATAACCGGTAGCTGAGCCTGCAGCTTATATAGGAGAAACTGCACACAGACACCATGCTTCTCTTGCTTCAAGAGTACTTTGAACTTTATTAACACTTCTGCATTAGTAGACAAAAGATCATGTCACATGACACTGTATCAGTATCAGATCAGTATGGGATCTGTATGAGAGCACACCCATTTATACATATCTTAACACTTAGGGGCAAATTTACTATTATTCCCGGAAATTAGGTCGACCAAATTCGCAGTTCGATAAGCATTCGACAATCGAATGCTTCTCAAACTGTTTTAGGCTATAATTTTGCTTGCAGTACGATTTCTCAATGAATTTGTACGATCGGATACCGATCGTTCGATTTCACAAAAAAATTGTGAAATTTCCTTCGAGAGTCCGAAAAATTTGTACAATTTGAATAATCGAACGCTCCGATCATACAAATGGTATTCGAGCAGGACTTAGACTCAGAAGCCTATGAGGAGCTTCCCATAGGCTTCGACTACAATTCGGTAGGTTAAATCTGGCGAAGTAGGCAGTCGAATAATTTAAAAATTTTGATTCCTTCGATCATCAAATGATCGAATGATCGAATATCTGATCATTCGATCTATTCAATATTCGATGATCGAAGCTGCCAAATTTGCATATACGATTTCACGAAAAATTCGAACGATCAGTATTCGATCGAACTTCGATCATTTCACGTGAATTTCGTAAATCGTCCCCTATACTTTAATGTTTCTACATCAGTAAACCATAGTTATACCATAAATGAAAAGGAAAGGTTGCTTGTTTATTTAGAACCTATGAGTTGCTATTTAACTTTTATGGAGTTAAAATCCAAATTTATTTTGTTAAACAAAGCTTGACCAACTCTCATCCATGATTTTACCTTATTTATCAAATAACTCAAAAAAGTAGGGTCGGGGAAAAAAAACTCAAAATCAAGTGAAAACTCGAAATCATACAAATTTTTCAGACTTTATTCCTGACACATTTGATTTTTTTTGGGTTATCGCCTGAAACCCCCAAATTTTTTAGATCTCAGGCTAAACTCAGCGCAGACCACGATTGCTTCAAATTGGAATAGTGACATCTGTCATTAACTTATACACTCCCTTTTGTAGTATTGAGATCTGTATGGGTCAGTGCTAAACAGCTCAGGGAAACAAGAATGCAGCATAAAGCAGATCTAAGTGTAGTGGGCTTGGTAGTTGTAGTTCCACACCTTTCCAAGATTTACTAAAGGGTGTCAGATTACTCCTTACATTCATCACTTTTATACTTAAAGGGCAATCCAACCCCCCAGGCTCTAACCCCTCCCCCCCACTCCCCTTAGTCCCCCACCTCCCCCGGCCTACCTCTCCCCTGGGGCTATTGCCCCTAAGTTGCTACTTACCCCTCTGTGTAAGTCCCCTCCAGCAATGTTCACAGGGGCCATCTTCTCTTCCGACAGCTTCTTCCTGGTTGTTGCTCCCTCAGCGGTGCATTCGCAGTAGGACGCTGGTACTACTGTGCATTTGCACAAAGTTCACGAAGTTCAATCGGCAAACTTCATGAACTTTGTGCGCATGCGCAGTAGTATCAGCGTCCTACTGCACATGCGCTGCTGAGTGCTGGCGGATCCAGGAAGAAGCGGTTTGAAGAGAAGATGGCTTCTGTGAACATCGCAGGAGGGGACTTACACAGAGGGGTAATTAGCAACTTGGGGCAATAGCCCAGGGGGAGAGGTAGGCCGGGGGGGAGGAGGGAAGGGTTAGAGCTGGGGGGTTGGATTCCCCTTCAAAGAATGGGTACTTACAAATGTTTATACTTTAAATCACATTCATCAAAAACATCAAAATGGAATTCTCAGCGTTTACTCCATGATTTAAGACATTTTAAAAGGCACATCAAATCCCTTCTTTCCCTCTAGAGTCCATGTTACTGCACAAGTTGATGTTATGGTTTCAGCACCGACCCATGTTGCTTTTACCAGTTGTAACACTCCTGGGGATCGTCATCCCAAAGCGTGTTACAACTGGTAAAAGCAACACGGGTCGGAGCTGAAACAATAACATGAACTTGTGCAGTAACATGGACTCTAGAGGGTTAAAGCTGAGAATTCCATCTTGATGTTTTTGATGAATGTGATTTAAAGTATAAACGTTTGTAAGTACTCATCCTTTAAGTACACAAGTGGTGAATATAAGGAGTAATCTGAAACCCTTTAGTAAATCTTTGGAAGGTGTGGAACTACAACTACCAAACCCACTACACTTCGATCCCTTTGATGCTGCAATCTTGTTTCCCTGAGCTGTTTAGCACTGACCCATACAGATCTCAATACTACAAATTTTACCAGAGAAGAAACTGGAACTACTGAGTCAGAACAAGAAGGGAAACCCCGGGAGCTGCAGTTATATTGTTATGCAATTATACACACCCTTGACAGGTTTAAGTTGCCTGGTTTTGGATTTCGGCTTTTTGCAGCATCAGGGAATAAGAAATCGAAAAAATTTTAGTTTTGCCCCAAAAACCCCGAACAGAAAAAAAACGAGGTTTGGTAAATAATGTCACCTACCATAGCGTGTAATCATAGGGATTAGTGAAGAACACAGCTACAAACCATATGTGATCAGCGGATTAATGATGAGTGAATCTGTCCAATTTTGCTCATCACTATTCAGGGATTCTTAGTGCCTTGCATCCTTAGCACCCCGAGCTTACACACAGAGCAACATGCAGCTATTTGTACTCTGTTATAGAAACATCGTCCTTCAGGACAAAACCAAGGCATTTCAATGAGGCACTAGTTGTCTCTATTGTTTGAACTTTCTACCTTGTCCTGATTTTTGATAAATGAGATCCTTTGTCCACTGCTGTGAATGATCAAGAATAAGCTGACACTCATAGCAGTTACACCCAAATCTGCATGGAAAATAATTTGTTCCTAATAATTTTTTGCTTCAGTTTTTTTACAATTGAAAAGGCCCAGGATGAAGACAAAGAAATTTGCACCACTGCCAGTTTGTGCCATCCTCCTGATAAACAAATTAATGGTTAGCAACGTATGATTCAGCGGTTTCGAACCAGATCTTCTCAACAGCTTCTTTTCCCATACTATGTAGAGTTTGCAAATGCTTCCAACCCGTTTTAGCCGTTATCATAAGATATTCCTCATTCTCTGGGCACAACAGGACACTATATCTGGCCATTACCAGTGACTGAGAAAATCTACAGTTCACTAAAAAGAACAGAGCATCTTTTTCTTCAGCAGTCAATGGAATGACACTTTCAAATCCAGCAAGTACATAGCCTCCGGCATGAAGTGGGTCATTGCTCTCAATCATCATATACATAATAGTGATTGCTAACTCAAAAATAAAGTAGCCAGAGCTCATGTCACTAAAATCTAGAATTCCAGACACTTTGTACTGCTCCTGAATACTTCCAGGGGAGCTGGTCTTTTCCACTAGTATGTTGTGATCATTCAGATCTCCATGATTAATGCCTAGGAAATATAAAATACATATTTCTAAATGTGTTTGAAATAAGAGAAACAGCTTCATTTAATGAATTTATCTGGGGTACAACCATTGCTGATTCTATGCCTGGAATTGCCTGAGACGCTTGCACTCTCCTGCACTAGAAAAGCCTAATTACGGTTTAAAAAATAGAAATTCACCTCTTAAAGGTAACAGGAGTGCCTTTTTTGTTGCCCCTGTTTTTCAACTTGGCTCATAGGCACAGTGCCCCTGGGAGCAAAACTAGGTGCAAAAAACAGTGTATGGTATAAAATATATACAGAAGGTGTACGGGCCTAGTTATTCCTCACTTTATACAGCCTGCTCAGATGAATAGAATGCACGTGTAGGATGCTGGGGAAGCCTGGAACTAAAGCTAGCCTGAACAAAGTGGCGATTCCAGGGTTGTGTCAATAACTGTAACTGACTTGCGCTATCTGAAATGGAATCCAGTGCAATTATTAACACTGTGTGCCAGATGTGATGCCATTCCAACACAAAACAGTGTGCTGCCACTTGCGTTTAACTTACCAATACAGATGAAAAACATCCATAGATGCATAAAGCACAAGTTGCAGCAACTGCAATCCACCATGAGTTAACTATGAAGCTGGAATTCTTCATGAAAAAGGGGTATTTCGGGTAAAAAAAAACATGGTGATTTCAAATAAAAAGGGCATCATGCACTTTGCACTACCTTCGTAAATGAGACCTATGATTTCTAGTAGGTTTTTTAAACTTGAAACGTGAGGAGTATCATTGTGTTATATGATGTATCATGTTGCATGATAGGACAAACAATTACACATATATTTTCTTCTGTCCCCTACTTACATTTGCGGAAACAATTTAGATTTGGTAATACAAATGTCTCATACTGTGTGATAACGTCTTCAATTATTTGCTGCAGTTCAGTCTCTTTAACCGCATGAGCATATTTTTGGAGTAAGGATGTGTTGGATAAATTCCAAATAAACTGGCCCCGCTCAAAGCATGTTTTATTTGGATGCTGAAACTCCTGAAATATTAAAAAAAGAAAGCAAGTCTTAAATTGTAATCTTGATTATTTGTAGTTGCTTACAATGGTTTACTGGTTGATGGAATCTTTAAATGCAGAGAGAACAGCCTTATAGCATTGGAATTTGAATTGTGATGTGTGCATATATAGTATTTGGTTAAGCAGAACTGTATTTTAAAGCTACTCACTCTTGGAGCATGGCTTGATAGCACAACAAGTAATTATTTATCCATGTGTTCATTTATGCTTGAATCTGTGGTAAACAGTTTGGAAAAGCCTTACCTCAGCCAGCATTTTATCAATACTTGCTGCCATTTTACCAATATCAAATAATATTTCAGGCGTTGCTACAACTTTTGCAAGTGGTGTGCCTGGAAGGTATGTCAGAAGTCTCACAGCTTGTTTTTGTATTGTTGATCCATAGTCTGGAATTCAAAAACACAAAGTTTAACAATGAATTACATTTTTTGGTGACCAAGATTGTGGGACTGGCAAAAACTCAAGACTCAAGTTTAGCATTTTCTCTATACTAAGGAGGTTATTTACTAAACTCTGAATGCAAAAATCATGAAAGAATTTGTGATTTATTTATAAAATTGGACTTTTAAACAAATCACATATTTTTCAGAATTTATTAAACCCAGCGGATGAAAAAGTCATAATATGAAAAGCCAGCATCTCAGACCTGTCGAAGTTGCATATAAGTCAATGGGAAAAGTCCCATTGATTTTCGGGGGAAATTTACGTAAAAATCGGGAAAATTGGATTAAAAAAATCCAAAATAATTAGTGAAAATCGGATTTTTCAGCGCAAAGCAAATTTTCTGGAAAATGTAATAATAAACAAGCGTTGAAAACCAGAGTGGATTTGATAGGATATTGGGATAATTTTGGACTTTGATATATAACCCCCTAATAGTCTTGTATGTTTCCTCTAATATTAATACAAGCCCATTACATTCCACTACACAAGCCCAGGAAACCTTTAATAAATTAAATAAAGTTGTCCTATTGCCCTACATGTGCCCCCTGTATAGTTGAGTTGCCATATGTTAGGAAATGTAGGGGGGAAGGAGGGCAACCCCCCCAAAAAAAAATCTTTTTCAGACTATCACCCTACAATGGTAAAACACGCCAGCGTTTTTTTTTTAGACTTACAAAAAATGTTCCTTTTTTTTCAAACTCCTATCTATTGTATTGAACTTCGACTGGTCTGACCAGGTGAATTAAAGTCTAGCGTAAGTGGTAACGTTTAGGAAAATTTTGATCTTAGTGAATTTGCGTAATTACGATCCTTCGTCAGTGCGAAACTTCGCCTGGCATAAGGGTGCGAAGTGAATTTGCGAAGTTACGAATTGATGTCACGCTGGCAAATTAGCGCTAGCGTTGGACGCTTCGCGCTTTAGTGAATTTGGGCCTTGATGCTGTGGGTATTGCTGCAGAAGTGTGCTGCCACTGGGGCATCTGTGGCCATGCTTGATGTTAAACCCATGGGAGTTCAACCGTTGGCGCAGTGTTTGTCCTTTTTCTATACTGGTTCATTTACCTGCAAATCAGACAAAGTGGTATACCTAATAATGTGTTTAAAATGCCCCACTACAGGACTATGTGGGAGAAACAGGACAAACAATGTGCCAACAGATAATTATAAGACTGAATCACACTAGAACATTTGTTTTCAGAAGAAAAGCATCCTCTTTAACACTAGCTATATAACATTCAATATAAGAGGAACACACATGGAAAAGAATTGTGAACAATCCATACCTATAGTTTCTAATGAGAGACTCTGACCATTCTTTGTGAATACAGGTTTCTGAGCAGGAACACCATTATTGCACAAAAACACCATGACGCTTGTTTGAGCTTCCAGAAGTTCTCTGTATCTGCTGTCTTCACTATTTGTTATCTTCATCACATACTCACAGCAACCACTAGGATCTTCACTACATGACTTAATGTAGAAATTTTGATCATCATAGCTCGGTAGGGGTTTGATATTTGATACTTTTACTCCATATAAGGACTCAATCAACTGTACAGCTTGCTCTTCACTAAGGGCTGGTTTGTTGTTATTAAGGGCATCACTGTGTTCATATTCAGACGCCATAATTGCCTATATATTTGGGACAACAGACACATTAAGTATAATATAACATTGAGAAAAACAAGAACTGCAAGCCTAATATACCTGCAATTATAATAAAGAAAACAAATGCATCAACCTGGGGTCAATGCCGACCAGTTGAAAGCTGGAAAGAAGCAAAAGAAGAAGACAAATCATTAAAAAAATTATACAAAATTTAAAAAAATTGCTATGGTGTTTTAATAAACAAACAATTGTAATGTACTATGGGAGAATGTATACACCAACCATACAGATTAAATATAGACAGATATAATAATGCTTAATATCTAAAAGTATAGTTTTTTATATTTTTGAATTATTTGCCTTAGTATTCTGCATCCCTCCAGTTGTCCATACCTGTCTCTCAGGTCTGATGCCAATATTATGCACACTACAAGCTCTAATAGCTAGTGCATTCACAATATAATCACACTAGTGGTGAGACTGACTTATAAAACGATCTAAAAAGCAGAAGAAATTCTGGTGAAAGAGACCCGAGGATCAAGATAGGAACCTTACCTTACCTTGAATTATTCAAGTTTGCTGAGAGATTTCTTCAAGCACTTTTCTAAGTACAAAGTACAGTGTTTTGTCACAAAGATCACATTCCTATCAAAGTAATGTCAGCAAAATGCAGAGCAATGAATAAAAACTCCATACAGAACATATCTGTAGTTTGTGCATTAAAAGGGTCTTCCACCCAAAAACTTTTTTTGCACAATGAAAGAAAATGTTGTTTTAGCCAAATCTCCAATGTTTGTTAGTTTAACATTTTCATTGGTTTTTAAGTTATTTGTAAATATAATAGCAATTGAAAACAGTAATTGTTTATCCCATGTTCGGTCGTCACTCCTGAGCCAATGTAGCAGAGGTTATTTAATCAGCTACCTCTGTTACATTTTTTAAGGAGTCAGAAGTACAGAGAATGTATACAGTCAGACAAATTCTGCATTCAGTAGCAATTACTTTCACAGATAACTTCAAAACAACTGAAACATATAATGAATGTGTACTGTTACTGGACAGTTACTTTCTTTCATTATTTCCTTTCATTATACAAAAACTGTTTTTGAGTACTCTTTAAAACAGTTACAGTTTATTCCTCTCCCAGATATACTCAGAAAATATCATTTGCAGTTTCACAACAGCTGTAGGGTCACATGTTGCTTTCTGACTGTTCTCAGGGGACTGCAGCAACTCTCAAGCGGGGGAAACAATAAACTGCATTCACACATCCTCATTTTGTCACACTGCTACATGTGGTTAAGATTTTGATAGCTGAATCTTATTTATCCCTATAAAACACACTGGGAGTCAAACTTTCAAATCAAACTGCACACAGAAATGATAAATTACAGCACCTTCTGTATTATTAGAAGAATTATACCTGGCAACCATTCAACTGCATTCAACAGTGTCCTTTTGGTCCCCTTGTATTTCTGCTACTGAAGCTTCAGGCTTCCTGCTGCAAGGAAATCTGGGAGTGCATGTGGGACGTCCTAAATGGAATTCCATGGAACGGACTGACTATTCTGGCAGCAGTCTGTCTGAATAGCAATGCTGCTGAGTCGACCCCAAGTTTTAAGATTTATTTTTAACTGGAACTGGATTTCTGCTAAATACTGATTTTAGATGTGTCTTATCTTTCTTTATACTGCTGATGACTAGAGTTGCTCAGAATTTAAGGTTAGCTTCCAACTCTCAATAGTAATTGCTTATGTGCTTATCACATTATTAACACAAATGTAATGTCATTTTCCCACCACCTGATTCCAAACCCCTTGTAGCAGCGCAAAAAATAAATGGCTCTTGCAGAGCGAATTACCTAAAAACTGACTTCTCAGAATCCTAAAAGTCATGATATTAAAGGAACAGTTGAGTGCAAAAATTAAACTGGATAAATAGGCTGCGCAAAATAAAAAACGTTTTCAATACAGTTAGTTGACCAAAAATGTAACGTATAAAGGCTGGTGTAAGCATATGTCTCACATAATAGCCAGAACACTACTTCCTGCTCTGCAGCTGTCTAACCTCTAACCTGTTACCAGTCAGCAGGGCAGTCATCATGGGGGCACAAGGGAAACAGCCATAACAGGCCAGTGGTTTATAAGCTTCATGGAGGACTTAGATGTGTTGCACTTTATGGATTAGCCGGGTCTCCCTTAATTCACCGAAGCAGCACCAAAAGCAGCCGAAAGCCGCCGCAAGGAGCCACAAAAGAGGACACTGGCCACCATTTTTTTTCTTTTTTTACTTTTGAGGGGGTCCTGGTCACCAATGTTTTTTTTACTTATACTGAGGTCATGGCCACCAATGTTTTATTTTTAACTTGAAGGGGGCCCTGACTACCAATGGCTTTTTATAACATGGGGGTCCTGACCACTAATATCTTTTTTAAAACTTGAGGGGGGGGGCTGGCCAGCAATGTTTTTTAAAACTTGTGGGGGGTGGTATTTTTACTGTCTTAGGGGTGGGCAGGGTCCAGAACATTTAATTGTATGCGGCCCGGTGATTTCTGATGGCGGCCCAGCCAGTCTGTAACTTAATATTGACTTGAAGCGGGGTCATATGGAACATAATAGCTAGTTTGCATTTGAATCTGACCTGCATGCTAAGTATCAAAAGCAAACTAACTGAACAGCTATGTCCCATGTAACCCCCTTCAACTAACTGGCTTAGAGGTTAGAAACAAGCAAAGGAGGAAGAAGTGTTAGACATCCGCTCACTCCAGCCTTTATAGATTACATTTTTGACTAACTAATTATATTGGAAATTAGATTTTTTTTTTACATTGAACTGTTCCTTTAAAGAGAAAATATACTCCCCCTTTTGATATGAGCTCATTCAGTTGCACATATGTAAAAAGGTGCATGAACCCTCTATTTGTTTGAATAAAATTTTATTATAGACTTAGTTGTTTGCACCGATTCAAAGAAAACCATGATACCCTGGCAAAGCATTTTCCAACAACCTTAAGGCTCAGTGTTTGTGCATAGGTCCAACTGAATGAGCTCATGTCAAAAAGGGGGGTATATATCCCTTTAAAAGAACATGCAACAGTTACTTGCCCATCATCTTATTAATGAGTTTATATATATTTTTAATGTATGCAGGTCTGACTGTTTAGAGAAACAAGTTAGCTAATAAAAATAATTCTATTGATTGGGACAACGTGTTTCCTATAAAACACATAAGAATAGCTTATAATGCTTTAAAGTCCAATACAAAATGTTCAGAACATATAGATTTAGCAGATTTCTATGGAAAATTTCACCTATCTGTCTCATGTCCTGAAAAAAATCAGTGCATGCATTTGTGCATTATAGGCTATGGGGTACACTGGGTTTGTGCAAAGTTGTTAGGAGCACATATGGGTGCAAGTACCATTGTGAATGATGGCAAAGCATGCTTATTTGAGTTCTTTGCATTTTCACTGGGCCCATAAACAGGTTCCAGATGTTCACACCTTGCTTTGCTTTTCTTGTGGGGAGGGATTTGAAAAGTATTTGCCACACCAGTGACAGTACAAAAGGTACTGAAAAGGTTAAACCGAGACTATCAGATCTTTATAGTCACATGCAATGTTAAAGGTTCAGAGTGCAATCCTGTGTAACACATTTATTCTTTCACAGCCTCTGTCTTGCTGTGTATGGTATTTACTCTCTTTCCTTTCCCTGTGTTTCTGCTTGTATAAGTGACATGTCTGTTCTGCAGACATTTCTGCTGGGGCTTCCTATTCTATGGCTGCTAAGGCGTATATACTTTCCTTACTTATGGCAGGATCTTCGTTTCTATTTCCAAGTCTTTCGATATGTTCGATTTGTAGAACGCTGCATTAAAACCTCCCGTACCGTGCTGGACATATTTCTGCATCAAGTATCCACGAGACCTGATGAAAAGTTTATTCTTTTTCAAGATCAGTCATTTACCTTCAAGGAGGTGGATCTTAAAAGCAATCAGTTAGCCTGGACATTAAAAAACCATGCCAAGCTAAAACAGGAAGATTGTGTTGCACTTTTCCTTGGTAATGAGCCTGCATACATCTGGATCTGGATGGGTTTATACAAACTGGGATGCTCTATGGCTTGCTTGAACTATAACATTCGCTCAAAATCTTTTCTTCACTGCTTCAGATCCAGTGGAGCAAAGGTGCTAATTGCTGCTCCAGGTAAATTGTTATTTTTTTCCCAGAAGTCTCATATGGATTCTTGTGATTTAGCCAACGTAGGGCCACATTCAATTTATTGAGAATCAAGTGAAAACTCATGAAAGAGATTCACTATGAGATGCAATTCAGTTCAGAAAAACTTGACTGTTTATAATGTGAAAACTCCATTGAAGTCTATGGGGAAAAAAACTACCTCTGAATTTGGAGAAAAGATTTTTCTCCTCGTATTGAATCTTGTCCATGAGTTTTTACATGATAAACTGGGAGATAACGTTTTCTCACTGAATAGAATCTGGCCCATAATGTACCACAGTACAATAATGAGCCATGTGACTGAATACAATACGTTTTTCTCCATGTAAATCAATCAAATGTATCTAATTGCAGGTAGACACATACAAATTCAGTTATTTGTAGAATAGTCACTGGTGCCGCCCCCACACAAACACACACTCACACAAATCAAGCTCCCCCTGCCCCAACACCAACAAAAAGCTCCAGTGGGCCCCAAGGGGGTGCAGACCCAAGCATGATTGCACCCCTGATAGTTGTGTCACTTTTTAGTGTAAATGACTTGTTAGAGCTGTTTTGTTTCCATTGGAATCTAATGTACTGATGTGAATCCTGGAGAGTGCACAGATTTGGTGCATGCCGTCAAGAGAGTGTAAAAGAACTATAGCAGTGCTTCAGATAAGCAGCTATGTTCTTGCTCTTTGTTACAATGGCACTGATAATAAAGTACATAAAGCAAATGATTATGTGAAGAGCTTCCTTTATCCGGACACAAAGGGTTAATGTTCAAAGAGCAACCGCTGTTTATAAGATTCTGTAGGAGTTGTGTAACATAAGGCATGAAGTTTACCCAGGACTCACCACAACCAATCAGCAGTAAGTATTTACTGGTCACCTGTTTAAATGCAAACATCTTTAGTGCTGGGCAAACTATGTGCCTTTTATAACATATGGGGGCAAGTGGTGATCATAATGTGTAACAGTAGATCAGGGGCGATTCCAGGGACTTTGCCGCCTGAGGCGGCCTTGAATTTGTGCTAGTGCAAGTGTGCGCTCTGCATTAGAAGAGTCGAATTTCCGGGTTTCCAGCTCTTAGTTACCAGGAGCGGCATTTTTGCCACCCCTGGTAACCAGAGGGGGGCGCTGCGGCCTGAGGGGAGTGCCTCAACTCACCTCATTGGCAGAGCGCCCCTGCAGCAGATACAACTTCCATATTACAGTAGTACTACTGCCACTTAAAATCTCATGAAAAAAAGCATAGACTTTACTGTGTTTGATTGTCTGCATTGTCCCTGGTTTTGGAGCTATCAGAAAAAATACACTTTTCAAAACCCTAACCGACCAACATAATGCCCCTTTAAATGAGCAATGAAATGGGGATCCTGTTTTATGCTACAGTACCAATATTTCATATATAGTCTGAATTGTTCATACTTGAATCCTCGTTACAATTTTCATGACACCACGTATTGTGTTTGATTAGAACTAAGGAGTGCAGTGGAGGAAGTGCTGCCTAGCTTAAAAGCAGACAATGTCCAGGTATTTTACGTAAGCAAAGAATCTGCTACAGATGGGGTGGACAGTCTGCTTGACAAAGTGGAAGCTGCTTCTGACAAGCCTGTTCCTAAGTCGTACCGATCAGATGTCAACGCAAAATCCACAGCTCTGTATATTTATACTTCTGGAACTACAGGTAAGCTACTTCTTACTTAGTTTTTGCAATCTATGGTTTATAGCAGTGATCCCCAACCAGTAGCTCCTGAGCAACATGTTGCTCTCCAACCCCTTGGATGTTGCTCTCAGTGGCCTCAAAGCAGGTGATTATTTTTCAATTCCAGGCTTGGAGGCAAGTTTTGGTTGTATAAAAATCAGGTGCACTGCCAAACAGAGTCTCCATGTAGGCTGATAATCCACATAGGGGCTATCAGTTGGCCAATCACAGCACTTATTTGGCACCCCAAGAACATTTTCATGTTAGTGTTGCTCCCCAACTCCTTTTAATTCTGAATGTTGCTCACGTGTTCAAAAGGTTGGGGATCCCTGGTTTATAGCATGCCACACAAACACAACTCCTATGCCTCCAGTAAAATTTAGAGTATTCCACCCTATAAAAACAAACTGTACCCTCCCCTCATATTCAAATGTGGTACAGGGCGAAGCAAATACCAGGAATGTGAGGTAAACCGAGCACAATGCCAAAAAAGTGATGCCCGCTTGTTCTAAATTTGAATTTCTTCCACTGAGCTCTACTGAGACATGTAGGTAATAATGATCCGCTCTAAGAATTTTGAAGACCTTATTTCATGTTACATTTTGGCATGAAGAGAAATTAAAAAAATCAGGACCAGGATCATTATCGACCTAGGATCAAGCTGTTTCTAAGATATTTGCAGTTTAGACTTATAACACGAATATTTTGGATCAATTGACAATCAGCAACTAACTGAAGCCAGGAAATGCATAGAAAGTGCATAGACAGTTAGGGTCGCTGACATTCTTGGCCTTTGAAGAAAGCTCCTGAGCAAAACACTGCATAGCAGAATGAAACAGACTGAAACCATTAACATCAGAAACCATGAAAAGAAAACAAATGTAAAGTGCTAATTAGAATACATTTACAACAATTCAGTTTTATCTAATTGTTTTGTTTAATAAGCTCTTAAGTATTTAATTAACATTCTCATTAAAAGCTTTAGAAACTCAGTTGTCTTTCTCAAGATACCCAGGAGAATAAGATGCAGCCCTGTAGAGCAGGGGTCCCGAACCTTTTTTACCCGTGAGCCACATACAAAAATAAAAAGAGTTGGGGAGCAACACAGGCATACAAAAGCTTCATGGGCTGCCAAATAAGGGCTGTAATTGGCTATTTGGTGGCCCCTATGTGGACTGGCAGCCTACGGGAGGCTCTGTTTGTCAGTACACCTGGTTTTTATACAATCAAAACTTGCCTCCTAGCCTGGAATTCAAAAATAAGCACCTGCTTTGAGGCCACTGGGAGCAACATTCAAGGGCTTGGGGAGCAGCTCGCAAGCTACTGGTTGGGGATCACTGCTGTAGAGCAATTCGATCATGTGAAGGATGAAGTAATTAACTACATTGTTACTCCATGTTTGTATATTTAAATAAATTAATAGCAAATATTATATGATAATATATCATACAGTTAAAAGAAATACATAAAAACAGTCCACAGACCATGTTATAACCCCCCACCCAGACATTCCCTGAGACAATCACCTGAGAAGCGAGAGCACTGCTACCTGCTTGTAAAAGATGGGTCATTTTGTCCCCGCCAACAAATCTATTAAGTGATGTGGGGAAAAAATGCTTAGGATCAGCCCGTATACAATCGCCAGAAGCTTCTCTAGGTCACTTTCAATTGTGGTACAGTTCCACCCAAGATTCCTGCCTCCAAATCTCATCTCATCCCACTTACCTAAGTTAGTAGGTTTAAAGGGGTTGTTCAACTTTGAATTAACTTTAAGGGGCATATTCACTAAAGGGCGAAGTGACTAAACTGAATTGACACTAGCGTTACCGTCCACAGGGACTTCCCCAATCAACTACGCAGGCGTCACATCACTAGTGAAGGAGATGGATGCTAGTATTGCTTTGCACTCTAACGCCAGGCAAATTTTCTCTCTGTCAAATGGACGTAACTGCAAATTCACTAAGATGCGGAATTTACTGAACGTTGCCTCTTTCCCCAGACTTGCCTTCGTCAGCTCTGACAAGGAGAAGTGCATTGGAGTGCATAGAACATCCTCAATCTTCATTCACTTACATATTCATTTTTGAGTGGATTATGTTCTAAGTACAAAAAACTTTAGTTTTTCAGGTTGTTAGGTTGCAAAAGGCTTTGCTTTGTTCGCTCTGCCGAAGTAATGCTAGAGAAAATTTGCCAGCATTCATCACCTGGGAAGTGACATCACTACTTAGTAAATTAGACTTATCTGAGTGAATTTTCGCCGTTACTGTTGAAAGTGCACTCTTTAGTAAATTTGCCGCCTAGTATGATGTAGAGAGTAATATTCTGAGACAATTTGCTATTGGTTTTCATTTTTTATTATTTATGGTTTTTGAGTTATTTAGCTTTTTTATTCAGATACTCTCTAGTTTGCTAATTCAGTAATCTGGTTGCTAAGGTCCAAATTACCCTAGCAGCCATGCACTGATTTGAATAAAAAACTGAAATATTAATAGGCGAAGGCTTGAATAGAAAGAGGAGTAATAAGAAGAAGCAATAACAATACATTTGTAGCCTTACAGGGCATTTGTTTATTAGTTGGGGGTCAGTGGCCCTCATTAGAAAGCTGGAAAGAATCTGAAGAAAAAGGCAAATAATTAAAAAACTACAAAAAATAATTAAGACCAGTAGAAAAGTTGCTTAGAATTGACCATACTAAAAGCTAACTTAAAGGTGAATTTAAGTAGAAAAGCAAGGGTGATTTAAGTTAATTGTTATACAGCTGGGAAAACCTAGCACTCCTCATACTATCTGAACTCTCGCCCAGACCTAGGCCTTTGTGGACTTTTCACACTGTACTGCTCAGTGCAAACACATAATGAGATATTATTTGTACAGAAATAACCTGACTTCTGAGAGATTACAATCCAGTTATTTCCTTCATACATAATATGAGATCACTTTATCATCTTTGGGTACAACATATGTGAGTGCATATAACTAAGCAAAAATAATCTTTTTCTTTTATTAAAGGTCTTCCCAAGGCTGCTATAGTAACTCACGGCCGGCTCTTAATGAGCTCTTCAATTTCAACTTTAGCCGGAGTGACATCCTCAGATGTGGTTTACATTCCACTGCCTCTGTACCACAGCGCTGGCCTGATGATTGGGGTTCGGGGGTGCATTCAAAAAGGTAATACGTTTTCTAAAATAGCAATAAAATTTGTAATATACAAGGGACACAAATGTTCTGATATGTAATCATTCTATACTGACATAATTGAAACTGAGTAAGTACAGCATCATATAGGTTTGGTTGGTTTGGGTTTGGTTGGGTTGCAAGTGAGCTATGGAATTAATGGTATTAGGTATTAATGCTCAAACAGTGATAGTAGAGGCAAGAGCAGGGTTTTATTCATTTGAAAAATTGCCCTGCTTAGTTCAAGGCTTTTAAATCACAAGACTTTAATGGGGGAAAGTAATAAAAGTCACAAAGAGAAAAACTATTTCCATTAATAAGAATAAAATGTGCATTTTGCAATGCAGTAGCCTTCCTTAAACTGTTACTGCATCACAAATTTTAATTGCGCATTGCACACTAGGAAAAGCTTGAAGGTATCATAATCTTTAGGAGAGAACACAGCAACTTTTTCAGGAAGAAGCTTTATTACATTTACTGTGCACTAGCGCAAACTATAAAATTCACTTACACTGTTGGAAGAGGTTTCCGGGTTCGCAAAAGCTATATTAAAGTCGCGTGAAGGAAAATTTGTTCGCACAAAGGCATATGTTTTTCCGTTACCAACTTTTATTACATTTCCACTTTGGGCTACTGCCACGCATTGTTTTTTCTCTAAAATCACTAGCAGAGAAATCATAAATTCAGCCTCCCTCCTCCCCTAATTTGTGTGTGCTGATAGCTTTCAAAATCCTAATCCTCAGAAGCCATGATTCAAGCATCTTGCACTTGAAACAGATTGGATATATTAATGGATGCATAGCCAGCCACAGGGACTTCACCAGAAGCCTAGTAAGGGCTCTTACACACAGGCGTTTTTACCTGCGCTCCCCTACATTCCGTTTTGCTGCGTTCAACCGCAGGGGAGCGCAGGTATAGACGCACTCAATTATTTTCAACGGAGCTGTGATCATGTGAATGCATGTAGGCGCCGAATGCAGGAAAAATGCAGCATGTTGCGTCTGAACCTGCTTTCGGCGCCTTCATGTGTTCACATGAGTACAGCCCCATTGAAAATAATTGAGTGAAATGGAACGCAGGGGAGCGCAGGTAAAAACGCCCGTGTGTAAGGGCCCTTAAACAAATTATGTATGCTTTCAAAGTTGGCTGCAGGGGGATGTCATCTTGTATCTCTGTTATACAACTTTGCAATACCAAGATTACACACACATGCTTCAGTTGGGAGGTTAAGCTTAGGGATTGTCATAAATAATTAAAGCAGCACCCGTCAAATAATATCTGCCATAGAAGCCACACAGCAAGAATGATTAATAATCAGAATATTAAGACTGTACTGGGTCTGTGGATACAAATCTCTACATGGTCGCCGGCTGCTCTACAGGGAAACAAACAAATTTTTATTGAGTTCTGGAAAGTAAGGTAAAGGGAGCTCCCCCACTGCCGTTTGAAAAAAGATAATTTCCCTGCAGAGGTACTAGGTAGTCCACAAAATATTAACAACATCTAGGAACATTGGTGGCTGCAGAGCATTTATTTACAAGACATTATAAAACCCAACTGGATAATGAGATTGTATAAAGGCTTGTACAAAACGTTCCCAATAAAACAGGCTTGTAATAATGTTCTCAAGCTATACAACTGGCCTTATTAAGAGGGTACAGAACAGTAGTATGGTTTTTAAAACAAGGTTTACATACATCTTTTATGTTAATCTGAGCATTTGATTTGTTTTGAAGTGATTTTATTTTTCATTATATTTATAATAAGAGTCTGCTGTAAATTGCATATTTCTCTTTCTCTCTCCTTTGAATGATTTGCAGCCATATGTTTCTATCCACCTGGTCTTTATTAAATATTGTTCTTTCCAATGTTATCCAGTTATATTAATCAACGTTTTCCTTAAAAGCCAGCATTTGCTATGTTCTTGACTTTGACCTGATTATCATTGTGATAAGGTTAGAATTAGTCTATGTGCTCTTTGTCTCATATGTATTTAGTCTTTAACCCTTAACCTGCAAAGCACACAGATCCTACACATTGGCATAGGCCAGAGGTGCCAGAAACATGTTACTGCAAATCACAGCCCATTAGGCAATAAGCAAAAAGTGCTGTAAAATTGCTCTTTGGACCCAATCTTCTCAGCAAGTGACATTCCTATTTTTATAGATTATCATTGTACCGAGGAACATCTAGCTGAAGTGTCATCCTTGAAAATCATATGTGCTGTTTTTAATTTTAGGATTCTACATGACAGTTCAGAATTCCTTATAGATTTTGGGTATTGGTGATCCATAAAACACAGACAGATTAATATGTTTGTATTGGTTGTAATGGGGTCCCCTTCCATCATCTGCCTTTTCCAGCCAGTCACCTCCGCAATCAGTCTCTGTCTCAAGCCAAGTGAGAAATCAAGTGACTTCAAAGCAAAAAATTACCCGTGCACACAAAATAAAGTGAACATGTGTTTCATGTGGAAGAACTACAGAACTCATTGATTCAAACCACAGCTAATAAACATGATTCCAAACTGATTAAAATGCTAAATGACATTTATACTTTATACTAGGAGAGTTCCAGAAATTGAAAGGTAAGGTAGACAAAGCTCATAGTAGCTCCTGTGCTTCATGATGTTTGGAAATCCATTAATTTCATTTAACTTTCACAG
Source organism: Xenopus borealis (assembly GCA_024363595.1). Taxonomy (NCBI): domain Eukaryota; kingdom Metazoa; phylum Chordata; class Amphibia; order Anura; family Pipidae; genus Xenopus; species Xenopus borealis. The sequence continues at coordinate 87,170,655 of CM044435.1, read as the reverse complement.
GAGCATGCTGTGTTTTGAGAAGTAAATTTTCAGCCAGTCAGTTCTGGGACGACTGCAGGAAATACAACGTGACTGTTGTTCAGTACATTGGAGAGATATTCCGATACCTGTGTAACACACCTAAGGTATAGTAAGCAATATACATAAATTTCTAATACCCCACAAATACAAAAAAACAGTAAAGAAGAGGGACACCTTTATTTAAATATTCCAATACTCCTAAAGTTAAAGGAAAGGCTCACCTGTAAGTTAACTTGTCTTATGATATAGAATGGGCTAATTCTAGGCATCTTTTCAATTTGTCTTAATTTTTTCTTTGGTAATAGTTTTTGCATATTTTCCATCTGACTATTTCAGGCTTTCAAAGGACGGTCACTGACCCCCTCTAAAAACAAATACACTATAAGGCTACAAATGTATTGTTTTTGCTACTGTCTTGCTTATTGTTCTATTCAGGCCCTTGCCTATTCATGTTACAGTTTCTCATTCAGATCAATGCATGGTTGATAGGGCAATTTGGACACTAGCAAACAGATTGCTGAAGTAGAAAATTGGAGAGCTGCTGAATAAAAAGTGAATAACTTAAAAATCACAAATAAAAAAAAAAAATCGCAAATTGTCGGAGAATATCTATCTTTACATCATACTAAAAGTTAACAACACCTTTAAAATATCACTGCCTATATCACAGTAATAATGTAGTTTGCTTTAAAACTCAACTTCTCTTTTAATGTGCAATAGCACTTACTTCATGCTGCATTCAATTTTGTAGGAGATATTGACATGAAGTCTAAGAAACACTCTTTATCTTGTACTCTAGGGAAAGTTTCTGTAGCTTTATCTGTACTATGTCCCCCCACTTTTAGAAAGACAATGATAAGGATCATAGAGTAAGGCTTGCTGTGGGAAATGGAATCAGACCGGATGTATGGAAGGAGTTTGTTCATCGCTTTGGTGAAATCAAGATATTTGAATTTTATGCTGCAACTGAAGGAAATGCTGTCTTTTTTAACTATACTGGAAGAGTAGGTGCAATGGGTAGATCCAGCTTCATACAAAAGGTAGGTTCTGCAACAACTCCTTGATCTTTTTTTATTACCTATGAATCAATTTAAACTTTTTTTTAAAAATGCATAGCTACTTTTTCAATTAGCATAGGGGGTATGAGTTCTTACAGTCAGTGGATTTAAGTTGTCTGAAAAGGAATATTTAGGTGCCCCTACTTAAATCCCTTATAGCTATTTTGCTCTACAACCCTGCAGTCTAAGATGGTACATAAAGTTTGGGCTAATGGCAAAGAACACGTCTTCACTGCTGCTTAAATTGTAATCAATAATATATCAATAATATAGTATATATACAATAATATAGTATATATAATAGTCCATAAAGTGTCTGCATTCTTTCCCTTGATAAGCTTGTGGGTGCTTGGTAAAACAATCTATGCAGATTTCCAACCCATTCAACCCATTATCTGTATATTAAGGACACTGAAACATTTTGTGCCTTAAGATACTAAAAATGCCTTCCCCTCAGGGATTGTTTGTCCATATATTGCAATATATTTAAGCAGGCCAATTACTTCAAAGTCATCCCCAATATGGCGAGTCCTATACTCAGTTTTCATCTGATTCATTAAGAATTCAATTGCTTCATTATACATTTTACAAAGGGACTACGTTTTACCAGCAACTTACTTGCTGCTTTCAAAGTAAAACTCCCAAATTTGGTTGCCCTTTTATTAGACACCTTTTCCTTAATTATATCCCTGTACTGTACACCTCTTGTTATGTATTGACCCCACAAGCAAGTGGGTGCAGTCGAATAATTCTAGACATCTTGAGCCCATGATTTTTGGAAAGGTTGGATTTCAACAGGAGGCTTTTACTTTGCATACATCTTCTAATCCAACATCTTGTGATATTTAGTCAACATATATGTGTAAGGGGCTTCGCCACTAACCAATATATGGGTTGGAGTGGCGAATAGCTACTGGGCCTCTTGCCTTCATGTGCTATAAGCACACCCGCACACATGTGGATGGACCTAGTACTTCTAGAACCCCTTATAGGGGATTTCTTGCCTAGCCCAGTATCCAGTGCGGAATTCACAGTAGTTAGTTGACTAATCACAAAGCAAACTACGGTGTATGCACCAAGTGCTTCTAGGTCTCCTCTATCTCAAGTGGAACCTAACAGTATATGGGCCTCGCTATAACGTCTCTGATTAACAGCAATGTATTTATTTAACTAACAGCATTTTTTTCCAACACTTGCGTTCACCTTTAGATTCTGTTCTGTTTCATTTCCATACTCTATTCCTATTTTCCTCTCCGCGGTGCCTCTCCATTACGAGTGACACGTGCGGCTTGGTCCATATCTGTTAAGTATAGTGTTTTAGGTGTTTTATAATTTTGTTACTATGGAATGCCCCCTTGGTAACAATATAATGCCCCTGGTGGCGACTTAGGGTAATTACAAGGAAGTCTTGAGTCCTTGCACGGGTTTAGCATAAACACTCCCAAGGTGTCCTGGCTGAGATAGCTTTGATCTAAGAGATGGCGGGAGAGAGGTGTGTCTTGGTGTTACCTTCGCATATTCCTGTGTACAATTACAAGGCCGATACGGGCGTGTATGTCTGCTTTTTTACTGTTATGGTTAGGTTTTATTATAATTGGCTACTGCTGTTACAGAGTAGCCGCGGGTACAGGAAGCGGCTAGTTTCTGTCTCTGTGCATTGCGGCTACTGATTTCATACGGCCCACTTCTTTTACTATTTGAAATGTAACAAAGTGCCAAACACATTGCGCCATTACCAAAGATAACCTGGACCACTGCTCTGTTGTTTCTTAATTTATGTATGTATACACGATCGTACCACCTATTATGATTAACTGTGAACACTTGCTTTACTACTTTGCTATATTACCCAGTGAACACTGGCTTCAACACACTGCTATATTACATCGTTATGCTACTTTTTTACATTGTATGTTGCTCTTCACAAGGTGGTTATACATAACAAAGATACTATTAGTGAGAGACTTGTATTTCAATTATTATTTGTTTATTTGTTGATTATATTCTAATCAGTTCACCCTGCCCTCCCCCTCCAATTAAGTATTATGACGTCACTGTTCTCCTTTTCCCACCACTGTTTGTATAAATGGGTTGTATTTGTGTGGGATTTTCACTTTGAGTAAGGCAAGGGACCTAGCTGACACATTAGTTTGTTTCACAATTTAATAAAACACTTTTTTGACTTTAAGTCCTGTGAGTGCGGACCTCTTCGATGCCTGAATAATACTGTTTTGTCCTCTGCACCTAGGCAACTTTGACTTTGTTATGTGCTGTGCCAGCATCCTGAATGCTATATTAATATATATAGATATAACTACAAAGAATTTGACTTTGAATTCTCTGTTGTGTTTTAACATTACAACGGCTATTGGTTTAGTCCAGTTGGTTAACTATGACATCTCATTTTATTTAATTTTTAATGTGATAACACCAACTTTTCATTTCAGTTATTGCGACCATATGGAATTGTTAAATATGATGTGGAAAACGATGGACCAGCCAGAGATGCTTCAGGGAATTGTATAAGCGTAAAATCAGGTAGGAGTGTTTTACTAAATGTTTACAACATACCTCACAATAGAGACTCCCCATAAATCAATTTGCAGCATGGATGATGACATATTACTGTTCTCCATCCACTCATGGATGCAGTTATCTATATTTTACTCTGTAATAAATCTTTATGTCTGTAGGGGACTGGTTAATTAACCTCCCAGTATATTTACCAGGCAGTCCCCAAGTGTTATGGACACCTAAGTGGGTCCTAAAACAGTTAGGAGGGGGAACTGTTTCCTATTCCTGCTATAATCCATGCCCCTTGCTGTTACTCACAGTGACCAGTAGATGGCACTGTGTTAAGTTATAAAAGGATTGTAAGCCATGAATTCAGTGTCCGTCTTGTGTTGGCTCTGGCCTGAGCAGGCAGGTAGAGTTCGCTCTAGGAGTGACAGATAGATAGGATTATTTAGCTAAGCAGTTTGAGGCTCCTACAAGGATTGTGAGTGGGATTAAGATCCCGGGTACTAATTGCCCTTAGTAGGGACTAAGTGTACAGACCTAGGATTAGAAGTGTCTCCTCAGGTTCCACTTAGGGAAAAGGCTGAAAGCTGGGTGTACTTCCTCAGTGCTGCAAATACATTGTCTCCCATGTGTGAAAGGGACAATCTCTGACCAAAGGTGCTGTGAGTATTGCCTATCCACTGTTGATCCTGCATGTGCTGATGTGATTGCTGTACACTCCAGTGTGGATTGTATGTTCAATAAATATGTTCTTTGGTTAAGTTATAAGAACCACTGGCGCCCAATTATTTGCACCCTGAATACAGTTACAGTTGCACTACACTCTGCCTCCACCTCGCTGCGAGGGCTTACTCCCTAAGATTTAAGGTCTCATCCAGAGCAATATATTGGGAGTGAAGCTTATAGTCAGAGAAAGGTGCACTCAAATTACTATATCGCTACATGTCTAAATTATTTGTCCTAAGTGTGCCAGTAATTTCAGAAGTTAATACTGTTAATCCTTATTTCAGATTTCCATCTGGATTATGATTTAAAGGAAAGGAAAACTATACCCCCCCCCCCCGAACAATGTAGGTCTCTATAAACAGATATCGCATAAAACAACTCATATGTAAAATCCTGCTTCATGCAAATAAACCATTTTCATAATAATACACTTTTTTAGTAGCATGTGCCATTGGGTAATCATAAATAGAAAATAGCCATTTTAAAAAATAAGGATCCAACGGTGCACACAAACATACCAAACAAACTATAAAGTTAGGTCACACAAGCCAATTAACAGACAGAGATCTGTGTTTTGCTTCAACACTTCTTCCCTTTACAGTTAGATTGAAATATTTCTGGTCAGGTGATCTCTGAGGCAGCACACAGACCATCATGAAATGGTGGTTCAAGGCAAGAGATGTAAAAGGTCAATAATTACTTAAATATATATACCAGGTAGGTGAAATTCTTTAATATGTCACTTGATTTGATACTATACTATCTGTTGCTCAAAAATTCATTTTCGGGGTATAGTTTTCCTTTAAGGCGATCATTAATTGATAAATATATTCTTACTAGCAGTGGCAGGATAGTTCTTATGTGATACTTTTCAAGTGTTGGCATATATCCATTATGTATACTACTTAATGTAAAAGACAAAATTTTGCCTTGAAGTCCTACAAAGAATGATAGTGGATGTGGCTTTCTGTCTAAAATGCCATTGGATCTGGACAATATTTTTCTCTGACAAATCCTCTTTGTGAAATAGGAAGACACGTTGTTATTTTACAAGATAAAGGGATCCTTGGGCAAGAAAATGAGTGTCTTCTGAAGTTGGTCTTATGTAGAATTCAACCATGTTGTATTCAGGAGAAAGCACACATTTACTGATACTATGATGGTGGTGATTGGCTCATTGATCTATTTGTCTGGTTTATGAGGTAAAGAAATGGCAGCTACCCAGTTTTATTAAATACTTTTTAAGCTTCAGAACTACTGGTGTAGGTGTTTAAGTCTCCCTGACAGCCATGGAGAGGCACTGATATCATCATCATCATCATCATCATCACGCATGTGCTGGGCAATAGCGACATGATGGTGCCTGTACAGGCTCATTGTGATGATGTAGCACATTCAGCCCACTATAATTCACCCATGCGAATGCCTTTGCCCAAATATAGGTCCTCCTTGTCCTCTTCCAATCTGTTTATTGAACCTGTACACTAAACTGTGCCCTGTCTATCCCCAAATTCCTGCTGTTAGAGTTCCTATCCTGTTTCCTTATCTATGCCTGCAACTGGACACAAACAATTCATTACCCTCTGTACATTCTTACTAAACAGTACAGAATGCCAATTATGTACAGTATATGCTGCTTAGTTCTTTGTCATGAATTATTGTTTTGGTGTGATGCATAGAATAACATTTAAAGGTATTAGTTACTAAACCTTGAATTTATCTGGTCTGGGTTTTTGGGGGAAAAACTAGAATTTTTGTGAAAAAAAACTGAATTTTTCAAGATTTATTATACATCGATGCTGCAAACCCCAACCCCAAAATTTGCCATCTCAGACCTGTCGAGGTAATATTTAAGTTAATGGGAGACATCCCTATCCCAATTAGAAGATATCATTGTATGAGCTGGGTAAATTTGGGGTTTTAAGGCAAAAACCTGAAAAAATTGAGCGATTCAGAAAAAAAAGTTTTTTTTTAATGATCTGATGTATTCGAGTTATTTTTATTAATAAATAATGCAAAATTGGGTATGGGAGTTTGTTCAAGCTTTTAAATTATGAGAGAAATTCAGATTTTAGTAAATAACCCCCTTAATGTCTGTAACTAAGCTTTAAAAGCACTGTGTATTCTGTACCAACCTCTACTCGATTTTGTCACTTCTGTATTGCATTAAAACTGCCTTAGTGAACGATTCGTTTGCCTCAAGTCTGCTGCACCTATTGATTCAACTGCAGTAAGAGCACTGGAATTATCACCATTTTATAGATGGTAGTGGATTAATGGTTCCCCTGCATCAATCAACCTAGCACACAATTCAGCAAAAGAGGCAAGGTGATGCAAGGAGCAACTATACTATACTATATAGAAGTGCAAGGGACATGTTTGTATGCAAGTTACTTTAATGAATGGCTTCAATAGTTGCAAAAGATTCATCCATTTTAGTGCAACTGCAGCTGTGTTCATAATTTTCCCTGTGGTGCAATTCAAAAGCAAGCTAAACTTTTAGGATCAGCAGATCCATCATCAGTTAAAGGTCGATTCAAGACCTTGAAATCAAATAGCAATTCAAAATGCACATGAATTAATATTGGGCATACTGTACAAATACAAAATAATAATACAAATATCAGATTATGTTTTACAACTCTTGACTAGACACAACAACCCACTGATTGTATCTTGGAAACAGACTGAACATGTAATGCGTGATGTAAACACACAGCCTGAGGATTAAACAACAGAGTAGACTAACATGACAGCTGGGAGGGGAACATATTAGTCTATGGGATTTATTTTATCATATAAAAAATAAGTCAGAATTATGTTCACAGTACAAATGTAATACGGTGTGTTCAATTTAGACAAAAATGAGCAAAGCTAATTGCTGCAAGGGATGTTTTTCTGCAGTGTTTATCCAACGCCAGCATTCTATAACACACATAGCGATAGGATAGCTACGACCTACTTTTTTTTTATTGTAACTTAAATTTTTTATTAAGTTTTGATTTTTCCAGACAAGAGAAATAAAACATTCCATGCTTGTGATTTAACATGTGTACATTGTATAATATAGAGCTGGTTGAAATGATATACCATAGCACTATCTTAAGTCTCTACGACCTACTTCTGTTGCAGTATAAACATTGTGCTGTTTCAAACTTTGGTCCATGCACAAGTTCCTTACTTGGGGAAGGGTACAGGCTAACTACCAGTAGAATAAACAATGTAAAGAGCTGGATATGTAAAACAAGTGCCAACACAACACAAGTAACAAGTAATTTGCTGCTTTATACAACCTAGTACCCCTTACACAGGGGAAAATACTTAGGGGCAGATTTACTAAATCCGTGTGAATGATTCGAAATTCGATCGAATGGAATGGAATTTTCGAATTCTAGAATAAAATTTTTGGCCACTTCAACCATTGAATTTCAAAAATTCAATCGATTCGAATGATTTGAATGATTCAAATAAAAATCTGTTTGATCGTTCGACTAATCGATGGTCGAATTACTTGCCCTTTAAAATTTTATTCGACTGCCTAGTTTGCCAGATTAATCCTACCGAATTGCTGTTAAACCCTATGGAAAGCTCCCATAGGGTTTTTCTAAGTTTTTTAGATCAAATAAAAAAGATTTGATCGAATTGTTAAAATCGATATTTCTATTTGATCATTCAATTAATCGAATTGCGCTAAAATCCTTTGAATTCAAATATCAAATTCGAAGGATTTTAGTGCAATTCGATTAATCGAACGATCGAATAGAAATAACGAATGCAATTCAACCAAAATTCGATGGTCGAATTAGAGGGTTCTGCCCCAAAATGTATATTCACTCACTTAACCCTCTTGTTTACTAAGCCTTTCAGCAATAACTAAGGGGCTAATTTATTATCAATCGATCAACAAATTTGGATGGGTCAGTCTCAGAAATTGTGAGTTTTTTTTAACTTGCAAACTTGCAGTTTCATGCATCAATTGTTTTTTTCCCCTCTAGCGAGATTTTTTTCCCACGATTGTGTCTTATAAAAAATGAAAATCTGGCAAGCTTTGTTTGCCTTCTAAACACTTGTTTTCAGATTGCAGAGCAGTTTCAGTAGGGTTAAAAAAATTAGACGTAACACTTCAATACTTCAATAATAGACAAACGGTCACACATAGAAAATACAAAGTTATTGGAAAAAGTATTTATTTATGGTGAACTATCTGACACAAAATGGACTGAAAAAAGTGTTGGAAAAAGCAACTAACACAAAGAAAAAACAAATGAATAAATGAACAATTTCTTCTTACATCAAAAGGCTTATGATTGTTTTGCCTTTTTTTTTCAAAAATGCTAAAAGTTAACAAAACGTGGCTAATGACTTTTTGATGAACAAATAATTTTGAAAGTCCTATAACAGTGCATAATAGTCACATAAAATGTAACAAGAAAAGTACACAAACTGACCTATTTAACTTGTTTTTGCGTAGGTGAGACAGGTCTGCTAATTGCAAAAATAAATGCAGTGGCTCCATTTAGTGGTTACGCTGGAGATAAGGCTCAAACAGAGAAGAAGAAACTCCGGAATGTTTTCAGAAATGGAGATTTGTATTTTAACACTGGGGATTTAGTAATGATAGACAAAGAAGGATTTATATACTTTCAGGATCGAGTGGGAGACACATTCCGGTAAGAACTGAAACCAAACTTATTAAATATTAACTGCTTTTGAGATAAGTTCATGTTTGTTTATTTACAGTCAGGAAGGAATTTTCTAGATTCAGGAAGGAATTTTTCCCCCTATGAGGCAAATTGGAGAGGCTTAGGATGGGGTTTTTTGCCTTCCTCTGGATCAACTAGCAGTTAGGCGGTTAAAATAAAAAAAAAGTTAAAAAGGTTGAACTTGATGGACGTGAGTCTTTTTTCAGCCTAACTTACTATGTTACTATGTATATAGTACGGTTGGTTCTGCAAAGAGGTAGACAATCAGTGATGTAGAAGCCACAAGTCTAAAGCATTCATATCTGGTTTGTTTGTTGTGGTAGCTCACACTACCCCACAAATACTGAATCTGTGTCTGGATGCAATAAAACTGCAGCTACATGGTGGCTGATCAAAATTGCTAGGGTCCAAGGGCAAAATATTAAATTATTGAATTACTATATTTAATATTTAATACAAATTTTATTTATGCATGTACTTCCCATACTATTGAAAAAAATATTTGTATTATTTAAATTGAGCTTCTATTAAAGCAGTCATCATTTGTAAATGGATTATTCTTTCATTTTGCAGCTGGAAGGGGGAGAATGTAGCTACAACAGAAGTGGAAAATATCATCGGAATGGCTGATTTTGTGGAAGAATCAAACGTTTATGGTGTTGCTGTGCCTTGTATGTGACTGGTAATGTGGTTAACAGTGCCACAAAATTACATTTCAAGTCATAACTACTATACAATACTAACGAGTAATCCTTTGCATTTAAAGCAGTGATCCCCAACCAGTAGCTCATGAGCAATATGTTGCTCTCCAACCCCTTGGATGTTGCTCCCAGTGGCCTCAAAGCAGATACTTTCAAATTCCAGGCTTGCAGGCAAGTTTGGAGGCAAACTGGGCCAGATTTTCATAGCAGCACCCCTAGGCCCGTTGATGTTCGTCGCCCCTATCCCCTCCATTTTATTCACGCAAATTTTCACAGAAAAACTGTTTTATCTCCTGCGCATCCCCAGTGTTTCTGAACCAATGTTGGTGTGCATGCCACCCCCTAAAATCCTGCTGGCCCAGGCCCAGGCCTCGATGGCTTCCATAAATCCGGGCCTGATAAAAAACATGTACACTGTCGAACAGAGCCTCAATGTAGATTCACAATCCACACAGGGGCTACCAAATGGCCAGTCACAGCACTTATTTAGCACACCAAGAACATTTTTCATGCTAATGTTTCTCCCCAACTCCTTTCTGAATGTTGCTCACTGGTTCAAAAGGTTGGGGATTCCTAATTTAAAGTATGCAGATCCATATCCAGTCTGTATGGCAAAGCAAAGAATGTAAGGAAGACTTGTCTGTTGAGATCAGGACACAGGAAACACCAGAAATTCATAGTCTGATCCTGTACTGGTTTCCCATGAGGTTTTCAAAGCTACCGGCTTGTTAACACAGTAAATATATGCCATGATGCATCTTAGAAGTTTGCCAATCACCATACATGGTGGGAAGATAAAGGTGCCAATACATTCACTCCAGACCAAGCTGGCAGCTTACAGACCCCAATAGGGTCCTGGCCCCTGGCTGCTCCTTTATCCACTCTGTTGGATAACCTGTGGCAAATTATGATCATATTATGGTACAAGACAGAAATAGCCAGTGCCATCCAAAAGCTATAGCTTTTCTAGTTGGCAAAAGACTATATGAATCTACACTGAACATTTATACTTTATGGAAATGGCTCCACATTCAGACACGAAATTGAAAGTTTATGTAACTACTATACTGTATCTCTGAAAGAGCACTGAAACAAATGTTTCCTCATTACTTGTAGTTTCATATTTTTCTTAACTAGAGAGGATGAAAAACACAGATTCTGTATGCATCCAATCAACAGAGAAATGTTAGTTAAAGCAAGCAGAATGCATATTTCTTATCTTACATAGATAAAGTTTATGGTTAGTAACAAGCTTCTGGAGCAGATGCTGTCCCGCCTGTGCCGCCAACTATATTTGCAGCAGGGTACAAATAGTGATTTATAATACACAAGCCTAAAAAATCTGAAATTTATATCTATATAAAAAAAGTTTATTAATGTCATCAGTTATAAACTACTAGTGGTGTCACTTCATTCATTGAAAGCTGTGTATTGTATATCAGACTTCATACTTTGAAATATGAGGATAAAAGATGTTGCATGGGAGTTCAATTACCTGTGCAAATACCCTTGTGTTTTAATATGATCATATAACTTCCAACTTCCAACCAGTGTCTTGCAAGCAACATGTTGCTCCCCAACCCCTTGGATATTGCACCCAGTGACCTCAAATCAGGTGGTTATTTTTTAATTTCTGGCTTGGAGGCAAGTTTTAATTGATACAAACTAGGTGTACTGCCAAACAGAGCCTCCTGTAAGTCTAGTCCACATAGGGGCTACCAAATAGCTATTTACAATCATTATGTAGTACCCCGGAAATGTTTTGGATGCTTGTGTTGCTTCCCAACTATTTTTTAATTTGAATGTGGCTCATGGGTAAAAAAAATTTTTTTAGACTTAAAATATCCTTATATTATACTTTATTTATTTATTATACTTTATATTATACTTTACAAGGGGGGGAATAAAGTTTTTTTGTATGCAAAGATTTGATTTAAATAGCATTTTATAGAGATTAATAATTTTTTGTTTATGAGCATAGGTAAGCATTAACATGAATCGAGAAACATAGCTGATGTGTAAACCTTAAATTATTATTGAAACTGTTTGGTATATTTCTTTCAGATCACGAAGGGAGAATTGGAATGGTTTCTGTGAAACTAAAGGAAGGCAAAGAATTTGATGGGAGGAAACTATATTCAACAGTTGTGGATCTTTTGCCTACTTATGCCAGACCTCGGTTTGTGAGAATTCAGGTGGGAAATCCTTTGCCTAGATTTACTCAAGGTCATAAAAGTTTTAAATTAACACTGACATTATATAAGAAAATAGACAGGAGTTCTTATACAGAAACATGCCAACCTGTCGATAGTTGCACAAAATGTAAAAAAAATTATTTTCCCTGAATTGTACTTTTTAGCTCTAAAAATTGTGTAAACCCGGAAAATTAAATATTTATTAATGTAATGGAAAAACTCTAATACAAAACTTCTCCATCTAAAAGCTGGAGAGGTCATGTACAAGTTAATGGCAACTGTCTTACAACAACATGGATTTTTAGGTTTTCAAATTCTTTTCCAGATTTGTTCCATGTTTTTACTTATTCGTGCTTTTTAGATCTGGATCTTTTAATAAATAAGTAGTCATTCCTGCTTTTTTAAAATGTTAAAAAGTTTAATTGTGGCAAACTTACACACATTTTTAATTTACATAAATATGCCTCTTCGTGCATAATAAAGAATTATGCAGTGAGCAAGGACATAGAACAACACAAGAATGCTATAGCAACCATTAGATGTTTCCAAAAGGACCCAAGAACCTCAGCAAAAAGTTAGATGGTTTGGCAAACGATAATTTTCAAAGATTTTGGATGATGACAAAAAGTTGATGTTTTTTTAACTTTGTTTTCTGCTGCAGGATGAAATGGATGTTACAGGTACTTTCAAGCAACGCAAAGTGGCCCTTGTAAAGGATGGTTTCAATCCACTGACTATAAAAGATCCTCTTTATTTCTTGGATGATAGTAAAAAAACATACAAACCAATGGACATACATATTTATAATGCAATTGAGCAGAATGAGATGAAGTTGTAAAAGTATGTTTATGTTTTCATAAAGAGAACTTCTTTTGCCATACATTATATGCTGAAATTAAACTTTGCCCTCCATTTACTGAGTACTTATAAAGGAACAACAGGGATCAGAAGATGTTCTGTAACAATTTAATATGATTTTAGAAGACAAGTCACCAACATTAAGATTGTAAACTACCTAGGGCAGAGGTCAAGTGCCTAAACATTTCTGAGTAAATCTGGTAAAACTTTGTAAAGAATAAGAAATAAAATGTATGCTGTTCAAGCTGCTGTTATCATCATTTTTATGTACAATTAAAGGTAATCAGCATAGGTTTTTAAGTCAAACCTACTATGCAACTCAGCTCTGTGTCACTTGTCATGAATCACTGCCCTGCCAACTTATCACTTTGAGGGCTGGGTACTGTTAGTCTACCTGTTTTTAGATTCATATCCCCACCCAAGTGAGAGCATGTGAATCTGTACAATACAAGGCTTCCACGTGCCCCTTTTTGAGAGAAGGCAGCACATACAAAAGAAAGCCATGACAGCCAAGGAAAGATCAAGACTGCAATGGACGCAAAAGCAGAACAATTCTATATTTTAGTATGTTATATAAGTATTTGGGTGGAAATGTATATTGCATTTTAGATTGCCATAAACATGACTTTTACTGGCAACTTGAGATATAACATGATATAAAGGATAAAGTTAATGAAAACATACTAATCTATCTTTACTCTGCTTTCAGTACCAAAGTATCAAAATAAGCAGTTAAAATGTTGATGTTTAAACAGAATAACAGCTGATGTAGGCATTGTCAAAAAATGGTTAACCATTTTGATATACTCAACTAGAAAAGCTTTATATAGCTAGGAAGCTTGGTATAGCCTCAAATAAGTCACCATACAACTACAGACATGCAGAGTTGTTTCTTCATTACCTTAGACTGAGCTTGAAAAAAAAGTTTAAGGTGGACCTGTCACCCCAAAAAAATATCCAAAATCCTATTTCATCACATTAGTCAAGCAAAATGAACATTAATTACACTATATAAATTATTTTAATCTTGTTTTCTTCAGTCTGGGAATTCATAATTATAGCAAGCAGGCAGGAGCCTTTATGTGGACACTGTTATTAAGGCAAGCCTTGCTTAATCTCAAAATTTTGTTTGTGCAACAGAATGGGGGACCCGATGTCCATTCCCATGCCCTGGCTACACAATTAAATGGTTAAGAGAAATTGGGGAATGTATGGGGAGCAGGAAGTGATGATTGGAAAGTGAAAGTATTTATCTGCCCCGCCTCTATGCCTAAGGCATAGAGGAGTGGCAGACAATATTTGATTGACAGCTGAGATTTTTAAATGAGCTTAAAACAGCTATGAATGCTTTAATAAAAATTTGAAATTGGATTTCATGTTTAATTTGAAAAGGACTTTTATTATACAGATTTTTGTGTCTGGGTGACAGGTCCACTATGAAAGAGTTTGCAGATATGATAACAGGGCAAAATATTTTAGGAGGACCTGCAGGCAATATAGCGTGAGGAACTATAAACTACACATTTTAGTTTTTATTCCATAATATCAAACATCAATTATGTTTCAGATGCTGAAGTAAAGCACAGATCAACCTTTTCTCTTAAATTTAGGTATTATAGCCCAAGTTGTCTCAAGCGAATTCCTCATCTGATCTTTATATCCCCTGGTCTAATCTAAGAAAGCTAGATATACTGGATCGCTGCACGTTTTATTTTAAAGAAGTTTATTTTAAAATTAACTTTTAGTTTATAACAGAAATTACTTTTCTAAGACAGTATACAATGAACCTTATACGCTTGTGGAGAGAGGCTGAAACACCAGCAGTTTAAAAACCATAAAAAAAAAAAAGTTAGAACAGCTAAAATGTTTCATTGAATAAGCCCATGTGTAGTATACCAAGAAGCTGAAACGTAGTGTGATTTTTATTTGCAAACGCTAGTAACAAGTACACACATGGTTATTTTTTTATTTATGAAAGTCATTTAAGAAGAATTACATTGTCACGTGTTGCTTGAGCAGGTCTCTTCAATATTTGTACATGCTAAATCATATCAAAATTGGATTTAAATACACAGTGTATAAAATGTTCACCCAACTAGTAAATTTTCTGCAATCACTTTTGTTAATCAGAAACTAAACTAACATTACTTTGTAAGCTGCCCACCTGTTAGTTCTGAATTATTCTTATATGGCTTAAAAGTCTGGGTCTTTACTGGTAAAAAATAAATACATAGTTTAAATGCCAGAAAATAAGGAATCAAATGGCACATTGGTGTTAAAAGGGTTATTGGTGATGGATCTGTTACAAGCAGTCAGTACCAACAATGGCATTAGTCTTTCATCGACACTCCAGTGTGACATTAAGGGACAATGACAGTATTTCAAAAAACCGCAACCGTGTACCCAGAACACAATAAACCTTTTTTCTTCCTGACCCTGTAGATTTTCATCACTACAGACACCTGACATTTAGGCCAGACGGTGTTAGGGCTATTTAGTTGTCTTTTAAGTTATCATATTCTTAAGGTGTATATACAGAAAAATTCAAGAACTGTTTTATTCAGTGGGAACTTATTTATTTTATGTTGTCATGTAAACTCCCTGAGTCAGTGACTGTCTGATGTATGCTCAGGAAAATGATGTTAAACATTGCTCAGTCTGATACAGTAATTACAGCATTAGACGATTTCGAAAAATCACCTTGCTTTACAGTTTGGTGCTGCCTGTATGAATTATTTCCGCAGAACCAGGAGAAGTGTCAACACTTTAAAAGGAGAAAAGGAAAGCTTCACGCCTTGTTCCTCCAAACTGAATGCCAGATTGCTACATGGCCTTTCCAGAAGATCACAGCTAAAAGAATCAAATATATTAGTCATTTCATTTTACTGCAGTAAAGCAGCACATTCTGTCTAGTCTACAGTAAGATGAATTATTTTTACAGATGGCACTACTTGATGAGCTTAGTCCTTTTGTGTTAAATGGATATGTTATATGGTTGTACAATAAAGCTGCCCTTAGTTCATGAATCCAAAAATGAAAGTATATGCTTTTAGTGCAGTACCATGTCTTATTTTGAAGCAAAACACAATTTTCATGCTTCGTGATTCCAAAAATGAATGTATGTGCAGTACCATGCCTTATTTTGAAGCAGACCACAATTTATATATTGTTAGACCAACAGCATCATTGTAAATAATAAAGAAATGTTCAACAGCAACATGTAAAAATGGATCTACTTACAGAAAAGCTTCCTTTACTGGGAGGGGTGTCTGTAACCAAGTCTCCACACTGCTACCATATGATTCATACAGCCTCAGTACCAGACAGTCTTTCTGGTTCTCTGCCTGAAAAGAGACATTAAAACATTTTAAAATGTTAGAAAAAAACAACAGACATAAAGGCTCACTATCTTTTACAATACAGATTATAATTGCAAATCATTTTAGAGCATTTGAACATAGTAAAATTATTTCTCATAGTGAGATCAACACAAAACAGAAAGTCACTTATTCTTTCATTGAAATTTGAATGGGTTCCCTTCAGCTGCTAGCTCCTTGTATTGCATTGTTAGAACACCAAAAGCACTAAATTCAACTAGAATCAATTTTCTGGATAGTTAAAAATCAAATGTAATATGACAAAGGTATGTCTAAAATACATGGTTACTTTTATAATAAAGCATAAAATAGTGTAAAATGAACAGCATGGTGTGTGATATTATTAAATACAGTGAAGAACACAACCTAGTTCTCAACGCAGCAAACACAAAAGTGATGAACCACTACAACCTGAAGATGTCAAAATTGAAATTTCTAGGTCAACATACTGCAGTCTTTAAAGTGGAACGACAATATTAAGGCCATAATCCTAAAAGCTCATCAGTGTCAACAAGATTACCTTTTACCTTTTATAGAGCCACAATCAAGAGCACTTTAACAGATTACATAGCAGTGTTTTATGGCAGCATCACACAACAGGAAAAACCCTCTCTCCAAAGAGTGCTAAAAAAATGCTGAATAATTTACCACCACTACACTCCCATCGTTATCCGATCTAGACACTGCCAGGTGCAAGAATAAAATGAAAGCTATTACTAGCAGCATGAGTCACCCAGGACATGAACTATCCATTGGGCACAAGCCCAACTATTCTCCAAGGCATGAAAGGCCTGGAAGTATTAAAACTAGAAGTATAAGACTATTTAACAGCTTCTCCTCAAGGGCAGTCAGACTAATTGCAAACAGGTCCAGATGATGGGAAAAGAAACAACCAATAGGACTTAACCTCATGATCTGTCTGAACTGCTTATACACTCCAACAAATATCTTTACACACTGCGCTGTATTATTAAACTCCATTATTCTGCTTCACATTGCACTTACTGCACTTTAGTATTGTACACTGTAGTTCTATATTATATTGTAAAAATGTAAGTGTGTAAGTATGTACCGTTAGCACAAATGGCAATAAACTCCGAGTTGACTTGTTATTTATAAAGCTGCAGCTGTCAAACTCTGCATAGATGGTGTATATATAAAAATGTGTGCTACAAAATGTTAAACCCCATTGTACTTCTGAAGTCCATTGCAGGAAACAGGAACAACAAATTTCAAAGGGTTCTGTGGTCACCTTTAAGTTAGCTATTAGTATGTTATAGAATATCCCCTTCTTAAGCAGCTTTTCAATTGGACTTAATTTTTTATGGTTTTCTTTCATTTAAATGTTTTTAGTTTTTTAATTATTTGGCTTCTTCTTCAGACATTTTCCAGCTTTTAAATGGGCGTTCACGTTCCCCATCTAAAAAACAAATGCTCTGGAAGACTACAAAATGTATTAAACCATAAATAATAAAAAATTAAAGGCAAATGTAAATTGTCTCTGAATATCATTCTCTACATCATACTAAAAGGAGAACAGCACCTTTAAAGGGGTGTTTCACTTTCAAGTTAACTTTTAGTATACAGTATTGTAGAAGGGACAATTCTAAGAAACATTTCAATTGGTCTTCATTATTTATTTTTCATAGTTTTTTAATTATCTGCAATTTGTTTCTGTTTCTTTGCAGCTTTCAAATGGGGGTCACTGACTCCATCTAAGAGCAAATGCCCTGTAAGGCTACAAATGTATTGTTATTGCCACTTTTTATTACTTATCATTTTATTCAGTCCATCTCCTATTCACATTCAAATCAATGCTGGGTTGCTAGGGTAATTTTTACCCTAGAAACCAAATTGCTGACACTGCAAACTAGAGAGTTGCTGAATAAAAAGCTAAATAACTATAAAACCACAAACAATAAAAAATGAAAATCAATTGCAAATTGTCTCGGAATATTACTCTCTACATTATACTAAAAGTTAACTCAAAGGTGAACACAGATACAAACAGTGGTGTAAATATGTCCCATGAAATTGTATTTCTACCCTTAATTTTTTGTCCAGGCAGAGTTGGACTCAGCCAGCGGGACACCGAAGCAGTGTCGGACTGGCCCACCAGAATACCAGGAAAACTCCCGGTGGGCCAAGGTGTCAATGGGCCCTAATGCTGCTAAACTTTTGGCCTACTTCATGGCCATTCCCTATTTCTATGAGAACAAAGATGGAATAATGTATTATAGTATGTAAAGAAAACAAACTAGGAGAATAGAGGTTGATTGAGGAGATGAAGAATATTAGTACTGAGAGTGCCCTCCTGGTCTAAGGTTTTATGGTGGGCCCCTGGTCTAAGGTTTTTGGCTGGGCCCCTGGTGTCCCAGTCCGACACTGACACCGGGATTCTCCCTGCCGTGACCTCCCTTTTTCAAACGGTCAAGGAAAAACATAGTGAGGGTGCACCAGCAGCAGTGGCCCAGCAGGGTTGGACAGAGGGAAGCCCTGGACAGCAGCCCCAGTGGGCCCCAGGCCCCCCCTGTGTCCAGGCGATCCAACATAAATCAAATTGGTGGTGCTATTCCATTGAGACATCTGGAAAAACTCCCTAAAGTTACAGAATTGAGGTACTGTGACAAACTTTTAAAATAATATTTATCACCACAAGAGTAACTCTGCATACAACGGAAATCTCTGACATGTCACTGGGCTCCCTCAATAAAATTATCTATGGTATTGGTCACAAGCCCTCACTGGAGCCATCAAGCTGTTTGATTTACACTTCTTTTCTAAGTACTCCTACAACAGGCATTATTTACAGCTAATTGCCTAAATCTAATTAATATTCTACTCTTTATACTTATTATTACATTTGCTGGAAAAAGTGTCAAGAGGGCACATTTGTGGTTGGGATTAGAAACAACCCAAATCTAGTTATGGCCATTCAATTAAAAAAACATGCAGACAAATGAATGTAAATGACATATTACTGTTTTAATATAAACAGTTACAAGTTATGAATTAAAATCATTAATCATATCAGAAAGATGTAACTGGTGACAGGTGGATGTACTTACTTGTTTTACTGTTTCAAGGACAACTGCAGACGACAACACATTAAAGGCACTCCATGACTTTGTCTTTACATCTGTAAGCACTGTGGTAAGAAGTGGAGCACAAAAGCTGTATGCACTTGGGATGACCCCAGCTTCCTGAAATGTTCCTAGGGGTATACAGAACAATTAAAATACACAACATATTGATGATAGACACACTGAAAATATACTAAGTTTTTATATAGAGAAACCTGACAAAAATACTTTTAATATAATATATTCAATAAAAAAAAATCCTCTTGGAGAGAAAATAACTAAACCCATTAAGACATTGTAAGTGCCTTGCAAAGACCTCCTTTCTCCCAAACTACACTATAGACGCACCCCAATATGGAGCCCACTCGATAGTAGCTCTTAATAACACAGTGGGTTCTATACTGTGGTTTTGGAGGGAAAGTCCTTTGCACAGCACCTGCATTAACCTAGTGAGTTTTGTTCAGCTTTAAATTTCCAAAATCTTTATTGGAGAACTAAAACTATTAAGGCAGTATAGGTGCCATGCAATGGCCTCACAAACCACACTATAGACACACCCCAATATGGACCCCACTCTGCAGCAGTTCTTAATAACTAGCAGAGTAATGCAGTGGGTTCCGTATCACAGTTTTTGAGGGGTAGGTCTTTGCACAGCACCTGCATTGACCTAGTAGGTTATGTTTAGTTTTAAAATCTTTATATGGTTGCTCCCTTCACCCATTTCACCACAGCATAACAAATCTCAGAATCTTTTTTATGTAGCACAAAATTCTATTTAATGTACAAATATAAGTTATATTACTTTTTTTTTAACAATATTTTTTTATTGCTTTTCTTTCAATAATACAACATACATACTAATGATTTTCAACCAAAAACACAGGCACATTCACATTTTCCATTTTTGTAAGGAAAAGCATACAGTATTTCTATGTAAGATTCAATAAAATCTGATAAACATTGACAGAATATTATAATGGAAACAACTGCAAGCATTATGAAAAGCATGAAGTTATTTTAATTGAAGCAAAGCAGTTCTACACCGAGGTACGTACCCACATGTGGCATAAATGCATAAGAAAATTCCTGAATCCCAATATCTGCATTTGAATCTGGAGACTTTGGAGCTCTGAGTCTAGCATAAATAGAAACAGTTATTTAAAAGGATAGACAATCATGTTCTAGACAATAATATTTTTAGCAGTCAGTATTGAGCCAATTCCTATACTCTACAAAAAAGCATACATTTTTGCCTCCACTGCTTTCTAAGAACTAAAAATATTAACAATTACTCTGATTCTCAACTGCTTGAGCTTTATCAGTGTTTAAATGCCACAATAAGTCTTAACTAATGTAATGCAGCAAACTAATAATTTAATTCCATGTTTATCATACACATATAGATTTAATAATTGAGGAAAAATTAATAAGCCTGAAAATGAGAATGGTGAATATTTGGTATGTTGGTAAAGATAATAATCTATTACATGTCCATTATCCCATCGCAACTAAACAATAGGAATATATATAGTAAGGATAAAGTGGAAGCTGGGGTATAATCTCGGCCTGAACTCAGCAGACTAGAACGGTGCTTCAGAAGCTTCCGTCTTGCAGACTGGTTTTACACGCTACGGATACCAGAGACTGTGCAGACTCAATAGGGGGACCATTTCTTTCCAGGACGTATCATAATTAGTTGTGAGTGCATTTTTTTTTTTTATAATTTTTAAAAATTAAAAAGATTTTACACTATTTTGCTGCTGCATATCATCCAACAGCTACTGTACATAAGGAGGAGAGTGAATGAGATGCTGGAAAGTCTTTTTATATGCCAAGAAATTAACATGTTTTTGAGTACCCACCTTGAAACCTGTTAAGGAAAGTTTCAAAATCTTTCTCCTATTTGACAATCAAGGTGGTGGCAAGGTTTATTAGGGTTCACAGTAATGGTGACATAGTTAAACCCTGTTTCTGAGTACAAAGGGGTGAAAATTGAAACAATATTACCCTATGTTTTCTTTGGTGGTCCTGTGCCTATGGCGCTGGCTTCTCTTTTTTTCTAGATATTGTGATTCGGACTTGAGGGGATACAAGTACGAGCCAGATAAGGATTGTGAACACAATTGACTTCGGTATTCTAATTTGGTTTGGACTTGTTGTCACTGGCGACAATCTCTCCGAACTGCCTTCTCCCTGTCCGCTGCCTGTTAAAATGAAAAAGCACCATCGCTAATCCACACGCAGCACGGCGATTTCCAGAATCGCCCGAAGTTACTTCTTCGGGCGATTCCGGAAATCGCCGCGCTGCGTGTGGATTAGTGCTTTTTCATTTTAACAGGCGGCAGACAGGGAGAAGGCAGTTCGGGGAGATTGTCGCCAGCGTTTAATCGGCAGGCGACAGAATCTCCCCGAATCTGCCTGTCTGCCCCAGCCCTAAAGGAACAGTAACACCAAAAAATGTAAGTGTTTTAAAGTAAAGAAAATATCATGTAGTGTTGCCCTGCACTGTTAAAACTGATCTGTTTGCTTCTGAAACACTACTATAGTTCATATAAACAAGCTGCTGTGAAAAACGGCTATTTGGCACAGGATAAGTAATGGATAACAGATAACATTATGTTCTATAGCTCTAAACAAGTTTTTAGCTTGGCTGAGGGTGTAATATTTTTACACTAGGGTAACCAATGTAAAAATGTCATCTAACTGATAAAATTGATAAGTCTATTTTAACACTGCTACATTGTTGCCACAGCATTTAAACACTATAAACCTGCTTTAGAAAAAACAAGGAAATGTATGGAAAATGATGAGCAAAAATTCTGGTACAAAATGATCTCTCATGTATAAAACCAAAACTTACTAAGAAATAAATGTACTTGTGTTTTTGCACTTACAATGAGAGGCTCAAAATATTTCCAAGCACAGAGCAACCATATTTGCAGTCATTCAGCACTGCCACACCAAAGCCATGTTCAGACAGATCCATCCATTTGTGAGCCCAAACCTGTAAGAAGAAACAAACAAAATGAACACTGCAATACTAATATATTTTTGAGAAAATACTACTTAAAATATCGGTAATGTACAGGTATGGGAACTGTTATCCAGAATGCTCGGTACCTGGTGTTTTAAATTAAGGGATTTTTCTGTAATCTGGATCCTCATACTTAAAGTCCACATTTAAGCATCAAATAAACCCAACAGGCTGGCTTTTGTTCCCATAAATATTTATTATATCTTAGTTTGAATCCAGTAAAAAGTATGCTTTTATTATTACAGATTTTACAAAAATGTGGATTATTTGGATAAAATTGAGTCTATTTGTGATGGCCTTCAGAGCATTCTGGATAATAGGTTTCCAGATAAAAGATCCCATATCTGTACTGACTTTTTATAGCAATAAATGAGGACAAATCATAAAATGAGAGGATAAAACAGCACAAAAACAGAGTACCTATCATGCCTATGAACCTTCAATTCTACTAAAGTTGAGTTATCCTAAAATGAAAATGTAATATAAACTACATCATACTGAAATACATAGCTGGAACTAGGGGTAGGCAGAAGAGGCACCTGCCTAGGGTGCAACCAAAGGGGGGTGCTGTGCAGGTACCTGTCTTCTGCCTACCCCATGTTCACTGCTCTCCTCTTCCTCCCCTCTCAGCACTCACTTCCCTTGACCCCCCATTGGCGCTTTCTCCCCTCTGTCACTCAGCCTCCCTCTCCTCCGGCGATCTGTGCATGTGTGTGCATGGCGCTGTGGGGACATGCACAGTGTGCGTATGGAGGGGGGCATGGTGGTGCCTAGGGCACGCAGTGAGCTTGGCCCGGCACTGCTGAACAGTGTCGGACTGGGACACCAGAGGCCCACCCAAAAATCTTAGAACAGAGGCCCACTCTCAGTACTAATATTCTTCATCTCCTCAAACAACCTCTATTCTCCTAATTTGTTTTCTTTACATACTATAATTAATTATTCCATTTATTTAGCCTCTTTGCTCTCATAGAAATAGAGAATGGCCATGAAATAGGCCAAAAGTTTAACCGCATGAGGGCCCACTGACACCTTGGCCCACCAGGAGTTTTCCTGGTATTCTAGTGGGCCAGTCCGACACTGCTGCTGAAATAAGAAACTTTCTACATAAAACCAATCATATGCTGTATAGTTTCTGAAAAAATCAAGTTTATCCTCACTATCCCTCTCAGCATTTGTTTCTATTTATTTTGTCTTCATGCGAGAGTTGGGTTTCAGATTGTCATTTACAGTTCGCTTCGTTTTCTAACAGATGTATTCATCAAATCACTTATTCCAGGTCAATCAAAATCTAACAAAATAACGGACTTCGGCACAAATTATGCATGTAGATACACAGGGATTAATGTTCATTTTTAATAAAGTGTGTCCTTATACATCTTATAGATCTAGATATAAGGACCCCCCCCAAAAAAAAAAAAAGATTGGATTTTAAGATTTTACTGTCATTGAAAATCAGACTCCCAACTCCTGCACAAAGACAGAATAAAGAGAAACAAATGCTGAGAGAGAGGGATCGTAAAATGTCCTTTAGCTGCCTGCCTTTAAAGGAATTGTTCAGTATAAAAGTAAAAACTGGGTAAACAGATAGGCTGTGCAAAATAAAACATGTTTTCAATATAGTTAGTTAGGCAAAAATGTAATGTATAAAGACTGGAGTGACTGCAAGTCTAACCTAACAGAACAGAACCACTACTTCTTTCTTTCAGCTCTCTTTTGTTTACACTGACTGGTTACCCTGGTTACCAGGCAGTAACCAATCAATGACTTGAGGGAGGGCCAGATGGGTCATAACTGTTGATTTTGAATCTGAGCTGAATGCTGAGAATCAATTGCAAACTCACTGAACAGTTATGTCCCATGTGGCCCCCCCTCAAGTCGCTGACTTACTCAGATTTAGAGAGCTGAAAAGCAGGATGTTGTGTTGTATTCTGTTATGTGAGACATCCACTCATTCCAGCTTTTATATATTACATTTTTGGCTAACTAACTATATTAGAAACATTTTTTATTTTGCACAGCCTATCTATTTACCCAGTTTTTATTTTTACCCTGAACTGTTCCTTTAAAATCTAAATTCTACTGAGAATCCCTTACTTATTGGTAATATCTACACTCTAAACTGTTGAAGCTTCTTCTGTTGGTGTACAGTATTAAATGTTTGGTACCTCGTCTGTTAAATACAAGAAACAGACATAGAGTTAAAAAACATGAAGCTGTATATATATATATATATTGTTTTAGCAAATAAACACACAGTTGGAGCTAGATCTCTCACCTCATATCTAGCCCAATCCCAAGAAGTATTGCGATGTGTTGGCCTTTGAAGGTGTCCAAACTGAATCTCGTAAGTTGCATTTAAACTGCGAGCTCTGGCTGGGAATTCAACCTTCAGGAACTTATGAGCCTCATTCCATTTAACCTATTAAAATTATTACACATGCAATTGCTCAGTTCTCATCACTTTAAAGCTGTTGCAGAATTAATTGAATAATAATGTGGAGAATTCATACTAGGTCGATGGCAACAGATTGGTACAAGGGTTCCTATGGACTAAAGCCCTACAGAAGGT
>CM044435.1:87076025-87108859 GCA_024363595.1 Xenopus borealis | reverse complement strand
TTTTTTTTTTTTAAGTTCACTTGGTTTCAGATAGTTCCCCAGAAATAAAGACTTTTTTTTTTTCAGTTGCTTTCTAACAATCATCGAAAATATATTTGTGTTTAAATTCTTATACTGGGCAAGGAACATATGATATTTCAAAGGTCAGAATGATTTTAGTTCTTCTACAGCTATGGTTTTTCAATACAATAAATATGTATGAATGCACAGAGACTAAATGCCATGTGGTATAAGACACAGTAGGAAGGAGGTCCCTGCCCCAAAGACCTTTAAGTCTAAGTAGTTAGGCAGGGCATCTTAGAAAGTTGTTCATAGTAACAAGATAAATCAGTATCATAATTCAAGCCCTTCAAAGCAAGGTAGACATACTCCCTTCTTTGGAGGCCAGACTGACCCTCTCTGTACTATTTACAAAAAGTATTAAAATTTGGATTTCCATTAGAACAAAGTGAAACTGTTCAGAGACATTTGTCTTCTTGCTCCTCTTAATATATGATATGACGTGCTGGAATGGAGGTGCTGTGCTGCACACTGGAAGTGACATCAGAAGTGGGCAGGGGAAAAATGCATTAAAACTTGCAATATGAGACCAGTAGACTGGCACCACATCTGCAAGTCCTACCGCAACCCACAGCAAGGCTCTAGCACATGTATACATTTTCCCTGGTTGTACTTAATTATATATGCTAATATGCTCTTTATATCCTGTTCTTCAGTCATCTGGGTAAAGCTAACATGGACAAGATGAAACCAGATAAACAGAAAAATAAGATGATTGTAAATCATGCTTTAGAAATCATCTACATGCTGACCGGAGAGGTGAGTATCTCATTTATGCATACTTTATTTCTGTAGATCTGACAGTGAGCTTACCCTTCAAGTGTTTGTTTGTGTCTGAATCACTAAAATAAAATTTTCTGTATGTGAATATCCTGGCTTTAATAATCCGTGCAAGAATATGCTAGTAAAGTATATTAAAGGGATACTGGCATATACCTCTTTGTAAGTCTACATCAGAGGCCAGGGGTTCCCAAACTCAACATATATGGATACCATGGTTGGATCTAGAGTTGTAACAACGATGTAATACTCTCCTCTGTACCAATTTCTACTCATAGTAATACATATATACATATGTACACTGTAATACTTGTTACTGTAATACTTATTCCTGCTGACCTCTTGACCTGGAAATCTGTTAACTTGTTTCATGCATGCACAAAACAATAAAAAGGTTACCTTTAAAAAAGAAAAAAAGCATCCTTGTCATTCTGCATCCCTGATGTGACTCAAAGTGGTCGAGGGTGGAGGGTTGGACAGTATTATTGTTGGAAAAAATTAATTATTGAAAAATAATCATTGTTGCCCAACTGCTGTACTTTAATTTTTACCTTACAAGTCTGCCATGTCAGTTATGAGCAGTTATGAGTATATTCAAAAGTAATTAAGCATAGAGCTTAAAAGGGGTAGTTCATTTTTAGGTTAATTTTAATATTAGGGGCAGATTTACTAAGGGTCGAATTCTTGAGGGCCTAGTACGATTTTCTTAGTAAAATCCGACAAAATCGAATTTGAAGGATTTTACCACTTTTTGATTTCTCGATAAAATTGTACGATCTAACGATTTTAAGAAAAAATCGTAACATTTCCTTCGATTTCTCAAAAAAATCATATGAATCACAAAACTTAGCCTAACGGGGCTTCCCAAAGGGATATATAGCAATTCGGTAGGTTTAATCTGGCGAATTGGGCCATCGAATAAAAATTTAAAGGGCAAGTACTTCGATCATTGAATGGTCGCATGATTGAATAGATTTTTATTTGAATCATTCATACGATCGAATTTTGCAAATTTGATGATCAAAATGGCCAAATTTAAAATAAAAAAAAAAATCGTAATTTTACTATTCGATCGAATTTCGAATCCTTCACACGAATTTAGTAAATCTGCCCCTTGGTGTCCTATGCTTAGCAACTTTTCAGTTGGTCTTTGTGTTTAAATCATTTATAGATTAATTATTTGCTGTAAATTTCCAGCTTTCAAACAAGCCAAAATACTTGCTCTGGGAAGCTACAATTTTACTACTTAAAATTCAAAAAACACAAAACATTAATGAATGACTATCAATTTAAGATTGTCTTAGAATATCACTGTCTATACCAAACTAGAAGTTAACACAAAGGTCAACTAACCCTTTAACAAGTGTTAAATTTAACCCTATAACAATTTCCTCCAACAGTAATACAAGCTTTATTAGCCTTCACCTCCAGTGGGGGAAAACCTTCAATGGTTTCTTCATGGCAATGTATTGCTAACACGTACATTATTACAGTTGGACTTCAGTTTTATAATTGCTCCTTTCTATTTAGCCTAATGTGAATTTTCTATCTCATTTTGTAGGAATATATAATTGAGAAGAAGAATTCCCATCCTAACTATAGTCATTCAAGGACAGGAGAAGTGAGTACATAAAGTGACCATTTCATCTTTCAGGTCCCCTCACACATACATTCATCTTGCATTTTAATTTAGAATTCCTTTTTTTCATAAATTTACTTATTTGGCCAGAGGCATGAACCTCCTGAGATCAATTGTGTCCAAATGTTTTTCTTATTATAAACAACTTGTGTTAAAAAGCAGCCCTATTTAAAAAGTAACACGTTTTGTGACATGGCTCCATGCATTGCTTCTTACTCAATGGTCAGAAATATGCATTATGCAGGCACCTGCTTCATAACCAAATCTGCATTGGATGTTCATCATGCCCTCCTCCTGATTGCATTGTCTTTCACCATCTAACCATGAAATTTGCTTACCAATATGTAAGTCTTAAAACTAAAACAAAATCTGCAATACAGTACTTGATACTGGATATAAAAAACATATTGCAATATCCCTAAGGAGTGAGCTTTACCTGCATTGTTACTACTTAACTTGTATTTGTGCAGCATTTTTAACTAGCAATTTTGCAGAGTTTTCTAGGATCTTTAAAAAAAAAAAAAAAAGAGAGACTAAAAGAGACTAGTAAAGAAAAACTAATCTTAATTTGCCCATAAATGAATGTAGTCATTGCTTACCAAATGGGTGGTTAATAGTCCCTTATCGACTAAAAACATTGCAATTCACAGCAGATGGCTTTTCACTAGGGTGAGCCATTATATCAGCGTGAAAGGCAAAATTATATTGGCTTGTTTTAGGCCACATTGATTGCCAGATTAGACTCATGCTTGTATTATTACCTTTAATCTTTACCTTTCCTTTAAATTATCTGTAGGATATGTAGGTCCAGTTTCATTGTCTGTTTGCCTTTATTTCCCAGGTGCCTGTTAAGTTTGATGATGTTGCAGTCTACTTCTCCAAGGATGAGTGGGAGTACTTAGAACAACATAACGACATTTATCAGAAGCTAATGATTTCAGAAGAAAAAAAATGCAATACTGTTGGCATCTTTTCAGCTAGGAACCCAGGTAGCAATTTAGCTGCTTTCATTCAAGCCTATGATTAAGGGGTGTTGCTGAAATGCATTAGGCATCTATTTCACACCAGCCACATGTGTTTTTAATTCAATAATAAACAGTAGTTATACTTTATAAGGAAATGTACCCTACATTTTTCTCTTTTTGCTTTTGATTACACTCATAATTTAATAATATTAAAACTATGCAGTATTTGGTGAATATATAAATCAATGATTTATATAGATTTTAATCGTTTAGATCTGTGTTTCCTGTGTAAATGTACAGCAACAACATCTTAGCAAAGTGTTTGGATGGTATGAGAGCAGATGTAGAGAACAAACGAAAAAAAGAAAATATATCTTTTTAAAACCACCATTCCCTTTAGTATGGTCATATCTTAAACTACACCCCCATTTTTGAGCTCGTATAGCAGGTGCAGAAACATAATCTGTACTACTAGTGCAAAAAATCACAGATTGAAACCATGGTTGTCTGTGTGCGTTGGGACTTGTTCCACAACACTGTAAGACTGACATGCAGCCTCTCCCTCACCTTGTCTCATTATGAAGTGATGGATTCTGGGACTTGAAGTTCCTCGGCTTTCTAAAGACTCTGTGACCCACCCTCTATGAAAAGAGAGTCTTCTTCATTCTCTAGATTTATAATTTTTTGCTTCAGCTTTCTTGATAAAATAGTCTAAGAAATCTTTTTCTCACATTCTGAGGTTAGGTTAGGATCACTAATGGTAAAGAAAACTGAGAATGCTTGATGGTTTTTCAGCAAATTGCAAAAGTTTTTAATTCAAACAATGATGTGCCTGTAGGGCTCAATAATTCTTAGCAGATTTGAGCTTGCATATTTTGTTCTGTTGAAAAACACCAGTGAGAAGATGCGAGGAGGAGCAATTTTTTCGGTAAATAAAGTTTCTCATGCATATTTGAATTCCCTTGCACTTTTTTATTTAGCATATGATACATATTATAAATGAAAATGTGTTCATATTAATCTGTTAGTAATTATTTAACATGTGTTTTTCAGATAACAGAAAAACAAATATGAGCGGTGGTCTACCCAGATTGACTCTTTTGACACCACAGAGCAGAGCCGGCATTAATAAGAAAACCCGCCTGCAATTACCATCTTCGGTACAGTTTACCCAGCTGATGCACAGCATTGCCAGGCTTGGAAGAAGGGTGGCAAAGATTGATAGGAACATAGCCCATATTCTTAAGGGGTTTAATGCAAAGAAAACCGTCTCTGCCGAATTGTGCCCTGGAAGTTACTCTCTCAAAGAAGATGAAGTAAATGCACCAAGGCCTATTAAAAATGAGAATGTGCTGTTAGATGTGCATCAGGATTTTGTTTATCAGGCTGAACAAAGTCCATCCCCACGATCCTCATGTGAACCTTTGTCACATTCACAAAGCTTTGGTGGACTGATTTGCCATACCAAACAAAATTCATCCGCTGATTCCATACCTGCTAATAGCCCAGTGTGTGCAAATCATTTGGAAATATCAGAACATTTACAAATACATTATGATAGCACAAACAATGCAAATTCTATCAGGGAAATATCACAGAGCCCCCCTCCTCCTCTGTCAACATCAGAAAGTAGTGTGGTTAATGCAATGTCCATTGATGATCTGACTGAAAAGCCACCTGTCCTGACCAATCTTTTAAAAATGTCACAATGTCACAAAACAGAGCAGACCAGCATCCACATCTCAAATCCAATTGGGGAGACAGAACCGGATATCAACATTTCTGAAGTTCCAAAGGCTTTGCATAAAAAATCACGAAAAACAAGTTTGCCTAAAACATCTGTTAATATGCCCTCTGTAAAGTGTCCAGCCTTTATTATTGTTTCCAAAGTGTCAGGGCAGAACCAAACAAACTATGAGAGTCTTCGCACCCCTGATACAGTTGGAGAGCCACTACCAGATATTCCTTTGGCTGCAATGACAACAGGTATATTGAACAACTTTAAGATGCAAAGCCGTGGTCAGCCCCACAGATTTGCCCAACTACTATTTCAGCATCACGTACCCTATTCACTTTATAAAATGTGGACGCACAATACCAATTTTGATGGTTCTCGAGGTAAACATGCATTGCCTAAAAACCTAAAACGTGTCATACTTAATGAAACTTCAGCAGCATATAAAATGACACCAGTGGTTCTAAAGAAAATAAAAGACACATTAAATGCTCTGCTGCGGATTCCTAGGACTGGTGGCTGGGATTCTAATTCTGATCATGGATGAAACAGATTTTGCTTTATGTACTTTCACTTTTTTTGTAGCACTTAAGCATATATATATATATATATAACTATGAATTCATGAACCATGAGTGGTGATACTGCCAGCAGATGTGGGTTTTCTTAACATTTATATTGCAATAATGAGTTACTAGACTATGTAAAAGTCAGTTATTGTACATAATGTTTTGCCACCATTTATTAGACTTCAAGGCCAGCAATTTGGACAGCCCTGTTTTAAGCATAATGCGTTGATAAACTACTGTTCAACTGTCAGCTGTTGGTAGTTGTATTTTAAGACTCTGTAAAGCTGTGTGTTCACTTTACTCTGCATTTTTTTAATCTTGTGTTTACAAGTTTCCAGGTTATAGAGATATTGACATTAAAAGTTGCTAACTGTATTCAGTAAAACTAAATGAAATCTAGGCAAACTACCCTAGTGCCAGTTTTCCATTCCATCTACCGATACCTTTGTAATCTTTGACCATAAATTGTGCTTTGCAAATACATACCTTTCTCTACTCCAGATAGCTCGGTCACTTTTAAGTAGCAAGGTAATTGTTGAATTAGCCAATATATTTTTGGCAGCAATCATGAAATCTTTTATTCAATAAACATACAATCATTCTTGCTATTAAGTTCAAGCAAATTGGAAACAAAATGTCAGATTTTTTTATTTTTATTCATATTTAAGTACATTTAGTTTTGCTTGTAATTTAGCCATATGCCCAGTAGACCTTTTATACTGGGGCCATCCTTATAAAGCAAGTGGCAGACGAGCAGATTCCGGGAGATTTAGTCGCCAGGTGACTAATCGCCTCTTCAGACCGGCGACAATCTCCCCGAACTGCCTTCCTTGTGCTTGTGATTAGTCGCCTGGCGACTAAATCTGCCTGAATGTGCTTGTCTGCCACTATCCTAAAGCTATGTCACAACAATTGGTACAAAATAAATAATGCAATTATAGCGCTCCATGATTGTTTTTACTTTTGGATTAAAGTGAGTATGATCCCGAAAATACAGTAGAACCCTGATGTTAAATACCCAAATTAAGTTTTCCTGGAATTGACTAAATCTTTTCATGGTACAGGTCTGGGACCTATTATCCAGAATGCTCGGGACCTGGGGTTTGCCGGATAACTAATCTTTTCGTAATTTGGATCTTCATACCTTAAATCTACTAGAAAATCATATAAACATTAAATAAACCCAATAGGCTGGTTTTGCTTCCAACAAGGATTAATTATATCTTAGTTGAGATCAAGTACAAGGTACTGTTTTATTACTACAGAGAAAAAGGAAATAATTGTAACTCTCTCTTAATTGGCCTTCCCCTCCAGAAACTCTCACCTCTCCAGTCCATAATGAACACTGCTGCTAGGCTTATACACCTCAGCAACCGCTCCTCCTCTGCCATATCATTCTGCCAATCCCTGCACTGGCTTCCACTCCCCTTCAGAATTAAATTCAAATTACTGACCCTGACATTCAAAGCACTTCATAACTCTGCCCCTCCCTACATCTCTGAACTAATCTCCATTTACTCACCCAACCGCCTACTACGCTCCTCTACTGACCTGCTACTCAACTCTTCTCTCATTACCTCCTCACATGCTCGCATTCAAGACTTTGCAAGAGCTGCACCCCTCCTCTGGAATTCTCTCCCACGGTCTGTCCGACTTTCTCCCAATCTTTCAGCTTTCAAGAAATCTCTAAAAACCCACTTTTTTAGAGAAGCCTACCCTCACTGTTAACCACTCAATGCAATAGCGCTTACATTACTACATCTCTCACCCACTTTACTCTGATCTTGCCCTCTCCCACACCTTGTGTATCACTCCCTTCCCGTTAGCTTTTTCTGTACAGGGCCTTCCTCACCTCCTGTACCAGTATTTGTGATGCATGCACAGTAACTCCATATTTATTGTGATGTATGTAACTCTTTATGTTCTATATATGTAATTCATGTGATTTGGTTGTATAATCACATTCACTTTACAGCGCTACGCAACAAGTTGGCGCTATAGAAATACATGTTAATAATAATAATAATTTTACAAAATTTGGATTATCTCATTATAATGAAGTCTATGGGAGACTGTAATTCGGAGCTTTCTGGATAATGGGTTTCTGGATAAGGGATCCAACACCTGTACCATCCCCATGAGAAACATAGAATCAGGGTTCTTCTATTTTTTGTTAAAATATCACAACACTCCATCTTTTAGTCAGGCAGTTTTTATGGCTGATCAGAAGCATAAAAACCTAATATGCAATGCCAAGTGTTCACTAGAGTGGTGTAAAGTCTTTGGACTCTGGAGCAGTGAAAACGTGACCTTAAGAATTATAAGTCATTTCACCATCTGGTAGTGTGACAAAAATGTCTGGGTATGGTAGAAGCCAGGTGAACACTATGTTGTAGCTGAATGGAAGCAAATCTCACCAACAATGTTCGAAAACCTCCTAGAACAAAGCCTTCCCAGAAGAGCAGAGGCTGTTATAGCTGCAAAATTAGAACCAACTTAGTATTAAAGGGGAACTATAGTGACCATGAAAAATTAATATAAGCTTCATTACACTGAAGTAAGAAACTTTAAAAATACAATCAATTAAATATTCAAATGTATCTTTATCTTCACCATCCCTCACTTAGCATCTGTTTCTCTTCATTTCTTTTCATGCAGCAGTTGGGTGTCAGATGCATGATCCAATATATCTTTTAGGGGGCTCCCTTTCCTGGCAGATGTATTAGAGCTCACTCAAATAAAGGATTCCAGTACAAACAAAATCTAACAAAACAACTGCCTTTTGCACACATCCTGCATGTAGAGAGACAAAATGTCTGGTGATTTTAATAGAGTAAGCTCTAATATATCTTCTAGGCAAAAGGAACCCCCTATAAGATATATTGGATCTACTGTCAATGAATATCTGAAACCCAACTGCTGTATGAAGACAGAATGAAGAGAAACAGATGCTGAGAGAGGAAAAGTGAAGATAAACTTGTTTATTTCAGAAGTGGTCCAGAATTGTTAATTGATTACATTTAGAAAACTTCTTATCAGTATGCTGAAGCTTACATTAAATTTTCATTTACATGATAGTTCCCCTTTAAGAATTAGGGCTCATCCAGACGCGAAGATTCGGGGAGATTTGTCACCTGCCGAATAAGCACCTCTTCTTTGGGGTGACAAATCTCCCTGAATGGCTTGCTCCTATCTCGCACCCGCTAGCGCTAAAGTCCCTGTGCCTATTCACACGCAGCAACGCATTTTTCAAACTCGCTCGAAATTGCCTTGTGAGGCAATTTCAAGCGACTTTGAAAAACGTATCGCCCCATGTGAATAGGCGCAGGCGAGATAGGAGCAAGCCATTTAGCATCTGTTTCTCAACGTGTCTGGATGAGCCCTTAAACATGAGATGTTGGACTGTCAGGTGTCCGAGATACTTTTGGCCATATATAAGTATGCACCATTCAAACGTGCTTTTGTTAAGACAGCTTAGGCAGCATTTGCGCTTTGAACGCAATTGTCTTTTAAAAATTCTCCACCCCACTCTGGCATGAATGGGAGACTCCAACTTTGTTTAATTTCTCTGGTAACTGAAAAGGAGATTTTGTGTACTCACCGTTAAATCTCTTTCTCTTCAGTTGCTTGGGGGACACAGGGACAGTGGGTATAGCTGGCACCACTAGGAGGCAGGACACAATAAAAAATAGAAACTTAATCCCTCCTCCTCCTGCTGCTATACCCCTCCTCTGTAGGCAGATAGCTCAGTTCGTACCCAAGGAAAAACAGGAGGTTATTAACTAGATCGGAAAAACTAAACTAATTACAAGCAGAACAGATGGTTGAGTCAACCAAGTCTGAAGCCAGAAGAGGCCTCTATCCAGGGAGAGAAGCCCTGCCCCCCCCAAGCGACTGAAGAGATTTAACAGTGAGTACACAAAATTTTTCTCCAGGTCTGCTTGGGGGACAGTGGGGACGTACCAAAGCTGTCCCCTGAATGAAGGGCGGGAAGTAGAGGTCTACGTGGAACTAGCCTTCCTGCCATAGCGGGTGTCAGGTGCAGCAAAGGTGTCAAACTGATAAAATTTTGTAAAGGTATGGATTGAAGTCCACGTTGCAGCCTTGCAGAATTGTTCCACTGCGGCTTGGTTTCGAAAAGCCCAGGACGCACTCATTCCTCTGGTGGAATGTGCCCTGATTGAGTCTGGGGGAACCATACCCTGTGATGAATAGGACTTTTGTATGGTCTGTTTTATCCAGTGGGATATGGTAGTCTTGGAAGCTGGTGTGCCCTTGAGAGGGCCTGAAGGAAGGATGAACAAGGAATCTGATTTTCGGCTATCCTTGACTCGGTGCAGGTAGAACTTGAGGGCCCGAATGGGATCGAGGTTGTGCAGTGCCACTTCCTTTGCTTTGGAAGGAGATGGGCAAAAGGTAGGAATTGTGATTTCCTGGTTGAGGTGGTGCAGGATTGGACCTTGAGAGAGAAGATCCGGAATGAGAGGTAGGGTCCAAGGTTCCTCTATGGAGAGATTTATTAGATCCGAGAACCAGGATCGACGGGCCCATCTTGGAGCTATGAGGATGAGAGTGGTGTTTTCTTTCTGAAGCTTCTTGAACGTCCTTGGAATGAGAGGGAGAGGAGGAAAGGCATACACTAGATGGAAGTCCCAGGGAGAGGTGAGGGCGTCTGCTGCCAGAGCCAGAGGGTCCCTGGATTTTGCTAAAATGAGAGGAACCTTCCGATTGTGATGTGTTGCCATGAGGTCGACCTCCAAGGTCCCCCATTTTTGAGTGATCTTGTTGAAGAGGTCTTCTTTTAGAGACCACTCGCCGGGATCTATGGACTGCCTGCTTAGATAATCTGCTTCCCAGTTTAGGAGACCTGGAATGAAGATGGCTGCCATTATGGACTGGTGTGATCCGCCCAACAGAATATGAGATCCACCTTGTTTAAGGCATTCCTGCTTCTTGTGCCACCCTGGTGGTTTATGTACGCCACCGCTGTGACGTTGTCGGACTGGATTCGTATCGCCGCTAGTTCCCTCTGCCAGTGAAGTATGGCAAGTCGAATTGCCCGTATCTCGAGGAGGTTGATGTGAAGACACTGTTCCGGCAGAGACCAACGACCCTGCGCTGACTGACCCTCCAGAACTTCTCCCCAGCCGGAGAGACTTGCATCTGTTGTGAGCAGCCGCCATTGTGGATCCCCTAGGGGTCTGCCCCGTGTCAGGTGACTGGATTGCATCCACCAGAGAAGAGATGCCCGGGTTCTGTGGGATAGACAAATTTCCTGAAGAAGGGATTTGCGTCTCCAGGGTGCAAGGATATTCCACTAAAGCTCCCTGAGGTGATGTTGGGCGAAGGGGACTGCTTCTATCTTCGAAACCATGACTCCCAACACCTTCATGTAGAATCTTGCAGTGTGGGATGACTTTGATAGAAGTGACCACACAAGGGTCCATAACCGCTGGATCTTGTCTCTGGGCAGAGAGATTATTTGCATCTTGGTGTTGAACAGCATCCCTAGGAAGATCATGGATTGGCTCGGGATTAAGGAGGACTTGTCGAAGTTGATGCATCAACCAAACTCCCGCAACTGGGCCATGGTAAGGTGCAGCGCTTGTTGGGCCTGTGGGAATATAGGTGCCTTGATGAGAAGATCGTCCAGGTAAGGAGTTATGGAAATCCCCTTGGTGCTGATTAGAGCAGTGGCCACCGACATGACCTTAGTGCAGAAGTCAGGCTGAAGGGAAGTGCCGTGAATTGGAAGGCAAATCGCAAGAATCTCTGATGGGGAGGGAAAATTGGAACATGAAGGTAGGCATCCTTTATGTCCAGAGAGGCTAGGAATTGGCCCGGGGACATGGCCGCAATGACTGACCGGAGGGATTCCAACTTGAACCTCCGTGGCCAAATAAAGGTATTGAGTTCCTTAAGATCCAGAATTGGTCATACAGAATCATCCTTCTTGGGAACTACAAACAAGTTTGAATAGTAGCCTCTGAAGCTTTCCTCGTGTGGAACTGGTATGATAACCTCCGACCGGTCGATTGCGTCTAGAAGCACCTGGGTCCTTTGATGGCCCTGAGGATATCTGGACATGAAGAACCGGCGGGGCAGAAGAGAGAGGAATTCCAGATGGTAGCCCTGACTCATGACCTTGTGTACCCATGAGTCCTGGGTGAGTCTCTTCCATGATTTGACAAACTTGTGAAGCCTTCCCCCTACGGCTGCGTCGCCAGGAGGAAGAGGGGGCGAGTCATGCAGATGTGGGCTTCCCAGGCAGCTTGGAGGAAGGCTTGCGGGACTGCCAGGTTGGTCTAGGTCTTCCAGCAAGGCGTCCTCTACTGGCGGAGGAGTGTCTGGTTGGAGA
Source organism: Xenopus borealis (assembly GCA_024363595.1). Taxonomy (NCBI): domain Eukaryota; kingdom Metazoa; phylum Chordata; class Amphibia; order Anura; family Pipidae; genus Xenopus; species Xenopus borealis. Next base: position 87,096,753 of record CM044435.1, on the reverse strand, counting down.
CGATCTCGTACTTTTGTACTGGGGGCCACGAAAAGAATTGGTTCTGACAAAAGGGTGGGCACAATTATGGTTGAGGTAGCAAGGTACTTTTTCCCCCGGTGGCTTGACTGAACCAAAGAGTAGCTTTCCTTTGAAGGGAATTGAGGTGAGAGACTTTTTGGAAGTCAAATCTGCAATCCACAGTTTCAGCTAAAGAGACCGAGGGGCTGCTACTGACAAGGCTGAAGTTCTGCTGATCACCTGTAGCGCGTCGAGTGAGACTTCACAAAGGTAGTAATTAGCCTCCTTGATTTGCGAGGCTAGATGAGCGAGCTCTTCACGGGGGACCCCTGAAGAAATTGCAAGGCATAAGGAGTCCGAGCATGAACGGACGGCTCTACTTACCCAAGCCGAAGCTAGTACCGGCCAGAGGGAGGTACCTGAAGCAGAGAAAAGAGAACGAAGAATGCCTTCAAGCTTCTTGTCCATGTAATATCACCTTGGTGAGTGATGTTTGTTGACCATAGAATTTACACAAATTATTTAATGAGATAATATTTATTACAGAGTCCTTGAATGAGGCTGCGTCAGGGACTGGTAAGGCAGTGTTCCTGGACAGTCGAGAGATGGATGCGTCCACTGAAGGTGGGGAGGCCCACTTTTCAATTGCGTCCTGTGGAAAGGGATATAATCTGAGAAAGCGGCGGCTAGCCTGGAAACGTCTCTCTGGTTTGTCCCATTCCTGTTGAATAATTTGTTCAAGTTGAACATGGGAGGGAAAGGAAGGGGAGGACTTACTGCGGCGCTTAAACGGGGAGGAAGCCAATTTTGGAATGCCCGAGGCGAGTTGTGCTGTGAGTGTGGGGATCCGGGAAAACCCTTTCCGCAATCTCCCTGGGTTGGTCTGATGGATCCCTGTGGGAGACTTGGCTTACCTGAGGACAGAGGTCTGGAGTTTCTGAAACTGCCTCAGATGGCTTGCACGTGGAGCACAGAGGTTCCTTATGGCTGGATGGCAGGCATTTGCACAGGCTAAATACTAAACGGATGCAGAAGCAGCTGGCGTGGAAAAAAGGTTGTCACCTGATCCTTCAGACATGGTGTACACAAGCTGTAGGCTCTCCCCCTGATGTGCAATCAATGTCTCCCCACAATTGCACAATTGTAAGTAAAAGTGATCGCATAGCCTGAGGCACAGAGGCAAGGAAAGAAAAATATGATTGACCACTTATATTTGTAAATCAGTTTATAACAGGTATGGATGTTTTAATAATAAAAAAAAAAGAATAATTTTGATGACAGGTCCCCTTTAACTCAAAATTCTTTGATAAGTTGCATTGAATTCAAACACTGTAAGTTATAGATCATAGAAACTAAATTAATTATTGTTCCAACTAAAAATAAAAGCTTGGTGGCTGAGAGTAGTGTCTGCTGTCACCCAGATTTAGCTGCAGGCTTATATTGATGGGACTTTTCACACATTGCAATTGGATTAAAGTTTTAGACTGGACAGTGGAAGATCAGAAAGCTCTAATTGTCACAGAAATGAACTGATGACAAAAGTATTAAAATTCAAACTGTAAATTAATTTAATCATGGTTATTGCTTGACTTTTAGGGTCTTCTGGAAAGCTTTAGGTCTTAAAATTCACTGACAATGCTGAACTAAACCTACAGAGCAGGCACTGCATACAGTTGTGCTCATAAATTTACATACCCTGGCAGAATTTATGATTTCTTAACCATTTTTCAGAGAACATGAATGATAACACAAACACTGTTCTTTCACTCATGGTTAGTGGTTAGCTGAAGCCATTTATTGTCAAACAACTGTGTTTACTCTTTTTAAATCATAATCACTACATAAACTACCCAAATGACCCTGATCAAGAGTTTACATATCCCAGTTATTAATACCGTATACTGCCCCCTTTATCATCAATGAAAGCTTGATGTCTTGTAGTAGTTGTGGATTAGGTTCTTTATCTTCTCAGACGGTAAAGCTGCCCATTCTTCCTGGCAAAAAGTATCCAGTTCCTGTAAATTCTTCAGCTGTCTTGCATGAACTGCAAGTTTGTGGTCTCACCAGAGTGGCTCAATGATATTGAGGTCAGGAGACAGAGATGGCCACTCCAGAACCTTCACTTTATTTTGCTGTAGCCAATAACAGGTTAATTTGGCCTTATGTTTTGGATGATTCTCATGTTGGAATGTCCAAGTACGTCCCATGCACAGCTTCCTGGCTGATATGTTAAAATTTTCCTCCAGTATTTTTTGTATTTCACTTTAAGTTATTTGTGGGGTTTTCCTTGCATCCCAAACAATTGGTCTGGCAGTTGTGGCTGAAATTTTAGTTGGTATACCTGACTCTGGTTTGGTTTCAACAGAACCCCTAATTTTCCACTTCTTAGAGTTTTAAAACTGCCGATTGGTATTCTCAATTCCTTTGATATTTTATTATATCCCTTTCCTGTTTTTATAGAGTTCAACTACCTTTTCCCACAGATCCCCCCTGACTAAGGGGCATGTTTACCAAGATTGGAGATAAATATCTGGAGAAATTTCTGGAGATGTTGCCCATAGCAACCAATCAGCAATTAGATCTGATTGGTTGCCATTGGCAACATCTCCAGAAATTTCTCCAGATATTTATCTCCAATCTTAGTAAACATGCCCCTTAGAATCCAACAAACTTCAGTGCAGCACTGGATCTGCAAGGGTCTGTCAGGAGTCCAGAAAGTCATTTGACCTTTTATACACACACACTAATTACAAGCAAACAAATCACAGGTGAAGATGGTTACTTGAATAGCCATTCTAACCCTTTTGTGTCAAGTTGCGTCCATGTTATCAGGCCAAATCACCAGGGTATTGACCAGGGTCATTTGGGTAGTTTGTGTAGGGATTATGATTTAAAAAGAGTAAACACAGTTGTTTGACAATAAATGGCTTCAGCCAACCACTAACCATAAGTGAAAAAAGTTTTTGTGTTATCATTCATATTCTCTGAAAAATGGTTAAGAAATCATAAATTCTGTCAGGGTATGTAAACTTATAAGCACAACTGTACATATCAATGCAATGCTCATCTATGGATATGAGTTACATAATCAGTAGAAGAAATTGTCTTCATTAATATAAAGTGGCACAGTAACTAAAAATATCATAGAAGATAGATATATATCTCCCAGAATGCTCAGAGCAGATGTGGAGTTAACAGGGGCTGTGTTCACTCAGGCTGAGAACCAATACAGGTGCAAAATCATCCACTGTGATAAAAGGGTGAGAATAGAAATGAGCTCTTTAACCAGGAAGTGTGGCAAGGTGGTGAAGTTTTGAATATTATTAGCAATACATCTGCCCCTGTGTCCAGTCCGTTTGATTTGACCGCTTTACTTTTGATTAATTATGTACTTCATTTGCTTGGGCTGATTAACAAACTAAGATTCTACACACATCTTAGCTTTCATTTTTCAATTGTAGTAAACTGATCAAAGCCAAACTCTGGCAACTGATTTAGCAATTCTGTAAAAATAATCTGCATAGCAGTGAGATATAAACCGAACATTAAGAAAACACCATTATTATAAAGACATTTTAATGCCTGGCTTCTTGTAAAACATACAGATAGTAAAAATATTTAATAAAGCGTTCTTGTAAATTCCATACAATGTTAAATGTATACAGACACAGAATAAGATTTTCTAAGTGATGATAGAATATTTTATTCAGTTGGAGTAATGAGGAAGATCCAATATGTTATGTCATTTGTAGTGATAAGTGACATTATTTGGCAAGTTTTTCTCTAAAAAAAAAATAAAAACGAAAACCACCCGTTGATTTCAATGTGTTTTGTAACTTTTCATTGTTTTGTACATTTTTCAGCAAAGCGAAACGGGACAGATTTGCAAATCACTAGTCACTGGCTATTCAAAGTTTAGTTTGATGCTGTTGCACGAAATTTTGAGAATGAACAATAATAGACAATATGTAACACATTTTGAATTTCCAATATATTACAATATATATGTACTGAATATTCCAATTATCTTTTTTTTAAGTCCTAAAACTATACATAAATGAGTCACAAATATAATGCTTGTTCATTTTTTAAGGATTACGATGTAAAGTTGTGTGGTGAAAGTATGTGAACTTTTGTTTTCAGTAACTAGTGTGACCATGGACAGCAATAACGGCAACTAAACAATTATTGATTGGTTCTGCACCTCGGCATGGAGTAATCTAAACCCATTTCTCCTTGATAGAAAATCAACATCTAGGACGATGTCCTTTCCAAATAATTCCATAGGATTGAGGTCAGGACTATTAATTGGCCATTTCATTCTTCTGTAGATCAACTTACTGTATTTTGGGTCATTGTTTTAGTTGCATGATGTACTTCAATCTGCCGATCTACTCTAAAAGTTTCTTGATGGCACAACTAAAACTTTACTATCCAGTTAATTGTGTGATGAAGGTTGTATAACTAGCACAACTATTGTGTCCTATATACACAGCTCCAATACAATACATTCTAAAATATTTATAGTTTTTTTACCCTCACAGAGAACACTCTTCTCAAACAGAAGGGCAGTCAACACTACCCAACAGTCAAAGCAGACTTAATTGGCCACCTGTATACTACACGATCTTACGCTTTCTCAATGATCTCCTTTTTTCTATTGGCAAATCCTGTGTTAAAGAGGTCCTATCAGACTTCAATTTACATGGCCTTGTTACAGCTATCAGAGAGAGGTCTTGCACTGCTTTTCCTCTCAGTGGCCGGGCAGGAGGGTTGCTTGAAAAGGCTGTGGATGTGACTTTTCTAACTCTCCTTGGTTTTTCTGGTTTATTCCCATTCTTCCACTTCTGGTTAGCCTGCACCACTTTCTTCACTGTGCCATCCCTTCTTTTCTGCCCTCGTCTTTTCTCTGCTACCTTCACAGTATTAACTTCATCTATTTCTTCCTTCTTTTCTTTTTTCACATTTCCTCCAAGTTTGCCTTTCGTTGCAGTTTTCTCCACCTTATAAAAAGAAAATAATGAATAAATAATTGGACTGGTTTTGTATGGAGTAAACAAGTGATCCCCAACCAGTGTTGGATGTTGCTCTCACTGGCCTTAAAATGGATACTTATTTTTGAATTCTAGGCTTTGAAGACAAGTTTTGCTTGCATAAAAACCAGGTGACCTGCCAAACAGAGTCTTCTGTAGGCTGCCAGTCCACATTGGACTACCAAATACCCAATCAGAGCATTTGTTTATCATTCCCAGGGACTTTTTTCAATGCACATGTTGCTGCCCAACCATTTTTACATTTGAGTGTGGCTCACAGGTAAAAAAAAAAGATAGGGGATCCCTGGTGTAAACACAGAGGAGCTGACTGCAGTCTTGTTTCAGATCATACACTGCCAAAGTGTAATGCTTAAACTAATCCAGATTCAGTAGCGTTATGCATAGTGCATTTATGAATCAATATAATTATGTTAAGTTATGGCTATTGCTTCAGGCCCCACACTCTGCCAGAGCTTAGATTAATGCAGTGTTATTGATCCCACAAGTGGAGAGGTAGTCCCTCTAATAAGAGCAACTGTCTGCAAGATGAAATCTGTAGGATTTGGTAGTGATTTCAGCCACAGGCATGCTTTGGGCATTATTTAAAAATGCCAGGTAGCCCTTTAGATCTGCTGCCACTGACGCATAGCAAATTTGCTTCCCAAAGAACTAAAGTAAATGTGGCCATAGACAGGGAGATCCGCTCGTTTGGCAATTTCCAAACAAGCGGATCTCTCCCTGATATGCCCATGTATGGGGCCTTAAGCCTAGTAAATATGCTCCTAAATTTAACACAAGGGAGCAGTATTACAAAAACACAAGCAACTGTACATCAGATAATTATTACCTTTAATGGCTTCTTCGCCTTATTCACAGACAGACGCCTCTTTGATTTTTTATCTGGTAGAGAACAAAGCAACATTACAGAAGCTAAATGAATGTGGCATATTGGTGAATTGAATACAAACAGAAATCACAATGAGATCAAGTAGTGTTGAAGAAACTAGAAAACATGGCCAATAAATGCTGGAAAAACATATAAAAGAGAAGTGAGGAGGTAGAAGTGGAAATGAAAATAAAGGTGAGCAATGGCAATAACAAGAAGAAACATCAGAGATAAGATGAGTGCAGGGCTTACCTTTGGGAGCAAGTGGCCCAGGATCTCCCTGTAATTGAGTTGAGTAAACTATTACAATGAGCATATTCAGTATATACATATACTTGCACCAAGTGTAAAAAATTATTGTAACAGTGAAAGTGATTTTTTTTATAATTATTAAATAGCTCTCATTTTCTGTTAAATTGTTTTCATATATGAAATAATTTTAAAATGTTTACCCCACTTAAGGGAGTCTTTCTTATATCTAACCATTAAATTACAACTAGAGCATGTGCAATCTCTATTAACCCACCTATAACAGCTGGATAATGTTAAAAATGTACTGTCCCATATCCCCAAACATTTTTTTTGTTCTAGTACTTGAATCCATATCTGTCACTTTCCTACGTGAAAGAACGCATCCTACTAACCTGGAACCATATCGTCCGTCCATTGCTGTCTCTCAGTGATTTCATTCCTGGAACAAAGTAGCAGCGCAACCATTTCTCAAACTCGGAGTAATCATCTTTATGCTCAGGGTCATAACCCTTCCCACCTGCAGTTACACATCAAAAAAACTTTAATAAGCATATAATTAAAAAAAGCTTTTAAGGTAGTAGTAGTCTCAGAATATAATAGTTTACATCATATTAAATGATAAGGTAATAGTGAACTACTCCTTTAGATGTGCAATACACAATACTTTGTATACCAATATAGCAGGTTAAAATGCTTTGCATGCCTTTTGGAGATAGTATTATTTTTTAACCAGTTATACTGTATTTAAGCCTGGGGCAGTGAGATGGCTACACATCAGAGTTGATAGTAAATATACTTAAATAAGAACTATAACTATGGTTTCAATGTAAAAATGTTGACATGAACAGAATAGGAAAAAATGGTTAAATATATTTTTTTCCTTTGGTGATAAATTAAAAACTCCATACCTTTCCTACGCATTCTAAATTTATTGGGCTCATGTCAAAGTTTTATCTATTGCCCTATGTAAGCGGAGAGTGCATACCTAGATTAATGTACCAGCATTTATAAAAATTAATAAAGCCCACATCATACAAAAAGGCAACATTTTGGGCATACCTGGCCCTTTATCAAGCCCATCATCATTATCGGCCCTTTTTGTACGATGTGGGCTTTATTAATTTTTGTTTGTGCACTTCTGCAATCAACTCAGTGTGCTGCTGGTACTTTTTTGCATATTGACACAACCCAGTGACAGGAGTGAGTCTTCCAGTACAGCACCTGACACTACAAAAAGTGTTTATCCGGGAGGTGAGTGCTCCATTATAGTGAGTACATACCTAAATTAATGACCTCCAGTGGTACCAAATGACACAGCTGCAGTATGTCTGGATTTTCCTTCTTAATCTTTATTTTCTTACTGAGTGAGAGATCATTATTCTGTAAACACAAGATGCACAAAAACAATAACTACAAATAAAGTCATATCCCTGTGGGACACATACATACAGACAGAACTACTGCTGCCTGACCTCCATTCTGATGGTGTTTGCCGTGGACCTTAAAAACTTATATCTGGCCAAATTAAGAATAGTACCTACTCTGCTCACACTTATGCCTCCAAGAACTCTACAACCTCTACAAAGAGGAAGTCTGGTGGCTTTCAGGAGATTTTTTCCAAGACGGCATTGGCAACAGAGATATTGCATCTGATTTGTATCTGCTGATTTGTCTACACTACACTACACTACACAGTCGACTTGGGGTCCTGCTGAGCCTACGTACTTATATCTGCAATCACTGAATCTAAACAGCGCTCTCTGCAAAACTGATTGACAACACTGCAACACTTGCTATCAAAATTGAAGAAATATGAGTGGCTTTGTCACTTTTGCAGCAGAATATGCATGCCCTGCAGGAGAGGACAGTGGAAGCAGAGCACTGGATAAGTACCTTGGAAGATGATCTAACTCCACTACGCAGGAAAGTGCAACAACTGCAAAATAACCAGGTTAATCTTATTGCCTGCGTTGATGATTTAAAGAATAGGCAGCGCAGATCCAGCCTTCTTATAAGAGGCCTCCCAGAGGGCGTGGAAGGCCAGCATCTCCCTACCTATTTAGAATCCTGGTTAAAAGTCACTTTTGGGGTTGAAACTTTTTCTCCCTATTTTGCAGCTATACGGGCTCATTGGGTTCCTGCACGAAAATCACCAATTGGGGCCCTACTAAGACCATTAATTCTTCAGCTCCTTCTTTTAACGACAAAGATATCACGTTTAAAGCAGCTAGAGTGAAAGGTGAAGTCTACCATGCAAAGCTACAGTGTCTTTATACCCTGATTTTTCCACCGCAATACAGAAAAGATGTAGGAGGTTATTTATCAAATGTCAGAGGTTTTTATACCTCGAATGGGAAAAACTAGATTCTGCAAGTTCGAGTTGTGAAACCAGAAAACTCAAATTGATTGAGTTTTAGGCGGGAAAAAACTAGAATTGCACAAATTATTCGAGATTTTGGGCAAAACCTTGAACATCATGGAGGCTATTAGCATCTTCAAATGGTTCAAAGTAACTCTGCCATTGACTCCTACATGACCACAACAGGTTTTGGATGGTGTATTTTTGGATTCAAAGGTATTTCCAGGGTCAGGGTATAATAAATCTCAAAAAATTAGAGTTTTTCAAAAAACTACTTGAAACTACTTGAAATGATAATGTCACTGTAAGAATACGTTTTAGTAGCAATTTTTAGTATTTGTTACTAAACAATGCAAAAGCTGTTGAGGTTGTGTAGAAGTCCTTATCCAGTTGTACCATTTTCTTTAATTCGGGCTTTAAGAAGTTTTCAGGCTTTTCACTACTAATTGCACAAAAAAATTAGAGGAATTCGTTTTTCGTTGTCTTATTAGGTTCACTCTGCATTTATTTCCCATTTGTGCTTTTTATATTTGGATCTTTTAATAAATGGTTTTAGAGAAAATACACACCACTTTTCATGATCTTTTTCTACTGACCTGATTCTGGTGCTTCACGGCCTCCAGCACAGACCGAGCAGGTGTAAAAGGTGGGATCTCTAACCTGGAAGGAAGGAAGGCAGGCACAAGGGTAAAGAAGGGGTGGGGGAGACCATAGCCTTCAAAATATAGGAACAAGCCTTAGACAGATGTTTCAGTTAGGGCTTTGTATTAAATACTACCATATCTAAGAGCCAAAAAGATGGAATCTAATTAAGTGGGACAGTAGTTCAACAGAAAAGAAGTCTGGTTTTATTTATGTGTATAGCTATCTATAATAACTGCCATATTAGCAAGGATAAAGAACTGCCCAATTGCGTTAATGATTTTATACCTGTCCATAACTTTCAAATTTAAAATCATAAAAGAAAATCGAAGAGGCCTTCCTGCATGCATTAAAAATAAGCTAGATACAAATTATAGAGATCATTCAATCACACACTTATTATTATTTGTAGCACTGATTGTTTCATTCACATCAGCCCCAGCCCCAAGGACAGGGACACACTCTACTACACTCACTAGGGTAAGTTTCACTAGTAGCCAATTAAGCTGCTAAAAGATTTTCAATTGTGAAAAGAAATAAAAGTAACAAGTGGAAACCTATACAAGAAAAAGGGGTGGGGACACATACTAATTTAATGCAGATTCTGAGTGGGCAAACTTACAGCCCCAGTGTTGTTAGGGTGCAATGAGGCTTGGATATCTGGGAAGACCAAATAGGCCCTGTCTTACTTAGATTGCCATACCATTCTTATTTCAATCTGTGCTTTCCAAGAGATTTGTGGCTTTTGACTGCTTCTGTTTTCTGCATTAGCACTGGATTTGTTAAAAAGATGTGAAATTTTATGGTGCCAAATAGAAAAATCACAGCATTAAGATATTTACGTGCAGTATTTTGTGATTTATTTTTTTGTGGTTACATTCTCACCGGAATAATATCTCTGCTCGCAGATAATTGCCAATGCCATTAAAGTACTTCTGGTTAAGCATAACCTCACAGATCGGTTTATCAAATGCTTTCTCTGAGAGGTTTTTCAAAACATTTTCCCTGAAAACAAAAAAAAGTGATCATAACTTAATAAATTCATATAACTTCAATTAAGTAAATTAAATGCAGCCTTCCATCATGGTATACTGAAAACATTTATGGTCATAAACTACATGATAATATTATATGCTTACAGATCACAAAATATTAATGACAATTCTGATGCCAAAGAACACCACACATAAATACATACACACATATATCTATAACAGATTAGAGGTATATTTAGCTCCAAAATGTTATACCCAGTGTAACACACCTGAACTTCTCATATTCCTGCATCACACAAGGACCTCGTTCTGGCTGCCAAGAACCATGCACTTCCCAGGTTCCGAAACGCCGAGGATCCACAAAACAGAGCACACGCTGAGGAGAATCTTTGGTGTAAAAACGCAAGTGGGCATGTTTAGGGATCTGGTCTTGGGGAGTAAACTTGAAACTACCCGACATACCAAACCGGAAAACAATGTGGGTCTCTTCAGAGTCATCAGAGAGAGGAGTTAGGATCAGCTTCACTTCCTTCCCTCTGGATACAGAGCTGATTGTGTATTCAGGACAGCTAAACTGCACATCTGTATTCTTGCTGACAGCAGATTTTTCCACTGCTCCTGCAAAGCTCAATCCCTTACACACCTTGTTTACAAAGAGGCTGGCAAGGTGAAGCTCTGGACCCTCAGGCATTTCTGTAGACTGACCATGAAGAACAGAATAAGTGAATTAAGAGTAAAACTACAGTCATGGTAAAATTACATTGTCACAAAATGTAAAGACTGAGTAGACCAACAAAAAAAAAAGGGGGACAGGCTTTGAATATATTCAGCATGATTCATATAGTCTCATCTAAAACCACAAACATATTGCAGGTGCAAACTGAAATGCATGGATGCACAACAAATCATATAATTAACAATGAATTAGAATTACCTCTCATTTCATTCAAAAGACATCATGACACTTGTTTTCTTTCTAGTTTAAGTGTCTTAAGCATTTATGATATGGTTGATGATTGTAACATCTAACAGCACCCACAAAGACACTGTATTCATCCAGTCAAAGTCAAGTTAACTTTTAGTATATTGCAGAAGGGCCAATTCTAAGAAACTTTTCAATTGGTCGTCATTATTTATTTTTCATAGTTTTTTTAATGATTTGCAATTTTCTTCTTTTTCTTTGCAGCTTTCAAATGGGGGTCACTGACACAATCTAAAAACAAATGGTCTGTAAGGCTACAAATGTATTGTTATTGCCACTTTTTATTTGTACCCTATAAACCAAATTGCCGACACTGCAAACTAGAGAACTGCTGAATAAAAAGCTAAATAACTATAAAACCACAAACAATAAAAAATGAAAACCAATTGCAAATTGTCTCCGAATAATCTCTACATTATACTAAAAGTTAACTCAAAGGTGAACAACCCCTTTAAAGAACCACTGGTGCTCAAGTTATTGAAACATCAGGTGGTGATACAGTGTGGTTAACCCTTCCACCGACATGTAACCTGGGAGTTGTGACTTGTGTTGTGTAAGGTAACCCCATGATCAAAAAGACTAAGTACTGTACACGTGTTTAGCTAAAACTCATAAACTTGCTGCTTGCCCACCTACCTCTATTATTATGATGTGCAAACTAAGGTTTTGTAGATATTCCTCCCCTATGAATCAAGAAGATCTAGGAGAATCGCATCTATTACAGACAGAATTGAAAACGAACAACCCAGGCGTAAAACACCCCTCACATAACAGCGGGAATGTACTCGACCGCACAATGCAGGTTACATAAAACAGCCAAAAACCCTCCCACTTCCCCCTTTCACGGGGGTGGAATACTAAATGAATTGCATCGCGCTGATTCCTACAACCCATCACTCTCTATCAGATCAAGATCACTCTTCTGACACCCACGGGTCTGACCCAATCACTCCCTCGGTCCGTTTACTGAACTACTTGCTCACCACGAATTTCCAAGCCCCCGTTTCTTCCGCTACACGTGCCCCTGTTATTACTCTTACACGTCTTCCTATTGCTTGAGACTTGAGAGTATCTTGGGGGCGCTAACCACCCCCCCCCCCAACGTAATCTGGGAAATGTAGTTCTGTGAGGAAAATTTGTCGGACAAAGTAAATGCTGTTTTGTGAAATGCAGAAATTGCCATCTATTTGCGCCAAAAGGTTGTACTTAAATGTAGTCAAATAATGCCATAAATAAAATTACCCCCCCACACACACACACACATTGGACTCTGCCTGCAGCAGATATAATTTCTGTAAACTTTACTGCTAGTTTGTGTGCTTGTTAATAAAGTTAGTTGCGAAAACAGTCACGTGGTGCAGAAGGGAACTAATCAGCTGACTGGAAGGGGTTCAGCCACTGACAACATGGTTAGTAGAAGTTTCTTGTGTTTTGGTGCAGGTTTAAAGGCGTTTCAGACTCCCTCTTTTGACAGCTCAATCTGTAGTCCCTCATTTGTACTTAAAAGTCCCTCTTTTCTCTGCACTGAACAGCCAGAAAAAGAAGCAAAGTTTCTTACTTAATTGGCTTTTGTCAGAGATCCCAGAACAGCTGCAAATAAGATACTTTGTTACACTTTTGAGATAAGAAAATAAGTAATTGTATTTTCAAACTTTAATAATCTGCCAAATTTTGTAAAATGAACATGGTAATTAGGGGGTGTGGTTACAAAAAATTTAGCCACGCTACTTGCGGAAGAAAAATTTCTGTTTTTTTTTTTTACTTCCAAAATGTTGGGAGGTATGCTGATGCAGTGCAGACAGTTCACAGACAACTTGAGACACAAGGAAGGATGTATGTGCAAGCCTCTGTTAGGAGTAGGACATGGAATTAATAATCTTTATTTCAGAACTTATACAGTCAAGTAAGTGTGTGGTAAACATAGACTAGAGGAATTAAAAAATTTTTTGGTGTAAAATGTGAGTTTATTGAAACATTCATAAAGATGATATCCTCGTCTATTAAAAAAAATAGCCTGCAGACCACAATCAAGCCCTGAATTTACTACCTGTCCTAAGAAAAGTGCAGCCTGCCAATGCTACTCTCTGCACCTCATGCCAAATTTTTTCCTGTGTGAAATGTACAAGCTGTCATTCCCAGGGGCTAAAGTTCTCTTGTGCTCCTTAGTGTTCTTGTACAACTCCCCAGTGACCTAGTAACCCCCCAGAATGTATTAAAAATGCAAAAGACTTAAAAAAAAATATATAGAATTAACCTTCACTCCTTCCCTGGCAGCTGCACTGATTTGTTTTAACCGCTTCCATTTGACGTGTGTGTGTCAAAGCATTCAAGTGATTTGCATCATGATTTATTTCTTTGTTTATTTAGTAATGTGCATCCTTACTAGGATATGCCCAACACAGAGATGTCCATTATACATTGTTTAACATAGCTCAGGCATAAAGTAGCAGTACTACTAGTACAGAAAGCTGTTTTTCCTATTCTAAACAAAGACTTACACACTACAACCCTGTAATACTGCATTAACTGTGTGTTGGGAGTTTCCTTAAGTGAGAAGGATCTTGGGGTTTTTATAGATAACAAGTTGTCTAATTCTGGGCGGTGTCATTCTGTAGCTACTAAAGCAAATAAAGTTCTGTCTTGCATAAAAAAGGGCATAAATTCAAGGGATGAAAACATAATTATACCTCTTTATAGATCCCTAGTAAGGCCTCATCTGGAGTATGCAGTGCAGTTTTGGACTCCAGTCCTTAGGAGGGATGTAAATGAGCTGGAGAGAGTGCAGAGACGTGCAACTAAACTGTTTAGAGGGATGGAACTTGATGGACTGTCTTTTTTCAACAATTTAACTATGTAACTAACTATGTAACTGAACAGTTATATCACTCCTAGCATATTTCTATGATTTAACACTGCTGTATAACAATGTGGTGCTTAAATATGAAAAATATCAAACCTTTACTGAAATAGGTAAAGTGCCAAGATCTGTGGTCAGTATGTAACTCATGGTGTCATGGTGGTTAGGATTACAAATTAAAGGGCACCAGTCATCTAAAAATAATTTTCCCCACTGGACGTGTGCTAACTCATAACAATAACTCTGGATAATAATACTATTATTCTAAGAAAATTCCCCCTATCAAGCAAACTCCATAAGGGGATTTTCTTTTGTTTTGCCCCACCCAGAGTGCAGCTCTGTTTGCACAAACCTCCAGAGAGGTGATTGGGGATACACTGTCCAATCACACGCATGAACAGAACAAGCAGACTGGGGCACTCACGCATTATTAGGGTTGCCACCTTTTCTTGAAAAAAATACCGGCCTTCCTATATATTTATCTTTTTTTCTTATTAACAACATTGGGATCAACCATCAAAAACACCGGCCAGACCAGCAAAAGACCAGCCAGGTGGCAACCCTATTCATTATACACATGTGTGTGCCCCAACATAGCCAGAGTGCTTGATATGGGGCTTTTCTTAGGAAAATGCTATTGTTTTCCTCATCCATAGTGCAGACTCTGTTAGCCCACACCTCTGGTGGAGGATTCGATTTTTAAGTAAATAGGTGCATTTTAAAGTCCCTCACAGCTTTTTTTTTCTTTTTTTTTTAATTACTTCCCATGATCCTTTCCTAGTGTATGTTTCATATTCTAAGATGTTCTCTTTAGTGGATATCCTTAACAGTGTTGGACCATTGAATGCCTGTACAATACAAATGTATGTCTTATCTATACTGCATCACTTTCTCTCTGTTATTCAATCGTGTTATCTTTCTTTCAGAGGTTCCGGTTCTGTGGTGACTTAGATTGTCCTGATTGGGTTTTAGCTGAAATCAGTACCCTATCCAGAATAGTTGATTATTTTACTTTCTATATTCTTAGAACAAACAGTAAAACTTTACTGTTTTTTCACTTCTAGTAAAAAAAACATCTGTCCACTGTTTTCTGTAAATGTTTCTCAAATTTGTTGTCTGCATCAGAATCTCACCATCCATCTCCTGTTCCTCAGTCCTCAGTTAAGCTGAAGCTGATCTGTGCTCAGGTACTGTAGAAACAACTTGGAGAGAAGATTGATGTAAGTAAGTAATAATAGGGGCACATTTGACAAGAAAAGCTATTGTTATTGATTTTCCTTGTTCTGTTTTATCTACCCCTTAGTATGAGAAAATCATCAAACTGACATCAGATGCTCGCTTTGGTGAGACATGTTTAGTGTCTTTATGGCCCTTCCTCAAAATCTGCAGGAAACAAACATTCTTTGATTAATTTGTATAATGCATTGCAATGGATTTGCTCTTTGTTTTCAGAATCAGGAGACATCAAGGCAACAGTTGCTGTTCTGTGCTTCGTTCTTCAAAATGCGGCTAAGCATAATGTGAGCAGTGACATTTTGTCAAGTGAGCTGCAGCAGCTGGGACTGCTCAGAGGTAAGAAATGAAGCGTGTTATGAGCATGTGCAATTTCTCTAAATTACTGTACTGTATTACTACTGTATTGTATTTTGTTTTCTTTAAAGTCTCATTCCTACAAAGTTGCTCAGTCTTAGAGGAAACAATGTATTGAGAGTAAACCCTTAATGGTCAATTTCAGGGGAAAAACATATAGACCTACTCTTTAAATAATCAACGAATCATGTAGACTGTAGGTGACCAATTTGGGTGCAGTTTAAGTCCTACCACAGTTACTAACCTCCCTCACCCCCAAAGTATATGTAAATAAAGCAAATGGAAAATACATAGCCAGACCTCAGTGCTTTAAAAGGTAAAAATTAAAGGGGAACTATAGTGAAAATACAATTTAATATACGCTTCATCACACTGAAATAACTAAATACAGTCATTTAAAAATTCTGTACCATTTCTGAAATAATCAAGTTTATCTTCAATATTCCTTTCTCTGTTCTTTTCTGTTCATTCTCGATGCATGCAACAGTTGTATCAGATATTCATTGACTGTTAGATCCAATACAATATATCTTATAGGGGGGCTTCTTTTTCTAGCAGATGAATTAGAGCTCTCTCAGATAACTTTTGTTTCCAGTACAAACAAAATCTAACAAAATACTTGTTTTTGCACAAATTCTGCATGTAGAGAGATATGATTTCTGGTGAGAGAGCTCTAATACATCTTCTACATAAAAGGAACCCCCTATAAGATATATTGGATCTAACTGTCAATGAATATCTGACACCCAACTCATGAAGAAATAGTGAAGATAAACTTGAAAACTCCATAACATTTAAACCCAATGCCTAACCCAAAGTGCAATAAAGAGGAGTTCATATTCTGACTTATTGTAAGACACAGTCCCAGATCATTATAAACAAGAAAATAAGAACAGTGGGGGCACTTCAGGCCAAGTCAAAATTTTAAATATTTATACAGAGTAACCAGTGCAAAGCACTTAGCAAAAATCCGATTACAAGTCCCAAAGGAATAGATTCAATACACATGTTGCCTCAGTCTTGGCCTCTTATAACCCAATAGGTGCGGCCTCTTCGTAGGTTGGCTTAGTAGCTTCACATACATTTGTTAAGTAATAAAATTGCTTTTACAAGATTGTAGTGACAAAGTGACCCATCTGAAGTCAATGAAGCAATGCGTATTGTTATGACAGACTTTCAGAGCTGCAAGTGAGTGCACTCAGATCATTCTAGTTGGGTGTCATTTTTAAATTATGTATTTCTGCTTAGTATACGGTCTTTTTCTCAAATTAGCCCTGTACATGGGAATGTGTCCTGCAGCATCTAGGGCAAAGTGCGTTTATAATTATGCTACTCTAGAAAGTTACTTAAAATTTATATTTTTTTCATTATGCAAAAATGTTTTTCTTTAGGATACCATTTAAAAGTGAACTATAGCCTAAAAGCAAACATGGCTTGAAATGCTGTATTTTATATTTAGAGATACTGACGCCTGAAATTAAACTTTTTTTACATCTATTATAATATTGGCTTTGAAAGCTATTTCTAACTTTGCCATAAAGTATTTGCATGATGCTTTTACATTACCTGTCTGATCCCCCATGTTCCTGTATGAGGGGGCTGCCATATTTGTGCAGCAGGAGTCCGTTAGCATTGGAAACTGTAACTGAAGGTGGCCATACATGGCGACATCGCCAAACAAGCGGATCTCTCCCCGATATGCCCACCTTGAGGTGGGTGATATTGGGCTGATCCAATTGTGGGCCCTAGGGCCCAACGATCGGATCACAACGCAGGGGATACCGGCGGTCGGATCGCAGGACCGCATCTACGAACAGATGAGGCTGCCATCCGACGGGATTTTTAGTCCCATCCGATCGACATCTGGCCATATAGATTGGTTAAGCCCATTGGAGGGCCGATAAGGTGCCGACTTCGTCTGTCGGCAGCTTTTATAGGCCCGTGTATGGCCACCTTAACAGGCTGAGATGGGACAGCCAGGTTGGCAAAGTCAGGGTGTCAGAGAGTCAGACTTAGGAACTTCAACTTCAACAATTATACTCAAAAACAAACCTCTCGGCAAAAAAATTATCAACATGGCCTATAGGTAACATTTAGGGGCAGATTTACTATTGGTCGAATTCGAGAGTTAACCCCCAGAATTCGACCAATCGAATTGTGGTTGAATTTAAAACCTTCAAATTCAAATATCGAACCGAATGATTCGAACGATTTTAACCATTCGATCAAATTTCGATCTTAAAAAGGGGTTGTTCACCTTCAAAAAAACTAGTTGTTTTCAGATAGATCACCAGAAATGATGACTTTTTCCAGTTACTGTCTATTTTCTATTTGTAACCGTTTTTCTAATATTGAAGTGTAAAGTGTCATTTTTCACCTTCTAAAGTAGCTCTGGGAAGGGGGGGGTCGCCGACCCCCCCCCCCAACTCTTCTTAACTGATACATTTAAAGGATACATTTCTTATCTTTGTCCCTGCTGAGCAGAATCTCTGGGTTTCATTACAGGCAGCTGTTAGAATTGATACAATAGGTGCTAATACTCCAGAGAAGTTGCTGTTAAATGTATCAATTAAATGTTGCAAAATTGTATCAGTTTAGAGTTTGCACCTGAATTACTGAGCTGCCAGACTCAAACACCAGAGACACCAACATTCAACTTTACACTTAGATTTTGTAAAAACAGTAAAAGATAAATAATGGAAAGTCATTGAAAAAAGTCTTTATTTCTGGGGAACAATTTGAAAACAACTGAACAGAAAAAAGTGTTTGGAAGGTGAACAACCCTTTAAATAAACCCTATGGGAGCTTCCCATTGGGTATTATAGCAATTCGGTAGCTTTAATCTGGCGAACTAGGCAGTTCAATTAAAATTTAAAGGGCAAGTAATTCTACTGACGAATTCTTGGAATTATTCAAATAATTTGATTCGATCGAATTTTCCAAATTTCGATGGTTGTGGTGGCCTTCAAAAATATTCGAAAATTCAAATCTTTTTGAAAATTCGATCGAATTTCAAACCATTCATGTGAATTCATATGTTAAAATTCATTTTTAGTGTCCATATTACTGTACCAGGTCGGTGGTTCAGCAGTCTAACAACAATAATACATTTTTTAAAAACTGTCCACAGCATCTTCCCTAACCGTTACTTTGAGTGTGACACTGGACATGCTGTCCTATATTCCAGTACATAGCTCTATCTGGTTATCCAACTAGTATTGTTGTTTTTTTTTGTGCGTTTTCTTTACTTTTACAAATCAAACGTGTTTGTGTATTTCATGTGTGGCCCCAGACAATTTTTCTTTTGCTAATGTGGCCCAGGGAAGCCAAAAGGTTGGACACCCCAGCTTTAGTGCTTATTGAAAGAAATTATTTGTTGACCTTTATTTCTCCTTTAACTTGAAATATTCATTAGACCAAAGTATTCTAAGCAACTTCAAAATAAGCCTCTACAGAGTCGGTTTCATTAACTACTTTCATTGTGATCTTGATATATATTTCAGAACATGCTGCCTCTCTATGCCGATCACATGAAGAGAAGCAGAATGCACTGCAGGAGACACTTAGGGAAAGCAGCCTGCGCTGTGAGTATGAGATTAATTTATGTGCAAGTATACCACTAGAGAATAGCAGGTCATAATGTACAATATACATAATATAGAGTGATTAGCACTTTAAATCTACATTTTTATTATATGAATGTGACTGGTAGCTCAGTTTCTATGGAGGCGCAAAGCAGCTTCTATTGTATTGTATATGATGTGCCTAAGGTATAAGAACTGTTCAGGGTTTATGGTCAGACCAGACTGTTTCTTAGCCTGTGGATAAATGGCGTTGTGCTGGGTGCAGACAAACACTTGGGATTTTGGTGTGAAAATGCATTCTCTAGCCAAAATATGTTTTTGTGTCTACACCCAGATCAAGGATGTGCCACAACACGGAGATATGGTGTTTGGTAATACAGATTTTGTAGGTCAAGAAAAAGCCTCACTGTAGAATAAATATATCTAAGGCTGCATTACTATTTGAAATAGATAGAAAAGTCATGCCAAATGTCTTTTAAAGTGTCTTCTTTTTCCCTCCTTTCATTTTGCATCTGCAGTGACCCACATGTCCTCACTTAATTGGCGTGTAGATCAGATTCTTAGTTCCAGTATTGTGAAGCAAGTGAATGAACCTCTTAGCCTTAATCTGACTTTGTCAGATGGAGGGTGCAACCAGCCTCTTACCATGACTGTTTCTGCCTCCAAACTCAGTGTCCTTATAACAGGTGAGAAAGACAATCACCTTAATATATGTGGACATTTAGGGGCAGATTTACTATTGGCCGAATTCGAGGGTTAAAAAACCCTCGAATTCGACCATGTGAATAGCTGGGGAATAAAAATGCTTCGAATATCGAATTCAAAGGATTTTACTGCAATTCCATTGGTCAAACGATCGGTCGATAAAAATGTTCGAATCGATTCGAACGATTTTAAACATTCGATCGAATATTTTTATTCAATCAAAAATAATTAAACCCAATTCGGTATCTTTGATCTGGAAAACTAGACAGCGAATAAAAATTTAAAGGGGAAGTACTTCGACTGTCGAATATTCGAATAGATTTTTATTCGACTCATTCGATTAGATCGAATTTTCAAAATTCACTGGTCGAAGTGGTCTTCAAAAACATTCGAAAATTAGTATATTTTTGAAAATTCGATTGAACTTCGAATCCTTCAGGTTAATTTAAGTGGAAGCTGTGTTAATGATATGGTATTATGTTATTATAAACAGAAATATGTAATATGTAAATATGCATTTTATTGCAGAACTCAAGCAGGCTCTTGAGATGATGAATGTCCTGAATTAAGACCTGATCAGTGGCACAGCCAATATTGTGGGTTGCAATCAACAGCTGAAGAAAAAGCTGCAGCAAGAAAGGCATCAACTAATGTATTTTTGCTGGACAAAGCAAAATATATAGAGAAGCATTCCGAAACAAGCTCAGTACAAGGTGAACTGTAACTGTCCCTGCTGTTATGCCATTTTTTGTAAAGGGACATTGTACCTGCTAGTCAGGTCTTTTCCATTTAGAAAATGCTTTGTTCCAGAGGTATTCATTTTTTAAACTTTTGTGTGTTTTT
>CM044435.1:86968165-86983627 GCA_024363595.1 Xenopus borealis | reverse complement strand
AAAAAACATTTTTTTCCATGACAGTATCCCTTTAAGGGGCAGATTTATTATGGGTCAAATAGTGAATTTGAATCTTCAAATTTATTTTTGGTCAAAACTCTCAAATCTGAATTGTAAATTATCCAAACTCTTTCCAAATTTTAATTTGAATTTCGAGATTTCTCATACCTCTACCCTGGGAATGGCAGAGGTCCAGTGACCCATTTGAAGATATTAATAGCCTTTGTGACATTCAAGGTTTCAGAGAAAAAACTAAATTCTAGTTTAGTGAAATTCTACTTGAATTCGATTAGAGTTTTTGGTTTGATAATATTAGTCTGAATTGTAGATATTCAATTTTTTTCTTAAATAACCTCCCAATTGGAATTTCAAGTATATTAAAAAAAACTCACATGAATTCGTAATTTGACCTTTGATAAATGGGCCTCTAAATGTGACCCTAATTCACAAATTCAGAGACATTTGAGAGCACAGAAATAGACATTCTGAAAGCAAATGTGCCTTCTATTTGTCAGTACATGCATAATTAAACATTCAGTTATTTTGCTATCAATTATGATCATCATAAAGGAGATCAACAACAAAATATCTAAACATAAACAGTATCAGGGCTACTTCTTTCATGAATCAAGTTGAAGTTTAAGGGGCAGATTTATCATGGTTTTAGGGGCAGATTTATCAAGGGTCAAATTTTGAGGTGATGAGAGTTTTTTTTTTAAACTCCCATCAACTCGAAATTCAAATTAAAAAAAGACCAACTGAAATTTATTTTTAAAAAATCAATTTTTTTAACTTTGAGTGAATAGGCTGTATTCAATCGTTCATATCAAATTTATATTTCAAAGTCCACCAAATGGCTCCAAATAGGTTCTAGGAGGTCCCCCATAGGCTAAAACAGTGATTCAGCAGGTTTTAGATGGCGAATAGTTGACGTTGATTTTTTAAAGAGACAGTACATGATAAATTTCGATATTCAATTTTTTTCAAATCAAATTTGGACTATTCCCTTGTCGAAGTACACTAAAATTAGCTCAAAATTCGATTTTCAACTCAACCCTTGATAAATCTTCCCGTTAGTGTACTTCGACTAGGGAATAGTCCAAATTCGATTCCAATTTTAAAAAATTTCAAAAATTTGAATATCAAAAGTTTAAACTTTAAAAACGCCCATCACCTCAGAATTAGACCCTTGATAAATCTGCCTTTTAGAGTCAACATTTAATTCTTAAACTGGAGATTTGCATTTGCTACTTAGCCTAGCAACTAAAGTTGCTTGAAGTTGCAAGAATTAATACAGATAAATGGCTGTTTGGTCAGCGAGCTTACGTGTTAACATTGTAGTTGGAAAGATGCATGCTAGAAAGGATAAGTGCTTAGCTGTGGTCACTCTTTAAATCGTTTATTTAGGTGAGTGACTTCATCAAGAAAGTCTGCCCATGCAAAAACAGCACATCATACATACATACATATATAAATCTAACCAAATATTTTGCCGTTCTGCCCTTACAGACGCACTCTTATGAAATATCACAATAGTAACATCCCACAGAAGGACAAGACTGCAGCACACAGAACCAGTTCTTCTCTTACACAGGCGCCGCAATCATGCTCCATTATCTGAACATTTGGATCAAATTTGAAACCACAGAAGTTTCAAATCAATACTTTATTTGCTGGTTGGGAACAAATATCAGCCTGTCTGTTATACTCATGGGTTCAATGGGTTATATTTAAATTCGGGAAACGTCAGCAAACATTTTACTCAAATTCAGTACAGTTTGTTTTGGTTTTTTTCATTCATCCTTTTCTCCATGTAGTGTGTTACTTGTCCAACACACCTTATGTACTAGGGCAAGTATACAAAGAAGTCTATATAACATTTTGCAATCAGTTCCATACAAACTTACACCGCCATTAACTTTTGTGAGAGAATATCTCAGGGAAAGAAATGTTTTCTCTTTAGAGTCTGAAAACTCTTAGATCTGTCCATCCAAGGGACATGTACCCTACTATACATTAAAAATTAGGAATGCTCCAATGAGCACTTTAACCATTTTTTTTAAATGATTTCTCTACTGTTCGGCTCAGGACAATA
Organism: Xenopus borealis; assembly: GCA_024363595.1. Classification (NCBI taxonomy): domain Eukaryota; kingdom Metazoa; phylum Chordata; class Amphibia; order Anura; family Pipidae; genus Xenopus; species Xenopus borealis. The sequence continues at coordinate 86,981,532 of CM044435.1, read as the reverse complement.
TAACGAATGCTTATTTTAGCAAAGCAAGTGTGTCTCTTGATGCTTCCCTTCTCAGTTCCAGATATTTATCAGAGGTTGAGTCTGTGAGGTTTTTAATATCTCGAATAAACTCAAAACTTGATCGTTTGCTTATTTATGAAATAAAAACCAATGTAAAAAAATTTTTAATCAAACCATTTTAGCTGGAGTATTTACGTATTCAAGCTATTTCCAGCTTCCAGATGTAATATATCTAAAATAATTTGAGGGGTTTTTTTTTTGGTTTTTTTAAACCCTGCAAAATTCATGTTTTTTTTATCCTAAGCATTTGAGTTTTTACTGAAAACTATTTAAAAAAAAAAAACCTTTGATAAAAAAAAAAAACCCTTCAGGCGACTGGAGCAAACCAAATAGATAAGCAGCAAGAGACACTTCCTGCTTCAGTAAAATAAGGTTTTGCTGCCTAAATGGGCCAAACAGCAAAACATTTAACATTCTGTTTACTGAAGGCTGGGCCATTCACAATATTTTATTAAAACGTTTTTATAAATAGACTTCTACTGCATATTTTTATAAAATGTAATGATTTTTATTTTAATGATTTGTTACACTTCTGGAAGCTACCCTGCTTGTTCTTGAACCTTTTTCATGTAGTTTAACTGCTTTGGCTCCTGTCGCTGTATGTTTTAACCTCTTCTCTGCTGTGACTTTAATCTTGCCATGCCACGCGTTACCCATAAACACACACTTTTGGCATAATAGACAAAAGCCAGAAATATAGCATTTATGGCACCAGCAGGCAATTTCTTGTCTTCTGCCATTTATATGATTTAATGGCAGGCAACCTCTGCATTGTTGAACAGTGTCTGCCAGTTTCCAACTGCTGCAGCCCTGGGAATTCTGGGAAAAGTGGTTCAACAACAAAGGAGAATTCAACCCTACATTTAAAAATAACCCTACCTCCGATTCCCACCAAGACCCACCAGCCTAAGTGATACCTCGGGCAAATGCCCAAGTCCATACTAACCCCTCTGTGCAGCTTCAGGCATTGGACTTCACAGGCACCAACTTCAGCTGCTTTGGTAATCTTTGGAATGAGACCAGCATTTTGGCACAGTGGGGGCAATCTTCCGTTTCACAACAACTAATCATGCTCCAAAAATTGGCAAAGCACTGGTCTCATTCCAAGGATTACCAAAGCAGCTGAAGATGGTGTCCGATGCCTAAACCTACACAAAGTGGTAAGTAATACATTAGGGGCATTTGCCTAGGGTATCGCTTAGGATGGGGGTAGGAGGGAGGATTTTTTTTATTTTTTTCTTAATGTAGGGTTGAATTCTCCTTTAAAGTCTGCATCATTTTTGTCTATTCTACAGTTAAAATGCAACTGACCTGTATGTTGACTGTAACGAGAGTCAGAAGGGTCCAGACACTGGAGCAATATTAAGTCACTAGGGCTCATTTAGTAACTTGGCAACCCATAGCAACCAAATTAGCATTTAGCAGTCTACTAGAAGTAGAAATGTGAAAAATGTTGCCACATGGAAATGAGCTCTACTACATATGATAGAATTGTTACCGTCTTTATTTATTATAGCTATTTCTTTAAATTAGAATGTTGCCTTCTAGACTATTTACTCACTGCCACTATCTTTGCCAAGGATAGAATGTTGCTAACAAATTTAATCACAAATAATGTTTAAGATTGTCTTTCCCTATGTTACTTCTATTAAAACTATTCATATTCATTAGTGTTGTCCTTATTTCCGAGGATATGGTGCACATGCCAGCCACAGTGTGTCAAAGATACATGGTATTTTAACAGTTTAACAGGCTTGTAACAAAATCAACATCCGCTTATTAATTGTGCAAAAGCCTAAAAAACAGCATATATTAATATAACCAGTGTGTGGGTCTGGAGGGTTGAGAGTAGGCCACTACACTGAACTGTTGCCATTGCAATAGCAATGAAGTAGCTATCAACACAGACATTTTGCTTAGTTATGAGATTTGCATATAGACATGTTTTCTCAATTCATATATTTCCAGGTTATGGCATAGGGGTCATTTTCATAGTTTGTTTTATTTGGCCCTTATGGGCCACATCCCATTAAAAGAAGTATAATGCCGTGCAACTATAGTAACCCAAAAATAGCACAGTATCACTCGAAGCATTTATCACCATTTTTAGTAAAATGGTATTGTATGCTCAAATGGAAAAGGCAGGATATTTCAAAGATGGCCACGACCTGGACAAACCTGCAAAAGCCAAGCTTTCTAAGACATGGTTATACATGTATTCTAATAGAAGTATGGACCTGCTTCAGGTGAATTGAAGTGTAAACAAGAATATCACATTCTTCCAGTGCTTACCTCTTACACAGTGTGACTGTTATAGGGAAGTGGCGGCATACCTGACCATGAACAGCCAATGGAATATTTTATATTTTATGCAACCACTGTATGGACACTATATTAAAGAAACTAACACCAAAAACTAAGTGTTTTAAAGTAACTACATTATAATATAGTGATGCCCCGCACTGCTACAACTGGCGTGTTTTCTTTAGAAACACTACTTTAGTTATATAGTAGTATATAAATAACCTGCTGTGCAGACATGTGGCAGCCATTGAAAGTAGAAAATGCTCAGGTTGCATAGCAGATAACAGATAAGCTTTATAGAATAGGTGTTCTACAGAGCTTATATGTAATCCACTATTTAACTTGTGACATTTAGTCGTATTTCATTTGCCCCCAATAACTACACAGTACAGGACAGTAAGCAATCATGTTTCAGTGTTACTGTTCCTTGAACAAAGTTTGTGCTCGTATTAGATTTCCTACATCTTTTTTTTTTTCAAAGGCGCCATCATACATTTTACCATGCAAAACGTTTTCATTAAATCATTTTAGAATAACCAAAGGCGTGAGTATGGATGAGAGGCCTAAAACATTTTTGCTAGGACACCAGGAACCATTATGATTTTCAAAAGGTATTTCCAGATTAAAACAAATGACAACTGTAAATTTACTTTATTTTGTTTCTCTGGTCTTCAAAAAATAGAAAATGAGCAAAATCTACTGTGAACATATAGGAGGGTCATTTTAAATCCATAAGAACCCTGTGCAGAACAGACATTAAAAATAAGACAATACATCAGATCTAGATTTACAGAAAGTACCTTAAATTTACAAATGTGAGGATTCATGACAGAGCTATTACCACAGAATCACCAAGAATAATTTTGATTTGACCTGTGTGTACAGTGCATGCTAGAGTTGGCAGGAAATAACTTAGGCACCACACAGTGATGTAAAACCTTGATAGGCTTGTTACCTTGAAATGTATTTTTACAGAACCTCCCCAATTCTGTCCCTGCTCTGAATAACCTACTTCTCAGAATAAACTATTGCCAGCATATCATGCTCAAGAGCCCCACATTGTGATGTCAACACTGAAATCCCCACTTTGTGTAGTGTTAAAGTTTTCCATGCTCCAGATATTGTCAACATATTCAGAACCTCCAAAACCCACATTTAGATGCAATAGACTGATTAATGACAAAAAAAAAACTGGGAATATTTAATTCTACTGTGAAGTGAAGTCATATCAAAAATTATTTAGTCAAACACTAGGTTGCTATATTACATTTTAAAAGATTCTGCTCCATCAAAAAGGCTAAAATGAGGCCATCAATCAAATTTCATGTAATAGATGTCTTGTTTTACTTCCCGTGGGCCTATATCTGAGGAAATATGTTCTGTGAATGGATTTGGATTGGATTATAATTTATGACACAAGAGGGATTCTAGTGAAGATGTATCAAATTTTATTCTTCTGGTGCCCAGCAACAGAAATAAGTTGGATCCACCAACAGAAAGTGCTACAATTACAATGGAAATCCCAGGTTTGACTTTGTGCTAGTCAGACAGGCAGCCAATTGGCAATTCCACGTGGCAGATGAAGTGATATAATCGACATCCAAAACTTGTAGGCAACATGCGCATAGCAAAGAACAACGCTCTGGTTTGCTCCAGAGAGTCCTTGTTGTCTGACTCCATGTTTTGCTCAGGTACCCTTAGTCAGTTCAAATTAAGGCTGGAAGAAAAAATAAAAGCAAATAGTTATACTTACTGCAATCAGTTTCCTGGTCTCCTTGCAGGGAAGACTTTACTAACAGGTCAATAGCAGCTCACCAGGACTTTCAACCTATGCTTTAAATTTTAAGCAAGCATTTGTTACTAGTCTATATAACTAAGTTGGATAATGAAATAGGTGGAAAACTTAGTGAATGCTGCCATGGAATGTCAACAAGAGACAGAAAGTATCTTATTACTATTATTAACAAGTACTTCCAAAACAACAACATATTCTGTACCATTATACAATAGAATGGTGTATAAAACATCATACAAATTACATACAAATAATGATGGTGAATGAGACAGAGGTGTAGTTAACATATCTACCAATTTGACTAGTTACCCACAGCAGCAAGTAAGTCACCAATAAATTTCCAAAGCACCATGAAAGGGAGGGAGACAAATTACAGTTGTAATATGCTGGCGCCAACCAATTAGGACAGGCTTTCAACCCCCAAAAGTTGCATATGCTTCTGATATTATAGGCTTTTATTAACCCCACACACCCCCACACACAGGCCCGGACTGGCAATCTGTGGGTTCTGGCAAATGCCAGAGGGGCTCCTATAAGGTGCCATAGAAATGTAGTATTTAGTGGGCTGGTGGGAGCTGTTTGGGCCTCTGTGTGGGCTGATTGGGCCCCTGTGTACCTGAAATGCCAGGGCCTATTGGGACTCGGTCCAGGCCTGCCCACACACACTGAATTACAAATGTTCAGATCTCTGCCATAGTTTATCTTCCAAAGAATAAAAGGAATATTCAATTTACTTATAACTTTTAAAGGGAAATCAAATGAAGATACTTATTTTGACGGTACTGGTGCTTTCATCGAATACAATATTTCAGTGGTTGAAGGGTTACAACAAAACCTACATGATTCCAGTTCACTTTATACCGACAGAGTGAACAGAGAACTTTATTTAATCATCAGCATTTCCAAAGCCACTGGAGCTAAACAACCTGGTAGCTTTGCAGTCATGACAGACATGCTCTGGTCCAGTTTGCCTCAACGCTATAGCCTCCTCCACCAAAGGGAAACCCCTTTGTTTATCAACCCTTTTTGCCACCTACTTCAAGACTCGGCACATTAGGGGCTGAACTACAGGAGACAGTTGTGTTCAACAGACTGGTTCTCAAAATCTCTTCATGCAACTGTATGAGATTGCAATGATTGCAGACCAGGCCAGAGTCAAAGGACATTATTTCCTTTGTGATTGGTCTTACTTCAAGAATGTCTGAATGCAGATATGATACCTCTGCCCCTAATGAAAAGTCTGTTTCTAAAACTAGTTAACCTAAACAAGATGCACCAATTGTAATTGCCCCAGAGCCTTTCACCACTAACAACCCAGTTCTCGGACCACCCTCTATAGTGAAACCATCATCTTGTGAGGATTATGGTGTACTCTTAGTAGCTTTAGGAGAAGAAAAAGGGCAATAAGGGCTCACTTGACCACTTAAATAGAGACATTAGGCTTAAAATGCAGACACTGATGAACTTGTTGTTTGAAATCTGTTACTATCAAGTTTTACTGCTTTTGCAACAGAAAGTGCATTATCTTTCGGTCTGCAAAAGAAAAAAAAAGCCCCCTAAGAAACTAAAGATCAAGACTGCTTTTCTTTTTTCTAGCAGTTGCTTTGGAGCAATTCAACTACCTATATATTCCTCTAAAAAAAATGCGTCAGTGAAAAGAAATAGGATTGTCCCATGGACAGATGGGTGGTATCATTTTGCCATCATGTGTGACTAGGAGCTAGAAATCCATTGCTGTCAGAATCAAAATCATTGTATGTAAGCAAAATTAAGTCAAATTTGTTGTAATGCCTTCCAAGCAACATATTTTGATTGACCCAAGATTGCCTAAGACACTGTATAATTTGTAAAACTGGTGAAACACACACACACATTAATATATATAATATATTTAATTCAAACATTTGATGGATCATACTAAATTTTATTTAGACAAGAAAAAATATATACCTGTTCTATAGATGCTCGAAATGCTTGGTTATCCATTTCAAAATGTCGACTCTGCCTATCAAGATCTGGACGTCTTTGAATGGTGGCCTTTTTTCTGTGCCCAAGCATTCTGGTCTTAAAACACTATAGTGTATAGATCAGATGCATAAATTAGCAGATTTTTTTCTGTAGAGGTTAGGTTTCAATATTATAAATATGTAGATAAATGTTGGCACATGAAAGGGTGCAGAAATGTGCTTTTTAGGGCGCCATTCACTTAGCACTTGCTCCTATTCAAAAGGCAGTACAACATTTGCTCTGCATCGGGTACAAAGCTAATACTCATTCAGTAATAAAAGATAATGGGTATTTATTTAATTTGGACCCATACCTTAAGTCAACTAAAAAACATTTTCACATTAAATAAACCCAATAGGATTTTGTTGCTATCGATATGGATTCATGCAGCTTAGTTATAATCAATTACAAGGTATGGTTTTATTATTACAGAGAAAAGGGACATTTTAAAAAATAGAATAATTTGCTTAAAATAGACTGTATGGGAGATGACCTTCTGTAATTCGTAGCTTTCAGGATAGCAGGTTTCTGTATAAGGGACCTGATACTTGTATTAGAATTGTACACAAAAAGTCATTTGGGAAAGTACAGTACTTGATATAATGTACTTGTACATAGTGAAGTCTATTTCTCCTGACCATATCCTGCAGCATCTTTGTTGGGCAATAGAATTCAAACTGACAATGTTAATGAACTTTAGAAAAAGAATCCCTAAATACTTAATAAACTAACTTAAGGACACTTATGGACTGCCAACTATCAAACTGCTAGCAAAAAATGTTTTAGTTTTGCAACTTTGCAGTTCTATCAAGCCTTCTAATTAGAGGAACACAAAAATGTTTTAATGCTTATAACAGCTACAATAATATTAGGCAAGGCTTTCTTCCCCTTGCATTTTTTTAAAAGTTCCCCATAGAAGAAAGGTGAAAAGTCAACAGCAGTTTCAATTTCTCTGTACACTGAATCAGAAGCTGTCCAAAGGAATAGAAACATACATACAAAAGCTTAGGTTCTTTAGTTTTATCGGTAAAGAAAAAAATCAAGGGAAAGTAAGACTTACCTAACAGAGCTATTTTGAGGGGAAATAAGTATTAAAAAACAATTGGTGTCCCTTTAATAAAGAGGCTTCAAGACAAAAAAAACACTTAATGATTTTCATGATTTTTATGATGTAGTTTTTATTTCTAAATTATACGGTTTACTGCAAATAATTCATTCTACCGTGTAAAATGTAATTCCTGAAACAGCAAGTGCATTTTTTTAGTTGTACTATTGGTGAGTAGGCACCATCTCAGGTAATTTTGCCTGGTCATGTGCTTTCGGAGAACACCAGCACTTTGGGATGGAAGGATGTTTCTCCTACTCAATGTAACTGAATGTGCTGAAGTGAGACCTGCATTTTACTGTTGAGTGCTGTTCTTATATCTACCAGGCAGCAGTTATCTTGTGTTAGTGAGCTAGGGAGGTAACCTTCCCATTGTTCTGTTAGGCTGCTGGGGGGGGGGTGATATCACTCCAACAGTAAAGAGTGACTGCAGATTATCAGAGCACAAGTCACGTGACTGGGGGCAGCTTGGAAACTGACAATATAGTTACATAGTTAAATTCTGTTGAAAAAAGACAAAGTCCATCAAGTTCAACCCCTCCAAATTAAAACCCAGCATGCACACACACCATGTCAGATTTCAAAATTAAATATAAAAAAATCTGTTTGCTCTTTTGAGAAATGGATTTCAGTGCAGATGTCTACTGAAATGGCACTATTAACTGATGCATTTTGAAAAAAATTTCCCATAACAGTATCCCTTTCAAATAAGTGAAATAAGTGAAATGAGCAGAAGGAGATAAATGCATACCACAAAGGCCAAGGTGGGAAATATCAAGATGCTGAGCCCACACATCACTATTATAGCCACTCCAAAACCTGGAAAACTTGGGTATTCAAAGTGAGGACCAGGGCTAGAATCTGGAAATAGACAAATGAAATAAGGATAATAACCATTCTCATATGAATAGCAGAAGATAAAGGGGGGGGGGAGATGGTGAGGAAATTCTAAAATTACACACACAACTAAAGGGGAAAAAAATGAAACCTAGCAGAAAAATTAAATATTCAGTGGGAATGCATGAACAACAAACTGGAAGGGAATCCATTACCCAGAGCTCAGGGAGTGCTGTAATAACCATATAATCATCCTTTATTTATAACATCATGGATGACTGTTTGGATAGCCTTTATACTTGAATATCCTATTTTATAAAGGTGTCTATATAAATGTTATTTCAGCACTGGCTTCTGAGGAAGTGACCAACAGGCAGGGGAGAGCACAGCTGGACGCATTTCGTGACTGCCTTATTTGTCCATAAAATTATTTTATTGGAACATTTAATAAACTTGGATTTTATTATACACACTCGTTTTATCCAGCAATATGGTGAGCTTTGGGGTGCGCATCTAATTGTCTAATGCATGAGAGGAATACAGCATAAAATTGGCACCAACCTCCAATTTGCACAGAGTTGGCATCCACCTTGAAGGAAGAGGACCCCAAAATTCCATCAGAATTGAGAGATGAGAGAAAAGCACGAAGGACTTCCCTACTTCCAGGGGCTGGCAGCTGATAAACCACTTCACCTTTAAAGAGCAGAGACCCTCTCCTAACAAAACCAGATTGGTTTCAGTTCAGGCATACTTAATGGTATTTGATTTTTCCTATTGCAAGAGCCATGGTACGTATGTCATTCAAGTCATGTATCCACTGCCTAAGCTTTCTGATGACACAGGGGGCATTGTCTCCACTTGCATATTAGCATCTTATACTGCAGCCCTTTCACTCAAACAGGAAGGATAATTAATAGGACACATGATACAATACTTGTACTGTCACATTATCAACCAGAAAACATTCATTAGAATATTTTCACTTTTGTATGTACCAGGACAAGTGCTGTGGCACATTTGCCATTCAAGTGAATATAAGGCAGAAATGGAGCAACTGCATCATAATAACAGAAAGCAACTCCTTGAAAGATGCTTAGCTCATACTGTACATCATTTCATTTAAAACATCTGCTTATCCCCTGTCCGCATCCCCTGTCGTGTTTCAGCTCTATCGAAGAACGATTGGGCACTGGATACAACTGTTGAGAAGTGGCTCTATAAGTGGTCATTAAAACTGTCAATTTATCGAGTATAAAATCTTCAGAAATAGTGTTTAGATATGGCAGTGTTAATTTGTATTAGTAGCCATGGCACTTCAATGTGTCTTTGCCGACACTGCACTTAACCACTAGCTTTTACTCCTGGCATTTTTATACAAGATTTTTCAAGATTAGAAACTCACATTATTTCACGGATGATCACTTGAAGTGGATTAGTGTAACTCAGTGCAGACAAAACCTAAAAAGATTATCCAGATTATAAATCTACCAGCATCAATGGAAAAAAAAAATCTTTTAAATTTGTTTACCCTAAACTCACCACAGCAGAGAGCTCTTTGCTGAGATCCTGGAATTCGGACGATGACAAGTCTAACATGTTGATCACAAACTGCCTGTTTGTGATCTGAAAACGTAGAGGGAAAACACGAAGTTCCATGTGGTAACCTTTAAAAAGCATTTTATTGAAACAAAAATATAGAAGTTAGAATATTTTAAAAATGCTTATTTACAAAATTACTAAGCTCATTCAGTCATCACATCGGGAGTATAGGTGTGTAAGGGGGTGTAAAGTGATGAGGGTTATGTGCGGGAATGTTGTAATTTTTGTTGCATGACAAAATGTGCATGTATGTAAAATGTATATTTGTTTGTGTGTTGGATGTCAATTATGGGAATCACCATTAGATGGCAGAATGTAATTTTAAGTGTAGTTTTTACCACCAGAGGCCACTGTGGGATAGAGAAGGGTATAAAACAGGGGTGTCAAACTTCATGCAACGAGGGCCAGATATGGTGAGGTGAAAATGAGCGGGGGCCGACCATTCAGTCTGACATTCTTTGAACCATTAACTGTTAGGAGATGGATGCGTACACGGCATTTAGCAAGTGGAGAAGTGGAGTCTGTAGGACTTATTCTCCACATCACATTTAAAGGAAAACTATACCCCCCGAACAATGTAGGTAAAAAGATATTGCATAAAACAACTTATATGTAAAACCCTGCTTCATGTAAATAAACCATTTTCATAATAATACACTTTTTTAGTAGCATGTGCCATTGGGTAATCAGAAATCGAAAATTGCCATTTTAAAAAATAAGGACAGCCTCCTGGGATTGTATGATTCAATGGCGCACACAAACATACCAAACAAACTATAAAGTTACCGTATTTGCTGGCGTATAAGACGACTTTTTGCCCCAGAAAAATATGCCCTGAAGTGGGGGGTCGTCTTATACGCCAGGTACTACTTACTTACCTCATCCGACGCCAATCGCGATCTGCCCCCGCTGCTCCAGCCGCACTTCCTGGTTGTGACGTCAGAAGTCTCGCGAGACGCGCAACCAGGCAGCAGTGAGTTCAGCGAAAAGAGCGCGGGGAGCAAACAGGACGTAGAAGGTAGAAGGGGAGTTTGAGCAGCAAGATGTACAAGGTAGGGCTAAGCACCTAACTGGGACACAGGGAAACATGGACACAGTGACACAGAAGCACAGAAGGCGGTCGAAAAGCAGCAAGCAGGGACACAGAAGGGGGGCTGACAGCAACAGTGACACAGAAGGAGGGCCAACAGCAGCAAGCAGGGCACAGACGGTGTGCAGAAGGTGTGCGGAAGAGGGGGTAGTCTTATACAGTGAGTATATAACAAATAGTACATTTTAAGTGGAAATGTTGGGGGGTCGTCTTATACGCCCAGTCTTATACGCCGGCAAATACGGTAGGTCACATGAGCCAAACAGACAGAGTTCTGTCTTTTGCTTCCACACTTCTTGCTGTTACAGTTAGAGTTTAAATATTTCTGGTCAGGCGATCTGAGGCAGCACACAGTCCAAAGGGCAATATTTACTTAAAGGAAAACTATACCCCGAAAATGAATTTTTGAGCAACAGATAGTTTATATCAAATCAAGTGACATATTAAATAATCTTACCTACCTGGTATATATATTTAAGTAAATATTGCCCTTTTACAGCTCTTGCCTTGAACCACCATTTCATGATGGTCTGTGTGCTGCCTCATAGATCACCTGACCAGAAATATTTAAACTCTAACTGTAAAGGGAAGAAGTGTTGAAGCAAAAGACAGAACTCTGTCTGTTAATTGGCTTGTGTGAACTAACTTTATAGTTTGTTTGGTATGTTTGTGTGCACTGTTGGATCCTAGGATCCCAGGAGGCTGTCCTTATTTTTTAAAATGGCTATTTTCTATTTATGATTACCCAATGGCACATGCTACTAAAAAAAGTGTATTATTATGAAAACGGTTTATTTACATGAAGCAGGGTTTTACATATGAGTAGTTTTATGCAGTATCTGTTTATAGAGACCTACATTGTTCGGGGGTATAGTTTTCCTTTAAATATATATACCAGGTTGGTAAGATTCTTTAATATGTCACTTAATTTGATATAAACTGTTGCGCAAGTATTCATTTACGGGGTATAGTTTTCCTTGAAACAAGGAATCACTTAGCCATAGCAGTAGTATTTGGGAACATTAGTGAAATTATCTGCCACTTGGTCTATACTGCTGCCTATGTGCTGTGCCATCATGAAATTAATAATAATACAGCCCACCAGCATAGTGCGATCAGGAATTTGGTAGGCAAGACAATAGGTGTGTACTGGAAAGTAGTGACATGCCACTCTTGCAAGCTGTGAAGACCCAAAATAGTAGAAAGGATAAGTTAGAACAGAAAAGATCCAAAAGTGAGTGAGCACTAGGTGCACAAGATAGTGAGGATATTTAGTAAGGGCAGCTGTGGCCCCAAGGAGGAAGTGGAATTAGTTATCTACAGGCACCAAGGAACCAATGACAGTTTAGGACTAAGTAGGAAGGACACCAAGGCTTCAGGACAGGATTTAGATAAAAAGGGCCTAACCTGGAAGAGTGGAAAGGCATCACCCTGAAGGTATCTGACCATTATTGGAGTGCGCTGGGTTATGGGTGGAAGCATATACCGGACCACTAGACAGTTAGGTGGCATCTAAAGTCCCAAGGAAGGTGTGCCTACTTCAAGAAAACTGGTTGAACATGAACAGATGTGTAATTGCTGTGCTTCAAGAAGGAAACACTGGTGTGTGTAATGTGTGCCGCAATGAAAAGCCTCTGATTTGTGTTGTAAATAACATCTGCTGGTTGGCTGTCATCCTGGCCCAGTGTGGGGAGTTCCTGCTGTGACCCTGGGTAGTAGGACAGGTGGTGTTGGTCCAGGAATACTTCCCCTTTAAAACTGGAAATCCCTCCCACATGTATACTTACCATCTACAGTTATGGAGCAGAGATCCACAGATTTATTTCCAAGGGCCACAAGTGTTTGCAGCAAAGATTGTACGTCAGTGTTGGTTTTGCTGTTTAGGTACAGGTTTCCTCTCACTTCAAGGTCACCACGCAAGTCTCTTTTAAAATATAAATCATGTCACTGTGCCCTCATTTCTTAAACAAGAAAACATTTAACTACTCTGTAGAGTTTGGCTAGAATATAAAATGTGATTTAAAGTCATTTTTCAATATACATTTTAAAAAAAGCAAATGGCATTATTTGCAAACTTAATTGCAGAATTTGACTGCATTCTAGTTTATGCACTGCTGTTTTTGACCCTTGAAATAGTGTAGCAAAAGCCAGCTGATTCATGGACCTGCAAAGAAGCACGTAAGGCACTGTGAACAGGAGGTGTGTGGTCTGCTACATATTGGAATATAATTAAAGGATTTAACCACTATTCAATGTATTATGACACTTTGGGCATTATTTACTAAAATGTATATATTTAAAAAAAAAAACCATGACCAAACACCGATGTCTGATTTATCTTATATATTCATTTAAAATACTCTAATCAGATTGCGGAAAAACTATGAAATTAACCAAAAACCCAGATCTCTAATTTTTTTTTTTAATTGCGCTCCCTCCCCCGAATCACTTGAATTTTTTTCGAGTTTTTACCTGAAAAACATTTCAGGTTTTTTTACCACAAACATTTCAAATTGAGATAGGTGCCTCTCCCATTGACTTATACGGACCTCAAAGTCCGAGATGGCAGA
>CM044435.1:86903281-86929854 GCA_024363595.1 Xenopus borealis | reverse complement strand
TTGTTCACCTGTTCACACTTTATACAAAATGCTAATGGGGCACAAGCACAGTTTTTAAAGTGCTGGGGGAGGGTGGTGCTGTGTTATCCACAGGGGAGGAGGATTTAAGGGTATATTTTAATATGACAACTTTAATCACATATGAGTGATATTGCTGCAATGAACACCAACTGTTTGTTTTTTTGGTGTGCTACCACCATTAATGTGGACATGGTCTTGCAGTAACATGGGTGTGGTTTAAAAACAGAGAGCAACCAACAATGGCTACCATTACTGATCCTCCGCCATGTAGGCCAGAAAAACTCCAGCCCTCGGTACTACAGAAGTTGGACATCACTCAGTGCCGTTTCTGGGGCTGCTGCCGTCCCACGCTTAAAAATCAGCGTCGGAGTGGATCAAAATGGGGCGTTATTGCTAGTGCATTGAGCACAATTGCGCTCTCTGCACTAGCGGCTAAAAAAGTTAAAAAGTTACAAGAGGCAGCTTTTTGCCACCCCTTTTAACTGGCTGCTCCAAGCTGCCTGAGGCAAGGTTCTCACATTGCCTCATGGCAGGAGCGGCAGTGACATCACAGCACTGCAGTATGGATCTCAATGATGTATTAGCAATGGATTATGCTGGATATATAGTTAATATAGTACCCCCTACTGTAAAATAAGGATTTTCTTTCCATCCTCCAGGCAGCACATACCTATGGATAAGCTCTGGACCAATCTTCTGGCAGGACAGAAAATCAACATCCAATTAAACACCCTATAATACACCCCCCCTTAATACCTCCCAGCAATGTTTTTTTTTCTGTCCTGTTTCCAGGTAGGAAGATAAAGGGACTGAAAAGTCTGAAGAGCCAGACTCTGAGGAGTCTGAAGGCCGTATGGGTGACTACCTCAGGGTGGGTGACTCAGGGGGAAATAGGAGCCCTTCCCTTAGGCTTACCGGGTGCCTGTCTTGCAGCTTCTGTATCCCAGTGTGGCTGGAGCGGCACGAGTAATCCCTGGCTCCTAAAGCTGTCCTGCTAGCATGCACTGGCGAAAAAGCACTGGGGAAAAAAACGCTGGCAAAAAAGGGCATGAAAAAAAACGGAGGGTGAGTACTAAGACAGCTTTATCCATTTGTAGGTGCTAATTGCCTAACACTTAGGCTATTTATTCCTCTCTGGAACACGCTCACACTGTTGCTTGTTCCTGCGGTCCAGGCTGCCAGGCTGCAGTTAGTTGTAAGGCTGCATAAGGTACTAAGGGCAGATTTACTAAATTCACATTAATTCACATGAAGGATTCGAATATTCGATCGAATTTTCAAAATTTTTCAAAAAGATTCTAAATCGAATTTCGAATATGCAAATTAGGCAAATTCGACCATTGAATTGAATGATTCGAATATTCAAATTTAATTTTATTTGAATATTCGAAAATTCGATGGTCGAATACTTCCCCTTTAAATTTAAATTCGATCACCTACTTCGCCAGATTAAACCTAACGAAATGGGGATCATTCCCTAAGATCGAATAAGAAAAATTTGATCAATCGTTTGAAAATTCTATTCGAATTCAATCGAATTTCCCTATTTGATCATTCGATCGATCGAATTGTGCTAAAAAAAATTTGAATTCGATGTTCGAATTCGAATTTTTTAAATTCCCCACTATTCCCCCACTATTCCCTGGTCTAATTTTAAAAAAATGTTGGCATTCGAAACCTTGTGTAGCCTTGTTATTCAGCCATATCGTGTTTGGTGGGTGTTGAATAGGAGTTATTTAATTGTCCTCTCTCCTTGATTTATTCTAGATGTCTAACTCTGCTAGAATGTCCGGCAAAAGAAAAAGAAAGGCAAAGCATGTTAATTCCTCACAGTGTGAACAACCATTGCCGGATAATTATAATCACTCTAAGGGGTAAATTTATCAAAGAGTAAAGTTCCGTCACTAGAGGGAAAAACCGCCGCTCTCCTATGGAATTTTGAAAGGCCTATTCATCAATGGGTGAAGTGAAAGTTCACCCTTTGATAAATACGCCTTTAAAAATCCCATAGAAATGAATGTAGAGTGGAGGAATTTCCCTCTAGTGTTGGAACTTCACTCTTAACTTCACTCTTTGATGAATATACCCCTTTAACTTCTAAGGGGTATATTTATCAAAGTGGACATTCTCTTCTCCTCGATACAGGAACTCAAACATTCTCATATGGTCTCCTTTCGGGAAGCCATGAGAGTTCTGGGTCTGCTGACAGCATCTTTAGAGGCCATTCCTTGGACAAAGGCTCATTTCCGAAATTATTCGCAAATGGGATCGTTCACCTCTCTCTCTCTGGACAGGAGATTTCAGATCTCACTCACCTTGAAAAAGGAGTTGAATTGGTGGTTCAACAAAAGAAGACTGTCCCAGGGGAAATCCTTCAAAACTCCGAAGTTTGTATTACTGATGACAGATGTGTCTGCCTCAGGTTTCGGAGCTCATCTGGGAGCCCACATAGTTCAGGGGAAATGGTCCTCATGGGAGAAGAATCTGTCTTCGAACTTAACTCAAGGCTGTCAGATTAAAGGGGTTGTTCACCTTTGAGTTAACTTTTAGTATAATGTAGAGAGTGATAGTCTGAGACAATTTGCAATTGGTTTTCATTTTTTATTGTTTGTGGTTTTATAGTTAATTAGCTTTTTATTCAGCAGCTCTCTAATTTGCAGTGTCAGCAATTTGGTTTCTAGGTTACAAATTACCCTAGCAACCCTGCATTGATTTGCATAAGAGACTGGAATATGAATAGGAGAGGGACTAAATAGAATGATAAGTAATAAAAAGGGGCAATAACAATATATTTGTAGCCTTACAGAGCATTTGTTTTTAGATGGTGTCAGTGACCCCCATTTGAAAGCTGCAAAGAAACAGAAGAAAATTGCAAATCATTAAAAAACTATGAAAAATAAATAATGAAGACCAATTGAAAAGTTTTTTAGAATTGGCCCTTCTACAATATACTAAAAGTTAACTTGAAGGTGAACCACCCCTTTAAACAAGACGAATGGGACCTCAACAACCAGGTGTTTCAACGATTGATAAAGAGATGGGGAGTTCCCAAGATAGACCTAATAGGTTGAACAGGAAACTTCCTCTATTTTGTTCACTGACGAAAACAGACAATCTGTCATATGTAGATGCGATGTCAATCCTTTGGGACTTCAGCCTGGCCTAGATCTTTCCTCCGTTGCCAATGAAGAGAGTTCTTCTGAAAATCAAACAGGTTAAAGTCATCAGTGATTATGATTACTCCATACTGGCCAAGGAGAGCTTGGTTCTCAGACCGCCTGTTTCTATCCAAGGGGGATTATTGGAAGCTTCCATTGAGCCAGAATCTTCTTTTTAAGGCAAAGATAAATCATCTGGATCCATGCAGATTGAATCTGACAGCTTGGAGATTGAGAGGGAATTGCTGACCCTTCAAGGGTTATCACAAGAGGTGGTAGAAACCTTGATTTTATCCACAAAACATTCCACAACAAAAGTGTATAGGAGAGTCTGGAAGATTTTTTCTTCTCGGTGTACCAAGAAAAAAATTATGCCAAAAAATTGTCCAATAGAAATTCAGTTCCTTCAGGAAGGATTCTCTAAAACCTAACACTTTAAAAGTCCAGCTTTATCATATTTTATGTAAAAAACGGTGGATGCGGATCCATTGGTTAAACAATTTCTAAAGGCTGTTTCTAAAATTAGACCAAAGATCCATTTGGTCATACCTCCTTGGGATTTAAATATGGTTTTGTCTCTCTTATGTGAGGATCCATTTGAACCTGTTGGTTTATTTCTACCTCTATGACCTCGTGTGTAAAGCAAAACCAAGAGATAAGGCACTTACAAATACAATAAGGTAGTTTATTGAGTCCAAAACAAGATAACAGGTTTTGCCTGGGTAAACTGTCGCAGCACCACTGGAGCATGACTTCTTAGATGGTACGCGAGGGCTCACCAAATTTCTCTCCCAGGACACAAGTTTATGTACCCCTTTTGACGATAACAAAGAGTTATACATTCTACCATATATAGACAGACTCCTTCTTGTACGCCTATGTGTAGAATATTTGCTTAGCATTATATTTTGCAGAATGTATTGCAACATAAATTTCCTGGCTCCAACGGTCCGCAACCTCATAGACATCTGTTGGCTATACATAGCTACTGGTGGTACAGTAAGTTATTGAGCAACATTCCTACACAGGGCCCCAGGAGACATGCTGACACAATGGTTTTATAGTTATAGAGTGAGCTATTTAGCACTATGGCCTTCTATCATTCCTATGGCTTACCACTGTCAAACAGATGACCATATGCCTTATAGTCTATCCTGTCTTAGGCCTTTGGCATTGTGGCGCCAGAGCGTATGGGGGACTCAGATGATAGATATAAATCCTAGATTGTTATGATACTCTGATTACACTCTGACACTAGCCATTCACCCGTCAAAGGATATAGACCGTTCCCATAGAAATATCAACAAACCTTTGCAACAAACATCGTTGAAACATTTGTCACGGAAGACTTCTTTTCTCATAGCTATTACATCAGCAAGGAGAATTGGAGAATTACAAGTTGGGTGCAAATCCTCCATGTACTCCATTTTTTCCGGATAAAGTAATTTTAAGGACTCTTCCGTATTTTACTCCAAAAGTTGCTACCACTACAAACATCAACTCACAGATAGTATTACCAGCTTTCTGCAAGTTTCCTGAAAATTCTAGAGAAAAAAAACTCAGTACTCTAGATGTACACAGGTCTTTGTCAGAATACATTGATAAGACAAAAAATTTTAGATCCACACATCATTTGTTTGTCTTGTTTTCAGAAAAGAGGAAAGGTGAAAAAGCCGCAAAATCCACCATTGCCTCTTGGATAAAAAATACAATATCCTTGGCATATTCATCTTCGGGTAAAGAACCTCCAACTCAGTTAAAGGCTCATTCAACCAGAGCGGTTTCAACTTCTAGGGCAGAGAGATCAACTGTAAATATCAATGAAATTTGCAGAGCAGCATCCTGGAGCAGTGTTTTCACATTCGTTAAACACTATAAGTTAGACATTGCAGCTTCTCAAGATGCAGCCTTCAGCAGAAGAATTCTGGAAGTAGCTCTTCACTCCTCATAATTATGTTATAAATCCCCCCCCCATTAGCTTGCTAAGTCCCATAGGTATGTGCTGCCTGGAAGATGGAAAGAAAACTGAAAATTTGTCTTACCTTAAATTTCTTTTTCTTGAGTCCAGAAGGCAGCACAATTATTCCTGCCCTATTAAAAAATTATTGCATCAAGTATTTTTGGTGGTGTATTGCTTCCTAGTTTTGTTAAGCTTGAAAATTAACACTGCTGGGAGGGTGTATTATAGGGTGTTTAATTGGATGTTGATTTTCTGTCCTGTGAGGAGATTGGTCCAGAGCTTACCCATAGGTATGTGTTGCCTTCCGGACTCAAGAAAATTTCAGGTAAGACAAATTTTCAGTATTCTAAGTCACAGAGGAATTCCATGACCATATAAAAGCATCAGGCCAATGGCTTTTTTTTTTTTACAGGCCTTGTATAAAGCTATTTATCCACAGCTACTAACAGGCCCCCAGAAATGAATTAATTAGTATAACTCTATAATATATTTTGTGTAAGTATTATTTTCATGTACAGTAAGTATCTATAGTCAAATTATCACTTACCAAGGTGATAACAAAATATCTTTTATTGTAGGGAAATGTTACAAATTATACGCATAAATCAAATAGCCAGTCAAACATACCCTTGACAGCTTAAAGTAAATAATCTATATGCAAGTATAAGTATTATTAAGTGTATATATGAGGTGCACGAGTTTCATCTAAGTGTGTGTGTGTCTGTGTGTGTGTCTGATCATCTCTCAGGGAGAGAGATCCTTCTGTCCCTCCAGGGCAGAGAGCAAGAGAAGAGAGAGATAACCTTGTGTTCCAGAGTATATGCCTCCTTCAGTGGTCTATGCACCCACCCCCCAAGTATCTATATAAGGCAAGAGCATATGTTGTAAAGCCCTGTTCTTCCCAAATTACTTACAAGTATGTGTGAGTGAGTAAGACAGGTGTACATAGATTATACTGTCAGCTATTTTCTATAACGGAATGTGCAGAAAACTTCCATTCATTACAAATATATAGGAGAAAGAGGAAGGTGAATTGCACATAATTGATTACTAGTGTGAATACAAGTAATGGGCGAATCTACCCAGTTTCGCTTCGCTGAAAAATTCCAGCATAATTAGCGAAACGAGTCGCAGGCCGTTTTTGACGCGTTGCGTCGCGTCAAATAAAGACGTGCGACTCATTTTTTTGGCGAATTTTCGCCAGGCGACTTTTCTCTGGCGTTTCGCTAATTTATTCGCCAACGGCGAATCGCGGGAATTCGCAGCGAATTCGCCCCTGGCGAATAAATTCGCCCATCACTAGTGAATACCATTAATTAGTAAAAATGCATTGAATATATAGTGATTAAATGTATCACTTAAGTAAATTAATTCATTAGATATGTATTCATCTTGATTGTTCAACTGAATAAATAAATAGAAATATGAATCGTGAAAAATAACTTAATTCATTGTGATTAAATACAAACAATTTACAATGTATATATCAAAATTTATTAGAATTCATTAAATGTGTAATTAAATCTCAAAGTGAATAAATATTTTCCATTTGGCCTTGATTTCTCCGTTCAAAGGTGAAAAATAAGAAAGCAAGCAATGACTTCACTAATGCTAATTACTCCTGGGGAAATTCATATCCATGTGTGGTCATACTTAATTGTAATGTTAAAACCTTTAATTCATTAATTAAAATGTCTAAAATGGAAAGAGCATCTAGATGGGTTAAAAAATAATTTAAAATAATTGATTAACTGATCTGAATTTCAATCACAGGAAATCATGTTGATCATAAATTAGATCATACCCTTCTCAGATCCCACCCAGCATCAGAGACCATACAACCCCCTTAAAAGGCAAAACCTCTTATCCGGGATATAAGTGGTGATAGATAAAGTGTGACCAATTAGTAAAATGCAGCGCAAAGAAAAAAAGACACACTGGGGCAAATTTACTTATTCGATTGAATTGTTTTAGGCTATCTCTGCAAATTATTTTTTGCTTGCTCTATGATTTCTCGATGAATTCGTACAATCGGATACCGATCGTTCGATTTCACAAAAAAAT
This sequence comes from Xenopus borealis, assembly GCA_024363595.1. NCBI lineage: Eukaryota > Metazoa > Chordata > Amphibia > Anura > Pipidae > Xenopus > Xenopus borealis. The sequence continues at coordinate 86,922,651 of CM044435.1, read as the reverse complement.
CGTGAAAATTCAATCGAGCATCCGAAAACTTAGCCTCAGAAGCCTATGGGGAGCTTCCCATAGGCTTCTATTACAATTCGGTAGGTTCAATCTGGCGAAGTAGGCAGTCAAAGAACTTTTGATTCCTTCAATCATCGAATGATCGAATATCCGATCATTCGATATTCGATGATCGAAGAGGCCAAATTTCAATATACGATTTTACGAAAAATTTGTACGATCGGTATTCGATCGAATTCAATCGAACTTCGACCATTTCACGTGCAGACAACAGGCACACTCTGTAGTATACAATGGGATGCTTCAGAACATATCTAGTTTCCTCTGCTTGAATGGCTTCCCCATTGCTACACAGCAGATGGTTTATATAAACTATGGTAGTGTTTCTATAGCAAACAGATCAGTTTTACCAGTGGAGGGCCACAGTATACACAGGTGTTACCGTTCCTTTAAGAAATGTTTTTCAATTCGTGGATCTTTAGTGGTGATACTTTGTGACAATGATGTGCTCAAGGCTTGAGTCATGCTAGATAGCAGATTTGTGTATTTATATGCTTTGTGAATGTGTCATTTCATCTTTTTCCAGTTTTTGCCAATATATGGGAACTGTTTATACTGTACATTTGATAAAGAAAGTCCCACTGCAAGATGAACAGGTAGAAGTAAAAGAAATAAAATGACATTGGTAGCCATGCACTGCATTTCATACAGATTCTGACAGGATATATTGCTTTTGCACATGTTCACATGCAAACATTCTACAACCTTTCATATTCAGCTAACAGTAGTTTTGTCATAATTGGCTAATCGTCTCAGCTTTCCGTTTGGAATGGTGAATTGAAAAAAATGACCTGACAGGAAGGAATGAACAGATTTGGACACCACTTTTAATACAGTATCCATCCATTTGGCCTGTGACAATGGCTACTTCAATGGAACAGTAATACCAACAAATAAAAGTGTTTTAAAGTAATGGAAATATAACGTACTGATGTCCTGTTCTGGTAAAACTGGTGTGCTTGCTTCAGAAAGACTACTATAGTCTATATAAACAAGCTGGTGATAAAAGATAAGCACTGTAGTATACAATGGGATTCTTCTGCACTTGTCTGTTATCTACTGCAGTGATTTTCAACCTTGTGCCTCCAGCTGTTAAGGAACTACAAGTCCCACAATGCAATGAAGGAGTCTGACAGCCACAGTCAGGCAAATGCATTGTGGGACTTGTAGTTTCTTAACAGCTGGAGGCACAAGGTTGAAAATCACTGATCTACTGTATATATTTTGCTTGAATGGCTGCCCCCATGGTTACACAGCAGTTGGTTTATACAATCTATAGTAGTGTTACCAATGAAGGGCAACAGTACATTATACTGTCATTCCTTGAAAACACTTCCATTTTTTTGGTGTTCGTGTTCCTTTAAGGGTATACTGGCCTAATTTCCCGGGGATACCCTATTTTTTCCTACCGAAAAACTGTTTTTAGCATTGCAGCGCAGCCAACAAAATTTCCTGTCTTTTTAGGATACAAACAAGTCAGTATTATAGAAACTGGCCTACAGGCTGACCTCCGTGACAAAAAGACAAACACACATATCAAATACAAATGTCTCTTTATTATTAAATATAAAGTCCCTCCAAACATTTTGTACAAAAAAACCCCAAAAAATTAAATATTTGTGCCATTTTACTAAAATGTTATAAACATTATAATTAAAAAAAAAAGTACAAAACAGAGAAAGCTATCTGTCCACAAACAGCTATTCACAATACTGGACCAGCTGAATAAATACAAACCATTTATTCACATATAAAAAGCGTCAGAGTGGAGAGCTGGTAGTGCATCATTATTGACCCTAAAGCCCTTATGTGATCTATATATATATATATATATATATATATATATATATATCTTTAGTGGATTTGTCCACTGGCATATCACTGTGGTGATATCCACTTATTTTTTTATGAAATCTTCACAACTGGAATACTTGAGGGATCTAAGGGTGAACGTTTTTTGTTAAGTGGCTATATTATAGCTTACAAGACCAGATTTAATGTTCTAAAAGTATTTGCACATAACGTTCACATAAATTCGGCATCAATTTTAGAAAACGTTATATGCTGCCATTAAAAAGTTGTTTCTTTCAGCTGTGCTTTTGGGAGCAGGTCATGTGTATGTTTACCTATATAAAGGATAATAGAAAATGGATGAGCTTTTAGCAAACCCCTGCAATAAAAAACAGCAAAGAAAACATTCCTTTCCATGTCCAGGAAAAGAAATAACTCATTGCATAGTATTTTTAGTGTTCGTGGTCCTTTAAGAGGAGATGTACACAAAGGTTCCTCTAACAATGTAAAAAAGCAGATCCTCCTCTGCTCTACACAGCCTTATGCTTACATAGGTTGGATACCATCACATCAGTGCTTTAAAAAAAACAACAATAAATTAGTGCAAATAAAGACCACCAAAGTTACTTAGTTCCATGTAACATAGCAGTAACAATTTTATGCCTACTTTAAAAAGCTAAAACCGAGGAACTATTTGACCTGGTAGTTTTGGAAACAAGTTCTCCAACCTCATGGCAATATAAAACAACATGTGTAAATGTACAGGTAATCGGTACAGTCTATGCTGCAAGTGGAAACAGACCAAAGTTTCCAAATCAGTGGACTCTTGTTTAATGCAGTAGAGCTCAGTTCGTGTGTGCATTACACACAAGTACACGCCTGGGTAATAAGAATATGAACACAACAAAGTAATGCTGGCCATAGATGTCAAATGAGTGGATCTTTCCCCGATATGCCACTAACTGGCAGGGCTATATCGGGTTAATCCAAATGTTCGGCCCCATGGCTGAACGATTGGATTACGACTAGTGCAATGGACTTCCGACGGTTCGGTCGGAAGGAAATCCAACCTTCCCAATCGATATCGTATCCACATATCGGTCGGGAAGACCCGTCAGAAGCCCCCATACACGGGCAGATAAGCTGTCAAATCTAACGACCGATATCGGCAGCTTTATCTGCCCATGTATGGCCACCTTAAGGCCTATGGCAGATACAATGATTCTATCTGAAATTCCCCTTGTGACAGGTGTTTTTTTTTTTCAGCCTCAAAATGAGCTTTTGACCTATGCCGAGTATATGCATCATGGGGGGCACTGAAACACTGAGAAATAGAATTTTCTACCAGCTAAAAAACCACACTGGTGGAGAAATGTGCCACTACCCTAAGGCACTTTGTTTTGTATTTGGATCAGCTGCCTGCAAGCAAAGACCATTGGTACAGCACAAAGAAGGACAAAAACTAAAGATGTATACTGAAAGTGCAGCATGATACATTTTAGGAGTCAGGAATCAATAGATGTAATACTACCATTTCATCTATTTGTCCACTTTAATGCACCATTAAGGGAGTCCAAGCTAAAGCAGTTTAATTGTCTAACCGGAGCCATCCTTTCTCATAGTCCTGAAGGAGTTCTATGTAGTAGTGGGTGCCAGGTTCCTCATCATACAGAACATCAAACTGTGTATCAAGGAGTCTTCGTGTTTGGCGGTGCACTCTCAGGACCCTGCCTGGAAACCAGGCTTCTCGATCTCCATCATCAAACAGATGGAGAATACGCCTTCCAACTAAATCTGGAAATACTTTACTGCCACCTCCACATTGACTCATATTCTTTCTCTGAGAAACCTTTCCTGGTTTCCTTCCACATTTTTTACGACTGACTTGCTGTTTCTTCCTCAATCCCGCATTGCAGTCCTGGGACGAGAGCTTCCTCTGGGCTTTATATTCATGGGTACCCGATTGTTTCCAAACCCTCTGTAACTTCAAGACCAAGGAAGAGGATTTTTTCAGTTCTGGGGCCACTTCTACGTGTCCTTTATCTAATAAACTAGCTCCTGGGGTGTTCTCAGTGTGGGCAACTTCCTTTTGACTGAGATTGAGCGACAATTTCTTACCTGAAACAAGAGATAGATAGATAGATACAATATCAGTCACTGCAGAAAATAATCCAAAAATGAGAGAATGAAAAGAAGGAAGGGTAGATAAGAGCAGATATAGATATAAAGAGATTATTGTTCTTATGAAAGATTTGCAAAGAGAGCATGCATATGCACAAACATACATATACACACAAATAGGAATAAAATACCACTGGGTGAAATACATTTAGGGGGTCATTTATTAAAATCCGAATACCAAAAACGGCCAAAAAAAATTTTTTTTTAAACTATAAAATCTGAATTTTTAGCAAGAAAAAAAAAAACTTGACTTTGTCAAGAATTATTATACCCCAAGGTCGGAAAAAGTTAGAATCCAAAAATCCACCATCTCAGACCTACTGAGGTTGTATATAAGTCAGTTGGGGAGGTCCCTATCCTATTTGGAATTTTCTGTGGTCTGGGTTGGAATTAGCCTGTGACTATTTAGACTTTTCTGGCAGAAATCTACAAAATCCAGGCATTTCGGAAGAAAGCCTGAAGAAATTCAGTGTTTCGGATAAAAAAATTGTACGATTTGGATTTTTGCTAAATTTTTTTTCCAGTTTGTCCCCCAATCCGATTAAATAATTTTAATAATAAATAAGCTCCGATTGTGGATTCTAGTTTGTTTGGATTTATTCATTAAAAAAAGTCAGATAAATTCGGACTTTGATAAACAAGGCCCCCACTGTAGCCAGCTTTGCTGCAATACTACTACTATAGTTTCTGTGTTCATTCATTTTATTCTCAGAAATGCTCAGTCCTTTAGTAGACTTTGTGACAGTCATGAGAATAAAAATCCTTAACCATGATTGACATTTCAATCTAAAAAATATTGTAAAGACCATTGATTTAAATGAAATTTTAATGAAAACACTGCCTGCCAACTTGTACCACTAGATACATTGTATTATTTCCCAGTTTTGGTCAACAGTGTTCCTTCCTGTTGTATCTTGTCTACAAGCCCTAGGTAAAGTCGTGCATATTTCTCATTCATTCATACAGTACACCTGAACCGCTTTCAGCAAAAGGTCATCAAATTTTGGGACTGAGTCACTTGGAGTAGACTATACTACTGGAAAAACCATATGTATGTCCATAAGAGATTGTTATGGCCCCCATTATATTCAAGATCCCTATAGACCTCTTTGTATAACATAATGAAAGTATGAAAGAAGTCCTAGAAATATCTAGAAACCATGAACTATTTGGATGGATGGAAACAGGGTAAGGCTATGACACAAGGGGAGGTTTATTACATTATTAAGGATTAAATACCAAAAGGTAACCATAGGAAAGTGATACTTTCCATGGCACCTCACAGTTGGACTAGGACTAGTAATACTTAGTAGACATAAGAATATAAAATCATCCTTTTTAGTGGGACTCCTACATACAACATGGGACGACACTATGAAAATAAACTTCTGGTAACAACAAAAAAGCACATTTTATAAAGCTGCACATATATTAAACTCTACAAACAAATCTACAAAGCTATCAAGAAATAAAGTTTTTTTCGCCGAGTTTCGTTGTGGAAATGATGCCCATAGACTCCAATAGGAGAAATAAATGGTTGTGCATCAAAAAATATGTCGACCATAGACTTTAATGCATTTTGGTGAATTTTCAGCAAAGCGAAACGGATCAAAATCACCCATACCTAGTAAGGACTATAATGGTTATGATAGAAGGTCACCTGTCAACTGTATAATCATAAACTTGGAAAAGTAAATGTTAATGTTTTATTTTTAAATGTATGCAGTTTGAAACTACTAATAAAATGCTGGGCAAGCAAACATGCATTGATCAGTGTCCTTTTGCACTAAGTAACACACTGAGGGCTGACCGTAGTCTAAAGGTGGCCATAGACAGGGACATTCGCTCATTTGGAGATATCGCCCAACGAGCGGATCTCTCCACGATATGCCCGCATTGAGGTGGGCAATATCGGGCTGACCCGATCATGGGCCCTAGGGCCCAAAGATCGGATCATATTGGAGGCTATACGCACATACACATATACGCAGAGATGCCCGTGGCCAAATATCGATTGGGGTAGCCCGTCGCATGGCCCCACACACTAGCCAATAAGCTGCCCGTGCATGGGGGCCTTAAAGCATCAGTTTCAAAAGATCGGGAAAGTTTTGACAACAATGGGTGGTGCAAGTAGGAAGGCTGGAGTTGGGAGAAGGTTATCAAGGCTTATCACATATACTTAACAATTGCTACTTGTGGTTACAATCAAAATATCAAAAAAGTGTACCTGTGACTCGAATTGCACATTACTGCATTGCATAATAATTAGTCTGAGAGGCACTTCACTGCTTAAGGTACTTTTCGCTGTATCAAGCCCTATTTGCATGCGTAAGTGAATGCAGACCCATTGCAGAAACAAAAGCAGCAGTTTTGTAGCACTGCCGTGGCATTAATCATTCCAAATAATATAAATATTTCACATAACTATATTTTTCCCATTTCATAAAAGGGTACACATTACAGCAATGTCCAACCTGTGTTGCTGCAACTGGAAAAAAGCTTATTTTGGGAGTTGTAGTTCGGTTACAAGATGGTTACAGGTTGGACATCCCTGCTTAATACTGTGCTAAAGCCGGTCATCTAAAATACTACTAATTAGATTAATGTTTATTTTCAACCACAGCGAAAGACAGAGAAAGACAGAGAGTGGGAAACAGTCCTAAATACACACAGATATAAAGGCCCGCACACAGGCTTACACTCAAACACAGTTCTGCTGGATGATTTACAAAGGAACACATACGTACTTTTGTGCTAGCAGCCCAGACTGTGTATGGGAACCTGCAAGAAATAAAGTATAGGGACATAAGCCCATGGGGCACAGGACAGGACATAAGGCCCCTTAAGATCTAAAACCCCACCTAGATGCTAAGAGTCACAGGAGAATCCTGGTGCAGCCAGCAGAGATTACTGTGGCACATTTATCCAATTTCTAAAATGGGAAGCTTGCCAAAAATGAAAGCTGTGCGTATTACCCTTGTGGAAGGTTAAAATTAGCGAGCAAAACATTGGACAAATCTGGAGAGTGCTGTGCTTCAAAAAAGATATTGTGAAACGTGCAACTCCAGAGGGTGCTGAGATTTGTTAGCTGGATACCCTGGATGGCTAGAAGTGTTAAGAGCACCGCTGAAATCTCCTGCTTCAGGACGGATACAAATAACTCATAAAACATCTGTAATGAATGTATATTGCAAAAGTTGCTTAGAATTTATTTATTTTTATATATGCAAAAAACTTTTTTTTCCTTTAAGAGCATGAACTGGTAAGCAGTAGGAACAGTGATGTGCGGTTGACTACAGGTAGGGAAATTTGGCCAAACGTCATAGGTTAGGTTACTGGTCGCACATCAACTATTAAGAATTTGCTGTGTGGAAGGACAATGCATGTTGATGTCCCTTTAGCTTTGGGAGGATATGAACATGTTTCAGTTTACAGATTTTTGTCCAACAATAAAGAACACTGATAAATACCAAAAATGTGCAATCTGCAGAAGAAGACGACATCTTGTGAAGATCTTGAACATCAATTAATCCACCCTTAATTAGCATTTTATCCAGGTCTACTTGCTAAAGAAATTTGGGGAGTAAAACAGGAAAACATATTTGGCAAGCTAGGAAAGGAGGAGCAACACATGCCAGGGAAAGTTTTTTTTTTTACAGACAATACATGTAACAGACATTGACCACATTCACAGTGCTATAAAAAAAACCATGGTCAAGTTGGCAAGACGATGAGGAGAGAAGGAATGATGAATAACGAGTTGTTCTCACACCGTGTGCAAGGCAAAGACAGGAGCTGGACAGAGGATACATAAGGAGAATGCTGGGTCAAAGAGTTTGCTGGATCTAATAAGATATTATCATTATCAATTTTCTGTACAGTAGTGTTTACTACCTTCCTAGATGTGGTCTGCTTTCCAATATAAATATATTTATCTGATAGTTAAAATGTACACAGGTAAATTGAAATTCTCTCATAATGAAATGAAAGATGCTGATGGAGCAGAGATTTGTGATGTATTTGAAACTTTTGAGGCACAGTATAGCGTAGAGATTGTGGCCAAGTGTGAAAATGTTTCAAGTAAGTCTGCTCCATCTGTATATGCAGTTTTTCAACACAACATGAAAATCTCTTACATATCTATAAAAATGACTGTACTAATCAACAGATATACAGTATAAACGTATATTAAAGGAATCATTCAGGGTAAAATTAAAAACTGGGTAAATAGATTGTATGTGCAAAATAAAACATGTTTCTAATATAGTTAATTAGCCAAAAATGTTATATGTAAAGGCTGGAGTCACTGGATGTCTAACATAACATAACAGAATAGAACACTACTCCCTGCTTTTCATCTCTCTTGAGTAGTGTTCTACTTATTGATTACCAGGTAGTAACTAATTTAAGGGGGGCCACATGGGTCATAACTGTTGCTTTTGAATGTGAACTGCATGCTGAGGATCAATTACAAACTCTCTGAACAGTTATGTCCCATGTGGCCCCCCTTCAAGTCGCTGACTAACTCAAGAGTAAAGCTCCCCATAGACGCAACGATCTTTCCCTTCTGAACGACCGATCTTAGGGAAGTCCGACCAACCCGTCAAATTATCATGCGGTTAGTGGGATACAAACGATCGTTCATCTTACGATTTTTCGTCCGACATTGGTCTGATGATTGATCGGCCAGGTTAGAAAATTTTTATTGGTCCCCATGCAATCTACCTATGTTTGCAGGGCAAGCAGGCTGCGTTCCTTCAGTTTTGCTGGCAATATCGCCTGAAATGGTCTTTTTAGTTGATGGACAATCGTTTTGTATCTTTCAAAAATCTTTACGTCTATGGCCAGCTTTAGAGAGCTGAAAAGCAGTAAGTAGTGTAATGTTCTGTTAGACATCCAGTCACTCCAGCCTTTATACATTGCATATTTGGGTAACAAACTATATTAGAAACATTTATCATTTTGCATATACAACCTATTTACTTAGTTTGTATTTGTACATTGAACTATTCCTTTAAAGCAGTGATCCTCAACCAGTAGCTCGTGAGCAACATGTTGCTCTCCAACCCCTTGGATGTTGCTCCCAGTGGCCTCAAAGCAGGTGCTGATTTTTTAATTACTGGCTTAGAGGCAAGTTTTGGTTGTATAAAAACCAAGTGTACTGCCAAACATTCTCTCCTGTAGGCTGCCAGTCCATATAGGGGTTACCAAAAAGCCAATCAGAGCTCTTATTTGACATCCACATGGACTTTTTCATGCTTGTGTTGCTCTCCAACTCTTTTTTAAATTTAAAAAAAAGGTTGGGGACCCCTGCTTTAAAGGAACAGTTCAGTGTAAATATAAAACTGGATAACTAGATTGGCACTGCAAAAGAAAAAATGTTTCTAATGTTCTAATCCTGTGTTTCAAAAACTTCCTCCTTTGCTTCTCTTTAACCTCTTTGCCAGTCAGTTGAAAATGGGGGTCACATGGGATATAACTGTTCAGTTAGTTTACGTTTGATCCTTAGCACACAGGTCAGATTCAAAAGCAAACTAACTGAATAGTTATGTCCCATATGCCTCCCACTTCAAGTCACGGATTGGTTATGGACTGGCGACAGGTTAGAGAGCTGCACAGGAGGAAGTAGTGTTCTGGCTATTTTGTTAGACATCTGTTCATGAAAGCCTTTATAGATGACATGTTTGTTAACTATATTGAACAAATTTTTTATTTTGCACAGCCTACCTAATTACACATTTGTTATTTTGACAGTGATACGGACCCTAAAAATTTACTTTTCAAAATATGAATCTACATGAAAATTTACCTATAGGTCATATTGATCGTTTTTTGCAAATAGATCTATTAATAGTAATTGTCACTTGAAGTTCCTAAACTTGACTGTTTTGCCAGCCAGAATGTCCCTTCTTAAAGGGATACTGTCATGGAAAAAAAAGTTTTTTTCAAAATGCATCAGTTAATAGTGCTGCTCCAGAATTCTGCATTGAAATCCATTTCTCTAAAGAGCAAACAAGATTTTTTAATATTTAATTTTGAAATCTGACATGGGGCTAGACATTTTGTCAATTTCCCAGCTGTAAGTCATGTAACTTGTGCTCTGATAAACTATTTACTGCTGTACTGCAAGCTGGAGTGATATCACCCCCTCCCTTTTTCCCCCAAGCAGCCTAACAACAGAACAATGGGAAGGTAACCAGATAACAGCTCCCTAACACAAGATAACAGCTGCCTGGTAGATCTAAAGGTGGCCACACACTGAGAGATCCGCTCGTTTGGCGACGCCCACCTTGAGGTGGGCGATATCGGGCTGATTCGATCGTGGGCCCTTGCGGGCGGTCGGATAGCGGGACCACATCAACGAACAGATCCAACAAATCCAACAGGATTTTTAATCACGCCCGATCAACATCTGGCCAACTTTCGGCCAGATATCGATCAGCAAAGCCCGTCGGAGGGCCGCATACACGGGCCGATAAGCTGCCGACTTGGTCTGTCGGCAGTTTTTATCGGCCCGTGTATGGCCACCTTAAGAACAGCACTCAATAGTAAGAACCAATGTCCCACTGCGTACTATTCAGTTACATCGAGAAGGAAAAACAACAGCCTGCCAGAAAGCTGTTCCCTCCTAAAGTGTTTTTGGCAATACCAATAACAATGTAACATGGGAGAAAGACACTATGTAACTGGAATCTAACCCTGAATTCCACTGATAAAGGACTTCGTTCTGAAAGGTCTCGGTTTCTCATTTCCAAACTTGACCGTCTACTTTTGCTGGTTCTGCTTTTTGGGCTTTAAGGATATTTTGGTGTGTATACAAATCATAAATGTTCCTCTTGTGTTATTTTGATATCAATTACATGAACCTGCTTTGTAAACATACCAAATGCCTGTTTGATTGCATTTATTCTAATATGGAGTGCACAGAAGCAAATCTATTTTGCGAGCCTGCATTAGATTCCCTTGTCTGATCATTATTATCATCATGGGAAAGTCACCTTAACCTACCCCTCCTGCACACCATAAAAATTAGAAATGGCATTTTGGATTTATAGCCCTGTCTAGAGTTGTTAGCATAACAAAAGAAAACTATTCGAGATTTTACATACAAAGACATAAATCTCGGCTCACTACAACAGTTCAGATATATTGCAGCACTACAGCACACCAATAGGAGATGCTACAATACTGAAGGAAGCATAGAAGATGAAAAACAAAAGGCAAGTTATAGCAAGAAAGCAAAACAATATATGATTAGTTGCAGAAAACTAAGAACCGAAGCATCGTGGATTACCATCTTGTACTACAGGTTGGTTAGTAAAAACAAGCGTCATGCTTATGTGAGCAAAGTTGTAAGGGTATCATTAAGATAAAACACAGCCTCCTAACCATTTCTCATCTCCTGGTAAACACAAATATGACTAATAGACTATTACTTACATAAGCAAGAGTCACTGCAACAGTGTTTCACAGTGATTAACATACTCACCAATTTGCTTCTGTATGCAGTCCTCCCAGTAAAGGTGTACCAAATCAGGGTAAACATCAGGTAATTGTTTTAGAGCAAGTAATTTTAACATGCGAGAAGGGCAGTCTTTGAGCTCAGTTTCCCTAAGGGCCTTTTCTTCAGAGAGAGTAGTGGGCCGCAGTTCTACTTTGTAACTTTGCAAGACACGGTCTATTGATGTCCCCAGCAACTCTGGGTAAAGAATCTTCTTCACTAGATAGATAGGAATAAAGATAGCACCAGCCCTGATAACATGGGGAAAGGGGCAGTTACGTGTAAACATGAATGTCTCCAATAGAGACAGCAATTTGTGCAGTGCCATACGGACACCATCAATGTCCAACCATAAATTATGATGCTGGGAGTTTAAAGAGTCACTGGACCTTGAACTAGATTTGACCTTTACTGGAGACTTTGGCCTTTCTTTTTCCATGTTTTTGGTCAGCAAGTCCTGAAGAACACCCAAGGGATATATTGTAACTGAATTCAAAATAGCTGTACGCAGTCTCTTGTGCAGTTCAGTAAAGTGTTTCCTAGAACTTTTGAAAGTGGGTGCACCATCACTAGCCAATGACACATTTGCTTCTCCAAGAGTGGCAGATGACTCAGGAGCACTGGGCGGCAGAGAATGTGCACCTTCAGGTGGTGAATGAACTGGGACAGGCAAAGTATGTGAGGATGGCTTAGATGCTTCTCCTTGTGTCTCTCCTTCAGTGGATGGGAGTTTCATCATTTTGTATTTCTTGAACATAAATGATTTAGAACTGTGAAAGCTGTTGTTTTCATTCTCCAACACATTAGGTGACATATCAGTGTGCTGTCTTTTCCTCCATTCTGTTTTGTCTGAGGGTTCTACAGAAGCCAAAGGAGAGCAGAGAGAATTGTTCTTGGGCAATATGAATTTGGGGACCTCGGTTTTTGTGACGTCATAACACTTGGACATAGGCAAGACAATGTTAAGGGTTGGACAATTGTTTAGGTCTTGATTGGTCTTTGGGAAGCAGAGACTATCTGGCTTTGGGGAACTTGTGGATCTGGCTTGTGAAGAGAACCATTTGCTGGTTATTAGCGGGGTACACTGCACTGTTCCGTGTGAGGAGGAGCTTAGGCTGGTAATGGTAGTACATCCAGTTGTTGCCTGCGAGGAACTGTTCATACTTGTTATTAGGGAGGTACTTCCTGTTACCTGTGGGCTGTAAATCATGCTTGACATGAGGGGGGTAGACTCCACAGATGCTTGTGAGGTGCTGCTTACATGTGGAGTGCTTCCTGCAGCAATCTGTGAGGACCTACTCCTACTGGACATCAGCTGTGAACTACTTTCGATTGCTGGCAAGAAACTGCTCATGCTGGACAACAAATTAGTGTTACCAGCTGAAGTCTGTGAGAAACAACTGGTGGTTAGCTGAGCAGTGTTTGAGGAGTTGCTCATGCTAGTAATGAGGGGGGTGCTTCTTGTTACCTGTGAGCTGCAGACCATGCTGGACATGACGGGGTTAGACCCCAATGAGCCCTGTGAGGAGCGGCTCATAAATGGCGTTCTCCCTGTGGCAACTGGTGAGGAGCAGTTTATGTTGAACATGTGATGTGGATTCTGTGAGGAACCACTCGTGCTGTATAACAAAGGATTCTTTCCAGCTGAAGTCTGTGAGAAGCAGCTTATGTTGGGCATCAGAGCAGTGTTTTCTGCTGTAACTTGTGAGGTGTTGGTCCATCCTGTTTCCTGTAACAAACAACTCTCACTGGTCTTAGGGGAGGTGCTGCTTGCGGTTGCTTGCATGGAGCTGTTCATGCTAGCCATCGTGCTCCCTGCTGCCACTTTTGAAACAATGCTATCTGCTCTCTTATGTGGGCTGCTGACTACAGGAGTGTATGCTGTATTTGAGCCCTGAGATGGGCTTACCGAGTCAAGGGATTTTTTTAAACTTAAATCTAGTACTCTCTCTTCTGCCTGTGAAACAGAAGCCTTTTCACAATCTGTGGCTTGAACTGTAATGTCACACTTGTGTTCAGGTACGCAAAAATCTGAAATTGGAGGTTTGTGATCACTATCTAATGTGCGTGTAGCTGGAGTTTGTTTCTCAAAGTCATGAGGTCTGTTCACCTGAGGGGAGGTGTGGGGTGAAGGTAGCTGACTGTCTCTAGTGCTCTCTCTTTGTGTAGGGAAAGGGTGGGGAGCAGTACCCTCAAGATATTCCCGATATGGTGCTAAACTGAATACATCATTAATCACTGGCATTGGAGGAGAACTGCGTCCCTCATTCTCATCAACCTCAGAACCTATGAGAAGCTGGGGGTTGGGACTACTTGAAGCACCCTCTTGATGAAGAGAATTTGGATCTTCTGAGGTCTGATTTTTGCTTGTGACCCGAAGAGAGCTGGCCTGCATTACTTGTCTTTGTGTTTCTTCTAGAATGTTAGATTTTTGTGGACACTTTTTTGCTGGACTCAGATCCAATTTTCTATCAGAATGTCCACAAGAAGTAGGAGTTTTAAATCTTCTGTTGGATCCAAGTATCTGGGAAACAGAGTTATCTTGGCCAGACTCTTGAACATCAGTGGAATGTGCCGACACTGTATGCAAATTTTGGATTTGAGGGTACCCAGATTGGATTTCCTTTGTAATAAAAGAATCCTTTAAGGATTCAGCCCGTTCTATCCCTTTATCCAAATTTCTGGGGCTTAGAATTTGTACTTTGTCCTCTTGAGATGTGCCATACCTATGTTCTTTATCCGCTTTGCCCATACCAAGTTGAAAATCATTGTCCACCTTCTTCAAAACCTTGCAGAGCTCACTCTCTACTTGGATCTGACTTGGCTCTTCTTTGACACTCTCATTTATACCCTGCTCCATTTGTCTATGTTCTGTATTCACTCTTACACCCTCATCAGTGAACATAGGCATTTCTTTAACACTTTTAGGCAGTTTAGCCTTGTCAATACTGCAGCCAAATGGAGAAGGTCTGTCAGCATAAACGTCTCTTATAAGATGATGACTCATTGAGTAAACTTCCCCCATATTAGAATAAAAGGCACTGGATTTGTAAGTTTGATGCTGATGTGAAGGTGTGAACTCAGGGTTCCTCTGCAATTCTTTATATGCTTGATCATAGGTCCTCTGGACATTATGATTCAAGGAGGGATAGCAGTCCTTAAGAATCTCTCCCTGAGAACGTGGTATCTGTAAAGATGAATTTGCATAATCCCTTTGTTTATATTGATGGCTCTGGCCTTGCAATCCCTGGGAAAAACAATGGGAGGTACTCCCCACCTCTAAGGGACTAGAATAATGTGTCTTATTCTTTGTACTAGATAGGTGAACAGGAGAGGAAGGGTATGCAAAACAAGGGTTCATTTCCGCAACTGGTGAAGGTATTTGTTGAAAGCCAGACTGGATGCCAAAGGGGACAGCTAGTGTATCATATGGTCCTTCCAAGTAACTAGTAGGACTCCTATACATAGGTCTTGGCATTGCAAAGGTAGGGCAACCTTGGGGAGATAATGGATAGCTCAAACCAGGATTATGCTGTTGGACCTGGAAATTATTTTCTGTAGTTTCAAGCAACTGTGACCCAGTCCTCAAAATGTTATCAGTCCCTTCAACTTCATTTCTATAACATATCCCTCTATCAGTCCTTAGGTGCTGATTTAGTGCACCTCCTGCATATTGCAAGTAAGCTGTCGCAGATCTCCATGGACTTGCTGAATTTTGAGCATTGGGAGCAGGCAGTGAGTAATTTGTGTAAGATTTGTAAGTAAAAAAGTCTTCAGTAGATGCTTTCTGTGGGCAAGATGATGGATTACTCTGAGGCCCCATCTCCAACTTGTTGTGCATGGTACGATCCAAGAAGCCTTGCTGAAGATTTCTTGACATTATGAATGCCAACAAGTAGAAACTGTCAAAGTAAAATCACTTCCCCTGAAAGAAAAATATAGATTCACTTTAGAATTAATGTAAGGGTTAAAAGTTTTAGCAGGACTCTGCTTTCCTTATAAGGAGTCCTGTGTATACCTTTACATATGGTTATGTTTAACCTTTGACCTAGGAACATTCATTAGTCTGAGCGATATTAAAGTGTGCCGTTAACATCTACCCAATGAATTCTAAAAAAAATGGTAAGTTGAAATGGTAGACCTATATGTCTTAAATATGTGCTCTGGGATGCTACAGGATCAGCAATATGTCAGTATTGCTGATCCACACAATTGGTCCATACAACTGCGTGTAATAAATTATCTATGACAGAATTTGCTTTGTCTCATCTTTGGTTTATACATGTATACAATTTATACTTGAAAATGAAGGTAGTTTTAACAACAATAATAACAATAATTAAAAGAAAGGATAAAATGTGCATTTAATACAAACATTGACAGCTGAAATATTTAAAGCACAGTTACAAAAATAGAACACATTATATAAATAATAACTGTGTCAACCTTTTTGAAAGAAGCAAAGATTTGGATAAATAGTAATAAATGAAGTACTGGTGCCCATAAAGTTCAAATGGAAGACATGAATCAGTAAATGCCATTTGCACAAATGCCTGGTTTTGGGTGACCCCGCACAAGCAACCTCCAGAACCTGATGGTTTGGAAAGAGAACCAAATAGAAAAATACAAGTCTTATCCAGCACAATACAGAATAAGCAAAAAGGAATGGTTATGCAAGCCAGCAATTCATCAGGCATCATATAACAAAATGCAGTCAGTAAAAGATACAGCAGTACAACACAGAACAATTCTTCTTCCCAGGAAAGTCACAGTTTATACATGATTGCTGGTGGTTTGCACATACCCAAAATACATTTTAAACCCTTCATGTATAAAGGAATTGCCTCACTAAAACATTTCCATGAGCACTCACATTATGACAAGACCCTAGAACAAGCCTAAAAAAGAAATAATATCTAAATGAACTGATAACTGGTCTCAAAACACCTACAGCAGCACTGTCAACTTTCATCTGACTGTTCTCACCATAAGGGTAAGGCCAGATGGGGAGTTTTCGGGAAGATCTGTCGCCTGGCGACTTATCGGCACAACAAATCTCCCTGAATAGCTTGTTAGCGCTGCGCACCCGCTAGACGTAAAGTCAGCTGCGCTTATTCACACGCAGTGGAGCGATTTCAAAAGTCGCTCAAAATTTTGAGGGACCTTTAAAATCACGCCACTGCATGTGAATAAGCGCAGGTGACTTTACCTCTAGCGGGTGTGCAGCACTAACAAGCTATTCGGGGAGATTTGTTGCGCCGATAAGTCGCCAGGCGACAGATCTCCCCGAAAACTTCCCGTCTGGCCTTACCCTTAAACTAATTCTCTTATATGTATTACTACCATGCAAAACATACTTCTTTCATGATTTCACAAAATAAAAATGTAGTAGAAATTTGGACAGATAACATAATAATAAGCATGAGCTGAGATCTGATCACTCCTGCAACACTTGCAAACTCTGCATTATAATAACTATGTGCATTCCTGTTATCATACCTGTTCTGGAAAATGTTTATCCAAGCTCACAGCACAGTGGCCAGTTACCAGACTCCTTCCTCTCTCTTTCTTCTTAGATGTCTAACTCTGCATTGTGTTTTTATAGCTTGATACCAGTGTTTACTTTAATTCTTTAGAAAGCATCAGATGTAATTGATGACAATCAAGTGCTTCCATGTGATACCTACTGATCACTTTATCATAAGATCATGTACAGAAAGTACAAGAACTTATAATTATGATCTATTTTCAACTCGCTTTTCTAATCTCTTGATTATCTTAAAAGAACATGTAATTCCTTAAATGATGCTCACATTACTATACAGCACCTATTCAAATATATTTCTAATCCTAAATCGTTTAAATCTAAACCTCTTCTCATCGTAGCACCCCAAATGAAAAACAGTTTAATATGGTTTAAACTATTTCTATTAAGGGTTAGTCCACACAAGCAGATTCAGGGAGATTTAGTCTCCTGGCGACTAATTGCCTCTTCTTCTGGGTGACAATCTCACCGAACTGCCTTTGCGTGTCTTCCCATCAGCTATATTGAAAAGTCACCTGCACTAAAGCACACGGGGTGCTTTGTTTTCCAAAGCCACCCGAAGTTGCCTCACGAGGAACTTTAGGACAATGCATATCATTTTCCTAATACAGGTCTAAGAGACTAATGCTGGATTCTAGAATGTTTCTAATAACCATATTGCTTTATTTTATATACTGCTTTATTAAAAGTTTTAATGCAGACAGATCTGATTGATGCGTGTTACTCACCCGATGCTTGGTATAACCTGAATTTTGAGTGCTAATACCGGTCCATTAACCAGAGGCTCTAACCTACACAGATAAGGTCTGGAGTTATTGCCCATATTCATGACATGGACCCAATTATTTTGATGGTATCAACAGAGGGGATAGGTGGCAGTCTTACTTCAGGTCAAAGCCTGGCTTACCACCAACATGTCTCTAACTTTTCAACCCGAACCAGCTCGATACATGGGGTAAACCCTTGAGTCTTGAGTAATGTGAAATTGTGACATACTTCTTGTCTGCAGTTTCATTAAGCTCTTATAGTGTTTATAGTTAGGGTGTATTATAGGATAACTTGAAAAAGTAATAGCCAACAAATGCTTTGAGATAATTCATATAAACAACTTGAAATAGATTCATACTTAGCAGCATTTTTCTGTCTGTCCATGTGATTGTCAGCTGCAACAAGGTTGCTGGTCCACTCAACAATTATATTTTATTCAAAGACTCCAAACAGTGGCCTCTGGTGGCTATTTTGTTATGGTGCATAATCTGGCATGTGAATGTATCATCTATCTGATCATTTCTCCCATACACGGATAACTATGATATGGAGAGTGTTATGGAAATCCTTTATCCAGGGGTATAATTGCTTAGATTTGTTTTTGTTATGTGTTTGAGTACTTTGCACAGAAAACACTAATCAATTACAGCATGCCTTTGGGTCTGTGGGGCTGAACAGCGACAGAAAACACTGGTCTCAATTATTATCAACATAAAATGCAGCATTGTACAATAATTGGGTAGGTAAGCAGCAAGGGTTAAAGACTGTCTGCTGCTCCGTTTAGTCACTAAAACAAGTGTCATGCTGTGTGCAGCAACACGGACCATGAAATAGCCCAGAAATGTATAAAATAATCCATTGTTGTCTTCTTGGCTACTACAGTGGTCAGAAATAGTTGATGCCAGTGACAGAGTATCCTTTTAGCAACATAAATACCAGTGTTTGGGACTAAGGAAATTCTGAATCATTTCTAGATACAGGGAGTGATGAAGCAAGGTTTCTTTAGGTAAACTGTTGAACTGAGGTCCAACTCACAAATCTGTAATTCAGCTCCACGGAATATCTGTATTATACGTAACGGACAGTTTTATAGATATACCATCAACTAGGCAGCAACAAGAATGATAACATGCAATAACAATGTGATCAGGGTGGGTGTGTTTTCCCCTTCCTCTACTCCCTGTGCACCCATCCTACTCCCCATCCCCCACCCCTAAACACAAGGAAATGTAGCACTGCCAGACACATTAGTAAGCTATACTCACTTTCCCCAATGACTTTCAGCCACTCAGGGCTCTCTCTCTCATGGGAGCTAAAAGCCATAGGGAAAGGCTGGAAGCTGCAACACAAAGGGGAGATCCACAGGTTGGATAGCACAAGTAAAACTGCTTGATAGAAAGGCATAGCAAATGGAAATCAAGTTGCTCTCTAGTAGGCGGAGGAGCACAGACTGTGCCATGTACACAAACACATGTACTTCCTGTTGCCTGTCAGGTACTTACATGGGTTAATGCGCCTGGGAGT
>CM044435.1:86887492-86901029 GCA_024363595.1 Xenopus borealis | reverse complement strand
CCCCTTAAGCGCCTCTTCTCCAGCGCATGAAGATCCGTCGCATGGAAGATCTGCTGTATGACAACCACCCGCATGTAAGAACATGTAGTCTTAAACCGATTGTAAGCTCTTGATATCCAGACTGACATGGCTTGACTCTTAATAAAGGAAAAAAGCAGTGATTGTGGTTACCCCAGAGGGACAGTTACCCCCAGTCTCAGATAAATTGTTACACAAGTGACACTTTGTTTATCTAAATGTCTGCCACCTTCACAGCCGCCCGTATACCCTGTGTGGGGTCCCAGCTTGTTCTCTAACGAGTCTGTATTGATTGGGTCGTAGGGAAGGCAGGTGCAAGACAAGTCTAATTGCATACGCCAAAATTGTTCTCTTAATTCATTATTTTTTTTTGTGTGTGTGTTAAGGGGGGGGGGCTATTATCACAGAAAATGAAATGATCCCATTACTTGGTCACCTTGTGGTATTCTGGGAGTTGTAGTCCAACATAGCTGAAGGGTCATAGAATGAGTGTCATATTAACCCTATATTTCTAATCCTGTTGATTACGTGGCCCCTCATTCTACCTTCTCACTGATGGAGGCAGTGACACAGTGTTTGTATTCAGCAATGTTATGGAACTGATGTTATACTGGCCTCCTGCTTGTGTTCAACAAGAGGATTGAGTCAGGTAATCTGATTGTGTTGTCCGCAGGTTAGGAATATAGAACTAGTGAACCACAAAAGAGAAAATTGAAGTGTGCGCAGTGACCTACTAATTAGGACAGATGCACCGCACCTCTAGCTAACCAGTTCAGACAAAAGTGTAATTGTAATATAAAACTTAACTTTTATTGGTAACTATTCTTATATGGAAAAAATACACACACAATGCTTAACATCGGACGCACATACACAGACACACTGTTCCAGAAATGCACAGAAGCAGTGCGGGACCGTGTCCCTAAAAACACATAAATATTAAAAACCAAGGCTCTAGGAGGCACGATGTGGTTTGTGGCGATAGAGTTAAATTAGCAACTCTGTTACTACATACATAGAGTATGAGACAGTTGTGTTCCCATTCGGCCTATTGCATTAGTCCAATATAAGTACAATATATTGCAAGCGGCGTGAGAATGATTCTTTCCCCCTCCTACTGCCAATATATATAATTGTGGCAGAGAAATGTCCAGGGTGATGGAATGAATAGAAAATACTGCCTGTGTAAGAGCAACTCAGTTGCCAGCAGTGCGGGATCAAATTCCCCTCCCTTCCAACCCGTCTCTCGTTCCACCAAAGTCCTTTAAATGTGGCAAGGAAGTATCCAGGGTAATGGAATGAATAAAGAACGCTGCCACTTCATATAGGCAGCGTTCTTTATTCATTCCATTACCCTGGATACTTCCCCACAAACAGCTATACCCAGAGGCTTAAGAGCATAATGAAAAAAACAACTAACCCCCCACAGGTCTGTGTGCTGAATTTCCATGCTCCACAAGATTCACAAGGGAAACAAAGTCAGACCAATAATTTCCATGATTGGCAATTATTAAAAATGAATATTTAATTAACAGATAAATATTAAGTGGCATATTAAAGAAACTTGGCATACTGAAATATAGATGGCACTGGGGAGGCTATGGAATCCCTCTGGGTTGAAATTTCAACTGCACAAAATAGAGGCTGATTCACAACTATGTCAAGTTATTATAGGTGACTTCAGTTATTCAGACATTGACTGGGTAATGGGGTTACCAAGTCGGAAAAAGTTAATCGGTTTGTAAATTTGCTAAATGATAACTTTTCACTGCAGCTAGTGCAAGAACCTACTAGGAATAACTCTCTTTTGGACCTGGTAATAACTAATTATACTGAACTTATCTTTAGCATTTGTGTGGGTGAGCATTTAGGGACCATAACATGGCGTCCTTTGAGATTATGTTGCAGAAACAACTCAATAAGGGAGTAACTACATCGCTAAACATTTGACGTAAATTTTGCCAGTATAAGGTCATCTCTGCAACATTTTAAATGGGAAAGGCTTTTCATAGGGTTAAAAAAAAGAAAAAAGTCTTTAAAATGCTGCTTGATAAATATATGTCAGTATATTCCCCTTTTAAGCAAGGACCGTTGTCACAAAGCAAAACCTTTGTGTTTTGACAGATTTGTTGGTGTTGAGGTTGGTAAGAAAGTACATTCTTTTAAGGCTTTCAAGTCAGCCGCAACAGCTAAAGGTTTGTCAGGTATAAGGAGTCCAATAAACCATGCCAAAAAGCTATTAGACAAAGTAAATTCGATACAGAAAATGGTACTGTAGCAAGGAGAAAAATGAACCCAAAATAACAATATGTAAATAGTAAAAAAATGGGGTGGGACCAATGTTGTCGGGGAGGGGGGGGGTTGTGTTAGTTGATGAGAACAGAGATAAAGCAGAGATCCTGAACTGTCTACACAAATAAGGAACCAAGTAAGGAAGGTTTCCTTCTAAACAGACCCATTTCTATTAATACAACAACACAAGGGGAAATTCAAAAGAGACTAAACCATGTAAAGATAAACAAAGGTCTGATAACGTATGACATTCATGCCAGGGTACTAAATCAGGATTCATTGAGGTCTGGCATGGTGCCAAGAGACTGTCGAATTACTCATGTGGTGCGGTTATTCAAAATCCCGTTCTCGGCCTCAAAACTTTAGGCCAGTTAGTCTGACATCAATGGTAGGAAAGCTTTTCAAAGGGGTAAAATACCTGACTTCAGTGCAAATCATAATACTATGAGCTTGTGCTAGCATGGTTTTATGTTTAACCAATCTTGCCAAACAAATTGAATTGCCTTTTATGAGGAGGTGAGCAAGAACCTCAGCTCTGCAATGGCAGTTTATGCAATCTACTTGGACTTTGCTAAAGTTTTTCATACAGTACCACACAGAAGGTTAATGGTTAAATTAAGAAATACTGGCCTGAAACATAGTATTTATAATTAGATAGAGGGACTGGCTAAAAGATAGATTACAAAGAGTGGTGGTAAATGGCACATTTTTTGAATACACCAGTGTTGGTTTTCAACTTGTTTTTTTATGACCTGGAAGTGAGTAGTGAAAGTACCATTTCTTTTTTTCTGATTTTTTCATGATAACCCAAGACAAACACATTAAAAAAAGACAATGTATAACTTTGGCTATGAGACATGTGGTTATTATACCTCAAGCAATATTGTGTTCATAGCTGGAACACAAAATTAGCACATTGCTAAGACACTAGGACATTTAGGAGGTTATGTACTAAAAGGCATTAAAGAGATTCTGACACCTGAAGTCAAACTCTTTTTTACCTCTATTATAATAACTGGCTTTGAAAGCTACTTCTAACTTTGCCATAAGGTATTTGCATGATGCTTTTACATTACCTGTCTGATCCCCCATGTTCCTGTATGAGGGGGCTGCCATATTTGTGCACCCGGCATCTGTTATCATTACAAACTGTAACTAACAGACTGAGATGGGACTGTTAGGTTGGCAAAGTAAGAGTGTCAGGGTGTCAGAGAGTCAGGCTTACAAATTTCAGCTAACAGTTATATACAAAAACAAACCTCTCAGCAAAAAATTATCAGCATGACCTATAGGTAACAATTAATGTACATTCATATGTTAAATTTCATTTTTTAGTGTCAGTATCACTTTAAGTTTGTCCAATAACAGTAATTCATAGCAACCAATCAACAGTTTACTGGCCAACTGTATAAAGGCAATCATCTTATTGGTTGCTATTGGTTACTGATCCTGGGCAAACAGTGCCTTTTATAACATATGCAGGATAGTATATATTTACTGTAGAACTGAGGGGGGTGGTCTACATACTAGAATGCCCCTGTAACAAATTTTATGTATGTGAAGCATATATAGCGAGTATAGATAATGCCCAAGAATTAATCAATATCAACAAGAAATTGCCTCCAATCAGTAAACATTTCTTATCATTTCATCATGTAACAGTATATATATTTCAAAACTTCAGGATTGACAACAGTATTATTGAGCATAAAGAGCGGTGGTGCAGAAATGCCTTCCTCTGTAAAAAGATAGGAACATTCAGCCTCATGTTTTAATATGGTAATTGAACTCCTCAATAACTTATAATATCCATATATTTTACAAGAGGGGTACTTTATTCAGTATATATATATGTGATTGTATGTATACTGTATAGGTATGTGTAAGTATGTGGAAATATGCAAATATTTTCTGCCCCTCCACCCTCAACTAGAGGGATTGCACTTTATGGACTTTAGTCTTATTTTAACTCAACTATGTAAATATGTAGCACAGTATTGGTTAAAGTATAATATAATTTAAAGTAAGGTCTGTTTTGGCTGCTTTTCATAATGAATCAGCAACAATTCTCTACATGACTGGAAATCAAAATTTAGCCAGCTGCTGATAAAGGTCTGCCAGGTCTGAATTTTAAAAATTCCATGTTTCACCACTGGCATAAATTTTTGTGAAAAACATCACAAAATTTTTGTCATTAAAATTGCATTTTGCGTAAACAAGGAAAAGACTGCCAAACCATTGACGTCAATGTATTTTGCAAGGAAATAAATACAGTGAAAAAACACACATTCACTTCAATGCATTTTGCAAAAAAAAACAGTGAAAAAACACAAATTCTTCCATGGTTTCTCAATTTGAAACATGACATATTCACTTTTAACCATATCCTATCAATTTGGATGCAGAACACAGAGAGTTGCATGGGCATTACTATGTACAGGTCATAGATGCTACCCATTATGTGCAAGGTAACCTGGAATAATTTGCCCTTCCTTGGTTGTGAGAGCAGTGGTTTTGCTGAAGTCTGATCTCCTCTCCTGATAAAGTATGGGACTGGGGAGTGTCTGGAGTCCCGCTGGGCTCACTGCAACCTTAAGGGGCCTGTAGTGACTTCAAGGGCCCCCTCCCAGCTTCACCCCCCCCGCCCGCCTTGCAGTGACGCATACCATAAACTGCCTTCCACCTTATTAAAGGATAACTAAACCCTACAAAACCGGGCTCAGCTGAAGAAGACCGCTGCAAACCGAGTTCGTTGGAGGAGTGTCGTTGAGGCCCTATGCTCCCCGCTGGAGCAAACGGACTAAGAGAAACCCTACAAATGAATATGGCTAAAAAAAATTTATATAATGAACTTATTGCACCAGCCTAAAGTTCCTGGTTCTCAATAGTATTGATGATCCAGGACATCAAACTTGTCACAGGGGGCCACCATCTTGGAAAGTGTCTGTGACACTCACATGCTCAGTGGGCTCTGAGCAGCTGTTGAGAAGCTAAGCTTAGGGGTCATCGCAAATTATCAAGCAGAAAATGAGGTTGGCCTGTAATATAAGATAATGCTACAGCCCTGATTAATAAATTCTGGTGCTAATTGCACTGGTTTCTGTGCTACCATGTAGTAATCATATGTATTAAATACTAATACTCCATTTTGACTACAATACATTCCACCTAAATATAAAACTGAATCTCTGTAATTCCCAGAAACTTCTAGGACACCATGTATTCCCATTAAGGAGCTGTTAACAGCAACATTTTAATAAACTGCATGACTTTTGCATTTTGACTACAATATATTCCACCTAAACTGCATCTAAGGCCAGCTTTAGTTCTAACAACTGAATAGGAGTGGATGGTCACAGAATCCCAGTTTGCTAAAAGTCCATTTTGACTACAATATATTCCACCTAAATATAAAACCACATAAGTTTTGCAATCACTCCACCAAAAATTTAACTTACAAAAAGCATTTCCTAATACTACAGGTAGTTCCTCATCTAGTATCACACAGCCTGCATTCCCCTGCACACTGGCTCCTGCTATAAAACAACAGTCATTGGAGGTCAGAATTCTAGTCAGCCTGTACAGAGAAAATTTATGTTTATATCTGGGAGAGATGTGTAACAGACCACAGACATAAATTTACTCTGCAGAGGCTGATTATCACAATAAAGCTTTAAAGACAGCTGACTTCCTGTTCAGAGAAGGAGCGTTCATAAAGAGCTGTGCACTTAGTCTGGTGCCCAATCACCCTATTTGGACCCAGTGAACACATTTTTGGTAATTAAGGGAGAAGCAGCTTAAAACTATGTGGGAGTAACATGTACCTATTATTGCAATTGTGTAGAGGTAAATTATGTATCAAAAGATTTTGGTATTAGTGTTGCTTTATAATTGCAGGTAAAGTTGTTGTATTGCGTTAGCCAGTAAAAATGTTACAGGGCAACCCCTTTGAAATAAAAAAATAACAAAGAACATTTCAGGCCATGGACATGAAAAGTATTCCAACAGCCTCCCAACCTTAAGACACTAAAAAGGGAACCCCACCAAAAAGGGAACATACCCCTGTGGAAAAAATCATTGTAAAACCTGCCCACACGTCCTGATTTCAGACAAAATACCAATTCCAGACACATTAGAGCTGTACAACATTCATGGCCACTACAAGTGTTCTTATGTGGTGTATTTATTACAATGCACTAAATAATAACAGAGGGACTGTATATAGGAGAGACTGGGCAAAGTCTGAGAAAGACAAATACAAGCCACTGATTCACTGTAACTGCTCTGGCAGGGGGCATTTAAACAAAAAAAAAAAGTTCTGGTACCCCCAACCAGAATGCGGGCTCTATCAGCCCAGACCTTTGGTTGGGGGTAACTTTTTTAAGCAATAGGTGCCCTTTAAGGACAATTCTAATGGAAATGTTCAATTCTTTGGAGAAAGGACTAAACCTGGGCCTTAGATTTATGGCTAATTATCTGGACTAAGAAAGGCCTGCACCAGGTTAGAAAAACAAACATATGTGGATCTGGACTAAGAGATCATATGGAATTCCTTTTATCCCACACTCCATTAATTCAGCCCTTATTTATGTTCAGCCTCTTTGACCCACATCATCTTGTACCTTATCAGCTTGCCTCTTGCAGATCCCCTCATAAATTAATTTGACACCTTACATGCAGATTGATATTCATATATATATATATATACCAGAGAACACCACAGCTTCATTGTAATCAGTTTGAAAAAGGAACTAAAATGTTCTGAAAGCTTGCTATGATTATCTTAGTTAGCCAATAAAGGTATCACCCTTATACCACCCTTTTCCTTTAATAACAAGACAATTCAAACATCCATGTACCACTAGCCCACTAACTGCCTCTCTTAAAAACGCAGACGTCAATAGTTTATAGCCAAGCATAAGACACTGCAGTACCTGTTCCAGAAAAAGCATCTAAACAGCCTCAAGCAAAGTTTTATCAACCAGGGACACAGGCACAAGATAAAAAATAGAAAAACCTTTCCCAGAGGTGACCTTTTGACACACAAGGAGACACAAAAGGATATTCATATACCTATAGTGGTTACCTACAACCGTCATTGTGGTGGGACACATGGTAGAGTGGAGTAACTGTGAGTGTAATTGTGTGCTAGACAAAATCTATGCTCATTATCCCATTAAGGTATACTCAGCAGTGATGCAAGTGAAAGTTTGTGCACTCAGAGGGCAGGCGTGTGTGTGCAATTGCACAATTTCCTGCGGTGGGTGTCGCTGGAATTTTCTGTGTGCACCAGGCCCGGCACATTTGAATTATGATTTCAAAAATGTGTATGTACAAAATTTACTAAGTTCAAAAAGTTCATAAAAACTCAAATGTAAAACGTAATATTTCGACCCATAGAAAACAGTAAAAATCCAAGGTATAAAATAAGGAGAAATCATATGTAGTGGACCTCACCAACTTCTGTAACATGGGAGGGGGGCTTTCTTCAGCAGCAGCACTCATGAGTACAAGCTCACAGCTTTGACAATCAACTCATACTCAACGACATTGCGCTCATCAGAGAAAATCCATGGAGACTATTATCCAGCTTCAATCATGACTTTATTTCAGCACACATAGTGATATTGTGGCAAATGTTAGAGCAACAACGAAAACACGTAAGCTTGTTGCACTACCATTTGCCACAATATCACCATGTGTGCCAACTGCCAAAATAAAAGGTTTTCTATGGTGAGCACCGTTTTATGTGTATGAGGTAAAAATACAAGGTAATCGATTTTTTTCATGATTGTATTCAGATGAATCATTTTTATTCCATTTTTTTTAAAAATAAGCAATCGAATTTGATAAAAATTTGAGTTTATTGGAAGTACAAAAAAAGCTAACATTACACACATTTAAATTTTGAGAAACAGGAAAGGGGACGTGCCGTGACGTCAAAGGGGGTCGTGCTGTGATGTCAAAGGGGTGGGGCCATAATGTGTGATTGGCCAGACTCTGAAAAAATGGTACATTTTGAGCAGATTGGAGGCGGGCCAAGGGCTTTTGATAGGGGTATTACAGATTTACCGGCAGCTACATTGCTTGTAAATTTGTAATACCGGCCCTGGCCTTGGCAGGTGTTTTACCAGCAATCCTACTTACAAGTAGGGAAAAGGTCTCAGCTTATATACCCTTGTCACAGGAAATTTACTACATAACTGGACAAAAAGTTATTCCCTCTAAATAAAGTACATAAATTGCACCCATAGTCCATTAAATATGTCACTAGTACAATATACAGTAAATCTTATAACAAATCAAGACACATATCAAAAAACATATTCCTAAAACACATACATTATTCTTCTATTATATCATGATACCAATACATTTATTACTAGACATAATACCGTGCACCTAGTCACTGTGCATACACAGGACTTTCTGTACAGTTTGAAAGTTAAAGTAAGACTTACTGCTGTTATGTAATGGCTGCATGAACCTGCTAATAAAGCAGTTATACCCTCCTCATCCTCAGCTACCAAACACAACACATTACATTAAATCGATATTCAAACATTCTTGTGGTTTTAGAATAACATTGACCATGCAATCATATGACTTTTCCAAAGCTGAACCAGAGCACATCCAAACTTCTTTAACCTTGGTTTAGTGACTCCACTCCATTCTAGTCGCCTACAATTTATATGTACTCCTACTACTGTTGGTTTATTTCTACCTCTATGACCTCATATGTAAAGCAAAACCAAGAGATAAGGCACTTACAAATACAATAAGGTCGTTTATTGAGTCCAAAACAAGACAATAGGTTTTGCCTGGGTAAGCTGTCACAGCACCACCGGAGCATGACTTCTTAGATGGTACACGAGAGTTCACCAAAGACACACCTCCTGGTCCAAGGATTATATAGACATCAGAAGGAATTTAAAATGGGTGTATACAGATATACCTTACATGGTCTTGACCCTCCCTGGACATTGGGAGGTATCGAAATTTTACTGACATATACATTTATACATTTCTGCAAGATGTTCAGTATTGCAACATAAGACAGTTTCCCGTTTTTCAACTATCCCCCTAGCCTTGTGGTTGTTTGTCTATAAAAGTAGACACTGTGATGAAATCAGACATGAAGCAACACTTCTGCACAGGGGCCCCATCTAATAATATCTGCTGACTTTGTGAACTCTGTCAGTACAATGGAGAAATCATTATTGGGGAGAACATCACCCCTCCCTGCACCTATCCTGCCTTGGGCCATTGGCATTGTGGCATCAGAATGATAGGGGACTTATGTATTTGATATTACACTTACTTATTCTTACACTCTGACACATAATCATACGCCCATCATCAGAATAGGCTGTTCTCATACAAATGTGGTCATATAAATGTGGCATATAGAAAATATATTAACACTACTTATAGCTTAATTTTGTAAAATGCCAATTTGAAATATGTAGTATTTTTGAATAGGTTGGCACTCACACCCATGCATTTTATTGGGGCGGAGGGAAGCCATTTTCTTATGTTTACTGATAAAATCAGCCCGCAAAGCTATACCTTGGGTTTGTTCAGGAAGTATTGTTAACAGGTTATGAAAAACCTGTATTTATGAGAAAAGGGCGTGATGATATAATGTCTTGCCTGTGTATCTGTAAGATATATATATATATTCTACTGTGCTGGGCTAAATCCTTGCAGAGTTGCCAACATTCTTGGTGAGAATGTAGAAAAATCTATTTTCTGAATTACTTGCATTCCATCTGAGCACTGTAATTCTCATGTCTGTTTTGTCTCGAATGGAAGCAATTAAAAATATTTTGATGAGATAACTGAAAATGCACTTTTTATGGGGGCCAGTATGTTTGCTTTGAAACAGATGTTCTGTTTCATATTTCTTTTTAATCTCCTTATCTGGAGACACCCACTTATTCTATTCTTATTTTGCTGTATGTTATTTAATTAAAGCAAATAAACAGAGGAGTGTTCTCTCTTAACTGTAAATCTTTGTTGTGAATGAAAATATGAAAGTGAATCATGGGACTTTTGTACATAGTGCTGAAAGACCACAACCTGGCTGACCGCCCTTCATATAGAGACCACAAGGCTAAACAAATCTTACCATAATGCAACCTCAGCTCTGTTTTTGGGGAAGACCTTACAGTGTATCATGGGGTTAGTTGCAATATAATTCATAACAGTCAGCACAAACTGACTGCAGCAATCCAGCTGTTTGTTTATATGTAACTGTCACTGGATTTTGAGAGTTGTAGTCTCACAGCAACCTAGGGCTTAGTATTTATATTAAATGTTGTTTAAAGGGATACTGTCACGGGAAAACATGTTTTTCTCAAAACACATCAGTTAATAGTGCTACACCAGCAGACTTCTGCACTGGAATCCAATCCTCAAAAGAGCAAACAGATTTTTTTATATTCAATTTTGAAATCTGGGAAATCAATTTCCCAGCTGCCCCAAGTCATGTGACGTCTGCCTGCACTTTAGGATGGAACTAGTTTCTGGCAGGCTGTTATTTCTCCTACTTAATGTAACTGAATGAGTCTCAGTGAGACTTGGCTTTTACTATTGAGTGTTGTTCTTAGATCTACCAGAAAGCTGTTATCTTGTTTGCCTTCCCATTGTTTTTTTGTTTTGGATTTCAGTGCAGAAATCTACTGGAGCAGCACTATTAACTTATGCATTTTGAAAGAACATGTTATCCCATAACAGTATCTCTTTAACCGCATAGAAACTAGCATTGTGTCAAAAGATAATAATAGTTCTTGTAGATTACATCGATTTCATGCATGTATTTGTGAATGTTACACCAGGCAATAAATGAAAAAAATTACTATTCTATTTATTGTCTATGTGACTATTTGCATACTGGTAATACATATAGCTCCACGTTAATCTAAAGTCCACTGATGCAACTCAATTTAAACATTGCCAAACGCTCCTTTATTTCTTGCATCCAGGGTAATCATGTAGATGCACCAAGCCTTTACACCCAACAGGTGCCTGACATATACGGGAGAGGTTCTGTGCAAGTAACCGCAATGAGCTTTCATTTATAGGCTTTTAAACAAAATTTCATTTTAGCTGGTGCTTTGGGCAAGAATGTCCCCAGAAAGAAATGGAGGAGCAGTACATGCCCCACCATTCTGCCCATAAGTCGTAGGCATATTCTGTAAATGAAATGGCGCCAACTCTCAAACAATCCATTTTAATTCCAGGTTGTGAGGCAACAAAACATTTTAAAAAAGCCAAGGGGGTGAATACTTTTGTGAGGCACTGTATCCATTTGGGGGTCTCTGTGCACGAGTTAGGTAAATCTGTGCATATTATGCATCAAGCTGTTCAGTAGACCCCTAGCGTTCATATTTAGAATGCCTTTTGCTGGTATGTTATGAAAATGGGGTATATAAGAATTTTCATTAAAAGTGATTTGTTTAGCTTACTTTGGCAGTTTGATAGTTTGCAGTAGAAAGACGTATTTGCAAATTTTAGATTTCTTAGAATGTGTTATGTGTACTTTCGGAAAATATATTGTTTTCTAGGGTCTCTGTA
Source organism: Xenopus borealis (assembly GCA_024363595.1). NCBI lineage: Eukaryota > Metazoa > Chordata > Amphibia > Anura > Pipidae > Xenopus > Xenopus borealis. Next base: position 86,889,140 of record CM044435.1, on the reverse strand, counting down.
CTGTTAGGGGGTTTTATGGTGCATAATACACAAACCGGGTGCTTGTATTGTAGCAGTCAGAGTGTCATGTGAAAATTTATATGTACTATTTTAATTTGGGGGTCTCTGTATGCCATCTACAGTGTCAGACTGGGCCGGCAGGGGAGACCAGGAAAATACCCCAGATCCACATTTGCAGGCCCATGACCCCTGGACCCCACAGCTGCTGTGGCGTGCCACTAAGTATGTGCGTGCAACACCCCCCACCGTGCTGCCACTCTACAGAGAGCATGCCTTTATGTGCAGGCGTGCACATGCACTACGTATCGGGCATCAGGCAAGTGCATAAGCGCATTCCTTTGGTGGAGTGGCAGCACAATGCAGCTGTGAGATCAGGGGGTCAGAAGGGGGGGCCCTGGCTAGCAGCCCCGGTGGGCCCCGGGCCCTGCAGTCCGAGACTGGCCACCTATTTTGGTAAATCTTTTCATTTCAGGCATCAAACTGTTCAATAGACCCCTGGCAATGGCATTCATATTTAGGATGCTTTATGCTGCTAGGCTATGAAATGTGGGGTAAAATGCAAGCTTTGTGACGATTTTCTGAAATTTTATAAAAACTGTTATGTTTAGCATAGTTTTGCAGTTTTGCAGTTTGGTAGTTTGCAGTAGAAAGATGTAATTACCTGCTTTAGATTCATCAGAATATGTACTTTCAGAAATATATGGTTTGTGACTATTTTCAGAAATGTAAATAAAAATGTTGTTTAGCATAGCTTTGCAGTTTTGTAGTTTGCAGTAGAAAGATGTAATTACTGTACTTGCTTTTGATGTGTCAGAATGTGTACTTTCAGAAAATATGTAGTTTTCTACAGTCTCCATACTGTTAGGGGGTCTCATGGCACATAATACACATAATGGGTGCTTATATGGTAGAAGCCAGAGTATCATACATGAAAATTCATATGCCCTTTTTGGATTTGGGGGTCTCTGTATGCCACATTGTTTGGTAAATCTATGCATCAACTTGCTTAGTATGCCTTCTGGTGTTCATATTTAGGATGTCTTCTGCTGGTATGTTACAAAATGTGGGGGTATATTCAGTAATGGGGTAAAATGCAAGCTTTGTGACGATTTTCAGAAATTTCATAAAAAACATTATGTTTAGCATAGCTTTGAAGTTCTATAGTTTGCAGTAGAAAGATGTATTTACCCATTTTAGATTAGTCAGAATGTGTGCTTTAGGAAAATATATGGTTTTCTAGGGTCTCCATATTGATTATATTGTAGTAGCCAGAGTCTCATACTTGAGACTCCTTATGCTTTAAAATGTAAATGGGCTGCTCACTTAAAAAATGCAAATTAGGTATTTCTTTAATATGTAAATAAGTCAATCCCTTTAGAAATGTAAATGAGCTGTCCATAATTGCTAGCCACAGCTACGCTGATGCCTGCATTTGTTAGTGCTCATGAATATGGGCAGAACCAGGAATTCTGACCAACTTCAGTTAGTAGTATAACAGTTGCTATATACCCAATCCCTTATGCTTATGATTTGTATGTTGGCAACTGGAGGAGGATCTGTGATCAGAACAATCACTTCAGTCTGTATATGGAACACTGTGATATTTAGCATTAATTGCATGAGACATTTACTGGACTAATTGCTAAGG
>CM044435.1:86849963-86861854 GCA_024363595.1 Xenopus borealis | reverse complement strand
GACAAGAATGGAGTGTGTCTAGACCTGCGCTCCCCTGCGGCTGAACGCAGCCAAACTGAACGCAGGGGAGTGCAGGTAATAAATGCCGTGTGTAAGGGCCCTTACACACCCAGGTTGTCTCCACAATCAATTGAGCCACTACACTTCTAAGATATTGCTGCATCGAGCGCAGGGTTTCACACACCCAGGCTATAGATTTGGTTTTATCTTATTTTGGACTGAGCCTCACTTTCATTATTTGTGCTGTCTACTTATAAATAAGTGAAAAATTAAGCACTCGGTAGATTTTAATTCAATTGATTAAATTTTATTATATTTATCGAGCTCCTAGATCAAATCAACCATGTAACAATTCATAAATATATACAAAAATTTCATGCATTAATACAAATATAAATTCATGACAATTGATTAACAGCGAATAATGAAGGTGACTGTATCTGTATGTTGCAAAGTGAAGCCTTCTGAAATCAGAAGGTATTTACTTTTCTCATGCCATACATATAGCACTGCCTAGATATCAAATATAAGAGTTCTTTTCTCCCATAATGCATCATGGTCAGAGACATGTAAATCACTCCTTTATGTACCTGTGGCCAACTATGCAATGAAAGTCCAAGAGAAAAAATTATATAATGTGAGTTAAACAGTTAAAATTCCCTGTGGATAGAGTGGAGATTGTTACTTTGTCACAGCTTTGTAACTATTTATTTTGTCAAAGTAATGGTCTCAACTTTTATCTGCAACGATTGTTGCTATTGTATCGCTGAAGCAACCAGTGTTCATAACTTAGAACTGCATGGTGTTCAAGCTCTATTCCAGTGGCTAATGAGGTGTTCTGTTTACGAATTTTGTGAAGCCCATGTGTGAATATAAAAGCATTGAGATATCGGGGTAAATTCACTAAAGCGCGAAGCGTCTAACGCTAGTGCTAATTCGCCCGCGTGACGTCATTTCTCAACTTTGCAAATTCACTAACACGGACTCTGGCAAATTTTCGCTAGCGAAGTAGATAGACTTGCGCAACTTCGCACCCTTACACCAGGCGAAGTTGCGCACTGACGAAGGATTGTTACTTTACAAATTCACTAAGATGACCATTTTGCTCAACGTTAGCACTTACGTTAGACGTTACTTCAATACAATAGTTAGGAGGTTGGGGGAAAAAAAATTTAAAAATTTTTTCTAAGTCCCAAAAAGATGCTGGTGTATTTCAGCATAGGAGGGTGATAGTCTGAAAAAGATCGATAATTTTTTGGGGGGGTTACCCTCCTTCCCCCCTACATTTCCTAACATATGGCAGCACAACTATACAGGGGGCACATGTAGAGCAATAGGACAACTTTATTTAATTTATTAAAGGTTTCCTGGGCTTGTGTAGTGGAATGTAGTGGCTGTAACATATAATTCTATTTTACGCTTAAGTTCCTGCCGTATGCAAATTAGGAATCGCTAGCGTAACTGCGCTTTGCCTGGCGAAAAACTGTAGCGCTAATTCGCCAACATTCACCGCCCTGAGCGCAAATTCACATCTTAGTGAATTTGCGTAGTGCTGCCGAAAATTCGCCTGGCGAAGTGCGGCTAACGCTAGCGAATTTGCGCATCTTAGTGAATTTGCCCCATCACGTACATAGCATGCTATTGGCAAATTTGTTGAAGTGACAAGTAAAACAGCTAAATGATCCGGACAAACCGGCATACATTACCTATCAAAGCAGTGCTGCTCACGGCATTTGTTGCCACTGCTGGAGTCCGATGTCCTGGCCACACTTTTACTTTTTCACAGACATCCCACTTGCCATGTATTTGTTGAGCGTTGTGTGTGTCCCAACATGTCAGCGATCAGTTCCATTTCACTGGTTCACTTATAGGATTCCACAGGGATTTCACCACTCAGCGTGGTGTTCACATGTCGGCAACCACGCTGAGTGTCGAAAACCCTATGGAATCGAGTGGTGAAAGGACTAAAAACTCTAACATGGGAGAAAAAAAGCAGCCGTAAAACAGGATAAGATAGGGGCATAGTGTCAGGTCAGCATTGCTGTGGCTTCATAACAGTTAACATGGGAAACATTTGGGGGCAGATTCACTAAGATCCGAAAATTCGACAGCGTAGGCTTTGCTAGCGTTCGCCGCACTTCGCCAGGCAAATTTTCGCAAGCGCTACGCAAATTCATTAAAGTGCGAATTTACGCTCAAGTAGGCGAACGGTAGCGTAATTGGTACTTCGCTAGGCAGAGCGCTGTTACGCTAGCGAAGCCTAATTTGCATATGGCGGGAACTTTAACTTATAATAGAAGTATATTTTGCAGCCACTACACAAGCCCAGGAAACCTTTAATAAATAAAATAAAGTTGTCCTATTGCCCTAAACATGTGCCCCCTGTATAGCTGAGTTGCCATATGTTAGGAAATGTAGGGGGGAAGAAGGGTAACCCCCCCAAAAGTGATCGATCTTTTTCAGACTATCACCTTCCTATGCTAAAATACGGCAGCGTTTTTTTGGGACTTAGAAAAAATGTGACATTTTTTTTTGGTCTGACCAGGCGAAGTAACGTCTAGCGTAAGTGCTAACGTTCAGGAAAATGTTCATCTTAGTGAATTTGCAAAGTTACGATCCTTCGTCAGTGTGCAACTTCGCCTGGCTTAAGGGAAGTTGCGCAAGTCTATCTACTTCGCTATCGAAAATTCGCCAGACTCCATGTTAGTGAATTTGTGAAGTTGCGAAATGATGTCACGCTGGCGAATTAGTGCTAGACGCTTTAGTGAATATGCCCCTTGGTCTCAGGCTCACTGAGACCCTTGATTGCATATCTCGCCAGGGGGGCTGTGGAAAGGTGACATCCATATCTGCCTTCTGTGACAATTTGGAGTCACACCATTTGGGCAAGGAAGCTGGGCCAGTTAGTTCTTTCATCAGTTGATTAAATAACAGAGCTGTGGATCTAAAGCAGTGGGGGGGATGGTTAGTTGAAAAATATGGATTATAAGAAAGGATCCATATCTCCTGTGTCATAGGATTCACATCCTCATAACTTACACATTGGTCACATGCTTCTAATGATACCAAATGTGGCCAGCCTATACCCACCAATTAGGAGGGATGGTTCCTGTAACCCCATTAGTGTTTGTTATCAATTTGATCGGCCACATATGGATCACAGCCTATCCATGTTTTAATTATAATATTGGGTATTGGGTACTAGCAAGTACTAATATTATATTGGGGAAACTAGCCTGAAAATAGCAACCCCCTGCAGGTAAATTACACTTTCCTGGGCACTCATACCTCATGCATAAGGTAATGAGGGGAATGGCCCAGAAGGCAAGGGACAAAAAGTTGATAGACCCAGCACCCAATGGCATGCAAAAGAGGCTCCATACCTGTGGATAGTATGCTCCTCATGCCTCAGAGGACACAACAAGTAATTCTAAACTTGGTTAAGTACCTAGGATTTCCTAGGATTGGTGTTTTACTCCCTTTTATTTTATTTACTGTATTTGCAATATGTCATCTTTGTAATATCATTTTTATATATATATGCACTGTTACTGCAATAATATTAAACAGCATTTTAATACGCTTTGTACTCAAGCTCTAACAAACTCATAGCCCATATGAATGTTTGTGCCCAAATGTATGAACTCCTTGTATGTGTTGGAAGGGAAAGTGCCTATGCATATGTTGAATTGACTAGTGCGGCTAGCAGGAAATGAATCCAAATTAACCCTTTGGCTGCTGGAGTGCTTGTTGAACGAGTAGGATCTTACCTTGACTAACTACCATAGGAGAGAGTGTTTGATGCATTTCTGTAGTGTGCGTTATTACCTGTTATAGAGGGCAGGGAAATAGTCACATTAGGTTTCTATCGCCAGTTAATGATAGATGGTGGCAGCAAATTCATCTTGTGGGTGTTGGTGTGTTTAGGGGTGTCTGATGATAGTCTAACCTGTGTGTAAGGTGATTGAGAGAGGTGATTGAGAGTAACCCCTTATAGCCAAACCCAAGACTTATGTGTGACATAATATTCGTGACACATGGATTAGTGTTTGGGCTGTTGTTTGTGAAAGAAATGGTCTTATCTTGGCTATATTGTGGAGCAAGGTTTTTGGCAGTATTATTAATTTGATTAGAAAAAGAGAGGGACAGGTCAAGAAAACCCCCAAGCAGCGTGCCAAGTTAATGGTCATGCTATCAATAGTAATAGTGAAAGGAAGGGAAGGGCTCGGTTTGGGTGGCAAGAGCATGAGCTCAGTCTTGGCCAAGTTGAACTTGAGGTGGCGTTGGTTGAAGGAAAATATGTCTTTAGTCTGTTTTTCCTTGACGAAATTCTCCGGAGACTAAGTCTTGAAGCAAAGAAGTAGTTTATTGTAACAAGCAAAAGACAGCGTCTCGGTCTGCATAGAAGTATAACAGCTGCACAGAGCAGTGAGGTAGATAGAAGATTGCTCGGTTACTTTAAAGAGGTTTCAGCTTATATACTGTTTTTACACAATACATTCTGTTAATTTAGCAAAACAAATATATCACAATGACATATAAATTGTTTCTATATTCTGCTACAATGTCACTATCCAAAGATTTACTCTTAATACACTTTTCCACAATAACACATAAATTCTTCCTATTTTGACATGACCTTATTTACCTCCTTCAATATATCATGCTACTAATACATTTATCACATCCATTCCACCATTGTATGTAATTTCATGACAGATATAGGTTTTCCATTTAACATATGAGGCATCTGATTCAATTATCAGAACTACACATAGACTTCATAACTCTATTTCTAATATACTCGATCAATAAACAATCACAAACACCACTTACAAGATGGTCCGAAGTATACCATTAACCTTTGACTTTCCTAAAGTTGAACCAAAGTATATTTCAGAACTTCTATTCTCTAAGCCTTAGTGACTCCATTTTGTCTCTTATCGTTATAGCCTTCCACATTGGTTCATCCAGGAAGAGAGAACTACTAAGCAGTCTGCAATATATGTCTTTATTAATAAGACTTTATTTATGGAGACTGTTCATCTGGTTTATGGGTAGAACTACACAAGTGTTTCTCGTCAGATCAACACCCGGCAACAAAACGCAGGCGACAAATCAGAGGGAGTCGCACACGTCAAATTATAATTAGACTGAAAAGTCGCAGGTAGGAACTACGCGGTTCGACTGTCGTATGAAGACCCTGGTTACTGTGTTCACATCTGACAGTTGTGTCGCGTCGGATCTAATGTAGTTTTTACTTGTGACTTTTCATTCAGTTTTCATCAGAAGTTTCACACCTGCGTCTACCTCTGATTTGTTGCCTGCGTTTTATCGGCAGGCGTCAATCAGACGAAAAACAATTGTGCAGTTAGGGGTGGGAACGGGAAAACATTTTTTACTTCATTGTTTTGTGACAAAAAGTCACACAGTTTCCCTCCCTGTCCCTAATTTGAAATGCAAATTAGAATATAGATTTGGTTCAGCCGGGCAGAAGGATTAGGCCGAATCCTGAAAGCCTTACAGAGCATTAGTTTTTTAGATGGGGTCAGTGAACCCCATTAGAAAGTTGGAAAGAATAAAATAAAAAGGTAAATAATTAAAAAACTACAATACTAAAATAAAAAAATAAATAAATAAAAATAATTAAAAATAAAAATAATTAAAAAACTACAATACTACTAAAATAAATAATGAAGACCAGTTTAAAAGTTGCTTAGAAATGGACATTCTGTAACATACTAAAAGTTCACTTAAAGGTGAACTACCCCTTTAATATATATTGTAACAGAATAGGTTTGTTGTAATTGTGTATTATCTCCTTTCATAATACTTTTATCACTTTTTCATTCCCAGGGGTTAAAAAAGGTTCAGATGACTTTAAGCAAGGACTCTCATTTAATAATATTTATCTAAATAATTAGTGGGTTGTAACTGTAGGAGAGAAGTGTTTGTATTGTCTTAAGGCCCTCATACACGGGCAGATAAAATCTGCCGGCAGACCGAGTTGGCAGCTTATGGGCCTGTATGTGGAGCCATTTGACGGGCTTCCCCGATCGATATCTGGCCAAAAGTTGGCCAGATATCGATCGGGCAGGTTAAAAAACCCAGTCGTAGGGCCCAACGATTGGATCATAATGGAGGCGATATGGGCGGTCGGATTGCGGGACCGCATACACGCACAGATGCGCCCGCGATCCGACCGCCCATATTGCCTCCATTATGATCCAATCGTTGGGCCCTACGGCCCACGATAGGATCAGCCCGGTATCTCCCACCTCAATGTGGGCATATCGGGGAGAGATCGCCAAACGAGCGGACCTCCCTGTCTATGGCCACCTTTAGAGGACTGCTGATTTGTCCTTACCTTGCTCATTAGGTAAAGAAGTAGGATGTGACCTTTTACTCTAACTTTCTGTGTTTCAATTTCAAATTCACCCAGTCATTAGAAATAGCAAAAAACATAGCTATTTCCTAATTAAAACAACAGGCAAATAGTATGTTCAGCACAAGCCCTGTTTATTGAACTCAGACTGAACAAGAGATATACTGCCTCTTTATGTAACTGGGAATTGATGGCAATACTAGCTCAGTGGACGTACAGTAAGCTCTATGCGGCTATTGCTAAACTAGAAACCACAGCATTCTTTAATAGTCCGAGATGTAAAGTGCAATAGAATGCTGCAGTTTCTATCCTGTAGACTCAATATTACATCCTGTCTTAAGCAATATAGCTTGGGGCCATAAGCTAAGGCAGTGTTTGCTTTTAAAATCATGTGTTGGAATGACACCTGTACCAACATTCTGAGATATATGTGATGTTCTGAACAAAGAAAACCGTATCCTGAATTTGTTTAAAAAAAAAAAAAACTGTTTAATTATTAAATACTATAATAAAAAACCCTCAACCAATTATTTCTGGTAGCAATAACAGAGTTAAACATACAGCTTGGAAAGCAATAAAATTACAATTTAATGGAAACTGTTTCCATATTTAAAGTCAGTATACCTTAAGATTTAATTTTATCTTTGCTCAATGGAAATATTGAACACTTAGGGGAAGATTTACTAAATTTGTGTGAAGGATTCGAATATTCGCTCGAATAGTCTCTATTCGATTGTGCGACTATTTGAATATGCAAATTAAGTATTTTCGACTATCGAATGTAGAATATTCAGTCGCATAGAATAGATCGAATAAATATATATTTGATTGTTTGACTATTCACCATTCGAAGAACTTCAGTGTATGAATTTAAAGTTATTAGGAGTCAGTATATTTTTGGCGACTCCGACTCTGGCTCCCGGTAACCAAAATTGCTTCTGACTTCACAGCTCTCACATTGAAGGGGCATTTCTTGAGCACTGTATGCTTACTCTATCATCATGACCTTTATATCAGCAAATGGCGTTCTTTAAGAACTTCTTTCACTTTCTCAAGAATGGTGCTCACTTCTGCCATAGCTCCAAGTCCTGTGGAAGACCAAATAAAAAAAAACTGATAATGCTACATTTGCAAACCAAAATAATTCGCACTTGCAGATATAACAGATAAATGTAATCCTTTGTCAAAGTGAAACAACAATTCACACCGGGAAAGTGAGAAAATTGTCAGGAAGGTGAGAAATCTACATCATATGATCTAGCTGAAGTGAGACAGAATAAACACACAGTGATACATAGAAAACAAATAAACAAAACAGAATCCCTAAGCAAATAAACAACTCAAACAACACTTTGATCTGCTATACCAACTGTGCTTTAGCTGACTGTCACACTTTCTATCCTGTCTGTACCGAACACAAACTGAGTAGATCATATTTACTTAAAAAGGAACCATTATTTCAGTTGACTGTAACGAGTAAAGTTCTTTTGCAAAGTCCTATCTCTGTTTTTAGACAAGTGTATAAAAACATTTAGATGCTGTATATTAAAGATTTAAATGCTATTCAAGTCTCTGTGCATGCAGCCATGTGAGCAAGTCTCTGCTAATACATTATGGTAAACAGTGAACTTCCTATTTGCATTACTAGCCTATGACCAATACTGCATGTGGAATTATAAGGAGAATAAGAAGCACTACAATAACCAAACTGCAGGCTATTGCTATAAGCCTCCACAACGAATATATAGTGGGCTTCCATATGCTGAACTCTATCAGTACTTATTGCTGGGGGGGGACTTATGTAAGATATGCCACTGTGTGATGCAGTCAACAGACGAAGGGGAGAGGGGAACATCCAGCTTCCAGGTTCGGACAGTGCAATCTATTGAGTTAACTTTTGGTCCCTGTAGTAGATAGTTACTATTAAGGCAGAGGAGTACTTAAGTCACTCACAGGTATTTAAAACAAACCGTTTACACAAGTACAGGAAAAAAAAGGAATTATAGTTATCAAACATATGGGGTGATAAACTGAAGTGTTGATAAACCGATACTGGAAATAAAAAAAAAACCTATCCAATGCTTCAGTTGTTTGGTTTAGTGTAATTGGTAAAAATAAACAACGCTGGTTCTGCTTTCTGGAACATATAATTTCCATGCTACCATTTAATGACGAGATTAAAGAACAAAACAAAAAGGACACATATGGATTGCATTGTTTTCTATTCATTCTAACCTGACTACCTGTTTTAAAAGACTTTACCTTTTAGCAGATTACTGTAATATTTCAAAATATCCAATCTTACATAGCTGTATGGTATTAGTCTGAGAGTATTATTTCTTAATGCAGTTATAATATCTATGTTGTGACTGACCAGGCCCCTTGATATACCCACTGCAGGCTACTTGTAAATTAATTAGGATACTGCAGCAAGACTAAAGGCTGCAAAAAAATTACTTTGGCCAGTCAGCTAGAGAGGAATGGAAAAAAAATCTAGTCTGTAACTGTGTAACTGAGTCAGCATTTATTTTACAAAAGTCAGGGAACATGGCTACATATAGTAAACCTCAATTTTTTTCATTTTAAGTTTTCCCTTATTTTACATTGTTGTTTTGTGGTCCCACCTATATATTGAATCCTCCTTTAAATCTGATTGCAAAAAATACAGTTCCCTGATTTTACATTTTCCTGGATTTTACACCATTACACCACCTGGTCCCCTGAAAAACATAAAAATCGGGGGTTCTACTGTATTCATATTAACTTCTTAATGAGAAAATACAAATGAAAAATACAGAATGATGGTATAGAAGCCATTTAAATACAACTCCCCTTTCCAGTGTGTACCTGTATGTCCCTGAGGTAATCATTTATAATATTGTGTGTAAATCACTAACAATAAATAGAAGCGGTCTGTTGCTCTGACCTTCATCCCCACACATAAGCTTCTTTGCGATGCAGGGAATTTCTGTGTAGCCAAAGCTACGAAGATGTGATATTTGCTGCTCTGTGATAGGATGATTCCACATGGCTGTGTTCATTGCTGGACAAAACAGAAGTGGTTTCTGTAATTCCCATGCACGTACCACACAAGTCTGCAAAAAAGATTAGCCACAATCAGTGCCATTACCTGTGAATACTTTTGAAAGTTTTTTTCCCCGTTAGTATATAGTAAAATGTCCTCAAGGACACCCTCTGTAAAATGAAAGTTAGTTTGCTAGTTCTGGTTATATAATAGTGAGAGAATGCAACTTTGGGCAGATAAATGGCCTAGATCAACCATTTCACATGGATGGGAAAGCCAAAAGTTCCATATTTCTCTGAAATGAAAAGTCCAGTCCAGTGCCACCTAGTGTCCCAATAGGTGGCCAAACACGGATCTCTCCCCGATATGCCCAGATGGAGGTGGGCAATATCGGTCTGATCGTGGGCTCTAGAGCCCAAGGATCGGATCATAACGATGGGTAAACTGGCAGTAGGATCGTGTTGGAGCCTGTCAAAGGCCCCATACACGGACCAATAAGCTGCCGAGGTGGGCAATAACGGCTGATCCGATTGTGTACCCTAGGGCCCAAGGATCGAATCATCATGATGGGTAAACGGGCGGTTGGATCGCGTCGGAGGGCCCCATACATGAACCACTAAGCTGCCGACTCAGCTTTTATCGGCCCGTGTATAGCCACCTTTAGCAGTAACAAGGTCATACACATGTCACTGTGCACATGGGGTGGATATAGACCCTAAAATGCACACTTGAGAGACCATGTAGGACATGAAAGGTGGATGTCATTCCTGTTGCTAAGAGAAAATGTAGGTAAACCAAATATTTATAGAGTGTTCCTTTATATATAACATCCAGTAAAATAACCCTTACCAAAAGATTGTCACAAATGCCACTGGAGATTTTTCCCAAAGTGTTAGCATCCAGAGGAGCCAGAAGCATCAGGTCAGCCCATCGCCGAAGTTCAATGTGTAACACAGGATCAGAACGCTTTGTCCACATCTATAAACATACAGATTAATATATGTACAGAAATATGTTGGGTAGCTCGACAGATATATCATAGCTTGAAGTAAAATGATTAATAAATAAAGTAGCAATGAGGTAAGTAAACAAATATCCACATGCAAAAGGAAAAAACTTTCACAATCTATTTTTTGGCCGGCCTTGTGGACAGTTGATCCATACCACGAGGAAAATCGGGCGTTATTTTATGCTGCAAATAACTCATGAGCTGTAGTGTTTGCCTTTACCACCGGAACACAATACAAAAATGATATCTGTAAATATATATCGTGGAAGTCCGTACTTCACTAGCAAAATAATTTACAGTAGTCCAATCCCAGAACAGACCCCCAGTCCAAGGGCCGTACAATTTAGTGTAATCAAACAAAAAATGGGTACACTTACTAATAGTTGAAAAAGGAGCCCAGGTAATATAAAAAGTAGAAAATCTTTATTAGGACATTCAAAGATGTCCATGTTTCGTGCTTAAGATGGGCTGAGCCTATGAGTAAGTGCCTATCTTAGGCATTAAACGTATCAGGATTTGAAAGGGCTCGTTTTTTCAACTAACAGTAAGTCTATCACTTTTTAATAAAGATTTTCTACTTTTTATAATATCTGGGTTCCTTTTTTCAAGTAATAGTAAGTCTATCCCTTTTTTGTTTTTTATTTTATGCTGCCCAGTTTAAATGTATCCACTTCTCTTGTTATATTCTACAGCATGTGCCCTTTAGGCTGGCATTCAATGAACCAATCATATTCTGATTATAAAAGAGCATCACATACCTTCCATTCATCCTGGTCACTATATAGTGGCACAGCTATATCCTGCATGCTGTAGAAGTGTTTGGCCTTCTCTGTACTTACAACTTGGACCTGTACCTTTGAGATAAAGAGACACTTTTAATTAAGAAAGCTAGTTAGGCCTATGATTAAGGGATTAGCATCCCTAAACAGAAATAAAACCTGTTTCCCTTATCGGAGTGCCGTCTTTCCTTGGAGTCTTGGTAATCTAGTTATACACTTGTGAATTAGGGTTGCCACCTCACATATTAGATTCACAACCTATATAGCTTATTAGTACTTTATTTAAATGCATACAGCAGAGCTTACTCAGTTGTGTGCAGCTATACAGACTTGAATATATGAATAAATGAACTGCGGATGAGCCCTGCAGAAGTGAGCTGCCAACTCTAGAAATCTGAATGCATCCCTGAAAGCATTTTTCATTAGAAGTTCTATATTTTCTATATTACTATGTTATTCTTCCAAAGTATGGAAGAATAAAAAAAAGTTCATTTTATTTCCAGCTAGTCCTTTGCTAAAATAAGTGACCAAGGAAAGCATTTTAATTAAAATCAAAAGTTAAAAAAAGATGTTAAAATCTGTTAAATTTGTATAGTGAAGAAAAAAAATCTGTTTCATTTTAAATGTGTCTTTCTGTTCACATTTAAAGGGAAACTGTCATGGGAAAACATGTTTTTTTTTTTTTTTTTTTTT
>CM044435.1:86807768-86849290 GCA_024363595.1 Xenopus borealis | reverse complement strand
TAGGATCCCTTTAAGGCCCCCATACATGGGCCGATAAAAGCTGCCGACAGACCGAGTCTATGGGGCCATCCGATGTCCTTCCCTGATCGATATCTGGCCGAAAGTCAGTTAAAAAACCTAGTCGGATCACAGGAGCATCTCTGGGGGGCATATCAGGGAGAGATCCGCTCGTTTGGCAATATCGCCAAACAAACAGATCTCCCTGTCTATGGCCACCTTAAGAATCAGGAAAATGCTAAACTCCTATTTATATGCCTACTGCACATCTGATTGTTTTCTGTTAGAGCAGAGGCAGTGAGCATGCCCAGCAGGTAACTCATTGAGGTCTTCATAATCGGGGAGAAAAGTGCTCAGACAAAAAAAGGGGGTGGAGCTTCATACAAGACAAGGAAGTAATGAAAAGAACTGTAGCTCAATTGGCTGCCTGTAATAGAGAAACGAAATACATCTAAAGACAGGGTCGAAGGTATGTTATTCGGGGCTAATTTTATGGGATTTAAAAATAAATAAAATAAAAAACTTAAGGTGGCCATACACAGGCCGATAAAAGCTGCCAACAGACTGAGTCGGCAGTTTATCGGCCGTGAGTGGGGTCCTCCGACGGGCTTCCCCGATCAATATCTGGCCGAAAATCATCCAGATGTCGATCGGGCAGGATTAAAAATCCCGTCGGATTGCAGCCACATCTGTTCGTTGATGAGATCCCGCGATCCAATCCGCCCGTATCCGTGTCATTCTGATCCAATCGTTGGACCCTAGGGCCCACGATCGGATCAGCCCGATATCGCCCACATCAAGGTGGGCATATCAGAGAGATCTGCTTGTTTGGTGACATCACCAAACGAGCGAATCTCTACGTGTATGGTCACCTTTAGTTGGGCGTGACCTACAAGATGCTCCAAACCGTGTGAATAGTGGAAAATTAAACAGAAATCTAAAGCTATAATAGGAATTAAAACGGTGTTTGATTTTTAATTGATTCTGTTATGCGTTTTTTTTATGAATTCTAGTCTACAACAATGGGAGAACTGGGTTACTAATTTAATATTATAAATAATCAATCTAAACCACAATTTCAGGTTCTGGAAGACTATTCTAAAGAATCTATGCATGGCTATGCTTTCCTTTTAAAAGATGCCGCTTTGAATATTATCTATTTCCTTTGTAACCCCATCTAAAACCATGGTCACAAAATAAGTTGTGAAATAATAAAAATATAGAGGTACTCTATACAAACTCTGTACTGTCTACGGACTGCTTCCATACTTAATCCATCAGGGTATTTCACTACTTGAGCTTCTAACTACTTATTACCCAAGAGTACAGATGTTTTTATTGTTGGAAACAGGAGAAATTTCATTAACTGCTTGTGACGGAAATGTGGGCATACATCTAGCTGTATAAAAGGCAGTGTTCATGACGACAGCCACCGGCAATACAAATGGTTGCACAGACTTGTTCAGGTCAGGTGCACTGCCACACATATCAGTTCCTGGTGCTTTATCTCCCCAGCCATTAGTAGGGCAGGCAGGTGGCAGAACAGGTGGAATCATTGTCTCTGGACAATTCTTTGTAATCACAGTCGCACCCCTAAATCAAGCAACTGTCACACAGAAACATTGACAGCCTGAAACACACAAGGGGGCACCCACTATTGCAGTAATTCAGAGCATTTTGTTAAACAGCTTAGTATCATTGCATATGAAAGTGTCCCAAGGGTAAAATCAGGAAACAAAATCAGTGTCCACAAACACATATTCCACAAACATATTCAGCAACACTTCACATGGTGTTTGTAGCCTAAACTCATCTAGTACATTATTACATGCTATTTATATGGCGTTGACACATTTTACACAGTGCTTTCATCATTCACATAACAACTGAATCAATACAATTTAGGTTAATGGTCTGTGCAAACATTATTGTTTATAGCAGTTTTTACATCAATCCAAAGGGAAAAAGGTCGTAACCATAACTGCAGTGCTGAGTTCTATCTTAGAAAGACAAGAGCCTGAAAAGCAAAGAGCCCATTTGCTCAATGTGGATATTGCATATAGTTCATAGACAGATATAATCTTAGTCTGCATTGTTATTTACCCCTGGTATTTGCAGAAGGCCAGACACAAGAAGAGGCAGTTTCAGAGCAGCCACACTGCCAGTAACTCCAACAAGTATGTGAATTCCAGAACCAGATACAGTGAGTTCAGTTCCAGAAGGTGCCGGAGAACACTGGACAAAGTCAGTACTCTTCAAGCTAACATCCATCCCTAGACAATACCTGAGCACAAAAAGACAAATATATACATGTAAATATTTTGTCAGTGATTGTATGGTTGAATGTTTAGATACTTTTATGCCCCCAAAATGTTGTATATAGCCTGTTTGACACATGGGATCACACAGTGGAGGAGAAATTCAATATGCCGGACCTGTGTTCTTTATGTTTATATGTTTACATGCAAATAGTATATGCAGCAACATTTCAGTACAGCTGAGCTACAGGTATAAACCAATACTCTACTGATGTTACCCAGGGATGGCTCTTCAACTGCTGATCTTTACACTGATTAAATGCTGAAGAATGCTGAGAGGTATATTTAATACTACGGAGAAGGACAGTTTGGACATCAAACACATATGGATGCAGCTTAATATCAATCAATATTATATGCATAAGTCCTCCAAAGGATCACTTGTTTGCATGGTACTTAAACACATTGGGGCATTGCCCATAGCAACCAATCAGATTTTTGCTTTTGTTTTCAAACTTGTGGGTGACTGTCCGAGTCTAATTGCAGATTGGTTGTTTAAGGCAACATCACCGAGGATGTTTGTCTTCAATATTAAAAAATACACTGCATTGTGTCGTATTCATTAAAATGCAACTAAACATTTGTGTGTATTTAATCTTATACTACTAAATGGTCCTGACAACTCAGCAGTTCTTTCATTCTGCCAGCTGATGGTAGAGAGCTGCTTGCAGCACATATTTCTAAGTCTCCTGCTCACTTTTTATCACGTCCAAATACTGATCCAATACTCACATATTGGGGCAAATTCACTAAAGTGCGAAGCGTCTAATGCTAGCGCAGAGAAGCAGTCACTAGCACATTTTCGCACTTTAGTGAATTTGCCCCTTTGAGTTTACACAGGATTAATTCATATGCAGTACACAAAAGGCTTAGGACTCCCTCTAGTGGCTGGTTTGTATCAATGCATCACGTTGATAAATCTGGTGTGATATAGAAATTAAACAACTTTTGCAGTTTCGCAGTAATGATCGTACCAAATGTATACACCTAAAGTTTTAAATATGTTTCTTTTGATGTATATTAACATTCCAGCTCCCAGCAACTCCACTTTTTCACATGAGTTTATTCTTTAGTTTAAAGGGGTTGTTCACCTTCCACACACTTTTTTCATTTCAATTGCTTTCAGATTGTCCCCCAGAAATAAAGACATTTTTCAACTGCTTTCTTTTTTTTAACGTTTATTTCCTTTCACTGGTGTTTCAATCTGGCAGCTCAGTAATTCAGCCGCAGATTCTAAACTGTTTTCAGTTTTGCAACATTTAGTTGATAGATTTCTCAGCAGCATTTTTGGAATATTAGCAACTATTATTATTTTATTGTTAACATGTATTTCTATAGCGCCAACATATTGCGTAGCGCTTACTATTTTATCAATTCTAACAGCTGCCTGTAATGAAACTCAATGATTCTGCTCAGAAGGGACAAAGATAAGAAATGTATCAACTAAATGTATCAATATAGAACAGTTTCAGGAGCTGCTTTAGAAGGTGAAAAATTACACTTTTTACTTCAATATTAGAAAAACGGTCACACACTGGGGAACAATTTGAAAACAACTGAATAGAAAAAAAAGTGTTTGAAGTTGAACAACCCCTTTAAGGGGCACAGACACTATCTGAATGTTCAATAATAAATTTATCTTTTTTTACAGACATACCGGATTCCACAGAAATGAAGCAAACTGTGATTCTGGGACCTGAATCCCCTCTGCTTATATTGGACTGTGCACAGACTCAATGTAAAGCACCACCCACTGTGGAAAGGAAAAAACAATTAAAAAGATGGTTCATTTTTTAGTTAACTTTTAGTACAGCGGTTCTCAACCTGGGGGTCGGGACCCCTTTGGGGGTCGAACGACCCTTTCACAGGGGTCCCTTAAGGGGTTCCAGGAGTAGGTTCATCTCTCTCCCCACTAGCCCTAGGGCAAGGTTGTAGCTATCCGGGTGTTGGTGCTGGGTGTTGTAGTTCAGTAACCTGTGTAGGGAAACCAGTTGCACTACAACTTTCTATATCCCCTTAGTAGGGACTGCCATACAGCTCTCCCTGCCCATTTAACATTTGTAAAATTAACATGGTAATTGGGGTGTGGCCACAAAATGGGTGTGGCAAATATTTTTGACGCACTACTCACGGAAAACAAACCTTAATGCAGCCACACTGTCTCCTGTACTTTCCTAACATTCCGCTCTGGGCTGGCAACGAAAATATTTTAATTTTTTATGGTTGGGGGTCACCGCAACATGAGGAACTGTATTAAAGGGTCACAGCATTTGGAGGGTTGAGAACCACTGTTTTAGTATATCCCAGAACAGCCAATTCTACGCAGCTTTTCTCAGAACATCACTCTCTACATCATACTAAATTTAAAGGTGAAAAGCCCCTTTAACTCCCAGTATCCATCACTTCCCAACGTAGCAAGGTGATGGGTTGGGAAATCGTTCATACAAGTATTATGGTTTCCTTTCAATCATGTATGTTTGTGTAAAAAAAATTAATTCATGTAAAGGTATGAGATGTGTTATCCAGAATGCTAGGGACCTGGGGTTTTCCAGATAAGAGTTTGTTAATTAATTTGGATCTCTAAAAAAACAAACATTGATCAAACACGATATGAATGCTTGATTCAAATAAGGAAGAATTGTATCTTTGTTTGGATCAAGTACAAGGTACAGCTTAATTATTACAGAGAAAAAGGAAATCATTTTTAAAAATCTGAATTATTTGATTATAATGGAGCCTAGGGGAGATGGCATTCCCGAAATACAGAGCTTTCTGGATAAAGGGTTTCCAGATCCCATACCTGTATATACATATTTGTGGAAGTTCAGATGGTGTTTATGTACTTTTTTTATTTACATAAACCCAACTGGAAACCTAAATCTAAGCCTAGAGTCCATGTCCCCAGTGGCGGAACTTCTGGGGGAGCTGGGGCGCGATTGGGCCAGGGCCCCCGGCAGCTCAAGCACCACAGATTTCAAGCTGAAAATCACGTATGGAGGGGGGCTGCATGTCCTGTACCAGGGCCCACCCCCTCTAGTTTTGTCACTGCATATCCCTCTGATACTGATCTTTGTACTCATGCAGTCATTCAGACTGGTAGTATGTAGTATAATATCATGGCAGTTGTAAAGACCCCTGCACATACAGTACAGGGCATGACACTGGCAGTCAAAATACCCTATGAAGTCTTGATTGCATTACAGTGGGTGTTACCTTCAAATGGGAGGGACTTACGATATTTGGCACCTTGTAGTACCCTTGTAATTCTGAAAGCCCCAATCGCTCACCAGTGGGGTTGTCAGTATGGCTGGATTCCAGCCAAATTGGGCTACTAATTTAAGGCCCAGGCCGGTTTTGAAAGTACACAGTAGACAAGGTACTTTTTTTTTGGGTCTTTGGCTGATTTTTACTTTGGAGACCAGCCAAAAGTTTTTTATTGCTCTATGCCAAGCCTGCATTTCCAATGCATGTTGGTAACTGCCAAGTTTAATGTAAGACAACAAAACCCAGCATGCAACGAGACAGACTTGTGTAGAAGATTTTGGGCTCTGTACTCCAGTCTCCTGTTGCTCTTAATCATTCTCACAGTTTCCATCGACTTTCCTTGATTTCAGACAATTTTGGGGGGATCAATCTGCTGGCTACCAAAATGTCTAGAGGCTGTACTGTTTTACCAATATTTATTGAAATTTTATAGGAATTAGGGCCTCATGGGTCTCCTGTGCGGCTGCCATCTGTAGTTACACCCCTGGTGAAGGGGGTGAATCTGTCCCATATTGGGAAAAATTTGCAAATCAGTGAAAATTTTAAAAAGGCATATTTTCACAATTTTACACATATTGTGCTATTTTGGACTACTTTTGAAGTAGCTGGTTTGGAAAATTATACCTGGCAACCTGCTCACCAGCCTAAGATATCTGCAGTGGCATGCTGTAAGTTGTTTAGGCAGCCATTCCCTGCTTAGCTGCTACATCAACTAGACTGGGGGATACAGATACAGAGTATGCACAGCTTCTCTGCCTCGCCCCCGCGAATGGCCCGGATGTAAAGTAGCAGCTTGCTTTGAATACGTAAAAAAAAGGCTGGCGCAACAGGAAGCTCGGAGGAATACTGTGTACATGTGTAAATGATAACGGATAAAGTGTATGCAGGACAAACAGGGAAATGCTACAAATTCTCCTTCCTGTCTGAACTCCCAGTACTTGCCTCCGTTCAAGAATCCCGCTCTATCCTGTCTCCTGCTTCCTGTATGACTGCGCGCTCTTCCTTTCTAGCCGCTGTCCCGTGATACAGTGATGTCACTGAGAGGACATCTATGAGTTGTTCGTGCAGACTCTGTTGCTCTACCGTAACTCCATTTAGCGACACGGAAACACCGGACAGGACGCGTTTGTTAGGTAAATACTGCAGTGTCCTTTTGCTTGTCTTTTCTGCTAGAAACAAATTATAATCGTGGCGATTTCTCTGAGGCAGGCGCGAAGTTTGGTCGCTGGAACCAAGCACGTATATAAGACGGCTAGCCTAGAAAGTCACTTATTTCCTTGCTTTCAGAGTTTTTACTCAGAGGAAGGAGCTTGGAGTGCTGTCTTCATTGAGCTAACCGTTTCTCTCCTGTTTCTATAGACTCCAGCTTAACAGGACGCTGTTCCCTCCTGACTGTGGGTACAAACAGCGCTGACTATGTCTGGTAAGATAGTATTATGAAATAGTATTGAAATAATACACAAGAGCCATGGATATCTTGTAAATGCTATCCTTATCAATGGTCCTTAATGATGTCATCAGTTATAAAAGGTGCTCAGTGATGTCATTTCTATCGCAGGACTCGCTGAACCTTGTGTATCATAATAAATCATGAAACTTATGTAATATAATAAATAATTTACCCCAGTTGTAAAAGCTGAGTTCCCTGACTGGTATAAAAGCAGTCTTTTGCTTTTATACTATCATGGAACTCCCTGGTGACTTATTATAGCCTTATATTTTACACTAGGTAGTGCCTTATTCACTGTATAAAAATAGCTTTTGTATGCACATAGAGTTGCATACTTTTCTGCATATTTGAATGGCAATCTTGACCAAATAATTCACAATAGTAAGCAGCCAGTAAACAGCATAAAGAATAAAGCTTCAAACAAATGAACACTCATAATTATTTATATATAAGATGAACTGGAATATCAGAAGCTGTCGCAGATTTAGCTTTTTCATGTTGTGTAAATGAGCAGTGTCCAGATGTGCCCAGCGATAGGCAAACACTTATTGCAATATTATGTTCCATATTAGATCTTACAAAGGAATATCCTTTTAGTATATAGTGTATAATAAGGTGCATGAATGTTTCAGTGTCATTATAGAGATAAGCTATCACTTACTTGAAAAAGAACATCGCCCATGCAGTAGCAGTTTTCTAAATTTGTTTCACAAATAGTCCTTATATTTTTTGTCTTAAAATGTATATGTTTAATTTCCTCAACCAATATTTTTCCCCCCACTGATGCTGTGAGTTAATCACAGATTTTTCCTGGTCCAACCAGCACAAGTCAAAAATATTCAATGCCCTACTGACACAAAGCATGTTTGGTATAAATCATGTCTTACAATGTGTGTGCACGTAAATATAAGTTAATAATAATAATCCTTCTATTTACAGTAAAATAACAGCATGCTGCAAATATTAGCAGACTGGAAAAACCAGATCTGATGCGGATGCAAACATGGAAGCCACGTGAGACTTCTTTAGAACTCACTGGTTGCAATTTCCATGGTATTCATATGATCGGTCCACAGAAATTACTTGTAAGCACAATGCCCGACATATGCTGTCCACATAAAGATTTTCCAGACAAGTCAAATACGCTGAAATTTATGATCACACTTAAATGGGCCTCCACGACTGAAATCTGTGTCACATGGATTAATTAGATTTTTATCCCAAACGTTTGCCTATCTATGGCTTCTATTCCCTTGTACTATGTTGTCTTGTCCTTATAATGTAGTTATTTCTTGCCTGCTGTAGAGTTCTAATCTGTTTAATTTTATTACTTTCCTAAGAACAAGCAAACAACTTCCCTCCGCTTCCTCGCTTTATACCTCTCAAACCATGTTTCCACCAAGATTTTGAGAATGACATCCCAGACCTTCATCGGACCACTGTCAAGCGTCTCTACTCCCTGTGGATGTGTGAGTGGGCAATAAGCAGATGTGTTACATGGCTGGTCACTGCTTTCCTGTATTCACAAGTAACTTTGTGCACTCCGTATATCAAAGAGAACCACAAACAAGTTACTGATGAATAGACAAAACAGAGAGTTTAATGTTCTATCCAGCTGTGTTTTAAAATGCAACCTTAGTTTATTTAGCTGAGATCTAAAGCAGAATGATTAACATTTTGTTTTATGATCTACCCAGCCCTGTCTCCTCCACTTTGTTTAAAATTCCAAAATTAATTTCCCCAAGCTTTACCTTGGCAACTTGTTTTCTTAGATCTTCTTGTGTTATATTGAACATTGTAAACTTCATAACACAATACATAAGTA
This sequence comes from Xenopus borealis, assembly GCA_024363595.1. Taxonomy (NCBI): domain Eukaryota; kingdom Metazoa; phylum Chordata; class Amphibia; order Anura; family Pipidae; genus Xenopus; species Xenopus borealis. The sequence goes on along the minus strand of CM044435.1, from coordinate 86,840,436 downwards.
GGTAAAACAATTATATATATTTTGTTTTGATAGAAGAAATTGGGCTATTGTTGCACAAGTTGTGTTCTCCTTTGTGTTACTGGAATGTGCTCAATGGCACAAAAACCTTTACCTTTTATTTCTCCTTTCTCTGCTTTTTTAAAATATGCCCAGCCATAAGCATTGAAACATGGGAAGGTGAGTAGTTCATAGACCAACTTTTCTGAGATGTCTATTCTGAGGTACAGCATTCCTCCAGATGGGTCACTGCCGATGTATAAACTACCTTGGTAGTAGTAGTAATATATTAATCTACATACATAAGGGATATGTATATTTTCTGTTCATTAAAATTTGTATTTGCTTCCAAATTTCTTACTGACCTCACATTTCATCTCCATTAGGGCAATAAAATGAACTCTAGGCCTTTAAAAAAAAAATTAGAAATAGATAGCCAGGAAGGGGGCTGAAATAAATATAGTTTGCCTAAATTCTCAGCATTCACAATCTACTAGTCAGTCCTACTACCTCTCAACTTAAGCAGTTTTGAAAGGAATGCTGCCATTACATAATTGCCCTATGTATTATATTGTTCTGTTACCTGCTGTCACATTAGAAATTTAGTATAGAATGTCAGATTTTACATTATGATATAGTTTAAAGGAGAATTCAACCCCCCCTCGGGGCAAATACCCCTAACTTGTTACTTACACCTCATTCCAAGTCCTGTCCAGCAGAGTTCACAGGCGCCATCTTCTCCCGATCGCTCTTCTTCTGATTGACCAGAGTTCTCTGCCGGTACGGAGCTAATGCGCATGCGGCCGAAAGTCACAAAGTTTCCGATTTCTTTTTTCAGAAAATTCGTGACTTCCGGCACATGAGCAATAGATCCGCAACAGCAAATCCCTCGTACTGCGCATGCACCAGAAAACAACGGCCAATCCTGGAAAAAGATCGATCAGGAGAAGATGTCGCTTGTGTTCTCTGCTGGACAGGACCTGGAATGAGGGATAAGTACCAAGTTAGGGGCATTTGCCCAGGGGGAAGGTAGGGAAGGGGGCCTACACAGGGGAGGGGGAGGGATTTTTTTCACATAGGGGTTGAATTCTCCTTTAAAGGGATTCTGTCATGATTTTTATGGTGTTGTTTTTGTTTCAAATTATACTGTAAACAATTCACTCCATATTACATGCAATTCGTGAACCAACAAGTATATATATTTTTTTAGTTTTAATATTGGTGTGTAGACAGCCTTCTCACTTTTTGCGCATTGCTTTGGGTGTGTAAATAAAGTGTAATAATTTACAACCACACTTTCTAAACACTGGCTTGTCCACGGTCTCACTCTGATCTATGGCTTTCTTCTCACTTGCATGCGTGTGCCTTTCTGTGTGTCCCCCTTGTGTGCAGTGCATAGCATCACTTTGGGGGCGAATCTAATTGGCTGCTTGGCGTGGTTGATTGGAGGAGGCGGCGCCATTAACTTTGGCCTTGCAATTCTATGGGTCATCCTCTTTACACCCTGCTCCTATGTCTGCTGGTTCAGACCTGCTTACAAAGCTTTCAAGTAAGTACCATTGTATTTCTCTGATACATTTAATCTGTTTGCTTTGTCACGTTTTCACTAGAACCCACCTATCACATTCTTTCTGGCACCCAGTATTTACTATAAAACTATTACTCGTTTCATCTTAGTTTTACAGTATATTCCCACAAATACTAATGTATGTCTCTCTTTTCTTTTTGTTTTGTAACATTCCAATCTGAGCAGTCTGCAGTTAACCTCATGTAAGGTAAAGGGTGCAATTCCCTTTTGCCCCATCTGTAGCTGCTTAGACCTTTTCTGTGAATCACAGGTCTATTCTCTTCTCACAGGACAGACAGCTCATTTAATTTCATGGCATTCTTCTTCACATTTTCTGCTCAGTTGGTGATCAGTATAATCCAAGCTGTTGGCATTCCAGGCTGGGGTGTCTGGTGAGTATGAATGTGAATATAACCCTCTAAAACTAGCTTATGTGTGCTCTATTACAATATATTATTTTACTGTTTGATTAGTGACTGTTGGGCCTCAGACCTAAGTAGCCATACTGCAAACTGCAATAAGCCAGCCCAACAGTGCTAGAGCAAGTGACAGGGCCCACTGCAAACACACTTTACGCTTGAAACACAACCCTTAAACTCTTAATTACATAAAATCTCTTAGTAAAAAGGTACGCCGTATTCAGTGGGCCTCTTAAAGTGGATGAGACCCATTGCATGGGGTTGCATCAATGTTGGCTTTGCCTCTTAGTTCGAACATAGTTTGCTCATAAAATCCTATGGTAATTGTCATTTACATGACATGACATATAGTCACACCTTGTGATCCACATGCAGGCACCAAAAGTGGATTGAGCTTTAGCTGTCCTGATCAGACCAAAAATTAAATATCAAAATGGATTATGATGTCTGTGAATATCTATAATCATGAATATGTATTTAGTAGAATCTATATTGCTAACTTCAACCCTCTTATATTCTTATAACACACAAGCACCATGAATATGTTGTAAATGATATCCTTATAAACCGTGCTTATTTTTGTTGCACGACTCACTGAAACTTGTGTAATCTTATAAATAAAGTACCCCGTTTAAAAATATTAGGAATATTAGAAGTCACCTCGGAGATCTGTGATCTGTTTAAAATGGAACTCTTCAGTGACTTATAATTATATTTGTAAAATAAGGGGGCACATAATTAACTATATATTCAACCTTTCTGCTCAGTGGCTGGATTGCTGCAGTTGGTTTCTTCAGTACAAGTGTTGGAGCTGCAGTGGTAATGCTGATCCCAACTATCCTGTTCACCGCTGTGGCTATCCTCTCCTTTGTGGCACTGACTAAGGTATGCTTGAGATTTTTAAGGAGATCCATCACTATTCTTAAAAATCCACTAAACTTTAGTGATGCTTAATTCTCTTCTATTAGAAGTAATAACTTGTAATAACTTGTTCAATCTATTTTTTTTTAGTTAGCTTCCTCAACCTAACATATTTTCCATACTAAAGTGTGCTGTTTGTTAGTAGCGCATTGCAAATAGCTAACTCATGCTGAAACAGAGGAGTTCTGTCAACAACTTACAGTGTACAAGTATTTTGGTTGCAGTAGAGAAACCTGTTTGTTTAAGGAATTCACAGTTTTTTTTGTGTGCTCCATTTTGCAAACATTGCTGTATGCACATATAGTTATTTGCAATTGTTTATTATTTATTACTTTTACTTTCTCGTTAGCTCTACAATTTAGAATATACATCACTATCTATTGATACATTCATTAATCCATTAACAATAACATTTTAATGCAAGATTGGGAAATGAACTGGAGAGAGTCTGAGATTTAAAGAAAAACTAATACAACATTGCAAACTTAAAATAAACTAAAGGCAAAATTCACACAAGTAACTTTTAGAATAGTCAGTCAGTTGAAGATGCAGATCAGCATGAATTTGTACAAAATAAACGGCCATGGAGAGCTGTAGGCATTTACATTGACACTAAAATAAGAATTAAAAAGGAGCAATTAAATAATGTCATTAACTGACCTGAAGTAATAGAGAAGCTACTGTAGAAGCCATACATTTATTTGTGACAAAATATATGGTTCACTGTTTGTGGCAGAGATGCAAAAAAATGGTTGGTGCCATGTGAGGAAATTAAAGGAAAACGTATACCCCCTTTTTGACATGAGCTCATTCAGTTGGGCTTATGTAGTAAAGTGCATGAACACCATCCAAACTATTAGATATAAATGCAATGAAAAAGAAGCAATTCGCCTCAGAGCTCACCCGACTCCCAAGTGCCTCCTCCGGTGCTGCCCCTGCGAGACTCCACGCCGGTTTGTATGGGCGCTATTCGGAAGGAACTCCCGACACCTTTCTTCATAAAACGATTGGATTTATTGTGGCACACACAGTGTTCTACACAAAACAGTGGATAAGCTGAATAGTCATGCTGACTAACGCGTTTCTTGCCACAATAAAGCCAAACGTTTTATGAAGAAGGGTGTCGTGAGTTCCTTCCGAATAGCGCCCATGAAGCAGGAGTTCTAGTTGTGCATATCAGATATAAATGTATATTTTTTTCTACACGAACAGACCAGATCAGACTGAAAGGAAACCAAGTTATCTATCTTTGACCACACACCAGTTCCCCATCCCCTGTAAAGGAGAATTAAAGTCTAAAATAGAGTAATGCTTGAAATGCTGTATTTTGTATACTAAATATAAACATGAACTTACTGCATAAGACGCCTAATTAAACAAATAATTTATGCTTTCAAAGTTGGCCGCAGGGGGCTGTCATATTTTAATTTGTTTACAATCTTTGCAAGACCATGCACATGCTCAGGGAGTTTAAGCTTAGGCATTATCATAAATTATCAAAACAGCACAAGTCAAAAATCTGCCATAGAAGCTGATACAGCAAGACTGATTATTAATCAGAATATCCAGACTAGGTCTGCAGATACAAATCTCTACACGGTCGTTGGCTGCTTTACAGGGAAACAAACAAAGCTGCTGAGTTCTGGGAAGTAAGGTGGGGGCTCCCCCCTGCCATTGGAAAGTATGATTGTTTCCCTGCAGAGCAGTTAGTTATCTGCAGCAGTCAGAGCAAGTAAAACAAAGGGGGAATTTCACTTCATATAGTCGGGTTTCTTTAAAAAAAAAAAATCTTTTTTTAATCGAAGTATATTGGAGAGAGATTTTTTATTTAAAAAAGTTCAAATGTGATTTTATTTTTTTCCATTACATTCCTTTAAGCTTCAACCAGATTGCAACCCCTCCCCTATCTGGTTCCATTGTGAAGTGCAGGATTTGTTCAACTTAGGTATCTGTGCTTTCCATATTGCAGAGGTCCCCAACCTGTTATACACGTGAGCCACATTCAAATGTAAAAAGTGTCTGGGAGCAACATAAGCATGAACAAAGTCCCTGGGAATGCCAAAATAGGGTTTATTGGGTAAATGGCAGTTTGGTAGCCCCTACATGGACTGGCAGCCTATAGGAGGCTACATCTGGTTTTTATGCAACCAAAAGTTGCCTCCATGCCTGTAATTCAAAACCAAGAACCTGCTCTGTTGCCACTGAAAGCAACATCAAAGTGGTTTATGAGCAACATGTTGCTCAGGAGCCACTGGTTGGGGATCGCTGCTTTATAGAATGATGCTTTTTAAGTCAAAATCTGTCATTTTACAGTGGAACAAGTCAAGGTAGGTGTTACATTACATTATGTGTCTAAGGAATGTTGGGTGATTACTCATGAGTATCCTGGGGGTTTTTTTTTGCAATCTGGAATCAGGTTTTTTTTTTTTGTGTAGAAAAAAAAATTTGTTTCTTTATGGAAATTTAGAAAGCTATTTGTGCATCTTTTCTAAACCTCAGAATAAGCTCATGTTATGGGAGGTATATCTTCTCTTTAAGCAAATAGGTAGAGATTGAATTGACATCAATATGATGATTGAATAAACTCTCTCTAGATTTTGATTGCATACAAATAGTTTATGCATTGACCCTGATTAGCACGTTTATCTCATTGGAGGGAGAACTTCTATGTTTTTCTTGTGTTATGAAGATTGGATTAATGCAGTTTGGTTTTGTTTGCTTGATGACTGAACAACGTTTGGTTGCATTTTTAGGGATGAAAATATTGGTTAAATGTATATACGCAGATTCTTAACAAGCAGAACATTAATATGTTGCAATTTTTGCTCCTGCAGGTTCATAGGTTTTACCGTGGTGCAGGAGGTAGTCTTAGCAAGGCTCAAGAAGAATGGACCTCCGGAGCATGGAAGAATCCTTATGTACAACAGACAGCTCAGAATGCAGCACAGGGTGCCATGGCACAGAATGACCCTCAGTACTCTGCAACACCAAATTACGGCTACTCTAACTAAATGTAAGGCTGTTTAAGGACCAGCAAAAATACATTCCTTGGGGAAAAGGTCTATTTCTACCTCTTGTGCCCTAGTACCCTAAGTTGCCTTTTTTTTTTTTTTTTTTTTTTTTTTTTTTTTTTTTTTTTTTAAGTCCTCCTGTTTACCTTATAACTTGGTGTGTAATTGGGTGTGGCAGTATATGCTTGTCCAAGAGAGAATGTGTCTTTGGGTACAGCAGAATTGCCCAAGGCAAGAGTATTGTTTACATGCAAATAGCAGAATTGGAATGACTGGTTCCAAAGTGTATTGCTTTAAGCACAGTATAGGAAGTAACTGCTGCACTACCAGATCACAGTGGATCTGTTTGGCACTGAATTATCCTATATTAATCTGCCCCTGACATTTAAACTTTAGAAGTGATCTGTGCCTACTAACGGCAGAAAAATTATAATAGAGTGTTTTTCTTCTATTTACCCTGGTTACACACATCCCACTGAGAAGCCCTTTGTATAAACAAATCCTCCCTACCCCAGCTAAAGACTTTGTTAGGCTGTGAGATTAAAAAAAAAACAACTGATTATAAACAGGCTTCTTGGTGTACTGCTGATTTGGTTTGATTGTGCTCATACAAACCTGTAGTAGATTTTTTCATTTCTAAGTAAAACATTAGGCAAAATGTATGTTCGGCACAAGCACTATTTATTGAACTGATGCTGAAAAAGAAAGAAAAATACAAATGGAGATGATGTTACCTGTAATCTTTGGCCAATCATTATGATGACCTATGACACCACTGCTTTAATCCACTAATTTATAGATTGAGTAAATGAGTATTTTTTTACACTCCAGACATAAAGGGCTTGGAAAAACCTAATTATTATTTCAGTTTTTCTAATATTAATAGCCAATGCTATGAATTATATATAAATAATCCACAGTATCCCCACTTGGATGCAAATGCTGGGTGCTCAGTTACAACTTGCATATAAGAAAAATCCTAAAACAGTCACACCATTAAAAAAAACTTAAATCTTTTATTTTTACCACATTGTACAAAAGTCCAACATTTGCTCCTCACAAACCATTCCCCTAACCAAACAAATTATTATAGTTATGTATTGGAGTCCTCTGCTATTCTTATAATGTTTTTTATGACCAACGTTATAGGACCAAATCTAAAACTGACAGTCTATTTATCATTAAAAATGTGAATTATGTTAACTTTTTAACTTGAATATAAAGTAACAAGCTACAAAGATAATAAAACAGTGTAAAATGTAAGATTATGATGGATCTGAAGTTACATTACTGTTTTGTGATCTGCTAAATTCCATTTTTTGTATACAAAACTAGAGGTATGTGTATTCACAGCTGTGTATAAACCTACATTAGGAAATATCTAAAGGTTGTTTGTAATGATTTTTTTTTATAATTGATTAAAATTAGGTTATTTTTTTTACAGTATTATAATCATGGCAACTAATTTAAATATTTTGCTATACTGTATGTCTTTCTTACATATTTCCTTTTCTATGCATATTCTACAGTAGAAGTGCATTTTTCATATCTATATGTAATTGGGGAAACCTCAGTTAAAACAAAGAAGACTGCAGTCGTGCAGACTGGACAATAAATATATAAATGATTTTCATTTCCCTGAGCTATATTCAAAGCTCTCAATGGAAGGGATTTCAGGTTATCTCCTCAGATTTTTAGTTTTGTTCAGAGGGTGATATAATATCCTAGTATTTGGGAAAAGTGTAGATGAAACTTTGCTAAGTCACAGCTGTGACAAAATGTGATTAACAACTGAAATAAATAAATCTATTTAAACCATGTTTTGTTTTATATCTTTTAGGATAAATATTATAAGCTCTCAGTTTGTTATGCACCTAAATTTAAAAAGATCCTGTCATGGGAAAAAATCTTTTTTTTAAACTGCATCAGTTAATAGTGCTGTTCCAGAAGAATTCTGCCCTGAAATCCATTTCTCAAAAGAGCAAACAGTTTTTTTTTTTATTTAATTTTGAAATCTGACATGGGGCTAGACATTTTGTCAATTTCCCAGCTGCCCCAAGTCATGTGACTTGTGCTCTAATAAACTTCAATCACTCTTTACTGCTGTACTGCAAGTTGGAGTGATATCACCCCCCCCCCAGCAGCCTAACAAAAGAACAATGGGAAGGTAACCAGATAACAGCTCCCTAACACAAGATAACAGCTGCCTGGTAGATCTAAGAACAGCACTCAATAGTAAAAACCCATGTCCCACTGCGTACTATTCAGTAACATTGAGAATGAAAAATAACAGCCTGCCAGAAAGCAGTTCCCTCCTAAAGTGCTGGCACAAGTCACATGACCAGGGGCAGCTGGGAAATTGACAAAATGTCTAGCCCCATGTCAGATTTCAAAACTGAATATAAAAAAATCTGTTTGCTCTTTTGAGAAATGGATTTCAGTGCAGAATTCTACTGGAGCAGCACTATTAACTGGTGCATTTAAAAAAAGTGAGATAAGTAAACATTTGTACAGAACAATATATACTTACGTAGACCGTTCACAAACATTTGTTTCCAAGAAAGTCCATGTCAACAGACATGTACACAGTGAGCTGTAATATACTCTCTTGTTCAGTGAGCTATATCCATAACACGAAATAATGCATAAAGAAATGCATTTTAATTCCCCTGATGAATGTAAAATAGTTAGGAAAGGTATGATTAGTGACCCTGACAATCGTATAACGTTCAGCTCTAAAACTGGAAATAAAAAAAATAGGAAAACTAATAATTCAAAAATCATACAAAAAAGGAACTATCGTACAATTTAAAACTACTATGAGCTTTATGTAATGGAAATAAGAAAATATCTCAATATAATTAAACATTTAAATTAGATTTCAATAGCCACCTCTTGGCAATCTGTCTCTCTCAGGCAGGGGTCAGAATCAGATTTTGAATGACAAATCAACTACATTAGTCTATGCTGTGTTAGAGCTAACTGTCTCTCAATATAATTAAGTGAATAGACAGATATGGGATCTATAATATGAAATGCTGGGTTTTTCTGTAATTTGGATCTCCATACCATGTCTGATAAATATATATTTAAATATATCAGTGGTGTAACTAGATCTTACTGGGCCCCACAGCAAATTATTTTTCATGCCCCCAAAATGTCCAGGGGTTGACATTTATTGTAATGCTATATGAATGACAACCTCATGGGGCCCCTATACCACCTGGGCCCCACTGCAGCCGCAGGGTCTGCTTCCTCTGTAGTTTTGCTCCTGATATATATTCTCAATGCAGATTAAGTCTGCATGTTGCTGGCCCATCCTGCTGCAGAATGGCATTGTTTACTACAGCTAAGGTAAAGGCGTTAGGGGAGGGGTTGTTTACCCTTAAAATAACTTTGTAAATGGTCCCAGAATATAACTTTTTACACCATACTAAATTAGTCTTCGTTTTGCATTTGTGTTTTGTGAATTATTTCACTTTTTGTTCAGCAGCTCTCCAGCAGAATTTTAGCAACTGATCAGTTGCTAGGGTCCAATGTAACCTAGCAACAATGCAGTGGTTTGAAGAGAGACAGGAATATGAAGAGGAGCGCCTAAATATAAACATAAGTAATAAAAAGTAAAAATAATTTTGTAGTTTCCCAGAGCTATAGTTTTTTAGCTGCTAGGGTTAGTGATGCCCATTTGAAAGCTGGAAATAATCCAATTATTAATAATTTAAGAGGAAGGCAAATAATAAAAAAAAAAAAAGTACTCAGAGTGAAAAATTAGGCCATTCTATAACCGTTAACCTGAAGGTGAACCACCTCTTTAATTAATAAATACTCCCAGGTCTCCAGAAAGATTTGTACATTTTTAATTACTATTTATATCTGTATAAAAAATTTTAAATCAAGTAAAATCAGGAAATATAACAAGAGAGTGATCAACACTGTTGTTATATTTCCTGATTTTACTGGATGTTTGTGATTTTATTCCAGTCCTGCATTCCTGTAAATTATTTATATTTGACCATGGAATAATAGATACAAAGCAAGACTGCTGGAAATGACTGTAATTATTTTTCTGTGTGTATGGGAGATGTTCTAATATTACCATCAGTGAAAAGGTTAAACCACTATTCACAACATGGCATTTGTTTAAATTGATTTAAAGGGACAATGTACACTTAAGAATACACTTTGGCAAACGTCTTCTCCAGCAAGTCTTCTTCCTGGATCTGTTGGCGATGCATGCACAGTAGGATGCATTTGCCGGTTGGTACTACTGCCCTTGCGCCCAAATTTCATGAAGTTCAATCAGTGAACTTCATTAACTTTGGGTGCATGCGCAGTAGTACCAACCGGCAAATTATTATGTTTTCTAGTAAAGACACAGAGCAGAAATGGTTGTTATTTTAAAAGATAAACATTACTGTTCTCAAGTAAATTTAGAAGCACCAGTAACCATCCTATGTAGCTTAATACAGAAATAAAGAAGTTAATAGGAAAAACACGTAGAAACTTTGAGTCTGTGGGAACATAAGCTTCATATAAACACTATAAATGTTGTAAAACAGCAATCCAGAAGGCAAAGATTGGAAATTAGGAGTACATTGCAGCAGAGGCTAAAACTAACCCCAAAAATTTTTTGTAAGTATATTTATAGTATAAAGTGTCAGGGGGGCCAGCGGCTCCCACGAGGAGGTAGTAAGGATCAAGAGTCCAAGGCACAGTACAATAGGGATGTTCAAAGAATGGTCAAAGTCCAGGCAAAGGTTCAATAAGACAGGCAGCACGGAATCAATATCAGGAAACAGGCCAAGGATCAATAACAGGATCAGACAGGAATATTAGAGTACCCAGGAACACCAAACACGATGACCTATACTTGGGCATCAAACCCGCGTCCTCAGATTTTGAATTTGGCACCGCAGCGCGATGGTGTCACGTCCGGTGCCGCAAACCATGTGTCGACTATGGGCGTTGCCATCTTTGAGGTAGGCTGGGGGGGGAGGAGGGCAGGGAGGTTTTTTTTCTATTACTGGTTTGGTTCTCCTTTAAGTAGGGTCTAGTACCCCAATGCAAGGCTGACCCCTGTGCCTGAAACCTGTACAGTACAGGACCCTTGACCTGAAGATTAGGAACAGGAGGGTAAGCAGCAGACAGCCCCACAGGCCTGGAAACTCTTGTTCTGTTGTGTTGATCATAACCATGGAACTTTTGTGATTTCTATTAATGAAGAAGCTATACCTGTGACAATTAATAAAGTTGTTCCTGGAGAAGCTATACCAGTGACAATTAATAAAGTTGTTCCTGGAGAAGCTATACCAGTGACAAGGAATAAAGTTATTCCTGTGTTCAGCTGCAAGACTGTGAGAACCTCCAGTTTTTTCTCTCCTTTGTAAGTTCCCTTTTGTTTTGTGGCACTGGATCATACACCAATGGGTTGAGTTGGCCAATTATTACAAAAAAGTATTAGGTATCACATTACATTCTGAATAAAACCACTCCATAATACCAGGAGTGAATAAAGAACGGGGTGGTAAGTACAAGAATGCACTGCAAATGTACATTGAAACAACCATTTTACAGATGACCAGGAAAAAATGTAAAATCAGGGAAATCTCCTTAAAATGCCTTTCCCTTGCCTTTTGATCGCTGCATATAAAACACCTTATTTGTTGGACCAACTGTTCACTTTTTTTGGTCTATTTGCAAAGAGATAAAATGTTCTCCTAGACATGCATTGGGTTTCCTCCCACACCAAAAACATACAAACATCTTCATAGTGGGCGATGTAAGCTGCAATGAACATGTTACAGTTTCTGAAAGCTGTGTATCCTGGAAGAAAGAGGCAGTCCAAACTCCCTTCCACATTTCCAGCTCATATATTGGAGTTCACTTTTCACTGAAGGTTGTCCTGATAGAATTGTCCTGTATAAATGTGACAGGGACTGTAGATTGAAAACTCACTCCACCGGAGATACTAATGTAAACGATGAGTAATACTTTATGGCAGTGTTGTTAACAAGCCGCAAATTCTTTAAAGGAAACCTGTCATGATTGAGTTAACACTAGGAAGAAAATAAAACTTTTAAAACAAACCACATACCCCTATTTATTATGCTCAAATCTCACTAATTCTCAATTTATAACTACTTTTCAAATGTCTATGAGACACTAACTGAAGCCCTGACTTTCCAGAAAGTCAGGAGAGCAAAGCATCATGGGTAGAATCAGTACTGCAGACTCCTCTCACGATATCACCAGTTTGTGCAGTTGTCAGTGGCTGGAGTAGCCCACACAATCTGAATAGAACAATAGAAGGTGTTTCAAATAATTCCCATAGAATATCAAGTCCTGGTGTGACATGAGTTATACAGAGCTTGTCTATCATAGAGTATACTCTGACTAAGCATGAATGAGATTTGGCAGTTTGGCACAGCCCACACACGGAAAACAAAGGGGTGTTTAAACATGGCAGCGCCTATGAAGCCCTTTTTACATGAAGGATATTTTCTAATCCGTTTCAGATATAGACAAAAACAGCTGACTAAAGGGTTTAACTAAGGATGGAAAATAAATATTTTACTCATGTCTCAAGGTGACAGGTCCTCTTTAAAGCCGGCACTCAAATGAAGGCAATCTTCCACCTGGTTATTAATTTAATGTATTGTGTCCACAGCCTTATGCGTTTCATGTTACAAACACTTAGTCATACGCCCGTGTTTGTAACATGAAATGTGTAAGGCTGCGGACACAATAAATCACTTTACTTTAATAACCTGGTGGAAGATTACCTTCAATTGAGTGCCCGCTTTAAAAAAAATTTGCCGTTTATCTGTTTCCTGTTGCTGAGGGCTAAAGGCGTGCACCATCCTACAATTTGGAGACCCCTCTTCAAGATATATTTTATTAGTAAACATATAGAATGGCTATTTTTTCCACAAGGTGGCCATAGTACCACAAGCAAGGTTTTGAAAAAATCAGCAACCCTCATAAGGTGGCCATACATGGTGAGATCAGCTCGTTTGACAATGTTGCCAAACGTGCTGATCTCTCCCCGATATGCCCACCTTGAAGCCCTAGGGCGCAGAAATCTGGTCACAATGGAGGAGGTACGGGTGGTCGGATCACATTAATGAACAGACGTAGCTGTGTTCCGACAGGATTTTTAGTCCCGTCCGACCAACATCTGGCCGACTTTCTCTAGATATCGATCGGGTAAGCCCGTCGGAGGGCCCCACGCACAGGCCAATAAGCTGCCAACTCAGTCTGTCGGCAGCTTTTATCGGCCCCTGTATGACCATCTTTAAGCTGGCCATAGACGCACAGATCCGATCGTGTGAATCCACATGGCTGGATGTTTGAATTACTCCTGATATAGTTGCGTCGTGTGTGGCATATCGGGGAAACAGCTGCTCGTTTGGAACCATCGCTAAACATGCAGGTTTTTGAGTCTATTGCTGGCCATAGTTCTTTCCCCCATAACTGGCAGACCTATATCGGGGTTACGGTTGCCACCTTTTCTAAAAATGTATACCGGCCGGTGGGGGGTGGAGTCAAAAGGGGGCGGTCCCTGACGTAAAAGGGGCGTGACGTGACGTAAAAGGGGCAGAGCCACCGGCAGCGATCGGCTGAAGACGCGAAAAAGGTAAGTATTAAAAGTGTTTTATGCAGGGCAGGGGCCTTTTTTATGGGGTATTACAAATTTACTGGCTGCTACATTGCCGGTAAATTTGTAATACCGGCCCCGGCCTTGGCTGGTGTTTTACCGGCTAGGCCGGTAAAATACCGGCCGGGTGGCAACCTTAACGGGGTAATCCGAACATTCGGCCTTATGGCCGAATGATCAGGTTATAACAAGTGCAATGGATTTCCGACCGGTCAGTTGGAAGAAAATCCAAACTTCCTTATCGATATTGTTTCCAGATATCGGTCGGGAAGCCCCCATACACTGGCAGATAAACGAGGGATAGGGCAGCTTTATCAGCCCATGTATGGCCACTATTATACTGAAGGGTGTTAAGGCAGGACGGGAGATGGGGACTTTGCTGATTCGTACCATTGGATCTTTGCGTCTATGGACAGAGCCACACTGTTCCTCAGACAGTCAGAATGTGCACAGAGACAATAGAACTACACTGACACTAACTAAACATCATTGACTCCAACACTGCACAATTATTCCCAACCCGCTATCCGGTCGTCACGTCTACAGCGTCAAGCCCACACGTAAATACGTGACGCGTGTGGCGTCACTACTGACAGAGCTGTTGGCAGCAGAGGCACAAGTACGCGCAGGGGCTGTGAGCGCGCTCGAATAGCGGCCCTGTGAGAAATAGCTCTTTATTATAAGAACATTAGGATTTCCCTTGTAGTCTGACAGATTTTACGCTCTCGGTGTCCATTCGGTTCTTGCCTATTTCCATTTGCTCAACTGTGTGTTTGTCCATTGATTATTGCACGGACGGCGCGGAGCTGTGTTCATTCATCTAAAGATTTCGCCCGTGTCCTTTTATACATCAGCTTCTCACATTCTGGGGACATTTCTCTCCTGACTGCAGGCTAGAGGCTGTGCTCATCATGTCTGGTAAGATCTTGGCAAATAACATTAATATAAAAGAGCTTTTGTATGCACCTACCGTCACGTTTAGTCTGCATGTTTGAATAGCATCAGGGGCAGTCTCTCTCTCTATATATATATATCTATCTATGTACCAACCAGGATCAGTCAGCAGCACACAGCTTTAATAAAGGACACCTTGAAAATGGTGCGTGACTGCTATCATATGATGTCTATTCAGCACGCTCTTGTCCTTGGTTTTATGTGTCCATTAGTAAAGGTGGCTGTTGGCCAATCCTCCTTATTATTACCTAGTAATCCACATTGTTATTCGTGCGAATCCTAAGCCTACACAACCATATGCTGCTCAGTGGTGTTATCCTCAGTCACTTGCCGTCCTTATTTCTGTTATAGTACAGGATATCCTGCACTGAGCCTATGTCTAAGTGTCCTCTACACGAAATGCGTCAGGCACAATCAGTTTATACAAATAAAGATTCTTTCATTTTAACTTAATATTGGTCAGATCCATGCTTAACCTTTGAGTACCTTGCTCCAATATTTAGCTTCTTATGCACTGAACAGCACCTGGATTCCCAACTGCCTGGCATTGCCCTGTTCTTGATTTTGGTTATACCTTTGATCTAATGTCTGCTCTGAAGTAAGTGTTATGTTTATTTTCTTCAGATAAACCAAACAACTTCCCACCTCTTCCCCGATTCATACCTCTGAAGCCATGTTTCTACCAGGATTTTGACACTGACATCCCGGATCTGCACCGGACCACAGCTAAACGTCTCTACTACCTGTGGACGTGTGAGTGGGAAGTACTAAACTGGGTGTTACTAGACTGGCCATAGTCATCTTAAAATCACAGAGATATGTGTACACATCATATATAAGAGAGGACACATTGAGAATGAATTGCATTGCTAGTTAAAGGGAACCCCATCTGCCCTAGGTCCACAGGAGAGGGGCCATGTCAGCAGAGTTAATAACATTTGAAGTGGCATGATAATATTCTGTAACAGTTGTTCAATATTTTCAATATGTACAACATGCATGCCAAATCTGTCTCACTGTGCAACTATTGGCATGACTGCCAAATGGCTACCTTAGTAATGCCTAATTGCAGCCCTGATTAGAAGTGAAAAACAGTAAATTGTTAAAGGAGTTCTGTTACAAGAAAGGAACTGCTTTCAGTTAAGCTAGTGTTCTCCAGCTCAATGTAACTGAAGGAGACACAGTGGGACTTGGATTTTTACTATTCTCATATGTTCCAAAAAGCTGTCATCTTGTGTCAGGGAGCCATTATCTTGTTGCATAACCATTGTTCTGCTGATGGGCTGATAGGGGTGAAGGTAGGGAACAATATATTGCTGTGCAGCAATAGTGTGACTTGAGTTTATTAGAGCACAAGTCACATGACTGGGGGCACTTGGTAAACTTACAACATGTCTAGCCCCATATTAGATTTCAAAATGAAATATAAAAAAACTGCTCTTTTGAAAACGAGATTTCATTGCAGAATTCTGTTGGAGCAGTGCTAATAACTGATGCATTTTGAAAAAACATGTATCAGTCTCTTTTTGAAAGCAGAGGATCAGACAAAATGATCTGAGATGGCTGCTTACACACCAGTAGTACAGCTAAAAAAAGATGCTCTTGTTGGTTCAAAAATAAATTTATATGGTAGAGTGAATTATTTGCAGTAGAAACAATATCATTTAGAAATAAAAACGACACCATGAAAATCATGACAGAACCCCTTTCACAACAATTTTGATAATACATTTAGAGGTTGTGTAGAAATTCACCATAAATTATAAAAATATTTTTACATCCTACACGACTGATTAACAACAATGTTCTCTCTAACTTAATTTTGGCTGTGCGCACAAAAGATATATTTTTAAATCTATTGCACAACTTTCTGTCCACAGAGAGGCGGGTGGCTCACATCCGTTCTAAATTATGTGTTTTCACATAAAGGGCCAGATTCAATTGAATAAAACATCTCATAGTTTAGCACATGAAAATTCAATTGAAGTCCAACTTCTAGGACAAAAATAGTTTCTCATCTAATTACATCTGGTCCTTTGTGTGAAAATACATAATTTAGTACTAATTAGTTACTCCAAACCATATACTTCAAATTTATGTACATACATTTGTGTGTCATTGAGCTGAATGTCTGAACTGTGACAGCTAGTCGTGTCAAAGACATACAAATGAACCAAAATGGAAAGGTCATTTGCAGAACTGTTTCATGCTTCCACACCATTTGGCAGTGGTCAGGCTTAGAAGAAAAAAAACATTATTTATTTTGTATGGTTTTGAATTATTAGCATTCTAAAAATGCTTACTAGAGCAATTCCAGAGACATTCAGTATCAGCACAGACATGTTTGCCATTCAAGTGAGTGGGGAGCATACATGATGGTTTTGGTTGCTTCTCTGCTGGCTGAAATCACTGCTCTATACTGTGCTGGTTAACAGATGATTTTACTGTGGGCAGGAATTTTATGGAGCATAGATTGTGTTAATTTATGCTGGGTGCGCTGTTTGCATTTTCTTAATCTTATATGGTAGACCCACACTATCTATGTATCTACTGTAAGTATTTTTTTATTTATATAGCACAACTTATGTATGCAGCACTGTACAGCAGAACAGTAAATGAATAGTACAAGCAGGGGGTCATTACAATAATAGATACAAATAAATATATATGTGAAGTACTATAATAAATACAAATTACAGCTGCATTAAAGATTCCCCAGAGCTAAGTGAATTAAGGCCCCCATACACAGGCCAATAAAAGCTGCCGACAGAGCTGAGTCAGAAGCTTATTGGCCTGTGTGTGGGGCCATCTGACGGGATTCCCCCAATAGATATCTGGGCAGATCTTGATCGGACAGGCTAAAAAATCCAGTTGGATCGCCGCATCTGTGCGTTCATGCTGTCTCGTATTGGATGCATTATGATCCGATCTTTGGGGCCCTAGGGCCAACGAACAGATAAGCCTGATATCGCCCACCTCAATGTGGGCATATAGGGGAGAGAGGGGGATTTCTACGTCTATGGCCACCTTAAGAGACAAGAGAATGGAGGTCCCTGCCTTGTAGAGCTTACAAGACTGATAATAAAGATTAGCCTTTTCAACCATTACAAGATAAGACTCTCTTATCAACACTGGGTTAATTTGCACCTGGGCAATAACCCATGCCAGCCAATCAAATTTTAGTTTTCATTATTCTGCCTGTAGCTTGTTGAAAATATGCTAAGTACTGATTAGTATAGATTATTATCCTGGTGCAAATATCCTCATTGGTGTTGAATGAGCCCCACAGTTTAGGGTTGTGTATACTTGTAGCTTCCCTTTGCCCAAGGTGGTATGAGATCCACAAATTCTGCTTATGTTGTTTTTTTTCCCAAGAAAAGTCCCAAGGACAAATTGCTAAGCAATGTGACACAATTTCCTATTGTCCAGATGTATCCTACTGAAATTAAGTATATTTTCATGCTCATTGCAATTTTGGGGGTATTACTTGGGGTTGGTAAATATAGGATAATTGAAAACCCCACTTTCTGAACACTACCTTGTCCACAGTCTCATTCTGATCTTTGGCTCTCTTCTCACTGCATGCGTGTGCCTTTCTGCGTGATCCCCATGTGTGCTTGCAGTGAATAGCATCACTCTGGGGGTGAATCTGATTGGTTGCCTGGCGTGGTTGATTGGAGGAGGCAGCGCCACTAATTTTGGCCTGGCATTTCTGTGGCTCATCCTTTTTACTCCCTGCTCCTATGTCTGCTGGTTCAGACCTATTTACAAAGCTTTCAAGTAAGTATCCTTCTGTCTCTATTTCACATCTTTTGCCTTTCTCTTTAACTTTGCACTAAAAACTAATCTTATATTTCTGCCCCTATATCCATTTAAACCCCTTTTGTTTATGCTCCTTATCACAATATTTCCTTCCTTTGCAGACAGGTACTTTTGTATAATTTATGTTCTTGCGTTTATATTTATTGCCATTATATACACTTGTGACAATCATTATTGCCCCTTCTTTGAACTTTAAGTATGATTTATTACTTACCCCATCTGTAACTGCATGAACTTTTTCATATCTGATATGTCTATACCCCTTCTCACAGGACAGACAGTTCATTTAATTTCATGGCCTTCTTCTTCACGTTCACTGGTCAGCTGGTGATCAGTATAATCCAAGCGGTTGGCATCCCAGGCTGGGGTGTCTGGTGAGTTTCTACTTCATCTTCCCGTGCCATTATGCCCATGTTTGAATAACAAATTGTATATTTAAGGACATTTGTAAAGAAAGCTTTCTCTGGGTAATTTCATTTAGCAATCCAATAAATCTTGAACTGCAGTGTTTCTGATCGTCAACAAAATGTCCTTTGGGGCAATAATTGTTTTTCCTGACAGGTTCAGAATGGGTTTGGCAAATGGGCAGAATAAGTGGGTCCCTGTATTGTGTTTCATCACATGTATTGGTTGGTAGCTGTTTTGGCAAGTTTCTAAAAAGATGTTTGGGTTGAAGATGGTAAACCAGAAATGAAGAGCTGGATGTATGCATTTTGCTGTAGTGAATTTTCAGGAGGCGATTAATCATATTACAGTGTATCTATGGTTATAGACATATATTTTACTTACAAATATTTGTACAGGTAAGAGACCTATTATCCATAATGCTCGGGACCTGGGGTTTTCCGGATAACGGATCTTTCCATAATTTGGATCTTCGTATCTTAAGTCTTAATAAATAAACCCAATAGGCTGGTTTTGCTTCCAATAAGGCAGTAAGGATTAAGTATATCTTAGTTGCAATCACTTACAAGCTACTGTTTTATTACTACAAAGAAAAATTATTTTTCTTTACAAATTTGGATTATTTTATTATAATGGAGTCTACGGGAGATGGCCATTCTAGAGCTTTCTGGATAACGGGTTTCCAGATAAGGGATCGCATACCTGTATTTGTAAATGTCTCCTTTTATCCAGTTACTATTCTCTCATGTGAATAGATATTTTGTTATGCTATAAACATTTTCCTGTTTTTCCACCCTTTTCTTTCCCCACAGTGGCTGGATTGCTTCAATCAGTTTCTTTGGTACAAATGTTGGAGCTGCAGTGGTAATGCTGATCCCAACGATCATGTTCACCGCTGTGGCTGTCCTCTCCTTTGTGGCACTGACTAAGGTATGCTTGAAATTTTTGAGGCTTTCCGTTAAATTTATGTGCCATTTGTCATTTATATATACTCGTACTTTAAGCTGCCGTAAGGTTCAGGTAAAAAGAGTTGTAACTTTAATTTATGAACTAAGTGGCTTGAAGTGCATGAGGTGCCAAATTACATTCCATTACTTGGAAATGCATAAAGATTGAAATTTAGTTTCCATGGAGTTTCACCTAAAACCCAGATGTGTTAATTTCTCATTAGGTATGGCGGGGAAATTAAATATGATATTTGTTCCCTATGTGATTGGAATGGAACAATTAGTACAGGTATGGGACCTGTAATCTAGAATGCTTGGGACCTGGTGGTTTCCGGATAAAAGATTTCTCCGTAGTTTAGATCTTCATAACTTAACGCCACTAAAAAGTCTTTTACACATTAAATAAACCCAATAGACTGCCTTGCTTCCCATAGGGATTCATTATATCTTAGTTTGGATACAGTTTTATTATAACAGAGAAAAGGGAAATCATTTTTAAATGATAATGGGTTTCCACATAATGCATCCTGTACCTTTATCATGCTTATTCCACTTGAATCCAATCCATTGCCAGGGAAGGAGAATATGGACTATATGTGTGTGTCTGTGTGGTGATGACTAGCATGCAGAATGTTATTAAGTCTCTAATATTTGACAATCTTTGCTCCTGCAGGTTCATAGGTTTTACCGGGGTGCAGGAGGCAGTCTGAGCAAGGCTCAAGAGGAATGGACAACAGGTGCTTGGAAGAATCCTCATGTACAGCAGGCAGCTCAGAATGCCGCCTTTGGGGCTGCACAAGGTGCCGTGACACAGAATGAGCCTCAGTACTCGGCAACACCAAATTATGGCTACTCTAACCAAATGTAAGGCTGTTTAAGAAACAGCCAAGTTACATTCCTTGGGGCAGAAGGTTCATTCCTACCCCCTTTGCCCTAGTAGCTAAGATGTCTTTTCAGTCCTCCTGTTTACCTTTTAATATGGTGTGTAAGTAATTGTGGTTGTATGTGTGTGTCCCAGAGAGAATGTGCCCCTGCCTACAACAGAAATGCCAACAGGCAATATTACTGTTTATCTGCTAATTGTAGAATTGGAATGATTTAAGTCAAAAAATTACATTTTAGGGGGCACTATAGCTTAAAGTATTGAATGCTGCAAAGTTTATTACTATACAAGCTACTCGAAAAACTTGAGTTGTCTCTGTGTGGCGTATTCCATCAGACCAGTTGCTTGAGCTATTAGGTCGTGCCCCTTTAAGAATTGTAAGAGAATATTAGGGCCGTTGGAGGTTGTATAAAGATCTGAAAGAGTTATGGTTAGGCAATTTAAGACCATGACCCCTTTACAGAAGGTGAGTGGGGGGAAAACAGAAAGGTATTTCCAGTAAGCAGTTACAGAGGGAAAGTAAAAAACTGAGGGTATACAAGACTTTTGACGTGTGATCCTAAGCACAGAACATTCAGTATATGGTGTACAGAGTGTACTATTAAGTAGTTTCAGAAGTGGAAGTTTGGGTTTAACTGGGCACTGAATTTAAATCTTAATTCCCTTCAACAAATGCCGACAGGACTATAATGGTGCTTTTCCTCCATGCACATAACCTCTGTGGGACTTTCCAGCTTATTTAGCAAACCAGTTTGATAGTGTGTTTGCTGTTATGTCAGTGCAGTCAGTGATTGTGCTGTTACAGTAGCCTTCAAATGAATTCCCCAGTATGGGTTAACAATGTAGATGATATGGATTGCTGTGCTTCACAATGACCCCACCAATATAGACTACGGTATATTACTGTATATGTAATGGAGTGTTTTCTACACTCCTGCAGAAAAGGAAACCTCAAAATAGATATATTAAAGGAGGTTTAATTTCATATTAACCACATTAAATTAATTTAATATCCATAAGATGTTGCTGAATTTAAATTGCATAAGTGAATACAGGAAGCAAACATAATGACAAACCTTTAATTATTCCTGCACATCTAAATGTATGTATATATTTTGGGTTATTAAGAGAAATGTACAATAGGCAGCTATAGGAAATATATATTAATGAAGAGAAACAGCCCAAAGGTTATTATTCTTATAGTGATACATATATAAGAACAGTGTAAACCTCACATGTGCATGTTGGCATATAAAATGCTTTTGGTATGTGCAATTATGTGCCGTAAATAAATCATTTCTAGAGGGGGGGGCTTATGGATTCTCAGTACTACAAAGACATTAGTTTCTGATTTTTAGCCTTTTTTTTTTAATTTGTCAACATGTACTGAGGCAGTATAGTAATGTGGATTATCAACCTGCTATAGAAAGTGTTAGAGAAAGTAATATGGTGATTTTACGTGTTATGATCTTTTAAACTTCTCTGAAAAGTATTGACAAAATAATATGGAAGGTATTGGGGAAATAGTCACTAGTACAATATGTTTTTGTGCCTTTGGTGCAGTTTTCCCCATGACTTTGACCAGAGACTATTTCAGACACTTTGCAGTGTGTGTCTCAAGAAATGCTTCTCTTATGGGTTGTCTGGTTATGCATATCTGAACAGCAGGTCTATCCACAACAGGAAGTCCGTGGACTGGATGCAGCTTTACTGATGATTATGGCAGCCATTCTGCTCATGACAAAAGATAGAAAGCACTGACTAAAGGCTACAGCCACACAGGAAACAATGGGTTTCATTTGCTGATGGTGAGGGCAGATGCAAAGTGCAGAAAAATACCAGTATCTGTGGCCACAGGTCCTTGCCATCCAAAATGGCTACAGTGCTGCCTGCATTCAGCTTGCTGTATTCATGAGGAGCAGGGAAGCCTTTCTCATTTGAAACCTCTGGCCTTAGCCTAAATGCAACAGTACAAGAGCCCATAAAAACCATCACACCATATAGTCCTGGCCTAAATACATACTCTTGTTCATCTTACAGTCAAAGCTTCCACTGCTAGGGGTTACCTAGATGGAGTATAGGTTTGTTGTTATGATACCTAGGAGCCAATATCGTGTAAGTTTGTGTGTGTACATTCTCTGTACTCATTGACTATTGGTGCGAATTATGTAAAATGTAATGTGATTAATTTGAAAAATAAAGATGTCAATAGTATATTGCATGAGTGATTTCATAGACATTGATATTCTGAATGCATCATATATTCTAAATACTATTTAACAACATTGGTTATACTTTAACACCGTCTTGCACAGTTTTGCATACATTGTTTAACTAAAGTAACCTATCATTATCAATGAGTTCCTGCACTCTGTCTTTACTAGCAGGTTTCTGTATTGACTCAATTTAGTTACTCAATAGAAGGGCAACAGCCTGATACATGAGGATTCACCTTTCTCTGTTTATGGCAAAATCATAAGTCATGGATTCACCGTACATTAGGGCAGATTTAGTGCTGTGCAAAAATGGATGCAAAATAGCATGTATTCTGGTAAATCAAGTGCATTTATAAAAAAAAGAAGCTAAACATTTGAAATTTGGTACCAAGCACAATATATTTGCATCATAATTAGTCTTTTGTGGTTTAAAATCACTAAAACAAGTAACTTACTACTTAATAGTTACAGTAAGGGGAGAACTGAGACTTTAAACACTGTGTTACTTTTGTTAAAGAGATACTGTCATGTGAAAAAAAAAATATTTTTAAAACACATCAGTTAATAGTGCTGCTCCAGCAGAATTATGTACTATAATCTGTTTCTAAAAGAGCAATCAGATTTTTTTTTATTTCATTTTGAAACCTGAAATGGGGCTAGACATATTGTCAGTTTCCCAGCTGCCCCAGTCATGTGACTTGTGCTTTGATAAACTTCAGTCACTCTTTACTGTTGTTCTGCAAGTTGGAGTGATATCACCCCCTCCCTTTCTCCTCCCCAGCAGCCTAACAAAAGAACAATGGGAAGGTAACCAGCTGGCAGCTCCCTAACACAAGATAACAGCTGCCTGGTAGATCTAAGAACAGCCCTGGGTAGTAAAATCCAGGTCACACTGAGACACATTCAGTTACATTGAGTAGGAGAAACAACAGCCTGCCAGAAAGCAATTCCCTCCTAAAGTGCTGGCTCATTCTGTAAGCACATGACCAGGCAAAATTACCTGAGATGGCTGCCTACGCACCAATATTACAACTAAAAAAAAATACACTTGCTGGTTTATGAATTAAATGTTATATTGTGGAGTGTATTATTTGCACTGTAAACAATGTAATTTATAAATAAAAAATACATCATAAAAATTATGACAGAATCCCTTTAAGTTTATGTGTAGGAAGGGTGGTTGTGCCTAAAACCAATTGCAACACTAATAAAAGAATAATCATTTTAGCAGAACATGTAGTTTTGTGGTCCTTCTCTGGAAGAAATGTGTATTAAATCAAGTATAACGCCCAAAGGCAGTAGCCATGGTGGCCCCAGCAGTGCCGTACCTACTAGCTGGTGGGCCCTGGTGCAGGATTGGCACATGGGCCCCCCTATCAGGCTCTACCCCTATGAATTACTGATATTGGAGTTCTCCTAGCCTCTCTAGTGGGCCCCAAGAGGGAGTGGGCCCTGGTGCAATTGCTCCCCTGGTAGTTATGCCACTGGGCCCCAGGCCCCACAGTCAGAAGCTGCCATCCCTTGCTCAAAGGGTTGTCTCACAGACTAGAGGGACTTCGATAATATGGTTGTTAACACAGAAATCCCCAGCACGGAAGGTTTCTTTTATTTCAAAAACTGTAACACCCTCTAGTGACCGCAACCAGGATCATGCACAAACCAGCCAATATATATTACCTGTGCCGACCTATTGGGCTTATATAGCTCTTTAGTTATACTATTGATAGCCCAATCTTATATTTTCAGTTTAGTTATTCATTCAGAGCCATGTAGTTTTAATTGCTAGCTTTCACCCAACTAACTACCTCTGATTTCAAGTGGGCAGCATGGTATGCTCATCTAGCCCACAGACTATTCCAACGAACTGAAGTTATTTGACCATTTTATAGGTGGCGATTGCAATACACTACAACAGCAAAATACCATTGAGCAACTCTTACATAGTTAATTACACAGTGTCCTCTCATACATTAGGCATGTCCAACATACAGCCTTCCATCTTTGTTCCAGCGTAACCCAGAGCCCAGTAACAACTATAGATAAAACATCTCTCCTATACTGTATCACAGGGGTCCCCAACCTTTTTTGCTTGTGAGCCGCATTTAAATTTAAAAAAGAGTTGGAGAGCAACACAAGCATGAAAAAGTCCATGGGGATGTCAAATAAGAGCTCTGATTGGCTTTTTGGTAACCCCTATATGGACTGGCAGCCTACAGGAGAGAATGTTGGGCAGGACATCTGTTTTTTATACAACCAAAACTTGCCTCTAAGCCAGTAATTCAAAAATAAGCACCTGCTTTGAGGCCACTGGGAGCAACATCCAAGGGGTTGGAGAGCAACATGTTGCTCACGAGCTACTGGTTGGGGATCACTGCTGTATCACATGCAGAGAGGGAATCAGAACAACTGGAACATAATGCTAGTTCCAGCATGTTACATAGCAGATAACAGATGCACTCTGTAGAATTCCTTTCTGGCAGGCTGTTGTTTTTCCTTCTCATTGTAACTGAATAGTACGCAGTGGGACATGGGTTTTACTATTGAGTGCTGTTCTACCAGGCAGCTGTTATCTTGTGTTAGGGAGCTGTTATCTGGTTACCTTCCCATTGTTCTGTTGTTAGGCTGCTGGGTGGGGGAAAGGGAGGGGGTGATATCACTCCAACTTGCAGTACAGCAGTAAAGAGTGATTGAAGTTTATCAGAGCACAAGTCACAGCTGGGAAATTGACAATATGTCTAACCCCATGTCAGATTTCAAAATGAAATAAATCTGTTTGCTCTTTTGAGAAAGGGATTTTAGTGCAGAATTCTTCTGGAACAGCACTATTAACTGATGCATTTTGGAAAAAAAAAAAAAAATTCCCATGACAGGATCCCTGTAAATCAAAATTTGAAGTTGTTACCCAACAGGAGAAATTAAAAAAAAAAAAACTTGATTGAATGCAATCAGGGGAAAAAACTCAAATATATCGAATTGATCGAGTTATAGGATAAAAAAAACCTTGAATACCTCAAATTCATTGAATCCCATTATAGAGCTTTTCTGTTATCTGTTTAGTAATCTGTGCCTTTTCACTTTTTCAGCTTATTTTTAGATGTTCCTTCCTTAATAAAGGGGGGTAACAACGTCCATAATTCATTGAGCAGAGAGCATCTCATTGCCCAAAATGAGGCCCATCTACTGTTTTTTTTATCCATACTTGCAACAGGAGATTGGTGGACTGCACACACCTTTTCTAGACAAATAGCCAGCCTTCCCATTTTCGTTATTTAGGGGGTTATCAAAGGTCGAGTTTGTAAGGTTTTTTCCACCTTGAATAAACTCTCAATTCAAATGTTTGCATATTTATGAAAAAAACACACATTTAAAAAAGAACTCGATTGAATGAAATCAGGGGAAAAAAACTCAAATATATTGTACTGATCGAATTCATTGAGTTTTTGAGTGTAAACCAAAAAAAAAAAATCATGAAGGCAAAACAAATCTTGAAATGGTTCAAGAAATCCCCACTGCCACTGACCTTGGCAGGTTTTAGCGGGAGTAGTTTTGGATTTGGGTTAATGTTCTTCAGTGCTAATGGAGCAAAAGGTAAAACTCTTCAGAAAATTTAGAAAAGCAGTAGATCCTTGTAAGTAAAAAATTCAATGGAAATTCCAACTCTTTATTAGATGTTTTCCCCTCCAATGAACTGTCAGCACATTTGATTCTGTGGCATAGTGATGGGCGAATTTATTCGCCAGCGGCGAATCGCGGGAATTCGCCGCAAATTCACCCCTGGCGAATAAATTCGCGAAACGCCAGCGAAAATTCGCTTAAAAAAACGAGTCGCGCGTCGTTTTTGAAGTTGACGCGATGCGCATCAAAAACGTGCCACGACTCGTTTCGCAAATTTTCACTGGAAATTCGCACATTTTTCATCGAAGCGAAACTGGGTAGATTCACCCATCACTACTGTGGCACAGTGTTAGGAGCTGTCTTCAGGGCAAGCATGGGTTAAATCACCTTCAGGTCTAACATCCAATCCTCTGCGAGTGGAGGCTTTTTATAGCCCCTGGTCACCTGATTTCCTCGCCTGAGCTACAGGTTTGGTAACTGGGTTTTGGTTGGGTTAGTCAGCGTTTGAAAGTTTGGGAAATATCTGCTTAGAACTTATTTGGTGGAAATTGGTATCGGACTTTAAGTTTCAGCAAGTGGGGAAACTTTGTTTTCAGTACTGGGATTGGGTAGAGACATTGTTGCTATTCAAGGGGGAAAGCAAACGGGTTACATTGTTTCAATCCTGCAGCTGAAGGACTATTAACTGTGACCTTCCCCATGTCTACGCTGATGCTGATTAGTCAAGCGGCAGGTGTCTCCAGTATAATTCCTTACTGAGTCGGGATCCGCACGCTACCTGGCGGCGTCTGGCTTTCTTCCCGCCAGCCACCTCTGTTATTCTGCTCCCTGCAATCGGGTCCATCGGGCTCGTAGTAGGAGCAGTCCAGTTCTGATACACAGTTACTCATATCTTATCAGCTTACTGTGTGTTCTCCCATCTCATTCTGTTCTGGATAACATTTGCCACTCTGTATTCATGCATCATCCTTATTGCCATTCTTTCTTGCTTATTTGGAAAGATTTCCTTAAAGAACAAGTAAACCTTTTTTTTTCTATCTGTAAATTTGCTCTAAACAGCCCCCCAGATTAATGTACCTTAGTCCCTGCTGCAAGTCTGCTCTGGTTTCTGTGTTATCAGCAGGGCTGGGCTTCACTCTGCACCAGGAAGAAGGGGAAACAAGCTGCTGATAACACAGAAACCAGAGCAGTCTTGCAGCAGGGACTAAGGTACATTAATCTGGGGGGCTGTTTAGAGCAAATTTACAGAAAGAAAAAGAAAAACATTTACTTTTCCTTTAAATTTTGTGTGACTTTCATCTATACTTTATACACGTTCCTATATTAGTATTGCCAGGGGAGTTTAGGCATCAAATGTACCCAGTGCTTCCCCAGCCCAGCATAGCTTAGGGTTCTGTTTGATTGGGCTGGAGGCGACATGATCCTGAATGGATAACATGAAGAAAGAATGAGGCAAGTGATGCACCACAAGAAGACACTAATAACATATTCCAAGGAGTATTCCAATAGATTAGGAGAAAACCCAGAACAAAACATTAAACCAGTACTGACACAAGTCAGAATTCTCTGCCACTCCAAAAACTGAAAACATTTTAATATAAATCTTAACAGTCCAAAATTCATTTAGAACATAACTAGGACAATGGGACAGACTCTACATGATTTACTTGCTTAGAACATATTAACTATTGTCCTTTCCACTGTGCATTTCAGCAATTTTATTACTTTCCTGTCTGTGCCCTTTTTACGACATGGAGAGAATGTGTCGTTCTGGTTAGTCAGCAGTCATACTGAATTCCATTTCAGCTTGTTATATGCTGACATGATTAGTGCAAGTTAATACAATACAGTGAATTTTTCAAAGCGCTCATTGTTCATGGCAACACAGAGAGTGCTGATAGTGGCCATTTGTAGCAGCAGTAATAATGCCTACCACACATACAAAATGACTGCAGTTACATAAATGTTGTATTGCAGTGGCACATGTGGTGCAATTTAAACATGGGGCAATGAACGCTTCACCAGAAAACGCGCCACTTCACCAGGAGCAAATCCGTACACTAAAATGCAAAGTTGCTTCTCAGCTGCCGAATGCCGGCGACTTTTTGGTAGCGTTAATTCTGCTGGGCGAGCATTTCATAGCCAATTTTAGCTAGTGTTCATTTCTGCCCAGGCCCGGACTGGCAATATGTGGGTTAGGGCAAATGCCAGATGGGCTGCTATAAGGTCCCATAGAAAGTCAGTATTTATTGGACTGGTGGGGACTGTTTGGGCCTCTATGTGGGCTGATTGGGCCTCTGTGTACCTGAAATGCCAGGGCCTATTTTAATTCTCAGTCCAGTCCTGTTTCTGCCTATTGAAACTTTGCTAGCACTATTGCGCTTAGGTTGATTTGAATAGGGCGGGTACAATAAAGTTCAACAAAAGATTGAGGAAAATGTAGCTTTATTTTAGCAGTTCGCCTGGTCTAAGGTGGCATAGAAACTGGCGAAAGAGGTAATGTTCAGTAAAATCAGTGAATTTGAGGAGTAACGACCATTCGCCACAGCAAAAAGTTACCTGGCAATAGAGTAAGAATGAATGCTAGCTACGCTCTCTTTCGCTAGTGAATTGTCACCTACGCCTGTTAGTGAATTGGCGATGTCCCTGTGGATGGATTGCTGGCGGGTTGTCACTAGCATAAGCCACTTCGTCCTTTAACGAATATGCCTTTTTGTCTTCCCAGTGGGGTTGCCACCTTTTCTTGAAAAAAATGGTATGCACAGCTTGCATTAAGGTTTACACTTTGAAATTACTTGTAATTGGAGGGTGGTACTGAACTCATGTTTTATCTATTTACACCCATTTCCTGTTCACTTTTGTAAGAGCACTAGAGAAAGGGGGTTGATCCCCCAAAACGTTGTGCAGAGATCCGAATAAATCACAAAGCTAAGCACATTTTGCTGTGTGTGTGCCATCTGATTCTTCTTGGTTACTGCTATGCAAGGTTCCCAGATAGAGCACCACTGAAAGTGATCCACGGGGTTTGGATTTATTAAACTACATTAATTACAGTTGTAAGCTGATGTGTAGTGATGAGCGAATTTCTCCTGTTTCGCCAAAAAATTTGCGAATTTCCCACAAAATACGCTAACTGCGAATTTTGACGCTGGTGACAATTCTGACGCCACCAACAGTTCAGACTCACATTAAAGTCAATGGGTGTCTATGAATTGTCACCAGTGTCAGAGTTGTCGCCAGCGTCCAAATATTTGGACCTGGGCAAATTTTCTCACCGGCGGCAAACACAGAGATTTGCCTCGAATTTGTGCCTGGCGAATAGATTCGCCCATCACTACTGATGTGCATGAATATATGTATTTTATACAATGCAGATGTGTTAACAGATGATGTATAGTTAAATATTTAAAGTGTATTTCAAATTCTGTGAAAGAAAGAAATGTTTGCATCTGCTGTGTAAACAGTGTGTTAAACCTGTATTGTCAAAAGTGACTCAACCAGAAATGGGAGCGGTAGGATCCTTACCATTCACCTATACACGTATTACTGAGAACTGCGATGCAGTCTGGGACAAAATCTGCTCCCTCTGAAACAGCTGCACCAGTTTACATTTCCTGTATTGTTTTTTCACATGAAAATCTGGAGGAAAAACCTTATACCTGCACTGGTTGTGGGAGGAAATTTGCACAAAGCTCTCAACTTGCAACACACCTGAAATCTAACCTGTGCCACTTAAATGCAATACATTCTGCACATGAGAAGTATAATATTTTGCCTCATACTTGTTTTTGCTGGACTTAATACTACAACAGGACTACAACCTTCTGTGTCTGTTGTACTGAATTACAATAGACTATATACAATTCCAAACATACTATTACATACACAGTCTGTTGTAATTCAGAACCATTATTGTTATTCATATGTAATAAACATATACATAAAATATTCTAATAAATATTTTCTATGGCAGTGGGAAAGTAATTTCCTTGATAATATTCCACATTTGAAGTACATTTTGAGGGCTACCATACAAAGACCCTGTGGCTGCTACTGGTAAGACTTGATAACATCCGTGGAATTTCAACAACATCAAATTTCCAAGGCATCAATAAGATCCTCTCCTGCTTTTTGACTGTCCAGATTTCACATCCATAAACAGGTCATAGAACTCTAGGGAGGCACTGAATCCCAGATTCTGGTTTGGGATTCGGACAAATCTGAGGCTTGATTTGGGCAAGTTAAAATCCACAGAAACAGAGTTGAATTGGCATTAAAGGGCAGGAAAAACTTGCATAAAAATAAACAAAATGCACCCTACATCATTACTTCCATTACATCCATGAGGGAAGCACCCACAAGTTAGACAGGCATTGACATTCAATAAGATAAACCACCTCTTAAATTGGTAGTTAAAACATTCTTTAATAGTTTTCATTAACTTCACAAATGCACTTACATATTATCATGTCTTATTACATATATGTTTATACATACACCCACCCCCAGTTTTTTTAAATACCCCCAATCATTATATTTTTCCTATGATTGGGGAATTATTACATATTTGCGACTATCACATTTTTCATCGAGATAGCTTTAAATATATCAATGTTTTATAGACAATATCCCCAATGTGTTTATTACACCTAAATACAACTGAAGTCCCTTCCATTCTTCCCTATCCTCTTCAAACAATTAAGCCAGTCAACTTACTGGCAAATAGTAACTTAGTGTCCACCTCCTTCAAATTAGTTATGATTGCCAGGTCCTCGATTATATTCCAGTGCCACTTCTAATATATGGTTTATAGAACTAATCTTATTAACGAAAGTTATTTTTTAAAAAATGGTTGAGAGATTTTTAGTTAGAAAATATACCCAAGACTGTGTAGCACCTGATTTGGGGGATTTTTAGAGGATGCAAAAGACTGGTATAATAGGATAATCTTGCCAAATACACTGAATTTCCTCGGTAACAACAATTATCTTTAGTGGCTTCCAATATCCCTGTGAATTTTTCTAATTATCAGAGGCGGGATCACTAGCCAATTTCTCCAGATATGTTGGATTCCAAGCTGGTGTTTACAGTTTTAACTGGGCCCTTGAGGCTTACTAAAAAGAATAAAACTTTTTTTTTTAAAACCAGCTTGGTTCTAGAAAAACACATTGAGCTTTTTATTACACTTGGACAATAAAATAACTATACTTATTTAAAGTTTGCAATACATCACATGACAGTGAGCTTTATTTTTTTATCCAATATATCTTAAACCTTAGAAAACAAACTATTTCCATCTTGAACACAAAAAGCTGAATAATCTGCAGTGTTGGGTATAAAATCATGCAGTTCCTCTGAGAATTTCTTCATGTCCTCAATGGAAATATAATCTTTTGCAAACAAAAAGACAGATGAAATAATTTTGTAGAAGTGCCTACATGTCTGCAGTTTCACTATATTGACTTTATGACAAGTTTTGAACATGGTTCATTTTATTGTTACTAAATTAAAAAATGGCACATTAATTTTACCAGATCATATGAGAAATCATCCCCCATTGCACTCCATTGATTCATATTCCCTCCTACAAATGTACAGGCTGGTGAGAGCAATTTACAAATGTACTAGTCCAAGAAAGACACTTGAGAAGAGGCAGGCACCACTCCGGAACTCCAAAGTCAATGAAATTAATTAATAGGCTGATAGCCTATGAGTAAGTGTCTTAGGACACGAAACGCGTCAGGCTTTTTTGTACATGATGTAAAATAAAGATTTTTGTATTTTTGATAATATTTTTTGCTCCTGGATTTAATGAAATTAACATTGATTTTGGAGTTCCAGAGTGGTGCCTGCCTCTTCTCAAGTTTCTCAAGTGCTTTACTCCCCTCTGCTGAAGGTCTGGGACATGAGCACCCGGACCCATCTAAAAAAAAAATCGAGTATTAAGAGAATCCATGTTCTTCACAGTTTTTATATATAACATAGTCCAAGAAAGACCTGTAATGTATGGCTATAATCAGTGCTACTTGTTTTGTATGCACATTTGTACATTTCATGTATGTTTAATGTATACACCTATTTATTGTATGACTGGAAGGCATCAACCAATGCAGTTTCAGTGTATTAAAAGTGATATATTTGACTCCCTTAATTCTACTTGTTATATAGTATGATATGTTGCAAAATGTAAAAAATAAAGGTTATATCTATCTGAGAACAAAGTGCAGTATTATTTTTAAGGTTGCTACCTTTTC
>CM044435.1:86781643-86798182 GCA_024363595.1 Xenopus borealis | reverse complement strand
TGAAGACCAATTGAAAAGTTTCTTAGAGTTGTGCCTTCTACAATATACTAAAAGTTAACTTAAAGGTGAACCACCCCTTTAAAGAGGTTGGACACTGACAGCATTGGACTGGGAGGTCTAGGTGCACTGGGCCTGCAGCATTGGGGTCCTCACTGCCCCCCCCCATGGGTCCTGTCTCCCTAGGGTCAAAGTTGACCTGCAACCAACCCTAACTCGCCCCTTCACCACCTGCACCCAACCTTTACCCGGCATGCCTCTGTATTTTTAGACCAGCGCATGCCCCACTCTGACATCATGGAAGGGACAGGTGTGAGTCTATAAAAGTGGTGACTAGTGGCAGAAGTGGGGTATTATTAACTCGTTCAGAGTCAGTGAATGGTAAAGTTTAGCCTGAACCCACCTGTGACCCATGAAGATTGTGTGGAAGTCGGCAAATGACTACTACTTCTTGGTCAAGAGGATAGGTTTGTGACATCTTCGAGTGGTTACTGGAGGGGCAGCAGGGGATTTTCATAATGGGGGTTGGGCCTCCAGATAGGGTTGCCACCTTTTTGCTTGCCAACTCCAGTCAGGGTGCGAGGTGGGTGAAATTGGGGGCAAGGGTGGGGCTGATAATGCTGAGGGTGGAACTGATGACAGCAGGGATGTACTGATGACTTAGTGATCATCGATTCGCTGAACGCCATACCATTGACTTCAATGTCCTGTCCGGATTTCCAAATTTGGTAAAAGGGCTATCTAGATGAAAACCAGACAGGTGTCAACCCTACTTCCAGAGCTGAGATGGAAGGGCTCAAACAGTGTCGGACTGGCCCACCGGAATACCAGGAAAACTCAAGGCCAAGGTGTCAGTGGGCCCTCATGCTGCTAAACATTTGGCCTATTTCATGGCCATTCCCTATTTCTATGAGAACAAAGAGGCTAAATAGATGGAATAATTGATTATAGTATGTAAAGAAAACAAACTAGGAGAATAGAGTTTGATTGAGAAGATGAAGAATATTATTACTGAGAGCGGGCCCCTGGCCTAAGGTTTTATTGTGGGCCCCTGGTCTAAGGTTTTTGGGTGGGCCCCTGGTGTCCCAGTCCAACACAGAATGAATCATATTTGATTTTTAATACATTATTTCATTATTGTATTTTTTTTATATTTTACCATAATCTCCCACAGCTCTTTAAAAATTATACATATTCAAGAAATCTATCAATAATGAAATGAATATGAAATGCAAAAAATCTTTTTTTATTTTATTTTTATTTCATTATCAAATATCTGTTACTTAATGAAGTCCTTGTATGAGAAATTCATGGAAACCTGGAATAAATCAGGGGGTTCTTAACCAATAGGATGCAAAAGAAACTCTGACCACTCTGGTATTTTACAGAAAAATATCTTCTTCTGTAAAATTACATAATATTTTATTACAAGGAGAAGTCATATAACTATGTAAATCCATATTTTGAAATCTACTTGAAAATGTTTGAGAAGCACTGGACCAGTCATTTTTTGTAGAAGTAGTACATATAGTGATCCCGGTAGCGTCCCTATATATAAAAGTGAATGTCTATTAGACATGGACATAGGAAACAGAATTATTTTTTTTTTATATTTTTAAACCTATAAAACAGCAATAATGAAGAAAAGTTGCACTTATTAAACAGCAAACCATGGCAAAAACCACAAAAACACTTGTATTGTATTGCGAAATCATAGGCCAATGACTGATGAGTACAACCTAGTTTATATAATATCTGCAGTGCCAAAACATATACAAATATATGTTTGGATCCAACTATAAAAGACTGCTTTATACCACAAAGTCACAATATGTAGTGAGTTACAGTGATTTGCTTTGTCAAGTCAAACCAGATACTACTAATTGATGTTTGGCCTAGCCCAAATGCAGAAAATAGAGTTCAGCTGGTATAGATACTCAGATAAATATCATCTTTATTTGGGTTTTAACAATATACAGTCATACAACTATTTGTTAATTTTGCTGTGCATGCTTATATGTGCATTTATGTATTCCTAGACAATATACAAAGGAATAAATGAAACAAGGATTTAGAAAGCAAATTGCATACTCTATGCAAAAAATATATGAAAAGTTACTATGTATTTTATAAATCCTACATGATCCTTTTTGCAAGGCATAAGGTAGCTTCATCTGTGCCTGTCTGTACTCACACTCGTTCAGGGAAAAGGCGGGACACAATTCATGAAATATTAAGTAGCTGTGAAAGCCTCACGCAGTATTGCACTGATCCAATCTGAAATATGGTTCTAATGTGTAGATCCCAAGAGAAGGAGTGAGTGCACATACTCTCACAGACATCACAGTTTCCTTAACTATAAACTTATACTAACATTAATGTGCAAAGCACTAAACAATGTGTGTTAAAGGACGTCAACCCAAAAAATTACTTTTTGCCTAATAAAAGAAAACACAATTATAAGCAACTTTTCAAAATTAATTTATTAAAAATTGTTGGTGCTTTAAAAGTTATTTATAAATGTAATTGCTATTGAAAGCAGCATTTGCAGAATTCCTGGTTGTTACATTTCAAACAATGTTGCAAAAGCCAGTCTCCTCCAGCAAGACATTGTTTCAAAAGCCAGAGCCACTGGTATAGAGAATAGAAAGGGACCGACAAACACTGCTTTCAATAGCAATACATGTATAAACAACTTAAAAACCATAGAATATGTGTAATGGATGTAAACTGCAAAGCTGCTTAGAATCATGTTTTCTTTTATTAGGCAAAAAATTATTTTTGGGGTTGACATGTCCTTTAAATATATTTGTGCTCCAAATGAAATAAGCAAATGCGGATATAGAGCTATATCATATGCAATAAGTGATAACTGCTGGCTTAAGGATCTCATAATAAAATATATATTTTTTGGCCCCCAAAACTGCAAGAAGCTTAAACGATTTATTTTATAGCAGAGGCAGGTTGCAAACCAGCGTTCTGGTAGATCAATTGGACAGTCAACACTCTTTCTAAGGATTCTCTCTTATCCTCTCACACACACAGCATTCCTCCTATGAAGCCTCCAGTACCCCTTTCATTTGAAATTGCATCGGAAGAGTGCTATTTGCCATGGAAAGGAGTCTCTTCTCCCAATAAAGCAAATGTTTATGTGGTGTCCATCATACAGTGCACATGCTTCCCTAGATCCATCTTACTACTACTCCTGTAGGTTCCCTCTAACCTACACTTGATCATCCAATTATCTAACTGGTGCACATTTGAACATCCAGGACTCTACCCAAAATTAATCACTCCTCCTTAGGACAACAGGCTGCCCTTACTGAATAACCTTTCTACCTTTCATTTGTAGACTAATCCCACACCCCGCTACTATCTACTTACTATTCCTAATTATCAGCCTCCCATCTGACCTGTCCACAAATGTCTTCAGTCCTGCCAGGTTGATGTTCCTAGGCTAAAGAGAAAGTGCATAGCTTGTGTGCTTTCTTATATAGGCTCCTAAAGGGGAAGTCCCATCCAGGCCAGTGGTTGGCATCACCTGCTGAATGAACTGTTATATTGCCCAAATTATTTACATTTGAATTACATCTCTATTTTACATCCTTACATACAATTTATCAACCTTCCAGATCTCTGCATGCTTTTATATTCTTTGGCAACAACAAGATTGCCACAGGCTGCTAAATCTCACCTTCTTTTTTTTGCAAAACATAGACTAGTGTGCAATACACATTATATTATGCAAAATAGGTTTGATGTCAAGAGTCTTCAGTGCCACAATGAATAGTACACTGGTATAATTTCAGTTGAAATCACTTATCATTGATTAGACTAGCCTTGCATAGCCTTGCACCATTCAATACATCTACTCACCCCACCCACATGCATCAGTGCAAGAATTAAAAAAAAGTGAAATTAATTAAATTATAGATATAAAGACCTTTTTCATGACACTCACTAAGCACTTACACAAGTAAGATGCATCATTATCTGTCCTTTATTGAAGATTTATCAGTTATAAACAGATCTTCTTTATACATTTGTGTGTGTGTGTATAGAGATAAGGATAGAGATTTTAAAAAATATTTCTTTCTAAAACAATTTTTTCTAGCAATGTTTGTGTACATTGATATATCTTCATACAGGTACTTATGGATCAGTGATTCTATATACAAATTACAGCACAATCCTGTGAATAATGGAGCATTTTAAGATTTTATGTGTGTAAGCGCCCATTCTCTTCTTAACATTTACAGACAGTGACAGGTGCATTGGAGCATAAAGTATAAGGCTGTGGCTTGGGGATGTTAGGTGAGGGCTGAAACTGAAAGAGCACTTTAATGTGGAATAAAACATGAACTGGTGCTTTGATGGCTTGGTAAAATGGAGGCCCACTTTGCAAGGCTGTAGCTTATTGTAGAAACAGATCATTGTACATTTCAGCTAAAAAGATGACTGCTTATTTAGGAATAGGGTAGATTTACTGATGTAATTTATAGTTTAGAAGTCCTATAGTATGTTATATTGAATGAGCAGTTATATATTAAAAGTACAGCTTTTAATATACAATAAGGGACTTTTAAAAGAAAAAGTGTGCTAGACTCACTAACTACTTTCATCTTGTATTATTAGCCAAATATGTGGCGAGAAGGATAAAAACTGTATTAGTGAGCTAAGTTGTCTTGGTCCAGCGCTGATTTTATCTGTTAATGTTCCTTTAACATACTCAAACAAACAAACCAACAAACAAATCTTAAATTCACCCCAAAAACAGAAGTCATAAAATATTACAGCTCCAACTCTGCTACAAATTAAATAACATTTACTGAGGGCAACCAAACAAGCTGTTGACTACTTGTTCTACTAATCACACGTTTAGTATAAAACAAATAATGTTATTTTTTCATTAATGTTGATCTGGTACACAAAAACAGAAAATCAGGTGTATTAAGACATCTACACTTTGGGAGTGGCATAGTATATTTCATCATATTCTTCCTACCCAAACTTTCTCAGCAACCTCAAAGCATTTTTGTGTATGTTTGATCTGCAGGCATAGGTTCTACTTATCGGTTATTTCTCACAGATTATATATGCAAATGTTGCGTCCACTTATTAGTTCTTTGATAAATTTCCTTCCTACTTCATATTTGTGTAAGATACACCAGGACCTAATCCGGACCCCTTACAGGTTCCATGCTACCCCAGGGGAAAATGCCTTTGAATATGTCAGCTTCTATAAGAATTATTAAGAAACATCCTAGGGAAATTCATTCAAATAGAAACATACATAAAAAAAAAATAAGAAAAAAAAGTAAAAATGTAATATGGTTTGCTTTTCAACACATTTTTCAATTCAAATGTTTTCAGATTGTTCACCAGCAATTTTGTTCCAATCAGTTTATATTTCCTATTTGTGATAATTTTTCTAATATTGAAACTTAGGCTTCCCTTTTTTATGTTTTTCTGAAGCAGCTTGGGGGGTCACTGTTCTAAATTTATACATTTGTTGATACAGTTTACTTAAAGGCAGCTGTTAGAATTGATACAATAGTTGCTCATATTCCACAGATGCTACTGAAAAATGTATCAACTAGCAAATTGTAACAGTTCAGAATTTGCACTTTAATGACTGAGCTGCCAGACAGAAACACCAGAGACAGGAACATTAAAGGGAAATGAAAGGCAAATAAATAAAATCCCATTTTTACTTTCTTTAATGAAAAAGAAATCTATCTCCAATATACTTTAATTAAAAAATGTGTACCATTTGTATAAGAAACCTGACTGTATGCAGTGAAATTCTCCCTTCATTTACTGCTGTGGATAGGAATTGTCAGACAGTCCCTAACTTCTGGCAGGGAAACAATCATACTTATGATCAGCAGGGGGAGACCCTGCCTTACTTACCAGCCATGCAGAACTCAAGCAGATCACACTGAGCATGTGCAGTGCCAGTGTCATACAAAGATGTATAACAAAGTTACAAGATCACAGCCCCTGGCCTGTGGCCAACTTTGAAAGCATAAATCATTTGTTTGATTAGGCTTGTGGTGCAGTAAGTTCATGTTTATGTTTAGTATACAAAATACAGCATTTCTAGCCTTATTCTATTTTACACTTTCCTTGCCCTTTAAAGGAAAAATGGAAACAAATAAAACATGGAAAGCAATGGAAAAAAATTCTTTATTTCTGGTGAACCATCTGAAAACAACTGAACTGAAAAAAGTGTTTGTAAGGTGAATAACCCCTTTAAAACAAAATGGCTAATGGTGGCCAGCCCAGTTCTCATTGTCTCCTTTTTTTTATTTTTTTTTTTTAAGTTTTTATTTGTCATTTTCAATACAACATTCAAACACAACAAAGTTTGAGAAAAAGTAAGAATGTACAGAAATTACATGCTTAAAAGAAAATCACACCATAGCTCGA
Source organism: Xenopus borealis (assembly GCA_024363595.1). Classification (NCBI taxonomy): domain Eukaryota; kingdom Metazoa; phylum Chordata; class Amphibia; order Anura; family Pipidae; genus Xenopus; species Xenopus borealis. Next base: position 86,791,753 of record CM044435.1, on the reverse strand, counting down.
TAATAATCAATATCCCAGTATAATTAATTTAATTACAAATGTCTCCTTTTTGCCCATGCATTGAATCAGTCTTGACTTAAACCATTTTAAGATTTTGGTGGAGGGTACCGTTATCCGTGTAGTCTGGCTACATTAGATATTTTAAAAATAATGACTGGAACAAAATATAGAAATGGGATTAAAAAATTTTTTGGTTCATTCAGTCTGCACATTTGTTTTGTCTGGCTTTGTTTTTAGCCCTTTACATTGATTTATATTGAAGCATGTTAGTCCTCTGCTGGAAGATTATTCATATTTATCACCCTCTTCAGTGGCATAACTACGAGCTGATGGGCCTCAGAACAAAGTCATTTTAAGACCTCCTTAACGTTACAAAAAACAAATTTCTCCTTAACATATAATGAGGCTACTCATCAGCCAATGCCTCCTACATCCCCTGTACCTCAGCAGTCACCAGGTTTACTTTCTTCAGTTTGAGCCCTACTTTGATATTTATCTAATACTTTCTAATATCAGTTATTTCTTACAGATTGGATATACAAATGCCGTATCCACTAATTATCCACTAATCCTGTCTATCTCCTCCGCTCAGAGCCACCTAAGGGGCAATGCCCAAACCTTGTATACTTTTGTACTCTAATTTGTGCCTGTATGGTATCCACCCACTTAGATTGGGAGCTCTTAAGGGCAGGGACATCTTTACTACTTTGTCTTTACCCCCACTTAATCTCTGTGTATTTAATAGTACTAAATAATAATTATTATGTGTGCTACTTATTTATTATTATGCTTGTCCTGTATGTATGCACTTTTTAAACTTTGTAAAATTGTACAACACTACTTCCTAATTCATAATTACTGCTTCTATCCATCATTCACTTTCAGAAAACATATCCCTTGAAAACTTCTAATTTTCTACACAAAGTGGTTTTAAAATATAACCTCTCTATTCTCTCTCCCATCAGAAATTTGCTGCTGTTGATGTATTCTGGATTACATTTTTTGTCGAAAGCCAAAACACTGGTTTATACCGTGGACTACAAACATTGTTAGTTTCAAAGTCATTTTGTGTGTGTGGTGTATGTAATGCTGCCTCTAAAGGTGGACATACACAGGGAGATCCACTCATTTGGCATTGTTGCACTCTCCCTGATATGCCCACATTGAGGTGGGCAATAACAGACTGATACGATCGTGGGCTCTAGGGCCCAACAATCAAATCAAAATGGAGGCAATAATGGTAATGGATGGCAGGACCGCATCAATGAACAGATGCAGCTGCAATCAGATAGGATTTTTTTACCCTGCCCAATCAACATCTGGACGACTTTTAGCCAGATATCGTTTGGGAAAGCCAGTCAAATGTTTTATATCTCAATGATAAAAAGTAAAATTATTAGTTATAAGGACAATACAAATAGCGTCTCTGGGTTGGTGGTGGTAACACAATAAAATGACTTGAACTTTGAATAGTTTTAAGATGTTGTACTGGGTTAGCGATTGAAAAAATGCAGAAAATAAAACATTTGGTGATACCTTTTATTGGCCAACTGAATAAGTAACAATTGCAAGCAAAGGACCCAGGTCCCTTTGTCAGGCAAAATACAAATGAAATCTGGAAAGGCACAATATATATACTGTTAGATCACTGAAAAAGGGTATATGGGCAGTACAGTATATTAGAAAGTTAAAGATAGACTGTGATAACTTATATAGAGATAATACAAGTAATTAGAGTGGGTTATAAATAGTCCAGGGGTCTGGATTCAGTCAGGTCACACAGTGTTACCTACACCAAGACAGAATAGGGTAAGGTTAACAATTAGGAATTGGACAACAAAAAGGGAAGAAACAAGGTAAGGCCAAATAGATGGTCAGTACGAATTTCAAACAAATTGTGTCCAATTCCTTTATGGTTACTCTGTGCAGCAACTGCTACATGTTATCCAAAATTGAAGAAGGAAAAGGAACCCCAGCAGAATTACTGCAAATAAACTTTAATTCTGAGTGGTGGCAAACGGAAGGTTACAAAGGAAAGATACAAGGTAAGGTTCATTGGGCGGGGTAACATATTTACCCAAAGCTTATCCACTTCACAAGTCCATACCACACTGTAACAAATAAACTACAAATAGGAATTGTGACCTGTAATGATAAGACAATATTTCAGCCCAGCTATTGATAATCCCCCCAGGGTGAGCACTTTAGCTTTATCCAAAGAAGGAAACACTAGTACAGTTAGCACCTTGTTGTGAAGTGAAGTCAACCTAAAGGTGGCCATAGATACACCACTTATATTGTACAAAAAGAGGTTTTGTATTAATATTGATATTCGGTGCATGTGCATGTTCGGTGCATGTATGGTGGGAAACTGTTTCTTGTCAGATGCCTTTGAAGGCACATGAACATCGGCCATTGTTAGTGCTGAATCATCAGATACAGGTAGAATTCTATTGTTTCTACCTGTATATCAGCTCAACACGTGTGTACTGAAAGATCTTTTCCAGTAAAAATCATAATTGTAACGTCTATGGCAGGGGTAGTGCCAAACAAAAAATAGAGTGCTCACCTGTTACTCTGTTAACCCGTTCGGGTGTCCGGTGCTTTACAGCATATAAATCCCCCTGCTCCGGGATAAAAAATCAGTATGCACAATCCAAAGTTGCTGAAGCACACAGATCCGTTGTAGTGAAAAAATAAGTGATTTTATTGGCTCATAGTAGACCTAAATTATGGCAACGTTTCGTGCCACTCTGGGCCCTTCATCAAGCCTCTTGATAGGGGTAGTGAACCCACAGCTCCGGAGCCTCATACGGCTCTTCATCCTGCTTGCTGAGGCTCTTTCTGGTGGACGTGGACATGTATGTGACGCATATTTTAATGATATCAATAGTCCTCGCCTTTAAACAGATGAGAACACTAGCATTTAATAGGGCTATTCAGTGTTTATTTTAGTTCAAAGTAGGCCTACACATGCACATTGCATTTTTGTTTGTTTATTCTGTTGTTGCAACAGTTAAAGTAAAAAAAACATTAAAACTTTTAAAAGTTTATAAGCTGTTATGTTTTGCAGCGCCAGCCTATTTTTCTTTAGTGGAAGTGTTGGCAAAATAATAGTTAAAGTTGCTGACCCCTGGTCTATGGTATGCACATTGTCCTTAGCTGTGTTTTTCTAGGTTTCAATACATACTGCTTTTCAATTTAGAGCTCAGCATTCAATATTGGCAATACTGCAAAAATAATTTAGGAGAGGTGAAACAGGTGTTTGGTTTTGTGAAGCGAAAGAAACACATTATTGTGTTTAAAGATATTATTATTGTGGAAGTATCACTGTCCCCATTCAAGCACAAGCTAACACAATGCAGATAAGTGGAGCCTGGCCGTCTTGGCTAACCTTATATGGAAGTGCAGAGCTCAGTATGCTGTTGCTTATCAAGCACAGCCAGACATTAGAATGCTCCCTATTTGAGATAGTGGCTTGCTACAAATAAGCATCATTATCTATGTCACCCCACTCTCCTTGTTTTCTTTTTCTACTTATCCTTGCTCATTGCTCAAACTGATTCTTTGCAATGTAGTTGTTAGTACTTCACATTCTGTGTACAAGAGAGGAACCTGTGGCCTAGTTCGCACCGATACTGTTGTTTAGTTGAGATAGTTGAAGATGTTGTTTGATTTTTGTTAACAAAGGTGCCAATACATGTCAAAGGGCACAAAAATGCTTTACCAAGGCATTTGCATATTACCTAGTTATAAAAGTAGCACAATGCATGGAAATCCATGGAAATCTGGATTCACTGAGGGTGCAAGTATATTAATTTTGTTTCCCTGGACCAGTGAATTTTCTTTTTTTAAAGGAGCATTGGCCTGGCAATTAGATTCCCTGGGGAGTACCCTCACATTGGCACCCCCATTGAATGCTTAGTTAGCATTGCAGCAGAAATTCAACTTTGAACAAATGCAGTCACTGTGTAGATGAAACTAACCTATGCCAGATAGGCCATTGATAGTCGTGTGGCCAATAGCTACTGAGATCTTACAAAAACATCAGCATTTCATTGGCTATAAAATGGTCTTAACAACATAACCCATTCATTATAAGGCTCCTACCAACCTTTAGGGACAATATATATATTTTTTCATATATTCTTCAGCAGTCACTGGGCCCTCTACACTCTTTGACCTTTCCATTAGCCTCTGTTTCTGCTGCCTGTATAATTATAGTTACTTTAATCCTCTAGAAAAATAGCACAAACATATGATGTAGCATTTTTGGCACAAAAGATCAGTTTAAGGGAAAAATACTTTGCATTAGGTGGCTAATTTAAACATGAATACACAAAAGCAAAATTGGCAGGTAGCAGCAAAAAAAAAAATAGGTTAAACACAAAAGCAGAAAAAAAGAAAAAAAGGGAATAACAGAAAATGCAGGTACATACCTGCTTAATAAATAGAAGCAGAAGAGTCACATACTATAATTTTATACAAACATCACATCGCTTTTTTAGCATGGTATTATACACAGTGAATTCTACATAGCATACAGCAATTTCCTTCCTTTATAATATATACACAGAGCCAGAATCCTAACTTTGTGACGTATTTTATAGGGAAGACGATGTACAGAGAAACCTTCCATTGGAAAATGTGAATGCTACAAATTTAGAAGTGTTTTGACAAGCCACTGCCTCTGATGTCTCCCCTCTGCTCCTCTCACAGTCTGCTTCTCCTATTAAGGAATTGTGCTCTTTCTCATGTGAAATCACATACCAGGTACACAAATAAGTCATAGACAGTGAAAACCTGACAAACCATATGCAGTTCTCTAACACAAAATTACAGTAAAAATTACAAAACTTCTATTTGTGTCTATCAGAGACTGGAAACTCCATAGATGCAAATAGTGCATTTGTTACTCTTAGCAAATTTTTAGATATTTTGCATGCCCTTGAATTAATGTAAGCATTTAAAAACACAACTGTAGATACTTAAAATAAGCAATATGGTTATTCGGTCCATCTTCAGCTTGTAAGACTTTCACAGGGGCCATCTTCTCTTCAAACCGCTTCTTCCTGGATACGTCGGCGCTCAGCAGCGCATGCGCAATTGTGTAAAATCAGGGAAATATATTATGCATTATACATGGGTGTGATCACAAAAAATGGTATACAATATGAAAAACTTAAAATTAGGGTAAATAAAATGGAGGCTTCACTGTATGTTCCAGCTGTAACTAGAACTCTAGAGGGAATAACATTCTACAAACCGCTGTCTAGTAATTTTATTAAAGTAGAAAATATCAAGTGCTGTCTTGGCAAACAAGGAGTTTATGGGGCAGATTCACTAAGACCCGAAAATTCGCCAGTGTAGGCTTCGCTAGCGTTTGCCACACTTCGCCAGGCGAATTTTCGCCAGCGCTATGCAAATCCACTAAAGTGCAAATTTACTCTCAAGTCGCCAGTGTAGGCTTCGCTAGCGTTCGCCACACTTCGCCAGGCGAATTTTCGCCAGTGCTACGCAAATCCACTAAAGTGCAAATTTACTCTCAAGTCGGCGAATGGTAGCGCAGTTGCGCTAGTTTTACTTCGCTAGGCAGAGCACTGTTACCCTAGCTAACCTAATTTGCATACGGTGGGAACTTTAACTTATAATAGAAGTATACGTTACAGCCATTCCACTACACAAGCCCAGGAAACCTTTAATAAATTATATAAAGTTGTCCTATTGCCCTACATGTGCCCCCTGTATAGTTGAGTTGCCATATGTTAGGAAATGTAGGGGGGAAGAAGGGTAAGCCCCCAAAAATATTATCGATCTTTTTCAGACTATCACCCTCCTATGCTAAAATACGCCAGCGTTTTTTTGGGACTTTTTTTTTCAACCTCCTATCTATTGTATTGAACTTCACCTGGTCTGACCAGGCGAAGTAACGTCTAGCGTAAGTGCTAACGTTCAGGAAAATGTTCATCTTAGTGAACTTGCGAAGTTACGATCCTTTGTCAGTGCGCAACTTCGCCTGGCGTAAGGGTGCAAAGTTGCGCAAGTCTATCTACTTCGCTAGCGAAAATTCGCCAGAGCCGGTGTTAGTGAATTTGCGAAGTTGTGAAATGACATCACGCTGGCGAATTAGCGATATCGTTAGACGCTTCACGCTTTAGTGAATCTGCCCCTATGTTACTAATAGAATGGCAATGCTATACAGGTGCAACAGTTACTACTTTATATATTTATAGAAACCCTGTTGTTAGATTTGTGTGGAAAGCAAAATATGGATAAAAGTAATTTGTGTAATATATTTTCTTCCTTGCCCCGCTCCCCACTGGAGTTAGGGCGACTTTGTTTTAATAAAAAAATTTGATAGATTTGAGTTTTAGTAAATGCCCCCAAGCCTCTAATTGTAATAACTTACCCTGTTGGTCTAGTGGGGGGACGGCAGGGACATCCGCCGCCCTCTCGGCAGGGACGCCCGCCACATCTGTCTTCTGGTGTCGAGTCATTAGGACGTGTGCGGCGCACTTCCTGCTTTTTTAAAGGTGCAAACATGCTGATGTGATGACGTCAGCGCGCATTGGCACAAAATTCAAATATATTTAAAGAGCAACTAAGCTTCTGGAAATTGCCCATTATAGGTTCTGCTTTCTGAGTTCGTGGTGCCTTGCTTAGCCTGTTTTGTATTTAGATCTCCTGTTGTGACCCCTGCCTGATTGTGACTACTCCTGACTTCTGTGATCCTGACCTTAGCTTGCGACCTGACTATACTACATTCCGTTTTCCGACCCTGCCTGCCTGACCATTCTGATTTGCTCTCCCGGTTTTGACCCCTGCCTGTTATCTGACTCCGAACCTGCCTGATTCCTCTGCTAGTCTTCCTGGTTGTGACTTTGGCCTGTCTGACTCCGTCTGTGTTCCGCCTGTCCTGACCCGGCCTGATCTAACTCCGTTATCTGCCTCCATCCTGTCCAATGACCTTCTGCCCAAAGACTTTGCTTAACTGTCGTGCCCCTTGCTAGCCAGAACTTTTCACCTTGCACCTCTTGTTAAGTCCAGGTGGCATCTGAGTAAGCTGAGGTCTCCTCCCAAGGCCAAAGGTGGTCACGCTGGTGAAGCACGAGCCAAGACCAGGGTGCTTGGCATCTGTTCTGGTTTGGGTGCCGACCATGACACTAATGGGGTAATTTATTACCAATCCAATTTCTAATTTTCCCACGCATCTTAGGTTTTATAATTATTTGAAAAATATCTAAAAATGTGAGATTTATTAAGTATCATGTTTACCTGTTACTCATGATCCAATCTACTTTGTTATGTGTTTGGGCTTTAGGTAATGAAGGTGATTATCAAGCTTTACCTCTCACTTTGTAGCAACAGTGAACATAAGCCAAACATTTTCACTATGAAATGCCCCTGAAATGAAAGGGTACAAATGTTGAAAATAGTATTAATTATTAATCATAATAGTAATCATTTTGGCAACCAATGTGTATATATGAACTCTCACCTGCCAAAGGGTTTAAGAGACAAATTTCAAAATGTAGTGGTCAGGAACAGATTTTCTGTTGGTCAAATCATTGCATCCGCCCAAAATTCCTGGTCTTCTGCACTACACCCATCTGTTAGAACTTCCTTCAACTTTGTGCCCAGAAAAGCAGACATTATGGGGGTGGATCAGATCCTGGTGATAGAGATCTGTTCACTTTTTATGCCGCTTCAGATACTAAGTTTATTGTAAAGGTTATCTTGCTTTCTTAATTTTTAAGTACAACCTAACTGCAAGGCTTTTCTCCAGTTGCTGTTCAGTTTCTGTAGAGATGGGGTCTTCTCCCCTAATATGCTCCACTCTCTCTGTCTCCCCTATTCTCTTTCCCTCTCCTCAAGAATTTTCAGGTCCACAAATGCAAAATTCAAATAATACATACACATACTCAAAAAATATTAAACACTCTATTTGCTAAAATTTAGGGCAACTACATCCAAGTTTGAAGAAAAAGAAACATGTAGAAAGAAAATGTAATTAATTCTAAGCAACTTTCCAATATATAGTAATTCTCAGTTTTACTTATTAGTAAATGTTACTGAAAGCAGTATTATTATCCTGAACTCTAACTGTGTTCTACACCTGTTCAGAACCCAGCAATCAAACAGCTTTTCCTGTAATGAATAGGGAAGGGCTGAAGAGATTAAGATTTTTCCTGTAATGAACAGAGAAGAGATTAAGTTATAGAACACTGCAGTTTTCAATTTAATGCAGTGCATACACCGATGTTGTTTTACAAGTTTCAAATATTCATAAGTATTCTTGGGTGAGGAGACAAAAGTACTAAGACGCTGTAAATATTTTATTGAAAAACCAGGAGTAAAGTAAAATTATGTGCAGTCCTCAGTGCTGATTTTAAAAGATACGGATGGGTCAGGCCCCAAATGTATAAGAGCAATGAAAACATGGTTGTATACATTTCCAAGAACACAGCAAAGTGTTTTACTCTCTCAGTAAAATTGGAAGAAATGTGAATGCATTAAAGCAGTGATCCCCAACCAGTAGCTCTTGAGCAACGTTTTGCTCTCCAAACCCTTGGATGTTGCTCCCAGTGGCCTCAAAGCAGGTGCTTATTTTTGAATTACTGGCTTAGAGGCAAGTTTTGGTTGTATAAAAAACAGATGAACTACCAAACATTCTCTCCTGTAGGCTGCCAGTCCATATAGGGGTTACCAAAAAGCCAATCAGATTTCTTATTTGACATTCCCATGGACTTTTTCATGCTTGTGTTGCTCTCCAACTCTTTTTTAAATTTAAATGTGTCTCACAAGCAAAAAAGGTTGGGGACCCCTGCATTAAAGAGTAATTAATTTTCACCTTTAAATTTACTTACTTTTAGAATGTTATAGCAATTCTAAGCAACTTTTCAATTGGTCTAAATAATTTTAGTTATTTATTATTTGAATTGTTTGCCTTTTTCTTCTAACTCTTTCCAGTTTTCAAAATTGTCCTGGTCACTTTTTTATTACACCTTTCCTGTTATATTCTAATCTCCTATTCAACTCAATGCATAGTTGCTAGTAACCAGATTGCTGAGTTGGAGAGCTGCTGAATAAAAAGCTTACCCCTATATGTAATATAAAGCACTAAGTTTGACCAGGGGCAGTAAAACATTGCAACCAATAAGATTCTTGCATTTAAACAGGTGACTAGTGAATGCTACCTGCTGATTGGTTGCTATAGTTACTGCCCTTGGGAAAAGTTAGTGCCTTTTATTACATAACCCCATTAATGCCTAAAAACACAAATAATAAAACATAAAAACCAACAGCAAATTGTCTCAGAATATCGCACTTTACACTCATACTAAAAGTTAACTCAAAGGTGAACAACCACTTTAAGGGTTGGGGCAGACGGGCAGATTCGGGGAGATTTAGTCACCTGGCGAAGTTGCCCAAAGTTGCCTCACAAGGAAACTTCAGGCGACTTTGGAAATCGAAGTGTCGTGAGTGCATTAGCGCAGGCAATTCTTCATTCAAGCAGATGGAAGGCAAGAAGAAGGCAGTTCAGGGAGATTGTCGCCCTGTAGAAGAGGCGATTAGTTGCCATGCGACTAAATCTCCCCGAATCTGCCCGTCTGCTCCAACCCTAAGGGGTTTAAGATTTGGTTAGGAAGACTGCCCATTTTTCTAGTTTGTTAATTTTGTAACTGCCACACCGTGTAGCTAAACTACACTAAAGTCTCAGGATTTTGTTCAATCTCCAAATAATATTTAAGTAAAAGTCTGAAACCTTCAGCTTGGGTAGATGCTACATGCATCAAGCTAGCATTTGCCGAATCAGTTAAATTAAATATTAAATTATTGTATTACGAAAAAATAGTTGCATTATATTTATTTATATGCATGATAGACATAACTTACCCAAAACAATTAATAGATAAAAGACAAAGAGCTATTTTCTTGACTTCTTTGCTTACATGAATACCTTTGTTCTGTAGCCTGCATAAAAGCCTACTAAAAGGGATACATAAACAATATGTAGTCTTTCTGTTTCAATAATATACATATATAGCACAGAAAGATGCATACAGTATATTCCTCATCCTTTCCCCTTCTCCACCCCCTCCATGCACA
>CM044435.1:86744606-86777759 GCA_024363595.1 Xenopus borealis | reverse complement strand
TTGCAACCCACAGCCCACAACCGTGACCTGCATATTTACCCACATTGATCTGCTACCAGACCGAACCTGCAACTGCCTTATCCGTGACCTGCCCCGCAACCCTCCGACCACCATCAAACTGGAAGTGACATCATCAAAAGTGTCTGATAAACGAGAGAGGGAGGGACAGAATTGCAAGAGATGTAAGAGAGCTGTGCCTGAAGATAGGAGGAGGAGACAAGAGGAGGAAAGCTGCAGCAGGAAGGCAGGAAGAGTCTCATAACCTGACCTGCAACCCACAGACCCGCAACCCTGCAGATCCGCATTTATACTCGCCCCTGAAAAGTCTACCCTTATTACACAGGATACCCATTTTTTTTGCAGGTAACCCGTTAGTACCTGACTCACTGCTGGACTCTAACACCAGGCCTTATCTACAAGGTGAGTCTTTTATACAGTGATCTCCTGTGCAACTCTTCTTTTTTTTCTACTATTAAATATTCCATGTACACTAGGTCTGGGCCTTTGTAGCCTTTCCGCTAATGTAGGCCTGTTGTTAATACATGGATTAGAGCTTTAAATGTTGTATTTATTATCACTTTATTAAGTTCTTTATAATACGGCAGCTCATAAATGGTTTCACTCACAGTTTACACTTATAATACTTTAAAAGCAGTTGCCTGTTTGATTCTATTTATTTAAATTCAGAAAGGATTAGGATGGGAGAAGAAAAGCTTAGAAATCTAGATTTAGCATGCTCCTTATTTGGGAATGCAGGATTCAAAAGATTCTATCTTGTTTCCATAAATATTACTACATTCATTATTTTTAGCTTTTATACCAGTATGGATCATTCTGCCATTTATCTGCATGTCAGAGTCCTGAAAGCATTAGCTAGCTGTGTTCCATATTCACAAAGATATTGTATATGTATATAAAGGGCCTCCATCAGGGGGGACAAGTGTCCCGGGCCTGAAGGGGGACCCTAAGTCACAAAGGAGCCGATACTGAAGTCCTGAAGCAGCGAAAATACCCGATGTCACGAAAGGAGCTGGACACTGAAGTCCTGAAGCCACAAGTTCTACTGACACCAATGTGTTTTTTTTTTTTTAATCCCCTGGCCACCAAAGTTTTAGTTTAATACTCTATAGGCCCCTGCCACCAATTTTTTAAAAACAATATTTATTGGGACCCTAACTTACATAACTTGTATGGGGGGCCCTGGCACCAATGTTTTTTTTTTTTTTAAAAGAACTTTTATGGGGGGCCCTGCCACCATTTTTTTAAAAACAATATTTATTGGGGCCCTAACTTACATAACTTGTATGGGGAGCCCTGGCACCAATGGTTTTTTTTTTTTTTTTAAAGGACTTTCATGGGGGGCCCTGGAGCCAATAATTTTTTTTTTACTCATAAGAGAGGCCTGACCATCAATATGTATGTGTGGGGGGGGTACTTTTTTTAGCGCTGATGTCTGTGTGGTCTTTTAACTTTGATGTGGAGTGGGTGGGATCAGGGGTGGTGCTTGGGTGTAAGGGTGGTTGGGCCCACGGGTGGGGCCAGGGGGCCCCGAAAATTTTGTTGTGTAGGGCCTTGTGATTTCTGATGGTGGCCCTGTGTATATATGTGTAGCCCAAAACATCGACAAACAAGCAGAAGCCAGTACCATTAAAGCTCTGGCAAGAAGTGAAAAGAGGAAATGAGCTTTAATAGGAGATTGTTGACATAAGACACATAAATATAAATAGCCTTGTTACTATTATACTATTATCACATTCAAGGCCCTTAACAATGAAGCCCCTCCATATTTTCATCTCTGATCTCCAAATACAGTGCCTCATGCAACCTTCACTCAGCTTCTGACCTTTGCCTCGCTTCTCCTCTCCTCATAGACTCTGGAACTCTCTGCCTGGAGCTGTCAGACTTTCCCCTTCTTTCCAAACTTTCAAGCATTCCTTAAAGACCCTCCTGTTTAAAGAAGCTTATTCAATGTACCTCAATGAATCAATCATTGCTGTATCATAAAGCCAAAAGTTGTTTCTAAAACCCTAATGTCTCAATTATACCCTTACCCTTTAGTTTGTAAATTCTAATTTGTAGGGCCCTCTAACTGTATCTGTAAACCTTGTTTGTTAACCACCATTTATTGCCTGTTTGTTATAACTAAGGTAAAGCACTGCGTATCTTGCCGGCGCTATAAAAATAAATGGTGATGATTATACAGCCTTGTTGCTATTTATACAAAGTCAGAGAACTCACCCATTACACATTGTGGGTTTTTTCTTTCTTATTCATCTCAACAAAAATTCTTGCGACTACTTGATCATGTTTTTCTCATTTGGAGTGTAATTTTTCTTGAAGTGTGCAAAGTTCCCATAAATATTAATGGCAAAGCAATACAAGAAGTCATGATTTTTCAGTGGAGTGAAAGAAACAATGGGGCTCATTTATGAACACTGGGCAAATTTGCCCATGGGCAGTTACCTATAGCAACCAATCAGTGATTAGCTTTTTGAAGCCAGCTGCAAGTAGAACAATGAATACAGCAATCTGATTGGTTGCTATGGGTTACTGCCCATGGGCAAATTTGTCCAGTGTTGATAAATGACCCCAAGTATCTTTCAGACACACACATTTGTGCACTCTGGTTTGAATGGGTAGTGCCAGGTTTGAGCTCACTACTTTTAGGCGGAAAAAAAGATAATTATATAAAACTCTCAAACATGACATTTCATGACTATGGATAACCTTGCACCAAGGTGGAAAGAAAATTAAATGTGCATTTGCAAGGCTTAGATTTATGATAGACTCTGTTTTCATCACAAATAAATAAACTGTACCCCAACAGGACCCCTACTAGACTGACAATACTTGGAGCCCTGTGAACCTTTGGGTCTTATGTCTCTGTAGCTCCTTCTGGTATTGCAGGAGTCTCTCTAGTTAGTTCCATATTTGTGGGTGAGGGAATGTTCACCTACCAAATCCTTTTTTAGTTCAGTTGTTTACAAAAGGCTTTTAATTTTTTATGGCTTACTGGGATTTAGCCTCATTGATGTAGATTCTACAAAGTCGACAAACAAAAGTGACTGAAAACAATTTATTGCCTATGTTTCTAAGTTTGAATTATGCTACAGAAAAATGTAACCTAGTGTCATTAACGGGCTATTTTTGTGGCACGGAAAGGCAACTTTGTAGGTTGCCATTCTGGCATTTAAATGTTCTTGTTTCTTATTGCTGGCTACTGGTGCAACCAGGTGGTAGTTTGATATGTAGTTTGCAATACTGAAGGGGAAATAGAAAGATAAGCAATTGAATAGCCATTAGAATGCAAATACTAAATATGCAATAATAAATCAAATGAATCATTGCAATGTGAAAATGGTCTACTAGATCACAGAAACCAATATTCATAGTTATTACTGTGCAATACAATGTGGCTTAATGTATCTGTTTGTATTATTTTTTTTAATAACGTTTAAAATATGAAATGGTTTAATAGTGCACTACCTTAACTGAACATTTTTGAGCATTTTTTTTTACCTGCTGCAAGCAAATTAATGCTGCATGACTTCTGAGAATTCTATTTTGCTAACTGATGCTGGAATTCATTTTTTAAGTCAGGGACCTCAGTAACTGTCACATGCACTTAAACCTAACAATCTTGATACTACCAACTGCATTGAGGGTATTGACTTTTAAAAGCTGAAAATATAATTTTGCCTGTTTATAGACACCTGGTAGGGCCTCACCTCAAGTATGCAGTACAGTTTTGGGCTTCAGGCTCTAAGAAGAATATTAATGAGCTGGAGATATAGAGATGTGTAACTAAACTGGATTGTTGAAATTGGTTGTTTCCTTTTTAAGAAAGGGCACTAGTAATGGGTCATGATTACCCTTTACAAGAACATCAGAGGACATTACAGACAACAGGAACAACACCCTTTTAGATTTGAGGAGCCAAAATTTGATTCAAAGAGACAAAATGGTGCCTCACAGTGAGGCTATAGAGTGCCTTTAAAAAGGGCTTGGATGACTTCTTGATATTTAAAGAGGTCTAGTAATAAGGACCATATTTTAAGAGTAGAATGTAATGGACTGTGCTTTTTAGCAACTCTTATTGCTCTTTGGAGCAAGAAGTAAAAGTCCTGAAAAGTTCATTTAATTTGATCTCATGCATACTGTACAAGATCAAAATCTGAAATCAAGAAATACATTGAATGTTGGATGTAAATGCATGAACAAACAGCACCATCCGACTTTATCTGATCTGACTTTACATTAGAGCTATGGGGATCAGATTTTGTAGGATCCAACAAAATGTCATGCCTTTGTGTGGTGTTGCATGGCAAGAAAATCTGACCCACAAAATCAGATTAAAATCTCCAGTGTAGTTTAGCCCTAATCCTTAGGCCAGGGTCAGACTGGGGGGCCCAAGGCCCACCGGGGCTGTTGTCTCTGGGCCCCCTCCACCTTGCAGGGATTCTTTTGTGCATGTGTGCATACAGGGTTTTTGCCGTGATTCTACATGCACACTCATACTGTTTTTTTGCCGCAACCAGAGGATAATTTATGCAAAAGAGCTGGGGTCCACTGGGTCCGACCCTGCCTAAGGGCATAAAATCAAGCCCTATAATGCTGGTTTAAGAAGCATGTATCTGGGGTCTTGCTGCCGTCTTTTGATCCAGTGTGATAATATTTGAGTTAGGAGACAGAAGGGAAGGGGGGGTACTATAGTAGCTTTCGCCTGATTTTGGAACTTTACAACCTGACCTGCAGTCAATAAAAGAGCTCATTAACGTCACTGAACGTTATGCATGTAGATCTTTCTGCTCTCTTTCCATATGTTCTTTGTTGCTTTCACTCTGCTTTGCCAACAGCACTTCATAGATCTCATGCATGGTTTCCAATGACTATTTAAGGCAAGTATTATCAGAAAGTTTAAACAAAACACAAGACCTCTCCTCCCATTTTACTTTAAAATAGCCATCTTACCCAGAGCTAGAGTAAACAGATATAAATCAGAGGAGAGATAGGAGTCATTGAAAGCAATTTATAGAAATAGCTGGTACTACTAAGTGGGAGGGGAATCTCTGTAAAATGATGTAAACCCCCCCCGTGATAAAATGTTATTATAGACCACACATTTTTACTTTATTAATAAAAAATCTTTATTATTGTGTTATTATATGGTGAAGAATATATGCTGGTAATATAATAGTCATATTCAACTGATAAACTGTAGGATTATTTAAAAATATGGGCAAGTGTTTTTTTTTTTTTTTTTTTAATCCCAAAGCCAGTATCAGTTATGCAGTTGCAAAAGCTCTACAACAAATTCCAAGCAGGTATCTGATGGCTTTATGTACAGTAAATGTATTTGTATGATTTGTGTGCACACATATTTTTTTTTTTCTGACAAACTTTAGTGACATTCCCTTCCATTTTCATTGGGGTGGACACATTTTGGAGGATAAAATGTTATTGTTCAACAATCTCAAATATGTTGCATCTATGACACAAAGATAGTGATGTCCCATTTTAACATCAAATTTGTAAAATTATGGGTACAGGCAGAAAAATATCAGAAAATGAATCTGCTGTAGCTACAATATTTCACATAACATTTTTTTTTAACAAAACATTTTTTTACAGGCACTTTTGTGAATTCCCTCAGTATTTTTAATGTACCATCAAATAAACAATGGAGCTGTATTACAATATTGTAATATCTGACCAAGTCAGTAGGGGCTTAAAATAAAGAGAGCAGCTTTCTTTTGCAGTGCCATTCTTATTTTTTACTGATTCTAGAACAGATTAGTGAAAATAAATCAGGGAGACAGCATCCAATATTAAAAAAGTCAATGGTAAAAAGAATGCTTACTTGGGTAATACTTTTTAACTACAGTCACCAACTCTCAAGCTATAACCTATTATAAAATGGTAATTGCAGATACCTGTTAGGTAGACACACACCAACTTTCCCTTTCAATTAAGGGAAAGCGCAACCAGTGTATCCATCTATAATATGATTAGCCAAGAATATCCTGCTGTGGACTGTGCCATACCAGGCCACCTCTGGTCTCATCTGCATTCTATAATAACTGCAAAAACAATGAAAAAGGTCCTAATTATCTGTAATCCCACCTCTTTGGTACATCATTGCCATGACAACAGTTGTGCAAAGCCCAGGAAGCTTTCTACGGAGCACGATAAAGACCAAAATACTGTTTGGACAGTTTTATTTGCACCCACAGGTCGACATCACCCCCTGGGCCTCATAAAAATTGTCTTGTAAACTGGCCCATGGTGTAAAAAAAGGTTGTTTCTTTCTATTGGCAACTGATAATTCAATAACTGAGTGTGTAAACTAGCTTCTTTATAGGTTTATAGCAAAAAAGGAGAGTTGAGCTCAACTGAGGCATTGTTAAATAATAACATCTTTCTATTGGTTTACACAGCAGCAGCAATCGGCTATTTGTAGTAAAACAGTTGGGCCAATGGACAAAGAAGAAAAGGTCTGAAAAACCAACATCTGTTTCACCAATTGTTATGCTATTGACTGTTACGTGAACACAATATAAAAAGGAGTTATCTGTCCTTTTTCTTCATTATTAATATTTAGGGATTTAGAGCACTTATACTGTGCTTTTAGATAAGCTGTTACCACTCCCTATCATTTTTTTTCTGCAGCCCTCCCATCCTTTTTCCTAAAAGTCTATCCTGTTCTACTCTCACATATTCCTTTATAAACACATCTTAAGGGCTTCCAATCAATACAGTAACCTCTTCCAAAACCATGCTTCAGTTAACAGTTGATCTGGCCCTAGCTCACTAAATCCTTCTCATTAATCGCATGGGTGGGCAGAGCCCAGGAGATGTTAAGAGCAAGCTCAGATAGATACTTTCTGTGATGTCTGGTCTGAAAAAACAAAAGCAAGACTTGGTGAATGAAAATAGGATTTCAAGTGGAAAGATGTTTTAAAGGCATGCTAACAGCAGAAATCTGTTTACTAAATAATGCAGTCGTGCCAACACCAGGCTCAGGTATACTGGAGTTGGTAGAGAAGTCCTAAAATAGAGGTTGCAGTCAACCCTTGGACAACCAGAAGTCAGTTTGCTGCTCAGTAGCATTAACTCATAGCAACTAATCAGTAGGTAGCATTTACTGGTCACCTGTTTAAAATCAAAAATCTTATTGGTTGCTAAGGGTTACTGCTCCTGGGCAAACAGTGCCTTTTATTACATATGATGGCTTGTGTTTTTTCTTTACCTTATTTAAAATATACAGACACTTTTTTGGCTTAATTTCCAACACCAACTCAATAAGACACACTGGAAGTTGGGTTGCTGGCCACATTCTCATATGCAACCTCACAGCAACACAAGTTCATATGCCTGCAAAATCTAGACATTTTGCAAAAAAGCAACATCTCAGGAAACATGGCAATAACACATGCCTTTAACACGTTACAATGAAAAGTCATTTGAAATAGTTTGGGAACTCATCTTAATTCTTTGGATTTTTGTTTATAATTGGCTGAGCTTTCAAAGTAGCAGCTTGCTTTTAATATAAATATATATAATATATAACATTCCTCAAGGGATCCTCAGCAGTGACAAAGTTTATTAAGTTAACAGAAAATATGCAATAATACATCACAACAAAATCAGACAGGTGCATACATTTGGGCACTCCAACAGATATATTAAATCAATACTTAGTTGAGTCTCCTTTTGCAAATGTAACATTCAAATGAGCAAAATTACAAGGGTACCAACATTTTTGCACAGCCAGTTTTTCACATTTGATTTAATTTCATAGAACTGAATACTGCTTCACTAAAAATCTTTGTTCAGAAAAAACCCCAGTACACAGATGACCCTGGATGAAAGACATACCACTGTTATCTTTTTTGTTGAAAGTTATTTTGCAGGCTGAGGGGTTCCCAAACTTTTTCATGACTGTATAATACCTTTATCAGGTACAAGGAACAACATAGCTCACCAGTTTGCTGCAGTAAGATAATTTAGTTTCAAAGAGAAGTAAAATTGATTTGGCCAAAAATGCCATAGTTTATGTACTGAACTTATTGCACCAGCCTAAAGTTTTGTCTTTAGCACCAATGATTCCAGGACTTCAAACTTGTCACAGGGGTTCACCATCCACAAGTTCAGTGGGCTCTGAGCAGCTGTTGTGAAGCCAAGCTTAGGGGTTGTCTCATATTATCAAGCAGAAAAGGAGGTTGGCCTGTAATACAAGCTGATGCTACAGTCCTGATTATTAAATTCTGATGCTAGTTGCACTGGTTTCTGTGCTGTCATATAGTAACTAGCTATATTAATGACTAATCAGCCTTATATTGTGACATTTCTATTCTATGTGAACCAGTAACGTAAGTAGAGGGGGGCAGGCCCAAGGGCCGGATTTAACTAGCAGGTGCCCCTAGGCCCGCTGTTGTTTTTTGCCCCTGTCCCCTCCTTTTTCTTTGCTCAATTTTTCATCATCGGGATAGGCACACAGGAAATTTAAATTTCTGAACCAATGTGGGTATGGTCGGGCAACATGCCGCCGCCCTAGGCCCGGGCCTAGGTGGCCTTTCCACAAATCTGGGCCTGGCGGGCCCTGGTGCGGGACCTGCAGCTGGATCCACCCGCCCCCCTCTGTATGCAATTATCGGCCTGGATTCAGCTGTATGCGAGCTGCCAGGGGGCCGTGCGGGGTGCTACTGTTGTTAACTATATATTGTGAGTGTCCCTAAGCTCAGTAAGTGACAGCAGCAAAGAGCATGTGCAGTGAATCAGCAGTTCGGTTAAGTTGTGTTTTCTTGAAAAATGCAAGTTTTTCTAGGTTAGTTTCACTAATAAAACTAAATTTTTCTAGATGTATTATGCCCCGAAGCTGCTAATAGTCCAAATTCGAAAATACTCCAGCTATTGAATGTTGAATTTATGTAAAAGTCAAAGGCAGAGGTCCCTTTAACCATTTGATGTTTTTTGTCTTCATGATTTTTGGATGTTTTACACTAGTTTTGGCTCAAAAACTTGATAAATCTGAGGCATTCACCATTTACATTCTATTTTCTATGTGTGACTATTTTTCCAATATTGAAAGTAAGTAATTTTTCACCTTTCTACAGCTTTTCTGGGAGGGGGGTCACCGATTCTCTAAACTGTTCTAAAGTGATACATTAGTTGATAAACGTCTTATCTTTGTTCCTGCTGAGTTGAATCGCAGAGTTTAATTAAAGTCAACTAAGGACAGAGCTACACGGCAGACCGTGCGTTTCTGTCGGATCTTACTTGACGCGGGCGTTTTGTCACCCAGCGTCCAGATCCGACAGAAACACACGGTCTGCCGTGAAGTTCTGCCCTTAGTTTAAATTTTAATGTTCCTGTCTCTGGCGTTTCAGTCTAGCTACTCAGTAATTCAGGTGCAGATTTTGAAACATTTAGTTGATACATCTATGGAGTTGTTGCAACTATTTTATCAATTCTAACAGCTGACATTAATGAAACTCTGCTCAGCTC
Source organism: Xenopus borealis (assembly GCA_024363595.1). NCBI lineage: Eukaryota > Metazoa > Chordata > Amphibia > Anura > Pipidae > Xenopus > Xenopus borealis. The sequence continues at coordinate 86,768,252 of CM044435.1, read as the reverse complement.
AGCAGGGACAAAGATAAGAAATGTATCAACTAATGTATCAATTTAGAACAGTTTAGAGCAGGGGTGTCCAACCTGCGGCCCAGGATGGATATGAATGCAGCCCAGCTTGAAACCCTTGTTTCCTGAGGAAACATTATGTTGCAAAGGATATAGGAGTAGGCAGGAGGGGGGGGGGTCTGTCCATTGCCCAGTTAGTAATAATAATAATAAGTCTATTTAATATCCAGATGTCCCAAATTCCAGTGTATACTGTAGCTCCATCTGGTTATACAACTAGTATTGTAGTTCTTTTCTGTGCATTTTCTTTACTTTTAAAAATCAAAAGTGTTTGTGTATTTCATGCGTGGCCCCAGAAAATTTGCTAATGTGGCCCAGGGAAGCCAAAAGGCTGGACACCCCTGGTCTAGAAAGGTGAAAAATTACTTTTACGACAGGAGCAAGGTAAAGTAATAGGAAGTCGGATGGTGTCGCAGGGTTGATGCGACACGACTGTCGGATGAAGACGCAGCTTGCAGCATTTTTATCGGACAGTCGTGTCACAGTTGCGTCGTATCAACTCTGTGACACCATCCAACTTCCTATTACTCTATCTTGTTCCTGTCGGATCCGACTTGATGTGGGCGTTTTGTTACCCAGCATCGGATCCGACAGAAACGCATGGTCTGCCATGTAGTTCTGCCCTTAAATTTTGAAAAAATAAAAAATGGAAAGCAAAATTGTAGCTGTAAATATATTACATGCAGATGCTGAATTGACAGCATTATGTAAACATTTACAAAAAACATACACATATATTACACAGGAGTAGGGTCTTATACATAGGGTGTTATTGGCATATGGATATTACATTAATGTACACTATAGTTTCCTGTGTCAATAACACTTCCCATCCCCCCCTTTTTTTTCCTCTTTCCTTTCCCAGACCCCCTGACTTCTCTCCCACACTCATCTCTTTCCTCTCCCATTACATGCTTTACAAGTCTTTTCCTAGCACAGCCAAATGTTCTTGGCCTTTCACTCATATTAACTCCCAGATTTAACCAATTAACCCCCACCAATTATTGCAACATTTTTTTCTTGCAGGGGGGAGAATAAGAAACTATACATTTTGAATCGATGGTATCACATCACTGAAGATTTTCAGCGGGAATGTGTCCAATTCACATCAAAATGCAGTTGCTCATATTTTAAGTGGATATAATTGTGCCAATCGTAAAATATATGCCCAAAACTGAACTTTGCATACCATGCTTGTAGTTATAAATAAGCCCTTTGTTATTAAATTCTACTATGACTTTACTCAATGAGATCAACCCACAATATACATAATATAATATATTATATAAATAATGTACATAATATACACAATCATACATGTATCAACATACATTTCATGACAGCAATAATTATCTACATAGGGCTCTGCTGCATACGTACAGACTGAGGGATGTATTTTTTGATGCCAGGTTAATAATACCATTATGTTTCACTATTCTAGAGCTGGCATACGCAACTAAAATGAAAAACTCACACGGCAAAGAATATTATATAAAAGTAAAAAGTTATATAAAAGTTACACTGAGCAACACATTTGCTTTAACCCATTGCACACTGTATATTGTGGGTTCATCTCCTGGCCCCCATTGCAGAAAAAAAGTTTGAAGTTTACCAAAATGCCCTTCTGAGCACTTTTATCATTTGCCAAATGTCATAAGTGCTTAGAAGGGCATTTTGGCAAACTTCAAACTTTTTTTGCAGTCAATGCAAATTACACATCTTTCAGCAATGGGCCATATTCTTTAAAACCCCAAAATAAAAATATGCCTAATAAGAAAAAATAATTCTAAGCAACTTTCCAATATACTTTTATTAAAATTTTTCAGTAATTTTCAGGTTATTTGTAAAAACAATTGAAAGCAGCATTTGATTAACTTCCCTTTGATAATTTAAAGTCAAACACAGCACATCTTGCTTCAGGAGCATCAGCTCAGCAAAAGCAGCATCAGTGTGGAGTGGTACCTGTGCTACCTAGGAACTAAAATGTTCTGAAAGCTTGCTATGATTATTTTATTTAGCCAATAAAGATATCACCTTTATACCACATTTTTGTTACTAGTAGCACCACTTCCTGCCAAAAGCAGTAATGATGGGGTTCCAAACTTCTAAGTTGGCAGGGCCATCCCTTCATCCTAAGGGGCCCCAATATAACCCCCATGGGGATGGGTCTTACCAAGTAAAATGGGGCCCCAGTAAAAAAAAAATGCCCTTTACATGAACGGGCATTCCCTGGATCTGCCATGACCACACCCCAATTATGCCAAAACTCTAAACATGATCCTTCAACCCCCCTTCCCCACTCCACCCCAAGCTCTGCCCTGCTTTGTCCTGAAAATTTTATTTTCCATCTCAGGGTCCCCCTCTGCCTTGGGTTCCATGACTCCAGTAGACCCCCAAGGGTCTATTAGAAAAATGTATCACCATGGCACTCAAAATTATTAATTATTACTTATTGATTCTGCTTTCATCTCAAATGATTTTCTTGCCAATCATGCAAAATTCCCCAGCACCCATATAACTTATCTGCTATAACACACAATAACTTGCAAGCCAGAGCTTGGAGAATTAATGATTCTGGTGATAAATGCATATTGGCAAATAATCTGTAAAAACAAAATCAGCTGTCAATGACATTGACACAACCATTTCTCCAACTATGGTGCAGTGTAAAATCTTACACAAGCAATATACACCACATGTACGCATCAATCACTATACTAGTATGCAGTTCCACCAGTATCTATACTTGACAACAACAACAAAGGGAATCACAGTTTTAGCAACACGTTTCATATGCCTACTGATTGTTGTAAAGCTAGACATTCCAATTTCATGTTGTAAGTGTACTGTTTTACATTTACTCTCTGTGCTGATACTCTGTGGTGATAGTCAGCTGTAATTAATTGACGATGACTGTTTTTATTTTTCTCTCACTCTCTCCTAAAGAGCTGTCCAAGAAATTGATTTTGGGAGGATCCATGTGGAGGAGGGAAGGAATGTTTTAGATTGTCAAGGCATGGGTGGGATTAGCTGGTCAGGTTTCTGATCTGACATTTACCCACACTGAATCTCTTAATCAGACGGAGATATTCTTGTGCTAAAACAATAACTATGCAACTGTTATTATATTTATGTAGTGCTGCTAATAATATGAACTTTTACAGAGAATGTTTCAGATACCTAAAGCTTTGGTAAATGTTAAATGTTTTTGGAGCCTGGGACAAAGCGAGCTTTACAATTAATAAGCCCAGATTGATAGTTGCTGTATTATCCTGCATAAAGCAGTCATTCAGATATCGGTGTACAGAAATGCTGTATCTGATCTGTGAGATCTGCTCCCAATGCCTCATATACCTCTACTTTTTATATGTGAATTCTATCAAAAAGTTTACATACAAAAAATGTGAAATCCGAGAATGTAAAGCGGATATGAATTTAAAATGCAGATTTGCCCCCTCCAGTCCAAATTACCAGCATATCTACCCACACATTGGCTCTGTTTACCTGATGGGCGATCCTTACCCCCTTGGCATTTTTGACACCCCTGGTAACCTATGGGGCACTGCCGCTTGAGGGGAGATTCTCAACTACCACCCCATGTTCACCTGCCTCCACAACAAATATCTAAAGTGTAGTTTTGAAACAATTTTTTTTGTGAGGGTGCATCAGCATGCTGCCTCTTATGACAGCCATGCACGGGCCCTCATTATGATCAGATAGTTGACCTGGGACAAAACTAAATGAGTAAAGCTTTAAGTCCATGGCCAGCTTTAGGTGCAACTGCTAACTGCCCTTACAAGTAGTAGGATCTGATTTTCTAGAGGAGATATTGCTTACTGGTTACCTTTATTGTTAGGTGCCTTATGCACCAAGTCACTTACCTAACCACTTGTTCTGATTCTGCATTACAAAAAAATGCTGCTCATAGAATAGTTCTGAGAAACCATTTTTTTTAAAGATACAGAAAGGTCTGGCAGCTGTGCTGGAGGTCTAATAAATCTCTATGAATTTTGTTTATACAGATGGTTACTGGTTTTGAGGGTGGAGGCAGAGGTTTCCAAACAGCAGCAGACCTGGGCAACAATAAGAGTAAATGAAAAAAATGTATTTGAAACAGTAAAGTAAATGTTCATGAACAATTTTGTCTAGTTGGCAGTTGGCGGAACTACCAGTGCAGCAGGGTCTGCAATTGTACCAGTTTCCACACCCCCTGCAAGCCCGCCAGCAGTTTGTGCAAGCAAAAGAATGTTGAAAAAAACGCTTACGGAGGGGTATGGGCGGTTCCAGCTGCATGGTCTGCATCCGGACCCGCAAACATATAGTTACGTTACTGAGCCTAGGTTAGTATAAAGCACAGCAGACATATAGTGCAGTTTAAGAGCAGCATAGAACTGCAAGGCTGCTTTTTACAAGCATGGACTACACAAAATACAGGGAATTACTACAAAAGAATGTGTCTTCATTCATACATTTATTAAATTAATTTCAGAAGAAATCTGCACCTGTGAATCTCTGCCCAAATTGACCAGCCATGAACTTGGCCAAAACTAGGAGTAGGCAGAAGCTGTATTTACCATATAGGCACTTTAGGGCCTGTCCAGGGCAGGAGCTTTAGGCAGGCGGCCCTTGGTTGCCTAAATGATAAACATTTTCCTTAATAAAAAATCTCACTTGCCACTGCTGGATAATCCCTGAGTAAATCTGGCATCAGAGGAGGTGGTGGTGGTGCTCAGGGCTACAGGGTACCTGCCTGGGGCCTAATGACAGGATCATATAACACAGTCCGCTCGGAACAATGAGCACACGAACACTCCAGTGCAGTCTTCCCACATGGAATTCTTAAGCATGCCCAACAGATATTCCCTCAATGCACCCGTATAGACAAAGCTAATCACCTGATGAAAAACAGCAATTAATGTGTACATAGCAAACATTTCTGGGAGGATACAGGTCACATTGTGTGGTATTTTCATGACTGTGACTGTCCTCCAACACTCCTGCCATACACAAAAAGACAAAATAGTGATAACCATTAGAAAATTAGAGTGGTGACTGTAACCAAACATAGCGACCAGGCCTCAGTTGCCAACAGCCCAGTGAATAAAACAACATTTCAGCAGTAGTAGTAGTGTGTGGCATATGGTGGCACGGGCTCCACATAGATATCCCCCACGCGCTGTGGAACCCATCCCCGTTAAGAAACTTCGTCAACTTAAGTTCATGAGAGTTAAAGTTGAGTTTTTTTCCCAGTGAGAAACAGCTGGTTGGTTGAGAAGAAGATGATTGGCTGGTGCATCTCCCAGGATACACAAGGAGGAGAACACCCAGCTGCTTCCATTAGCTGCATCACAGGACGCAGCCCACCCCACTCCCCATCGCTCCTCAAAGTTTAATTGATGGGAAAACTGGAAGCCTGTGCACTCTCACTCCCCTCTGCTAATCCGCCCCTTTTCTTAATTAAGATTTGACATCAGGCGGGGGCTGGTATAAAGAGCTTTCAAGCGCCCTGACTCTTTTGCACTTTCCCACCTTAGCACCGACACATCCACTCACCTCTATACACGGCACAAGCCTACTCTCAGCACCCACACCTCTCTACACGGCTGCCATCCAGCAAAGAGTTGGTGCCAAGGCTCCAGTCCCACACACGCGGCTTCCATTGAGTGGGAAGGAGCACTCGTCCTCAGCACCCAGAGACCCAGCAACGAGCAGCCACCGTGGAGCCCACCGAGGAATCCGGCTTGTACACCATGAGTGGCCTCAAGCCAGAGAGTGAGCACAATAATAATAATAATAACCTAGAGGAAGAGGTGAGTGTTATACATAAACTTTCTGCCATACTCAGTGGCTCCTCGCCTCTTTACCTGGGGGTGTAACAAGGTTATAGCTTGAATTCTCAACTGGATCAACTAAGCTACTCTACTGACAAGTTACTCAGCCCTTGTTACATTAACTGGGTTCTATATCAACCTCTGCACTATAAATTCGGCGTGGGTTCCATATAATCCGTGTTCTAGGTTTTGCTCTCTGCAACTTTTCTGCTTTCTTTTAACTTCATTTAGAAGCCAGTGTTAAACTGTCTGAAACTTTTCGTTCCGCTGCTGTCATTCGTGGGGTAAAAATCGCGAGTGGCTTATCTCCCAAGCTGTACCGTCCCTCCTTCCCGGATTCTCTGAAGGGGTCACGTGGACGATGCGCCTAATTCCGACCCTTCCATAACCAGTGCTACATTTGTATCTTTGTGCTGTTGTTTTGGGTGTAATGTTTCCTATAGCAGTAAATCCGAAGAAGCAAAATGTTTTAGAACTGTTGGAATATCCATAAATACTGTGCATGAGTTGTACTGCATGCCGTTGTATTTAAACGAAATATTTGTTGGATATCTATCTAATCTATGGACAGATGTTTTACCTTGGCTGTGCCTCACACATTACTATAGCCAGCGAGGGTCTGAAGCAGGGGTGCCCAAAAGGTAACTACCAGCAGGTCTGGATTGAGATACAAAATAGGCCCTGGCATTTTAAGTGCTCAAAGGCCCAAACAGGCCACACAGCAGCCCAAACAGCCCCCTACTAGCCCACTAAATACTGACTCCAAAGGCAATTTACAGCAGCCCTTCTGGCATTTGCCAGAACCCCCAGATTGCTAGTCCAGGCCTGCCTACCAGTAGACCATTCGCTGGTCATCCAGTAGATCTCAAGATACTGTTAACAAACAACTTCTCTAAAGCACCCTCCTGTTTCATGCTTTTTTTCCCCAGATATTTATTACATTAAGGTTATATAAGAAATAGTTGTTTTGTTAAATGTAGCAATGTACCCTTTCTCATAAATTAGTAATTTCCATGGAACATAATGCTAACAATGCTTTTGTAGATGTAGATCATCATGGGACAACATCACAAAAAGTAGACCTTGCATTAGTAAAGTATGGGCACTTCTTGTCTGAAGTGTTAATGTGTCTTATCCAACACATTCCTTAAGCCAAGTTAATGTATACAGATGCCTGAAGTTACATTGCACTCAAACGACTGAACCTGCTTGAAAACTCCTTATAAGGGAGCTTAGATGTTTCCCAGTGCCTCTCTATAAAAGTGCATCTAGCGGCATTCACATCTAATCTTGCACAACTCCAAGTTATTCTAAAATAAGCTGTCATGCTTTTTGCCAAGCTAGTAATGGTAATCTAAAATGTTGAACTGGCTGTTAGTATCTGACTTGAGTTTTACCAGACATGTTTACAAGCATACCCACACCTCGTTGTACAGAGAATTAAGACATACCCATCTCGCACCCCTAAAGGCACAGTGCCAAAACTTCCAAATGGATTTCTGTTTTCTCCAGGCTACAATACGTTCCATGATGCTCTATTCCCAGAAACTGAAAGTGCGTTTTTTTTTTTTTTTTTTTTTTTTTTACACCAGGCACTCATTGCTCTAGAACTGCAAGCTAATTTAGATTTTACTTTGCCAAGTTCAAAGGATTTTTGAAATAATGGGAAATAACCAAAGTCTTCCGCAGACTTACAGCTAGCAGAATGTTAATGTTTTAACAATTGGTTACATATTTCACTGGCAGTCTGACACTAGACTTCAGAGTCCACTTATTCCCCTATTCCTCACCATTGCACTTTGCTTCTAACAATTGAACAATTGGTCTGCAACTGAAAATAGATAATGTTCGTGTTAAGGTGGCCATACACTGGCAGATAAAGCTGTCGTTTAGACCAATTTGACAACTTATCTGGCCGTGTATGGGGGCTTCAGAGGGTCTTCCCAATTTATATCTGGGCAGATATTGATCGGAACTTTTTTTTTCTTCCATAACTGACCCGTTGGAGCCTGTTGCCCTCGTCGTAATCCAATCGTTCTGATTACCCTCGGTATAGCCCTGTCATTAGTGGCATATCATGGGAAAGATCCGTTTGTTTGGCGATGTTGCCAAATGAGCGCATCTTATAGTCTATGGCCAGCTTTACTGGTAAAGTTGTAAGAGGAGGGATCTTTAATTCTGTCAGCAATTTCCTGGCAAATTTTCAGCTTCTTGAACCTCTACTTGTAATTGTTGGGCAAGAGTAGGGGGTAAGCAGGTGGGGTGGAGGATGACTTTAGAGATTACTGCCCCCACAGATACAAGTGCAATTTTTTTTTTATTTTTTTTTTTTATTGTAAATATACTATTCTCGCTTCATGCACTAAACTTTCTAGAAGTCAAATCTGCTTTTGTGTGAGGTGTCTGATAACAGTACTGTTGTACAGTTAAATATTGGCTATAACTATCATGTCTCCCTGTGGCACAAGAGAGTGTGGGGGGATCCAACGGGGTCACCTGATGCTGTGAGGCAACGGAGGACTCTGTTCAAAGTTTATCACTAGGCTGATGTGAAATGAGTGTTTGAGTATTTGCAGCAATGCTTGCAGATGCTGCTCCTTGCCTACCTTGGCACAGCCACTGCCTCTTAAAAAGTCTGCGTCTGCTTATAGTTTAGACCAGAGATCCCCAACCTTTTGAACCTGTGAGCCAGGCCTGTTTCAGGGGCTGCTGCCACCCCCCTCCCACTCTGAGCTTCTAACTTGTAGCGTTGGAGTGGGTCGAGGAGGGGCTGCATCCCCAGTAAGTGCTATTGCACTCACTGCACTAGAAGAGCTGAATTTACGCTGAAAGTTACCAGAGGCGGCATTTTGCCACCCCTGGTAACCAGCCACTCCATGCTGCCTGAGGCAAGGTTCTGACCTTGCCTCATGGCTGGAGCGACCCTACATTCAGAAGTAGAAGCAGTTGGGGAGCAAAACTAGCATGAAAAAATGTTCTTGGGGTGCCAACTAAGTGCTGTAATTGGGTCATTTGATAGCCCCTATGTGTTTCGTCAACCTACATTATGGATGTTTGGTAGTACACCTGCTTTTTGTGCAAAATTTGTCTCTGCCTGGAATTCAAACATGCTCCCAGTGGCCTCAAAGCCAGAGATTAACATGTTAATCACAAGCTACTGGTTGGGGATCACTGGTTTAGACGCAATTCCACTTAGCCAGGGTATACAGGGGTGAAGTGGCTGTTAGAATTCTACACTATTTTTTTTTTTTTTTTTTTTTTAAATTTTAGCTCAAATACAGAACCAGCCAATTCTATTGACTGGCTCCACAGCGGGCCAACCTGGCCAGGTGGCCTGGCCAGGAGAAGCGCTTGATAGGCATGCACACAACACAAGTGCGAATCGGATGAGCCGTGAAGGGGACAGAGTGCACGTGCCAGCCTGAGTGGGGACCAGACTAGGTAGTAAGAGAGGGACAGACAATGCATGCCTGGCACCACTCTAGCTTTGTGCCCTAGGCACAGCCCTGGACTGGTTAAAGGGGTGCTTTTACTTTTTCTTTTAAGTTAACGTTTAGTATGTTATAAAATGCCCCATCTGCCTTCAAATTTTTTTTTTTTTTTTTTTTTTTAATTCTGCCTTCTCTTTGCAGCTTTCAAATGGGGGACAGTCTGTAAAGCTGCTATGTTTTAGTGTTAATCTTTCTTTTCAACCCCTTTCATATTCCAGCCTTTTGTTGTAATCACTGTGGTTGCTAGAGGTATTCAGACCCTAGCAACCAGATGCAGACATTGCAAACAAGTTGCTGCATAAAAAGTGTTAATTCAAACTACATATAAATACAATAAATGAAAGCAAAGGCTTTCACTTTCTAAAGTATATACTAAATGTTCCACAATGATCAAATGGACACACTAAGGCCACTTTTATCCATGATCCAGGCAAAATAGCTGGCGGGTAACTGCTGCTTCACTTTTTCATCCATGTAACATATTTGTGCTTGCATAGTTACATAGTTAAATTGGGTTGAAAAAAGACAAAGTCCATAAAGTTCAACCCCCTCCAAATTACAACCCAAATCATCCAAGCCCATTTTAAAGGCATTAACCAAATCAGCCATCACAACATCACCCGGCAGTGCATTTCACAACCTCACCGTCCTGACTGTGAAGAACCACCTACGCTGCTTCAAATGAAAGTCCTTTTCTTCTAGTCTGAAGGGGTGGCCTCTCGTGTGGTGATCCTCTTTATGGGTTAAAAGGTCCCCTGATATTTGTCTATAATGTCCTCTAATATATTTGTAAAGTGTAATCATGTCCCCTCGCAAGCGCCTTTTTCCCAGAGAAAACAACCCCAACCTGGACAGTCTCCCCTCATAATTTAAGTCTTCCATCCCTCTAACCAGATTAGTTGCACTCTCTCCAGCTCATGTATATCCCTCTTAAGGACTGGAGTCCAAAACTGCACTGCACACTCCAGATGAGGTCTTACATGGTGCACTGACTGAATGGGCAGTTTAAATATTTCAGAGGACTACAACAAATGCATTTTACATAGATATTGGGGTTGAGATCAAATGTGTACCCAAATCATGCAAGTCTGCAGAGCATGTATGTTCAGCTTAAAGGGATGGTTCACCTTTAAGTTTTGTTATAGAATGGCCAATTCTGAGCAACTTTTCAATTCATCTTCACTAGGTTTTTTTAGGGTTACTGACTCCATTTAAAAAAATGCTCTGCAAAGCTGTATTGTTACTTTTAATTTTTTTCTATTCAAGCCTTCTGATTAATCTTGGTCAAATTGATGCATGGTTGCTAGGGTAATCTGGAACCTAGCAACCAGGTTGCTAAAATTGCAAACTAGAGAGCTGCTAAATAACAAACCATAAAAACAGTTGCAAATTGAGAGGTTTTAGCATCATGTAGAGAGCAATATTCTGAGACAAAGGTGAACAACCCATTGAACACCATACAGTTACAGTTAGACATTTATTTCTGTAAAAGTTGTTGCATATTATACCCCTTTCTGCACTGCAGGTTTTGTCAAAAACAAGTGAAATAGCCTGTATGGTTAAGTTTCAATGTTCTATTGGAAAGTTGCTTTATTTCATATAGATGTTCAATTAACTGAGGGATTGCAGCATACATAGTTTCCCATGTCTGAAATATAATCATTCCTAGCTGCTATGGGGCTCAAGAATGTTTAAGGGGCACTGGGCAGATATGCATATTTAGTGTGGGGCTTTAATTTAGACTAATGCCGCATTGCTTCTTTATGTTGTGGTCTTGGAAAATGCATTCTGCTTAAGCTGCTCTACAATATAAACTGTATCGGCCTAATGGGTGACTTGTTGGTCTTCCTTTTTTTTTTTTTTGTGACCACCAAAATTGGCCTGCTTCTTTCTGATCCAACCAAACGAGTTTCTGGCAGTGTATAGTTGCCCTAAGTGCACTAGTCGAGGCTGGAACATTAATTAACCCCCCCCCCCACACTTTAAATATACATAGTGGGGTTCAGACTTGGTTTCAGATTGGACTACTTTAACTGTAGTTTACTATTTAAAAAAAAAATCTCTGGTACCTGCAATATGAATGTAGTTGGTAGTGTTAAGTCACTGCTAATGAGTGTCTACCCATCACTGTACACATGTCGGGATTTCAGACAACCTGTTTTTGGCCTGAAATCCACCTCTTCGCAAAGTGGGTGGTTCTCCACTATTGCCTCTATACTTATGGGACAATTGAAGGTTTTTTTTTTGTTTTTTTTCTATCTGAAACCTGTTTACATACATGAAGTTTTGTTTTGACCAACTATAGGGCTTTCAGTTTTAATTAGTAATCAATTGCAGGTGAAAGCTTACATATCTAAACTGCCCCTGGCGTTGCTTCTACTCCCTCTGTAATTACTAGTTACTACATCCCTATGTAGGTGCTAAGCCTGAATTGATTTGCAAATGTTGGTTTATGTAAACTGTACTTGAGTGCTACTTTTGCTACAGCACCAGGTTAATGTAAATTATAAATAGCTTTCATGAAGGCTTTGTTTGTGAAAAGCCTTATACTGGGACATTTCTCTTATGTGTACTGTATAATTTGAATCTGTCCCTAAGCTCCGTAAGTGACAGCAGCACAGAGTATGTGCAGTGAATCTGCATAAAAGAAGTTGGGGGAACTACTGGGGCATCTTTGGAGACACAGATCTTTACTGCTAAGGGCTAGTCCAGACGGGGAGATTCGGGGGCGATCCGTCGCCGGGCGACTTTTCGTCGCGACGGATCGCCCCCGAATCTCCCCGAATAGGTAGGCATTGGCGCTGCTTCAAAGCGCCGGCGCGTGTTCACACGCGGCGCGATTTTTAAAAGCAAAGAGCACAAAGTCGCCCGGCGACGGATCGCCCCCGAATCTCCCCGTCTGGACTTAGCCTTAAGGACTGTGGCTGCCTTGGGCTGGTATAGAAAAACAAAACATATTGTACATTTCTTTAGTTAACTTTCCTTGTTCTTTAAAGTAGGGTCATAACTAGACATTGAACTTGGCAAAATGGACCCTGCATATTGCATGATAAACATACTTGTGTAACATCACAGCTGCTTGTCTTGACTTTTTGAACGTTGTATTGTAAAATCAATGATTTGACCTCCATAGTATATTGAGTAAGGGAAACCTACCCCCTAAACATTGCTGGTATATAAAACAAATAACCTAAAATGGGGCATATTAAGTCATAATGATTGATTCTCGTTTTTCTGCCATAGGGCAATAAATCTAGAATAAGTGGCACTTCTGTATGCTAGTACACACCCTGCTTTGTGAGTAAATACCATGCACACAGTGATTCATAAAAGCAATGCCATGTAGAGGCCTGGATATGTTGAAAGGCCTGTACCTAGGGCAGCAGGATTTTAGGGGGTGGCATGCTGCCCAGCAACACCCACATTGAAAAGGTACTTAATCTCCTGCATTTCTCAACCAAACATCCAGTGCACCAATCCTTATTCCTCTGGTCCCAATGATGAAAAGTTGCCCAAATAAAAGGGAGTGGAAGAGGCAATTAACGTCAGTGGGCCTAGGGGTGCCCACTATGCCAGTGCAGGAAGATTCTTTACTATATCACTTGTGTATATGACCATGCAGTAAGATTCTTTAGTAGATCACTTATAAAAACTCTCTGGTAGCTGTTCTGATGTAGATTTTTTTTAAGGAAATAAGTTGGTTATGGGGACACTACATTTTAAGCTGTTCTAGAGTCCACATACTGTACCATACAGGCACTTAAAGGAAAACTATACCCCCAAAATGAATACTGGAGCAACAGTTTATATAAGATTAGGTGACATATTAAATAATCTTGCCAAACTGGAATATATAAAAGTAAATATTGCCCTTTTAAGTCACTTGCCTTGAACCACAATTTCATGATGGTCTGTGTGCTGCCTCAGATAACCTAACCAGAAATACTATAACTCTAACTGTAACAGGAAGAAAATACACAACTGTCAATTGGCTCATGTAACCTAATTTTATGGTGTTTGGTATGTTTGTGTGCACCGTTTAATCATATGATCCCAGGAGGCTGTCCTTATTTTTTAAAATGGATTTTTTCTATTTGATAACCCAATGGCACATACTACTAAAGTATATTATGAAAATGGTTTATTTACATGAAGCAGTGTTTTACATATGAGTTATTTTATGCAATACATTTTTAGAGACCTACATTGTCCCAGGGGTATAGTTGCAAAGCAACACCCTTTGGATGCTATACTTGGCCATGCAGGCTATAGAGTACATTTAAATAGGCTATGGTGTCTGGCTTTGGTGGTCTCCTTTCTGAGGGGATCCTTTCAATAGAAAATGCTCCACATAAAGATGAGCTAAGGGCCAATTAAATGCATGGCTTAAACAAGTGCAATTTTAAGACATTCCATACAGAAAAATCTGACCATCTGCATTGGTGCATTTTATTTCCCTTGGGCATCTGTTATTTTCCTGAAAGGGTTGGGGGTATGTTATAACAGAGTATTAAAGGAGACCTGTCTGTTGAAACAATTTAATACAGTAGATAAAATAAATATGGTGCTGGTCTTACTTTTTCAGCTTTAAATTACTCTTAACATTAGCCCTTTATTGGAGCACCCCATAGATGGTCTCTCGTCCCTATTTCAAATGAAGGGTGGTTGTATCTTAACTGTCCATGCCAGAAGAACTGTAGGAGTTGGACAGCCAATCACAGCCCTACAGTCACACTGCAAAGACGGGCTTCTGTTCCTTATTGGGTCAGTCTAGTTGCTGATTGGTTCCTATTAAGGGTCAGACTGGAGCAGAGTTTTTGCAGACCTTTTTAATAAAGCAACCAGAAACACAACTTTTTAAAGCAGATTTCCATATCGAAGTTTAATGCGCTGGTACATTCATTTTTTTACATAGGTCTCCAAATAGTTCTTGCAATAAATTGCTTGCATCCCTTCATTGAACTCTCCACTTGCTTCAGCGAGGGTCCATCCTCTCACTAAAGTTTGTATGGCAGCTGTGTTAAGAGAATAGTCTACCAAATGTTAAAGCTAACGCAGATTCTTTCCTCTCCAGTTTTAACAGACCATTACAACTAGCATCGTCCAACTGATGGGCAGTTTTGAGCGTGCATCTGGTAGCAACTGGTTCAAGACAGATTTCAGTCTTGGATATAAATTGACTTTCCAGACCCTCCACACTTAATACATTAAACAATTAAAGGCAGCCAGTTCACATCATACAATACTCTATATTAAGAAAATGCCTATGTGTATTTAAACATCTGGGGTGTTTTTGCTCATGTTAAGCTTTAATCTTAGAAGAATGAGCTGTGTCTGTTGCAATGTAGTCATGGGCCACCTTCCCCCCCTAATCATTACTGTCCATCCCTCCTGCCTAACACCCGTCACATGCTGTTACTTCCACACTTGTTAGCAGCTCATTTCTTAAACCACCAGGGATTTTTTTCTGTCTCAATAAGAACAAACCTTCTGCGTCATGGCCAAACTCTTCTGAAACCACTAAAATATTTACCAGTTCTGTCAAATCCAGTACAGAAGGCATGCTGGTTTCCACAAGAGAACACTGAATAGGGCTGCAAATTGGGTTAAGCTCTTCTATATATGCATGATTGCTTTTGTGGCCACATCTTCCCTACTGCAGCCTAGCAACAAAGGTTCATCTAACGTAGAATAGATTTAAGTGTTTATCAAAGTGTTTAAGTATGGCTGCACTGATTGAAGCTGGCTGATTTGTTTGCCAATTTGCACTGCAGAATGGTTCCCGGCCTTCTCTAGCTGCTGACGGCCAATCCGGTAATAAGCAATGGTTCTCTGTTCAAAATTATTTTTTTTTGTATCAAGGGAAGTTGCTTCTAAATTTCTAATCTGTAACAAAGGCCTTCAGTGTATTTATTTTGTGAAAATTGTTCCCTTTCAGGTACGAACTCTGTTTGTTAGTGGGCTCCCTATTGACATCAAACCCAGGGAACTTTACTTGCTTTTTCGACCATTTAAGGTAAGCTTTTAAGTGAAACTGACCAAATTAGTTTTGCTAATGGATCACTGTACCAAAGTAAGCTTATTTTTTTTTTTTTTTTTTTTAATATAACTGTGTGCGTTTTGAAGCTGCAGGCAGTACTAAATAGTGATGGGCGAAACGGCCGCGTTTCGCTTCGCCGAAAAATTCACGAATTTCCAGAGAAATTCGCAAATTTTTCGCCGATTCGCAAAACGAGTCGCGCGCCGTTTTTGACGCGCGTCGCGTCGTTTTCAAATTAAAGACCAGTACCCATAAATATCTTGGACCTGATAGTAATTTGGCTACATCAATCCATATTGGTGGTAAAAATCCTACTGGCTATGTGTAAATGCTGGTTAGCAGACTTAATTCCAGTGCTCAAAACTACAGAGATCCCAATATCTACATTAAAACTTCAATCTCTTGACTCTGCACACTGATAATTGAAATATGGCCCTGTGCAGGGGCTGACTTGACTGCTTGCTCATTATACAGCAGCTGTTTGATTTTGGCCAGCTGTATACAATTTATAGGATATTTTTACCAAAATTACAAAGTAAAATTGTGTGGTATGTCAGGGAGCTCAAAGTTTATCCATAAAAGACACTGCTTTGACTTGTGTTTTTAAAACTGATGCATGCATACTGTATAATCCAGGAACCCTGTACTTTTTATAAGTGTAAGTAGACAAATGTTTGCTTCAGATTGCAGAACATATTGGCTTATAGGCTTATTTAGCGGCATATAAAGTTTGTTGCTAAATGTGCTCAAGCGTGCCACTCACTAGTCTCAATTGTAGGTGCTGACTCATACCTGTACATATGAACTTTCCTTCCCACTGACAACTGTGAACTAAAAATGTGGTTCTAATAAAGGAGCCCTATCCCTTTGCCTTATGCTTTTTAAGTTCAAGGGCAATATGTCTTGGGGATGGGGTTGCAATATTTGATTGGTTCAGGAACCCTTAGTTCAAAAACAGGTAACTGGTTTATTTTTTTCTTTCCCTTTCTTTGCCTGAGCTGGGGGTCAAACTACAGTGAAAGGTACAATTTCAGATTCCACCATTCTGCCACGTTACATATTAAGACTGAGATGGGCAAAATTGATTTGGATTCTACACTTTAAAATGTTACCATTTCCTTGCTGCTGTTTTCTGTTGTGCAATGAACACCTTTCTTAAAGCTAATTAATGCACAAGGGTCTATACAATCTGGCATTTTAAAGGATGTATACCCATCTCAATTTCTCCTAAATCCCATCCTTAAATTGCACAGCATAATCACATCTTTCCACACTGACGAGCACAGCCTTAGGCACTGCTGGGTAGTATGGTAACCACTTCAGTTCTGCTAATGGGTACCACAGCACCACCCCATTGCAGAGGGTGCAGTTACACCCAATCTGCAGCTTGTCACTGCTCTCCCTTATCATACAGACTGCCCTTACCTAGTGCCCAGCACACCCACCTCCCTGCAGTAACACCACATATGATGTTGAACCTCTGAACGCATTTTTTTTTTTAAAGTCTTTTTGTTTTTTCTTTTTTATAGGGTTATGAAGGATCCCTAATCAAGCTTACCTCAAAACAGGTATACATTCTGCTAGATGTAATTATGCTGGGAAAGTGTGACCTTCTGCTAACTTTATATATTTTTTTTTTTTAGCCTGTTGGCTTTGTCACATTTGATAATAGGGCAGGAGCTGAAGCTGCAAAGAATACCTTAAATGTAAGTAATTTTATGTGTTCAGACGGTTTTCTTTAATGTTAACTTCTAGTATGTTGTAGAATAGCCTATTGCCAACTTTTTAATTGGTCTTTATCTTTCATAGTTCTACCTTCTGCAAATATCAAGCTCTTAATTCCCCCAATGAATATTCCAGTTCTCATTTTAAAGTGGACCCGTCACCCAGACACACAAATCTGTGATAAAAGTCCTTTTTAAATTAAGCATGAATTTCAATTTAAAATTTTTATTAAAGCATTCATAGCTATTTTAAGCTAATTTAAAAATCTCAGCTGTCAATCAAATATTGTCTGCCCCTCCTCTATGCCTTAGGCATAGAGGCGGGGCAGATAATTACTTTCACTTTCCATTCAGCACTTCCTAGATGTCACTGCTCCCCACACATTCTCCCAGTTCTCTTAACCATTTAATTGTGTAGTCGGGACATGGGGATAGACATCAGGTCCCCCATTCTGGTGCACAAACAAGATTCTGAGATGATACAAGGCTTGTCTTAATAACAGTGTCCACAAAATGGCTCCTGCCTGCTTGTTATAATTATGAATTCCCAGACTGAAGGAAACAAGATTAAAATAATTTATATAGAGTAAATAATGTTCATTTTACTTGACTAATGTGATAAAATATGATTTTGAATATTTTTTTTGTGTGACGGGTCCACTTTAAGACTCTACTTACTAAATAGAGTATATTTTATCCTACCCATGGCATAGCTGCTGCAGTTCCCAACTGGATTGCTGCCAAACAAATCTAAATGTGTAAGCCTGTAGTAAAAGGTGGCATTATTGCTCCAACTAGGAGTCACCCCAGTAATGTGCTCCAAATGAGATGTTCTTCCCAGGGTTAAGCCCTTGCAACAGTGTGGGGACAGGGTGTTGCACAATGCAAATGTGTGAATTTATTCATACATCCACAAGGGAGAATAGTACAAGAAGAAGGCAACCATGGTGTCGCTATATACTCGCAATGCAGACCATTTGAGAAGCATTTCTCCAATATAGGTTTCCTTTGGGGACACTTCTCATTGGAAACCAAGAGGGGATATCATCCAAGTCTCTATTGCCCTGTCTCTGACTCCCTAACTAGGCAAGATTGACCTTTGTATCTAATCTCTTATCACTTCTTCAAGGAGCCAAAGCTGCTCAATGTAAGTAGCCCTAAATCTGGCTTTCCTAGAGACTATTGGAGGCTTTAGCTATCCCTTACTAGCCCTGGCTAATTATGACCACCAGAGGTTCAGGCAAAAGCCATGTTACAGCTCCATCTAGCAACCTGGGATAGCTAGGGGTCCTGCTGTGACCCTGAAAATGGGTAATTACTCCTTCCCTAAGGAGCATGTTTATCAAGGGTCGAATTTCAAATAAAAAAAAAACTTCAAATTTCAAAGACAATTGAGAGAATTTTTTTTGTCTAATAGGTCAGTTTTCTCTGATTAAAATCGTAGGAATAAAAGTAATGGTGCATTTAGTTGAAATTCAGTCTCCCATAGGCTTTTTTTGGCAGGTTTTAGATGGCAAACGGTTGGATGTTGAATTTTTAGTGATGGTACATAAATTTCAAAATTTCTAATGGTTTGCAAATTCGAATTGCATTTGGACTATTCCCTAATTGTTTGGTAGCCGAGGATGAGGATAGTATAACAGTGCTTTATTAGCAGGTTCATGCAGCCATTACATAACAGCAGTAAGTCTTACTTTCGCTTTCAAGTTGTACAGAAAGTCCTATGTATGCACAGTGCCACCTGCAGGCCATTTGTATAAACACCACACTAATCAAATTACACACATAGCTTGATTCTAATTTTTTTTTTTTTTTTTTTTTTTTGTTTAATTTGAATTTTCATTTCAACCCTTGACAAATATGCCCCTAAGGGTCTCCTTTGTGCCCAATCCTTAAGGAAAGGTAAAGTATACATTTCAGTCCCCTCTGGTTTGTAATCTGCAGTTTAAGCTGAAGACAAATTTCAATCTTGTCTGAACTGCCTACATCATGCTATTGTGTAAATTATAGTTTTAATTGCTATAATCCATGTGGCTTGTTGAACTTGGACAAAGAGCACTGCTAACAACCCTCTGATTTTGCATGTATTGAGGTCCTTGGTTGACCTGGAAAATGGTGCACCTATGTTTGTTGGATCACTTCTTGCAGATGGTGCCCTGGTCAGAATCTAACCATATATTAGTATTTTACTTGGTTTTAAAACAAAGATGAAGGATACAAACTGCTAGAGCGAAGCTTAGCTAGTAGAACTTGTCTGTTTTGTAACATCTTCATGAAGGATTGTTGGAAGAACTCTATGTATGCATTAACAAGGTTTTTTTTTTTTTTTTTTTTTTTTTTTTTTTTTTGTGGATTCCCACTCTATAGGGCATCCGTTTTGATCCAGAGAACCCACAGACCTTACGGCTAGAGTTTGCAAAGGCCAACACAAAGATGGCCAAGAACAAACTAATGGCTACACCAAACCCCACACATCTCCACCCTGCACTTGGAGCACACTTCATTGCACGAGATCCATGTGAGTTCTTTGCATTTCCCCCAGAAAAAATCTTCAGTACTTTGTCACAATGCTTGTAACTGCGACAGAATGCAGAGCCTATGAAACAGTCTTTTGTCAACAGTTGGGTGGACTGGTAGGTATAAGGTAATTCTATTAGAATCCACAGTTGCAGAATACAGGCACTCCTTTCTAGGAGGAACTAGATGATCTCATGATGTAATTAATGGCCTTACTTTATATATTCTAAGGCAGTGATCCCCAACCAGTAACTAGTGATCCAACAAGTTGCTCCCAGTGGCCTCAAAGCAGGTACTTCTTTTTGAATTCCTGGCTTGGAGGCAAGTTTTGGTTGTATAAAAAGCAGGTGCACTTCCAAAAAGAGCCTCAATGTAGGTTGACAATCCACATAGGGGCTACCAAATGGCCAATCACAGCACTTATTTAGCACCCCAAGAACATTTTTCATGCTTGTGTTGCTCCCCAACTCCTTTTACTTCTGAATGTTGCTCAAAGGTTCAAAAGGTTGGGGATCCCTGTTCTATGGTATAGCATCATGTATGCAGATTATACACTGCAAAGTCTTTGACCGCATTCAACCAGCTATTTGGCATTAAATTTTTTTTTTTTCCGCTGATAGATGACTTAACTGGGGCTGCACTAATCCCAGCATCACCAGAGGCTTGGGCTCCCTACCCACTGTATACTGCTGAACTTGCTCCAGCAATTCCACATGCTGCTTTCACATACCCTGCTGCTGCTGCCGCCGCTGCTGCACTTCATGCCCAGGTATATGAAAATTTACTGCTGAAAGATCAGATTATCCGTTATGAATTTTTTTTCTACCACAGAAAAGATGGGGCAAATACCTTTAATACCAATCTTCAGCTGCCTTTCCAAATCCTTGCCACTGAGCAGCTATAGAATAACACTTAGATAAACATGTGTCTTTTGTAAGCAAAATGGCAGACCCATTGTTGAACAGTAGAACTAGAATGTCTCCTCGGTTTATACTACTTTTTAAACGATGATTCTCTTATTACGTTGATCCAGTGTGCAACAGTTAAGGTGGCCATACACAGGCAATTTAAGAACCCCCCCCCCCATCTTAAATGCAGTCCTTGCCTTCATGATTTGGCAGTAAATTACAGCAGGAATACAAAGTATCAGCCCAGTATTGTCTGATATGGGGGGACCTCACCAAATGAGCAGATATTGCATTGCAGTTTATTGCCAGCTTTGAGTTTATTTCCTTACCCTGTAAAACAAAATATCAATTCTCCTAGTTCTGTAATATCTTGCTAGTCTTTTGCTCATGGATCTTGCATTGGGTTTTGTAGGTTATTGCCATGCAAGTAAATGACCAACCTAGGTAATGTGGTTTGGTTAAACATTACAAGCACCTTGTGACCCTAGAATTTCCCAAGAAGAGAGAATCTAATCTGAAGTAGACCTTATTTAACCTCAGTCTCTTGTAAAATTTAGGGTGCAGGTCTGCTGTTATAGTACAAATCCTCGGTCTGACCTGGATTTTCTTTATTGTAGAAGAATGTTTTGTCCTGCATTGCTCGATTATGCCTTAGAATAGTTTCTAAAAGCCATTTTTCACAAACTTTATCTTATGAAACTGCACAGATGTATTGAGAAATGTGCTTTTGTGGTGGGAATTGTGCTTTTTAACACACCATAATTCTTTCCATAATGTTTTTAATACATGAAAGGTCTCTAACATGTTACAGTGAGCACAAAGCTGGTTGCTCTTAAATTAATTAAAGCTGTTTTAAAGACGTTTAAGCAGCCCTGCTTTCCATGAACAAATTGTGTATCGTTTAAGAAATATTGGGCTTCTGGCCTAACATTCTGTGCAAAACATTTTTTTTTTTCCTCTAGTGTATGTGCAGACTTCTCCTAAAACTACATTTTAATCTCAAGGTATATAAAGGTTGGTCCTAGAGCCTTTAACCAGAACATTGTACAGTTACTAATCTTACCTTGTCCATAATCAGAACTTAAATCAGAACTTTTACCATAAAATTATCTAGTCTTAAAGTATAGGCTCTTATGAGAACATTTATACATTGAAACTACAATGTTTTGGCTCCAGTAGGCTGTTTAGGGAACTATATTTGTGGTTTAAAGGGAATTTAAAGGCAAAATATTCAATTTTTACTTAAATTAAATCTACCTCCAATATACTTTATTTAAAAAATGGTCTACTGTTTTTATAAGAAACCTGACTGTATGCAGGGACATTCCCCCTTCATTTACTTGCTCTGACTGCTGCAGATGGGATCTTCAGACTGTCCCAAACTGCCAAACGGTCCCACTTCAAATAGCAGGGGGAGCCCCCACCTAACTTCCCCAGAGCTTGAGCAGCTTTGTTTCCCTGTAAAACAGCCAGTGACTATGTAGATATTTGTATCCAGACCCAGTGCAGTGTGTATATTCTTATTAATCAGTCTTGCTGTATTGGCTTCTATGGCAGATAGGGTTGCCACCTGGCCGGTATTTTTGATGGCTGATCCCAATGTTATTAATAGGGAAAAAAAGATAACTACATAGAAAGGCCGGTATTTTTTTCAAGAAAAGGTGGCAACCCTAATGGCAGATATTATTTGACTTGTGCTGTTATTTATGACCCTCCCTAAGCTTCAGCTCCCAACTGAAGCCCAAACCACACAGAGCATGTGCGGAGTCTTGAAATTTGCAAACATGTCTAACAAAGTTACAAAGTGACAGTCCCCTGTGCCAACTTTGAAAGCATAAATAATTTCTCACTAGGCTTCTGGTGCATTAAGTTAATGTTTATATTTAGTATACAAAGTACAGCATTTCTAACATAATTCTATTTTAGACTTTGGTTGCCCTTTAAGGGGTCTATTAATATGTATCATCCCTTAAGGCTACTAAAGATTGTTTTCTCATTGGCTCTGGTTTATTCTGGCAATTTATTAGACCAAGTAAATCTGGTAAATGTAATGCTTAAATAGAACTCTATGGGGAATTAACCATGGCGTTTGTGGGGCTGCTGCCGCCTGAGGCAGCAGCCCCAATGCTGCTCCGTGCTTAAAAATCAGTGTCGGAGCGGGTCAAAGGGGGGTAGTATCGCTAGTGCATTGAACACAATTGCGCTCTCTGCACTAGCAGAGCCGAATTTCCAGGTTAAAACCCGGAAATTCGGCTCTTGGCGGCTTGTTGCCATCCCTTGCAACTGGCTGCTCAATGCCGCCTGAGGCAAGGTTCTCTCCTTGATTCAGGTCAGGAGCAGCCCTGGGAAATGGTATGGGGGAGTGGTCATTAATCGGAATATTTCATCCATTCATCTTTTTAGGGTTGGTCTACACAAGCAGATTTGGGGAGTTTTGTTGCCACATTGACAAATCTCCTCTTGTTCAGGACCACAATCTCCCTGAACTGCCAGCCACATGCTAAACAGAAAATCACCTGCGGCAATTCACATGCAGCTGTTCATCTTCCGAAGTTTCCTCCTGAGGCAACTTTGGGTGACTTGGAAAAACACACTGCCACATGTGTATTGTGAAGGCAATTTTCAGTGTAGTGGACAGGGAGAAGGCAGTTTGGGGAGATTGTCACCCCGAACAAGAGGCAATTTGTTGCTGGGGTGACTAATCTGCTCATTTAGACTGACCCTTAAACATTTCAAATGCTTTCTGAAACGCCTTCTTTGTGAACGAGCGGTTACCACCATAAATCTTGTATTCTAGCATCTGTTGTACCTTACACTTGTGACTTTAGTATAAACTTCTCCCCAGCAGAGATTCATGTGTGGTTTCTTGGCAGTGGAATGTTATCTTCTGCCCCTTCCCCCTCACTGCTACACATTCTGGACAGAAACCTTCAGTCTGAAAATGGTTTTTGGATATAGCTGTGATATCCCTGGTTTAGTCTCTTCATAGTGAAGGGGTTTACTTTAAAGTAGAACATTTATATTTACTTTACATGAATTGTTGGCAGCACAGCATTATTGGTTAGAATTTTTTTTTTT
>CM044435.1:86718269-86738887 GCA_024363595.1 Xenopus borealis | reverse complement strand
TTTTTTTTCTTCCTCTCCCTTCCCCATTCCCTTGCTATATATGTTGTGGCCACGTAAGCAAATAAAGTCACACATGGTCAATTACTTGAGTTTTCTAAGTTCTGCTCAACAGGAATGGCCACTCAAATCCAGCTCTGTACCACATCTGATTTCTGCCTAACTTTAGATGCATAGTTTTTCAAGGTATTTTGCATGTGACTACTATACTATATGTGGTCCTGAAATGCCCTATTAGTCAGCAATTCATATTGAATGCTGAAATTAACAACGTTGCTATACACATTAACCATTGCACTTGTAGATGGTGTCTGGCTGATAGACGCCTCCTTTCCTAAAGTGGTCTGTATGTTTCTTTGAAATCTTGCTACTTATCTTCATTTATTTAGACCTCTCCACAGCCCTTATACAATCCCTCTGTGCCTAAATATTCTGCCTCTGCTCTTCTTGACTTAAAGGATACTTAGATTTTTTTATTTTTTTTGATGCATCGTTCTCCTTGTGTCCCAAGGCTCACCTGTGTGCCATCTTCTCTTTTCACACTGATACAGTTGTGCTCATAAGTTTACATACCCTGGCAGAATTTGATTCTTAACCATTTTCAGAAAATATGAATGATAACACAAACTTCTTTCACTCATGGTTGGCTGAATAAATTTGTCAAATCCTAATTACATAAACAACCCAAATGACCCTGATCAAAAGTTTACATACCCTGGTGATTTGGCCTGATAACATGCACACAACTTACTCCATCCAGTGTCTTTTGGACCTTCTGAACTCCTAACAGACCCTTGCATCTTTCAGGGAATTTTATTATGCATTCTATATGGGTGGGATCACAAAAAATGGTATACCCATACCATGTGAAAAACTTAAAATTAGGGAATGCAAAATAAATGTTTCACTGTATGTATACAGCTATAACTAGAACTCTAGAGGGAATAACATTGTACCAACTAGTAATTTTGTTAAAGTAGGAAATATAAGTGCTGTCCTAGCAAACGAGGAGTTTGTTACCAATAGAATGGCAATGCTATAGAGGTGCAACAGGTACTACTTTATATATTTATAGAAAACCTGTTTGATTTGTGTGGAAACCAAACAGGGGCGATCCTGCCCATTTTGCTGACTGAGGCAGCCTTCGTTTTGCTGCCCCCTGCATCCCCACGGCCCTCACCTTCAGTGCTGGAAGGGGGTCAGGGGGTGGTCTATGTCACTAGTTCAGAGAGTGCAATTGCGCTCTGTGCAGTTAAAGAGCTGAATTTCTGGGATGAAAAAAGTGGAAATTTGGCTGTTACCAGGAGCAGCATTTTTGCTGTCTCTGGTAACCAGGGGGGTGCTGCCGCCTGAGGCGAGTGCCTCAACCCGCCTCATTGGTGGAGCACCCCTAAAACTAAAATATGGCTACAAGTAATCTCTAAATTTTTCTGGATAGAACTAGTTATTGGCGAATTTAATTAGATGCAAATTCGTGAAACTGTGTGGGGAAAAAATAGTTTTCGACCTTGGTGGCAATTTAATCGCCAGTGACAATTTAACATGTCCTTTTACTATTATGCAATCCGCCAAAATCAACGCGCTGCAAATTGTCACAGGCATTTGTTTTTATGCCCATGAATTGATGCCAGCATCGCAAATTTCACAAATGGAACTAAATCGCCCATCATGGACAGAACCAATAATAATTTGATATACTGTTATACTCTCCTCATCCTCGGCTACTAAAACACAGCAAATGGCGACAAGGATGTCTTTTCTACCTTTGCAGCAGCAGCAGCCTGCACCTTTCTACCAAACCCTGGTGAGCCTTCTATTCATACCTTTTACTGCTTGGATCCGTATGTTTGATAACTATATTATTGCTGCTGACTAAGGGAGATTTCTGCTGCTAGAAAGTGTGCTTTACTTATTCACTGCCTAGCAGCAGAGAGACCGCACGGGTCGTGTTGCGGGTAAGAATGCGGGTGCGGATTGCGGGTACGGGTCCCAAAAAATGGACCTGTGCAGGACTCTAACTTGACAAAGGGCTGGAGATGGGCCTGAAACGTTGTTTGGTTGTAACAGATCATGAAGCCATGTCTTCAATAAAGGCTTTTTATCTTCAAATCCTGTTTATGGTGCTGTGTCAAATATTGGATTTCTGGAAAAGTCTGTGGGGAAGTGGACCACTGGACACGTGCACCGTTGATACAAAGGAATAAGTGGTGAGTGCTGACTAAGAAATCACTAGAAACATAAATTCCGCCAACGTGGACAGTGTAATGGTGAATCCACAGAACATTTTGTAGCAGCTTTGAGAGAGCTGGTTGTTACCTGTGAGTTTGGGAATCTAACAGATGAAATGCTAAGAGACCAAATAGTGGAAAAAACTTATTCACCACGCATGATTAGAGAGAGACTGCTCCTAGAGCAAGATTTAACCCTTGCAAAGGCTATTTCACTGTGGTTCAACACAACACATTGCAAACTATGCTACATGTCCTGCGAAAGCTATACAGTGCAGCAAATGTTTAAAGTCAAGTCACTTTGCTGCGGTCTGCCGTAGGTCTACTAAAGATTTTCATGAACTCATACTACAAATGTTACAGTATTCAGTGTGGATAAAACTGGAACATTTATTCCAGACAATTTTATATGCAATGTCAATACTGCCTCGGCAGACAAGTGACACTCCATTAACCTGATACATTGTGAATAAGGGTACTGCCATACTTGGAAGGGATCTCCTTGTTGCATTAAACCTAAAATTAGTTGATGGTCTCATTACTACAGCACCAGTGCTACCACAAAGCAACACTTCATTGGGATGTGCAAAGAACTTTGGACACAAAGTTAAGTTGAGATCAGATGTAAAATCAGTACATAGTGTAACCCATTTTTGCCCCCCCCCCCCCCCCAGGTGCCTAAGTGGTACATCACAACATTTCACCAACTTACAGGTCCTGAGTCCCCTTTGCTAGGTGAAAGGGTACTGGGAATTCTTCTTCTCTGGCAGTGCCTCCACCCAATGGGATTCCAGAATACACCTAAGGATAGTCCCATTAGGAATAACATGACCCCACACACTTTATTATATAAAAAACCACAACTTTATATAAAGAAAGTGAAAGTTAAGGGGAAGTAAAATACAAAGTACAACATACAGCACATCAGTACATCACACAGTAATGACCCACTCCCATGGGAACTTATTGCAATCCATTTCCAGGCCCTCATGACCCAGCAAAGTCCCGCACTACTCGACTGAGTACAATAAGTCCCAAGTAATGTCACAGCCCAACTACCTCTCCCTCTGGATAAGTATTGGCTCCCTCGTGGCAGGCATAAAACAAAGCCTGTATCATAAATGAAAACCATCCTGGATCCTCTCTTTTTCTACCCTACCTAAAGGCACACCTTACCCTGGGGATTCACACAGATGGGTAGGCTCTGGAGCTGGAGCAGGCATCCACAACAATGAATCCATTCTATGCACATATGCAGCTTGTATTATCCTCGAAAGTATTGCTCCCAAACCTCTCCATAGTGTGAGCATGATAACTTTACATCCAGCTCCCAATGCTGTCTAAAGCGCGAGCACTTAAGTCTTCCACTGCTGAACTACAGCTCCCAGCACTCTGCATAGTCCGAGCTCACAAACCCGGCAACCCAGCTCCAAACCCTACTGGTTGAGCTTACAGGCACTGGAGGAATCCTGCTCAGACAAAAACTCTGAGTGAGTTCATATGAATTAATTTTTTTTTTTTTAGAAAAAATGTTGGATTAACAAAGGGGATGATAAAATGGTATCAGTCAGCACTGACCTATACACATACCTATCAACATTTTGGAAATAAAAAGAGGGACAAAAAAGTTGTTGCAGTGTATTTTTTGGTCTCACCCCCTAATTATCATGTTAATTCTATTCAGGATATGAAAGTTTGAACATATTTCTGTGGGTTTTTCAGTTATTACAGGTTTGCTAATGAAGGTGAATATCTTCTGCTGTGGCTGTTCTGAGCTCTCAAAAGCCAATTAATAGTGGCGTAACTAACGGGGGAGCAGGGGGTGCGATTGGACCAGGGTACAAATGAGGGACTGCAGGTTGAGCTGTCAAATAAAGCTGCAGATGTAAGAGCTCTGTGAACATAAAATTGCATCTAATTTTATATATGAACAGTGGGAACAACTAATGTTGCATATACAATGCAAGTGTGTAAGAGGCTTAATTCTGTTTTCTAGCTGAATTTCAAAATCTTCAAGTCAACAGACCCATAAAGAATTTGCAGCTCCAGAACCCCTCAGACAAACAGGGGCTATGTTACCAGTGAAAAAGCGTGCAGTGTGCTAATTCCAGCATAATAGTGGTTCCAACGGGTCAGTTCCAGATTTTTGGGAAGGACAGAAAGATCCAGGCCTAGGACTGCAAAAAGAAGCCACCTCATGCCGCCCAGCTGCTTCTACATTTTTAGCAAAACTTTTTAGAACTTTTGGACACAAGGAAGATCTCACTGCTTAAATCTCCTATGCAATAAATCCTGAAAACACAAGGGCTTGCATGTGCAAATGAGTGGGTGGGGAAGAGGCAGCGGGCAAGTGTGAGGGGTGGGGCACCTGAATGTCAAATCCAGGCCTGAAAGGGGGCGATGTACCTGAAGCATAAAAATGGCACTTGCATCCAATTATTTTACACCTCCCAGTGATTTACAATGTTCCTTTTCACTTAATTATTGGGATTTTCTTCATACAACTGACTGCAACAAACGTACACAGCTGGAAATGTACTTGTGGCTTGTTAATGAGCCCAAGTACATGTGGGTACCCTGGTCATAAAATAACTTGTCCATTGGATCCCTCTTGTGGCCAAATTAGAGACTGTCTTTGCTGGAAAATGGGTGTTCTCATGCTACATGGTTGTTTTGTAGAATATTAAATAACAATATCTTGTTTTCTAGAAAATAATATAACTAAAGTAGATGATCGTGCTGCATCTTCATCACCATCATCATCATCATCATTATTATTAACATTTGTTCATAAAGTGCCAACATATTCTGCAACATTGTAATAGGTATATAGTTTTGTTGCCTTTTTAAAATTGGAACTGGCTCTCACACACCCTGACTTCTTTTAAAGTAAAAATGCCGAGGTTCGGCAACCTCACTTGTTGTCATCCATAAAAAGAAATCCTAGCTTCTTAAAGGGGCGTGACCCCAAAACGTTGCACTCTGCATTAAAAACGCAAGGTTATCTTGCATGCATTATTCGTAGGTGCTGGGATAGTTTTTAAAATTGGGCAAATTATTCTTCCCACTAGACTGTACACGATTATTATAAGTCGGCTCCTTTCATGACTTCAGGTCTTTCCATCGCTTCAGGACTTCGTATGTTCGCCACTTCGGCATTCTGCCTCTTCAGGACTTGAGGCAAGGCTTCGGAGCGGTCAAGGGGGGCCCGGCTCTTTGAAAAGTACAGCACTGCTGGGCCCCCCATCAGCCCGGGACACTTGACCCCCCCTGTCCCTGCCTGAGGGCAAGGGCATACGGGCAGATTCAGGGAGATTTAGTCGCCTGGCGACTTATCGCCTCTCCTTCTGGGCGACTCCGTGAACTGCCTTCCCCCTGCATACCGCCTGCTAAAATGAGAAAACGCAATGGCACTCGCGGAACTTTGATTTCCGAAGTCGCCCAAAGTTGCCTCATGCAACTTTTGCTCTTTCTTTTTATAGTTTATTCATTATTTGTCTCCTTCTTCTGAATTTTTCCAGCTTTCAAATTGGGGGCCACTGATACAAATCCTGTGTTATTGCTACTTTTTATTACTCATTTTCTTTTTCAAGTCCTCTCCTATTCATAGTCCAGTCTCTCATTTGAATCAATGCATGGTTGCTAGGGTAATTTGAGCCATAGCAACCAGATTGATGAAGTTGCTAACTGGAGAACCGCTGACAAAAAAAATTAGTAATACAAGTAATAAAACAAGTAATAAAAAAAACGAAAACCAATTGCAAAAAAGGCAGGAGAGCTGTTGTTATTCATAGGCATAGATAAAACTATGGACACCCTCCTTTTATTCTCTTTACCCTACTTCTTTACTTACTGGAGTAAAAGAGTGAGCTATCACACTGAGAGGGGGCTATATACAACCCAAGGCAAAGCTGGGGATTTTTTTTTACAGTAATAGGGGACAGGTTCAAGTCCAGACTGATAATATTTATCCTTTACTATATGAGCTCTTGTGAGTTTCTTGTATAGATGTATATGAGCATGATGGATATACCATGTACTGTGGATCATAACTATCTATGGACCTTCCAAAGCTATAGTACTAAAAGCTGATGAAAACACCAGAATGAAATGTTGCTCAGTGATAAAAAAAATATATATTTCTAAGCAGCATTCCAGTATACATTGATTACACATTTTTAAAGTTGAAGGAGAACTAAAGCCTACAAATAAATATGGTTAGAAATGTCATATTTTATATATTAAACGTATTGAACCAACCTAGAGGTACAGCATGTATACAGTATTAATGATTCAGACATTCAAGGTTGTCACAGGAGTTTCCCATCATGTGCATGTATCTGCAACATGCACATGATCAGCGGGCTCCGAGCAGTTGTTGAGAAGCTAAGTTTAGGGGTTGTCACAGATTATCAAGCAGCAAGAAAATGAGGTCATTTAAGCTGATGCTACTGGGCTGATTATTAAATTCTGTAGCTAATTGTGCTGGTTTTGGTGCTGTAGCAATTATCTGTATTAATTACTCAACAGCCTTATATTGTGATATTTATATTCTATGTGTACTGTATATTGTGTCAGTCGCTAAGCTTATTACAGGGTTTGAATGAGGGGGTCAGGGCCCACCAGGGCTGGCACATCAGGGCCCCACCACTGGCGGGCCTTAGTGCAGGATGTGCAGCCGGACCCCCCTCCGTATGCAATTTTTGGCTCGGAATCAGTGGCATGCAAGCTTCTGGGGGCCCTAAGGTGGTGCGGGACCTGGCCCAATCGCATTCCCCTGGTAGTTCTGCCACTGGGCAGGGCCCCCGTCACTCCCCCCCAGTAGCAGGGACAGGTTCTAGGAGGTCCCCCATAGGCTAAAATGGCAATTTGGCAGCTTTAAGGAGGCAAAGTATCGAAGTCGCTTATATATATATATATATATTTTATCATGCAGTTTTTTGTGTTTGGGTGACAGGTCCACTTTAAAGGAGAAGTAAAGTTAAACTAAAGAAGTAGCTAGAGATGTTGTACATTATGTTTTGTGCTTCTGTACCAGCCCAAGGCAATCACAGACCTTTAGCAGTAAAGATCTGTGTCTCCAAAGATGCCCCAGTAGCTTCCCATCTTCTTTTCTGCTGCACATGCTCTGTGCTGCTGTCACTTACCTGAGTTTAGGGGCCGACTCCAAAAATATATATATATATATACATTTACCAATATAAGATTGATAACATGGCAGCTCTGAAACCAGTGCAATTAGCATAGCATCAGCTTAAATGATAGGTGAGCATCATTTTCTGTTTGATAATTTCTGATGACCCCTAAGCTTTGCTTCACAGCAGCCACTGAAAGCACACTGAACTAAATGGGGGAGCTCCTGTGATAACTGTAAATACATGGGTCATTACTATTATAGAGATGCTGAAACTGGCTGGTGCAGTAAATACTATGGCATTGTAGTCATATTAAATTGTAGGGTTTAGTTCTCCTTTAAAAAGAGTTATACAAAAATGTAATGGGCCCCTCCATGCTCCAGTGAATCTGCACTTGTTACACCAATGGTAAGAAATTGTTTGTTTGTTCTGGCTGTAAAGGTTTAGTTATATCTGGACTTTTTACAGTTAAAACTTCTATATAAACGTATATATAATGATGCATCTTAGTGATATAACAGCATGTTCTTCGGGAAGTTTATACTCATTCTTTTTTTTTTGTACTACTGTATATTTCCACCAGCAAAGTCTTTCAACAGCATTTCCGAAACCGGTTTCCTTTTTCCTCTCTCAGCAACAGCTGGAAGATGGAGGGGGGTGAAGGCAGGAGGAGACTGTTGTGCTTGAGCCTCCCATACAAAACTTGTTCCCACAACCTGGTTCCTATCTGTACTAAGTTCCAATATTAGCTGGGGTTTACATGGTCTTTCACAATATTGCCATTGTTTTTTTACCTCCTCATATTAAATCAGGGGTGCCCAAAAGGTAGATCAGAATCTACCAATAGACCTTTAGTTGGTGATCAGTAGATCTCAAGACACTGTCAACAAATAGCTTGTCTAAATCACCCTCCTGTTTTATTAATGGTGGGCAACAAGGTGACTGATATCGGCAAAAGCCTTTGATAATAGTTATCTCATTGATGGATGCTGAACATCAGCAAAAGGTTAGTGCTGAATTGTCAGAGGTAGAATTCTATTATTTCTACCTGTATATCTGACAAATCAGATATTTCCTGGTCACAGGCAGTATTGTAATTGTAACGTTTATGGTCAGGGGTTTCCGGTTTTCAACCCGGAAATTCGTCTCTTCTAGTGCAGAGCGCGCACTAGTGGGGGTGGCAAATTTAAGGCTGCCTCAGGTGGCGAAGTGGCTTGGATCACCCCTGACCATACACGTTACAATTACAATACTGCCTGTGACCAGAAAGTATCTGATTTGTCAGTTATAAAGGTAGAAACAATAGAATTCTACCTGTGACAATTCAGCACTAACCTTTTGCTGATGTTCAGCATTCATTGATGAGATAACTATTATCAAAGGCTTTTGCCAATATCAGTCACCTTGTTCCCCGCCATACACGCACCACCTTTGTACAATCTTTGTTTTGTATAATAATATCGGTGCATGCATGGCTATCTTAATGCTCTCTAGTTTTTCTGTACAAATCAGGTATATTGAAACACACTTGTACACAGTGAACTACAATAACCTTTTTACTGGTTCATACATTTTTAATGCATCAATGGCATTTTATCTCCCTGACAAAAGTAGTTGCAGTATGTTGTCATTGCTGATCAAAAGATTGGATGTGAGCCCTGCAGTTACACCGTCAGTAACCACATGTAATCTATTTTAGGTGATGGAGTAAAACCACTGAGGATGCAGACTACTGAGGAAGTCACCCACAATTTTGTGCAGGGGGAAGCGGTTGTGGGTAACCCTTAAAGGGGGCCCTGAAAATTCTTTACAATGGGGGGGGGGGGCAGGCTCTGAAGATACACCCCTGTTCAAATTGCTAGTGTGCATGAAGGCTAATTTTTTTTAACTCAGGGGCAGATACCATAGTACCACAAGCTTAAACACCATTCAAACACATTCAGTCCTGTGCCTAGTGCCAGTTCAGTTTGTTATAATGGATTATGTGTTGTTGCATTCCATGTGCAACATACTAGGCCCATGGTTGTAAGGGAGCTCTGAAATCAACAACTACTTTAAGGAAATGTTATATCCGGGTTTCCCATTGTGCTTAGACATGCAACTGATTTGTACCTAGTGCATTGCACACTAACTCCATTACTGGCACAGCACTGCACACTTTTCATGCAAACCAATTAAGAGGAAACAGTGTATGGATGCGATTTCTAAAGTGAACCCTAATTTGGTAGGAAGTAACTAGTATGCTGTAATTGTGAATAAGTTGCAGGAAATTTGCATCCCCTTAGAATTCCATATGTACATAAACAGTTATTGGTACTCATACACAGGACTGGACTGAGAATTAAAATAGGCCCTGGCATTTCAGGTACACAAGAGGCCCATCAGCCCACATAGAGGCCCAAACAGCCCCCACCAGCCCACTAAACACTGACTTTCTATGGGACCTTATAGCAGCCCCTCTGGCATTTGCCCTAACCCACAAATGGCCAGTCCGGGCCTGCTCATACATACCACAATATTGATCCCTGGGTATAGTCAAATCAAATATACATAGAAAGCTGTTCTAAACAGGAATCCACACTAACATAACTTATGTGTAAAATAAATACATTTTTATTGTGGAGGCAAATGTTGCAACTAACACACTTGCCACTATATATAAATACTGTATATATTTATTTTTTTAGACATTTACATTTATTGCAAAATCTAATTCAAAGGAGATGCTTGAATACACTAATATTGTGCTGGGTAGAGCACCTCAAAAGCAGGAACTATGTGAACTTTCCCATGAGAAGCCAATTGAAAACAGAATTGTGTCCCAACGAAAACATCCGCATCAACAAGCAGGCTGAACAAGCGTGGGAATCTCATATCTGCCTTCCTGATGGGTATAAATAGAATTTCAGGATGCTGACGATGGCTGGAATTCTGCTGAAAACATTAAGCTGATCATTCCCACAGCATCACCACTTTTCACAGGTTATCTCACCTTAACCCCAATTAATGCAAGAGAAGCAGATTATAAAAAAACAAATGCAACTTTCGTGGGTTTTTAAAGGATTTGTAACAGGCCATTTCCAAAAACTGAAATGAATATGATTTAATTCCCACAAGGTTTTACTGTGATATGCCTTTTTAAAGGACAACGAAACCCTAAAAATGAATAGGACTAAAAATGCTATAATTTATATACTGAACTTATTGCACTAGCCTAAAGTCTCAGCTTCTCAATAGCAGCGATGATCCAGGACTTCAAACTTGATACAGAGGGTCACCATCTTGGAAAGTGTCTGTGACACTCACATGATCAGTGGGCTCTGAACAGCTGTTGAGAAGCTAAGCTTAGGGGTCGTCACAAATTATCAAGCAGACAATGAGGTTGGCCTGTAATATAAGCGGGTGCTACAGCACTGATTATTAAATTGTGATGCTAATTGCACTGGTTGTTGTGCTGCCATGTAATAATTATCCATATTAATTACTAATCATCCTTATACTGTGACAGTTATATTCCATGTGTAATTTATATTTTGAATTGGTCCCTAAGCTCATTAACCAACATCAGCACAGAGCATGTGCAGTGAATCAGCAGAAAAGAAGATGGGAAGCTATTGGGGCATCTTTGGTGACACAGATCTTTACTGCTAAAGGGCTGTGGTTGCCTGGGGCTGGTACAGAAACACAAAACATAATGTACAACATTTCTACCCTACTTCTTTAGTTTAACTTTCTTTGTCGTTTAAGGAGCACTGGCTGCAATTGTTCTGGTTCACCAATACATCAAGAAAATCATACTTGCAAAAGCTGTTTTTTTAGCAGTAATTCCAGAATAAAATAAACAGCGTAGGATCAGTGGCAGATAGAGGAAATACTGTATGTAGGGGGGCCTGCAGGGAATAGGCTACCTAGGAATGAAGTAAGGGTACTACTCATGTATAAAAACATCTAGGTGGAAAACCAAGACTGATAATGAACTCTTCCAGGCATCTAACAAATCCACCCAGAAACCACTGGCATAGAAAGATGCAAATTTGAGTAGTAAACATCAAACCTACTTGGAGAATAACCAATAACCAAAGCAATAATAAGATGGGTAATGATGTCCTGCAGAACTGAGGTGCTAGGTTTGGTTACAGTCAGGGTAAAGGAATGCATTTGAATGTTTGTACATGACCGAGCGTATTTCTTCAACATGTTCCATTGTCCTCCTACACTCCAAAAACATACAAGTTACTCATAAACTGAACCTAGTTTGTGCGAATTTGATGAGTTATGAAGTATAATTTCTGTAACACACTGTGGCATATGTTGGGGGCTATAAACATAAATTATAATAGTGTAACCTTATTTTGGTTTAAGCAGGCTATGACCATCTACATTAACTAGAGCATAGTTTACATTAGACCCTCTTTCAGCAGTATGGGTCTTCGCTATATGGAAAGAATAAAGTGAGGAGGTTTTTGTACTACACCTCTAAACTGCCAAAATATAATAGAATCGAATAGAGGACACCAGGAGTTCTTTCCAAAACAGATAACAAATGCTTTATTCAATATAAAGCACCACATGGGATTAATACTTACTACTAATACTATAGTAATATTTTGAGATTGTTGAATGAATGTCAGGTACAATCACAGGTGTTTGTACGCACAGCAATAGAGACACCATCGTAGGAACAGCTTGGGGAGTTGAATGTTCAGATTCTAGGCTGTCATTACCTTATGTGGTCTGGATCCCTAACAGTAGACCTGGACCAGGGATGCAATAAAGCCTGATTTCCTTGTCAGTACTGCTGCCCCTTCAGTTAAGCAAGCGGAGCCTAGGGGAGAGCTACTCTCTTCTCTCTCTCCTGATTGGAGCAGAGACTGCTCTTTCTAACTAAAGGTGACTGTCTCGCTTTCTTAGACAAATCCATAACAGTTGCTATCCTATACACTGATTAAATCTCTATCATGGGGTCCCTGATCCCCGACTTCCCCCGAGGTAGGGTCCCTCTGGGGCAGAACCTTACTGGCCTTATCGGTCCTAGGCTGAATTAAACATCCACCTAGTCCAACAGATACAGAGCAAAGAGGAAGGACGACCCCTTACTGTCACGGACACGGTACTCCCAACCGCATGTGACTTTAGGTGTGGCTGTCAGGGGTCACTCACTCAGTCTCTCACCAACCTTGCACACAGGTTAGACTAGCATAACAGCACCCCAAGCACCAACCAACACCCACAAACACACAACTTGCTGCCACCACTCTCAACTTCCCACTGGTGTTGAGAGAAACCAGGTACTCTAGTAGCGAAGGGGTTAATTCAAATACACACACTTTCTACCAGCACTCAAATGGCTAACTAGCATACAGACAGACTAGCATTTCCATTCAGCATGCAGAGGGTTAAGGCTCACAATTACTCTCTTTCAGGCTAGGTTCTTTTAGAGCACCAAAGACAATCTTATTAAATTATATATATTTAATATTATAAAAGGTATAACAGTGCAGTTAACAAAATGATATTACAAAAAGAGACATACAATCAATAATACAAACAAAATTGATAAGCCACCATACCACGTCAAGGTAAACCCCAAATGGCGGTCCCTAACTTGTTTTATTTATTTATCAAAAACAGGGGGGTTGTGAAAAAACAGCGTTCAACAGACATTGAATACAGGTAATGCTAGAATGCACGTAATAAAACAAGTTAGGGACCGCCATTCGGGGTTTACCTTGACGTGGTATGGTGGCTTATCAATTTTATGATCATAACTTTGTAACAAAATAACCCCTGTTTTGGGTGAATATGCATTAGCATGTATATTACTTTATACTTTAAAGCCTTAAGAGTGCTCCCACAACCCCCCTGTTTTTGATATATATACTTTTGATAAAGAGGCCCACATAACACAGTAACCCCTAATATACACATCAAAAAGTATGAATAAATACCATTGCCTAGGCTGAAATCCAGCTGTTTAATAGTTCTCTTTCTGCATCATTTGAAATCCTGGCAGGGTAGGAGTGACAAAACACTGATGTTACAAATTGTAACAACTACGCCACAGTTTACAGACAGCATGCAGGAACTACATAACCCACAATGCATTGCATTGTGATGTTCCTATCATTATTGAAATCACGTGTGCAGGGAATTGTGGGGTTTGGAGGATACAGGTTAAGGACAGCTGGCTGTTGATACAAAGTAACAATAATCAGCCAGCTGAGCAAAGTCGTCGCACAGATAAGCAGGAGGCAAGGTTAAGAGAACTGTTCTGAACCATTAAAAATCATGAAAAGTCTGTACGTTTTAATTGATATGAAAAGTTACTTGAACTTATGTATACTTTTCAAAAAGCTTAAGTTATGTTTGTGTGAAGGTTCCCTTTAATTTTCCACAGGCAGGACAGCTCCAATACATCAAATTAGCACGGGGAGCATTTGTCATGTGACGTCACGGCTTCTGACATTTGACCCGCCCACTAACGTGTTTACATCCTTGCAGAGTGGGCCGGCCCTTTAAAGTTGGAACGCATAACAACAACAAATAATCTGAAGCAGAAGTAGCCTGCTGAGGCGTGCCGCGCAGCCTACCTTGACTACACACGGAGTGGAGGGCTATACGGTTAACCAATCTGGAACCAGAAGAGACTCTATGTCACGCAATAGGAGGGACCGGGGAAGGTTCTAGAGCGCGGCGGAGGCGGGGCAATATCAGTACCGAGGAAAGTCTGTATAGTTCGTGTCTATTGGAAAAGCGGTCGGCAGCCGTGCACCGGGAAACATTGAGTGGGTCCGGATGCGGTTGATTCCTGCGGAGAGGAGAGCACATAAGCCCCGCACGCGAATAATAGAGACTCATTTATTTAGATACGCGCGCGCTAAGACGAGGGGTGACCCTGTAGCGCGTAGTGCCGAGGCCTGGGATCGCACAGGGAACCAAAGACGGCAGAGTACGGCAAGGGGAGAATGATAGAGCCGCAGGACAGGTACGCAAGAATCTGCCTTACGCTGCAACTGCCTACGCCTTGTCACAACTTTACTGTGTCGAGAGTGCTGGGAACTGTAGTTGTTAGCAACAGATGTGCCTGGATGTGCGTAATGACAGGCTGGAGCGAGGCTGCTTGTGCGTGAGAGGCAGTAGCGTAGTTAGGGGCATGTGAATCCCTAGAATAAATGTAGCATATTCACTTGAAAGCTATGCGTCTGCTGCCAAAATACTACATCTGCACTGTATAGGAATAACCTTGATCTAAACACTGCT
The DNA here is from genome assembly GCA_024363595.1 of Xenopus borealis. Classification (NCBI taxonomy): domain Eukaryota; kingdom Metazoa; phylum Chordata; class Amphibia; order Anura; family Pipidae; genus Xenopus; species Xenopus borealis. Next base: position 86,724,267 of record CM044435.1, on the reverse strand, counting down.
GGGTTATTTTCTCTTTACTGTAAGGAAACTGACCAGCAGCCAGAGAACAAGAGACCGCACAAGTCAATGCAGTGTTTTATTTGTAAGTGACCCAATGTAGGGGGTTGTTTGCAACTCTTGCTTGAACTAAACCTTATGGAGAATTATTGGTGAGATTTGCCTTAACTACACTGACATTTGCATGTTTGTTCATGATATCCAGTGTTAGACTGTCCCACAGGGATACCAGGAAAACTCCCAGTGGGCCCAGGTGTCAGTGGCCCCTCTTGCTTCTAACAATTTGGCCTATTTCATGTTCATTCCCTATTTCTTTATGTGGGAAAAGAGGCTTAATGATGGAAGAATAGAGTATAGTAAGTAAATCTAAAAGAATAGGAGAATAAAGAGGTTAAGTGAGGAGAGAAGGAATAATAGTTTGGAAAGTTGGGCCCCTGGCCTAAGGCTTTATGGTGGGCCCCTGGCATCCCAGTCCGACACTGATGATATCTTAAAAATCTGCAATGAGGTTGTCCTAATTTTTTTTTCATACAATTATCCATCCTTTTTTTTATTAGTCCAGAGCCAACATAATTTAGACAGATATTTACTATAAACATGCCCCTTGGTTCAAGTGAAGACCCAGAGGCACTTGGGCAGTAAAAAAGCAAACCAAGAATTCCAGGCAGCTCTGTCATGGTGCTGTCATTAGATCTGTGTGATGCTGCCATCTGATCCTGTTACAGGAGACACAGCCGATGGGGCACCAGCAACACGAAGGCCAAGAATTCAGTTTCCCAATATGACAAACTTGTTTTTGTTGCAGAGCCTGCTTCAGATGATTTATAAACCGGTCTGCCTGATGTTTATTGTGTACATTTGTGGCAGAGCAGTCCTCATTGCATGGTACATTTTCTTTTCTGTATTTTGGGGCAAATCATTTTTTATTCTAGTAATCCTAGAGCTCTAGCATGTTTCACTTGTAACTCAAAGCAGTAGGAAGTATTCTGACAATTGACAACCCCTTTCAATGTAATTGTTGTTGACAGTAGGCCTGTGTTGCAGGTGAATATTCCCTGCCAAAGTGTGCTCTCAGCACTCCCATTTATGTCAGGAGCATGTGACCAGCATTGATAAAACACTATATGTGTCTCCGTGTTGATAAACCACCCTTGTATTGTTGGTGCAGCAAGAATGGCATGGCAGGTGCCCATTATTCCGGTTAGCCCTCCAGTACACTGATTTTAACACTATAAAAGCCTTGAATAAGATTATTGCAACAGAATATGTTGGTGCTCTGTAAATACATGCTTATAATAATAATAACTGGTGACATTGAAAACTAACTTTTGAGTTTTTGGAATCTGTAATTCTCTTCTGTGATTGAGTTTTTTTGTTTCTGGGTCAGGTACATCACATTGCTCTCTCAACACAAGTACAAGTTATCCACATGATGGATTTACCAGGTCACTTAACTCATATTTGTTTTTTTTTTTTTAAATGTTTTCCCTTCTCTTGCAGCCTTTTTATTGCTATTGATATTCTCTTGTATATCAGTGTGCTTCCCAGGCACTGAACATACTTTCTTAAAGCCATGAACTTAAAGTATTATCAACTGTAGAAACAAAACAAGGTTGCTATTGTGTACATTTCTACATGCTCCTTACACCTAGCGGCAAGGGACTACATCAGCTTGCTGTGATGAACTGGAAGAAGTTTTTGTTGCTGTGAGCTGGACTGGTTTTGCATGTACCCACTATTATGCTGAAATATTGGGAAGAAATGCTGGTTTGTGAGTAAGGGGCACACAACTTGTTTTAGCACCTAGTGAAGCACTTGTGCTGTTAAATGAGCCATTATATGTTTTTCCAGCTTCTGCAAATAACTATTTCTCTGCTGCAACATGACTTTTTTATGTATCTAGAGCCATGAATAATATCTGTCCCTCTATTGCAACTTAAGGACTATGAAGACCGTCCGATAGTATCCGTTATCAGTTGTCTAAAAAGCTCTGAATCACGGGAAGTCGTTTTTAGCAAATACTTCTCATGAGATTGACCTTTTTCTGAGCAATATTAAAAAAAAGTACCTTGTACTTGATGGTAATCAAGCTGCTTGACTCTATATTGGTGGCAAAACAATCCTATTGGGTTTATTTAATCTTTATATCATTTTTAACACATTTTAGGTATGGAGAGCGAAATTCTGGAAAAATTCTGTATCTGAAAAAGTGCAGGTCCCAAACATTCTGGATAATAGATCTTATATATTAACTTCTTGTTGAAAGAGTCATGAGCATTAGTCGTCCATGGTAGAGCAGATTTACTAATCTTGTATGCCATGAACCAAACACAGTAGTTTTGTTATCCAGAATGCTTGGGACCTGGGGTTTTCCAAATAATTAATCCTTCCGTAATTTGGATCTTCATACCTTAAGTCTACTTGAAAAATCACGTAAACACTAATTAAACCCAGTAGGCTGGTTCTGCGTCTAATAAGGAATAATTCTAAATCAGTTGGCATTAAGTACAGGTACGGGATCCATTATCCCGAAAGCTCAGAATTATGGAAAGGCCGTCTCCTATAGACTCCATTATTATGAAATAATCCAACATTTTAAAAATTATTTTCTTTTTCTCGGTAATAATAAAACAGTAGCTTGTACTTGATCTAACCTAATACATAATAAATCCTTATTGGAATCAAACCCAGCCTATTCGGTGTATTTAATGTTAATTTGATTTTCTAGTAGTCTTAAGACATGTAGATCCAAATTACAGAAAGACCCCTTATCCGGAAACTCCTAGGTCCCGAGCATTCTTGATAACCGATCCCATATTAGTACAAGGTTTTATTATTTATTATTATTACTACAGAAAAAAAGCAAATACTTTTTTAATCATTGATTTGATTTATTGTATTGAATTATTTTGATCATAATGCAGTCTATGGGAGACCTCTTTTCCTTAATTCGGAGCTTTCGGATAACTGATTTCCAGATAATGGATCCCATACCTGTACTTGATTTGAGATAAACTCTTTCATATTTTGCAGCCAAGAGATTTTTATGGACACGTGGAAATGATGGACAAATGGATACTAACACAAGTGTGCAGGTGTAACATGCATACATGCAAGCTGCTATGTTTCTCCCCCACAGTGCTGCATATCTTCTACCACAATATGTGCTTCTGGCCAGCCGTATTTTTTTCTTTTACATGCACGGTCAGCAGTTTATGTGCGCCATGCTCTCATAGTTGCCTTACAGCAGCTCATCAGTCTCGTAGACTTATTGACCTCAATAGAGGATTAATGGAGTACTGCGTGTTTAAAGTGTGTTGATCATAAGTGTGTTGGTATTTGTGCATGCTAATAATTAAGATTATTTAATACAGGTATGTTGAACAGCAGTCATCCTTTTATACAATGTTTAAAAATGACATCCGTGCCTTAGCTGCTAATATTTAGTACAGTGATTATCCCATTTGTGTTTGAAGGAAACCCTTTGGCAAAGAAGATACAATGTCAGCCTCCTGACCGATATCCATCTCCCCATCTCAGTTTCTGTCTTGCACGTTTTTTCTAGTACCCACGACTTGTATTCTGTTACAGCTATTGATCTGTCCAATAAACATGTCCTTGTTGCAAGATTTATTTCTAATAGAATCCCCTGTGGGCCTCATTTTTGAAATCTGAAACTGCAACCCACATTTTTTTACCTACATGGACCCAATGCTAAACCTGACCCGGACCATCCTTATCCACAGCCTGATTGGCTGACCATTGTTAAAAAGGAAGTGCTGTTGCGGCTAACTGAAAGTGACATCATCAAAAGTGGGTGGGGGGGGGCCAGAAATTTTTTTTTTTTAAATGTGTAAAGGAGCAGAACATGCTAAACTTAAGACCCACTACCTGCATCTGAAAGTCCTACCTGCAATTTACCTTGTTTCTGTGGGTTACCTGCTGGTGCCTGACCTACACCAGCTAAATAAGTGTATTGTGCAAAGTTGACCAAATACATGGTTATAGTTTGAATTTTCTGCTCGTGAGCTAAATTATGGAAGGGTGGCCTCCAATAGTCAAGAGACCTACAAACTCTCTGCCAATGATTCTAGCTCATTCTCTTACTATCCGTTATGATCCCTGATAACCAAGGGGGTGTTTATCATCTTTGTCCTTTACGTCTCCCTCCAAAATGTTTTTAAATATTAACCAGTAGAACTACATAAGCGATAGAAGGATCACTGTATACAGTATGCCAATGATAGAAAATATTTCCACACTCCGACAATCCTAACTTGTCCTCAGTGTTCTAGATTTTATTGTATTGGTATGGGACCTGTTATCCAGAATGCTCGGGACCTGGGATTTTCCGGATAATGGATCTTTTTCTTATTTGGATCTTCATACCTTAAATCTACTAGAAAATCATATAAACATTAAATAAAATCCAATAGGCTGGTTCTGCTTCCAATAAGGATTGATTATATCTTTGTTTAGATCAAGTACAAGCTACACTGTTTCTAGATAATAAGTTTCCTGATAACTGATCCCATACCTGTATATTATGCATGCTGATTTTGTATAATACTGCCAGAAGTTTGGTCATAAATACAGTTTAAAAGTGTAGACGTTGGCATTCTTACTGGCATCTTCATTTATAAACAATCCTGGAAAAAAACTCAACACAATGTTCTGTTTTTGTCTGTGGAAACAAAGCAAAGTCCTTGACTCCCTACTCCCTTCTATAGTCATCTCTCTGTCTACACGCTCTTATAAACTTAGTAATTCTGCTAGTAATGGCTCTATATTCATTGCTTCCCTTAAAGCAAAAGGGACCAGGCATGAAAAAAGGCAACAAGGAGGTGAAGTCTAATAGAGCCCAAATCAGCCATCCAAATCCATTCCCATGCACACTGATCATGCACTTGCTCTCAATATCGCAGGTTTCACTGTGTTGCAAGCTCTGCTGGATGGATTTCTATTCTTGGATTAGTTTGCATCAGATTACAGCAGGGAGAACAGTACTGTTAAATGAGTTAATTCATGCATATTCTTATAGGAGGTTTCCTACATGTAAAAACTCTGATTTAGATATAAAAGAGAGCTAACGCCTAGATAAAGAAGTAGTCAAAATGTTGTGTGTTATATGTTGGGCTTTTATACCAGGCCAAGGCAACCACAGCCCTTTAGCAGTAAAGATCTGTGTCTCCAAAGATGCCCCAGCAGCTCCCCATCTTCTTTTCTGCTGATTCACTGCACATGCCCTGTGCTAATATCGGTTATTGAGCTTGGGGGCCAACACAAACTATACAGTACACATAGAAAAAAAAAAGTCCCAGTAGAAGGCTGATTAGTGATTAATACAGATAATTTCTTGATGGCAGCACAGAAACCAGTGCAACTAGCATCCAACTTTAATATTCAGCCCTGTAGCATCAGCTTATATTGCAGTCCAACCTCATTTTCTACTTTATAATTAGGGATGCACCGAATCCAGGATTCGGTTCCGGATTTGGCCAGGATTCGGCCTTTTTCAGCAGGATTTGGCAAATCTTTCTCGAAGGATTCTGGGGTTCGGTGCATCCCTATATTGGTGACGACCCCTAAGCTTAGCTTCTCAACAGCTGCTCCGAGCCCACTGTGCAAGTTGCTAGTGATAAGCTGAAACGTCAGTATGTAAAATGCCGTTTTTAACCATATTCATTTTTAGGGTTTAGTTCTCCTTTAAACAAAGCAGTATTAGAAAGCCATGCCATTTCCAAGCTCCTTCACAGCATTTAGCTCTGGAATAAAATATTGCTTCTCCTAATTTTTCCTGCAAGTTAGGTCATGAAAGTTTTGCATATAAAGATACTTTTTAACCCTTCATGAAAGAGTGCTTTAGCCTATTCTCGTTTTCTTTCTTTTTTCATTTTGGTCAGCTCATAGAAAGTTTACATATACAGTGCGTGCAAAGTATTCAGACTCTCCACTAATACCTTTTTTTTTTTTTTTTTTTTTTTTTTTTTTTTTTTTTTTT
>CM044435.1:86694244-86717219 GCA_024363595.1 Xenopus borealis | reverse complement strand
CCCCCCCATTCCGGCTTTAGTTTTTAGTACATAATGTCACTACAATCAAGCTAATTTACTGATTTCTGGATTTGGAGCAGTATTACAAGAAGGTGATCCGTAGTCCCCAGGTCTAGCTGCTGATATTTGTGCTGGAGTACTGGAACTAAAAACCGACATAACCAAGCAGTTACCGCTAATGGGTTTATTTGTTTACTTGGTTACACTTACAAATTTCATAGGGGCTTTCCCATTATTATTTTTTATACCAAAGGGGCTTTTGTATAGCTGTTTCCTTGTTCTGGGGAGTGAGCTCAAACCAAGGAATTTCGTACATATTGTGTGAAAACCAAGAATGTTGAAAGAATGTGCTTATACAAGTAGCGTTTTTGGATAGATTTATTGAAAATGTCCACAAAAAACTCCTTACCCCACCCATTTTCAGCTTCAGCCTTTCTCCGTGCAGGGGAGCTGGCGGCACTCCATAGGACCTGATAGGAAACTGAAGTCTGTCTTTGCTTGGGTGACTGAAGGGCCGTGATTGGCTGTCCCCCTTCTACTATTCTTCTGGCAGGTACCGCTAGGATATGCCAACCCCTCATTTGAAGCATGGAGAGGGACTGTAACTCAAATAAATAAGCTAAAAAAAAAGGGTAATTTTGAAGACAATATTCATTTTTAAAGTAAAATGAGCACCATATATTATTCATTATTGTCTACAAGATTAGGGGTTTTCACTTATCCTATATATCTCCATTAATAAGGTTCTGTATTGTTGGCATAAGGGATAACTTAAGCGGCCAACTAAATATACCCATATATTTGTTTAAATAAAAAAATGGGAGGAGGCTCAAGTGTTGAAGGAGAACTTCCAGTGCTCTGTGCTGGTAAAACTCTGCAATAGTGTATTTATATACTGTACAAGTTATTTAGGTTATGCTCGTATCTTGCAAACACAGTGTTTAACTTGTGAGTGTAGCTATAAGAAAATGTTTTGTAACTAAGCTAGCATAAATCTATGTTCATGTTGAAGAAGTAAAATCCTTTTGGTTTTTGCTACAAAATGTTTGGAAGTCTTCTGGCATGTTGCTCCTTATAACATAAAGGTCCATTATCTAGAAAACCCCAGTACCTGTGCATTCCACATAATGTATTAAATACCTGTATATGAAAATACCAGTCATCCAAGACTAAAGCAGTCAGTATGTGTCCTCCCTTGATCATTCTGTAGCTGCTATTCAGGCAAAGAAAGTAAAATCTTGCTCTTGATTAAATGGGCTCTCATTTTCCACTGCTAGCTAACCTTGTGGTATTCTCTCTTTTTTCTTATACAGTAGTATTTCACCTTTGAGTAACAGTCAACAGCTCCATTGCTGCAGGCACCTTATTCCAGGGCCTCTGTGGTGCTCCTGATGCCCCTCACCCACTGTTGAAGATCCCCGGTGGGCGAGGGGACGGCAGGGATCCTGCGCTCCCAGCAGTGATCTACAAGGTAAGGCTTTACTTTTTAACATAGCTCTAGCCATTATTAGATTTCTTCTAGACTGTATTATTCTTTTATGTTTGTGCCGTACCTACATGTGTGTCTCTGCCCAGGAAGACAAACACACAACATCAAGTCCAGCAGTTAATTGTCAAAGAAGACCTGTTCAGCATGCTGAAAGTAAATTTTAATGTTAACTTGCACTTTAAAAATCCCAGATGAAAACAAGAACAGTTTCTCTTCTACAACAGCCTGCTGCATCCCTTTAGTTGTATTTTCCCTATACTTTTTAAATGTACATACCACATGTTTTAACTGCCCCTCCAGATATTTACAAGAAATGCTTTGCTAGAAAATAGTTGGCTGTGTTCAGTCCCAAAGTAGCATGACCTTTTTCAAGGGACATGAGTTGTTTTTTTTTTTTTTTTAAACAAGGCAACCTGATACAGTGCCATTTAAGCAAGCTAAATCTGGATGGTGGTGTTCCGCTAGGTGTTGTGTAAGTGGCTTTTATGTGAGGCACTCTTGGCTAAGACGTGAATATTTAAAACCTTCTTAAAAGGCAGCTTTAAGAAGAGAAACATACAGAAGTAAAGGAAAAGTACAAAGCTATACAGTTGCTTTGTTACAGACCTTTACACCCAAAAACTTCATACCCTTATTTTAAGATATCCAACAGTGATGTTTCAGTAATTAACAGTGATGAAGCAGCAAAACATCGCTTTCTTGCATTAAGAGCATTGTGGGAAATTAAATTCAGTGTAAGTGGAGGGCACCCGGGGCTAAATAATTGACCACACACACAATTAATAACATAAATACCGTAGGTGTGAAAATCCACAGTCCCCCAACAATATCAATACTTTAAACATAGCACAGTGATTTATCACATAATGATAAAAAGGTTTGATTTTGCACTTGCCACATTTGGTCTTCAAGTTGTTGATCATTTAAAAGTTGCTAACATTTTACATTCGTTACACAAATGTTGGTTTGGGTTAGCAGCCCCTTTAAGATTTATTACAGTGCTGTCTGGTGTATGTATGAAAGGCATAACTAAGGTTAACTCAGGCAAAGTAAACAAATACATTACATTTCTGAGCTATATAAATTTCATCTTAACGTCTTATGTGACCAAAAAATAAATACTAATTAAGCTTTTGTAGGGGGGTAATTTTATGCAAACAGTGTGCCTTTAACAGTGGGTAAGGGAATAGCCAGTAGCTTTGCTTGGGGAGAGGTTCACTGTAAATTGATTGAAGGGCTGAGTGCCAGTAATAGGATTTTAGATTGAGCTAAAGGAAAAGAGGCACGTGGAATGGCATGTTTATTTGATTGAATCTACTTGTACTGTCACAGAATGTACTATTTAACAAGAATCTGTGAACACGTAACCGCTTAGAGCTTTCTTTATATAGTCATGATTTAAAATTTTGCAGAAAAACTTGGGTGTGATCTGAAGTGTGGCTGTGCTTGGCTTAAGAGCGTTGCCTTATTTGCTAAGAAAAGTGGGGTAGTTACTGGTACAAGATGAAGCAGCACAGCAATACTCCTGCAGGGGCAGACTGAGAGTAACCGAAAATGTTACTTTTTGCCCATTTTGATTATCTGTTGCTATATTTGGTGTCACATTGTCAGATCTATTTTTTCCAGGACGAGAAGCTCACGGTTTCTCAAGACATCCCAGTGAACAATGGGAAGCCACATCTTGTCCACTTCCAGTATAAGGTCACTGAGGTGAAAGAGTCCTCATGGCAAGCCATGCGGTCAAACCAGAGCCTTTTCGTGGAAATTCCTGAGGGCATGTTGGCTGATGGGAGCAAAGAGGGGTAAATTAATTTTTTATCACTCTTCAACTATTGTTGGTCATAGTTTCAAGAATATCCATAGCCGCAAATACATCATTACCAATGGCCTTCAAGGTGGGCTTTCAGGTGTGTTCAGGAGAAAATTTTCCTTAATTTTCACCCTAACTGGCCTTCAGGCTGAATCACTGCTCCATGGTTAGTCTGTAGTCTTTTCTAACAGCATCCATGAAACATCCGTTATATTGTAATGAAGGTCACTTCTTACCGTTCTAATATATTATGTAATAAATCCAAGGTTTTAAGCTCTAAAACCTGCTTTCACTTGCCATAATTAGATTGGTTTATTAATCCCTGCTCTGCTTTATAGTGTTCTTGCACTGGTGTTGTGTACATTTTTTAAATGCATAATACCCAGTACTGTTTATTGAGAGTGGCCATGCATTTTAAGCATTCATATATCCTTAGAATTTTATGAAGATGATTCCATTTTTCTACTAAAGCTATACTCCTGAACAATGTAGTCTCTCTAAAAATATATTGATTAGAACAGCTCATATGTAAAACCCTGCTTCGTCTAAATACACCATTTTCATAAAAATATACTTTTTTTAAAGCCCACCCCCTGGAATCATATGATTTGCTGGGCACAAATACATGTTAGGTCACATCTTTAATCGGCCACACTATATGCTACAATAAACAGTTTTTCTGCTGTTGGTATACATTCTTGGGTATAGTTTCCTTTTAATGCAAGAGCAGTACAATAAACTGGCACGGTTGCACGTGTGCTTCAACGCAAATTGGGTATTTTCTGCTGAATTTTTATTTGTGTAATTTCTGGCATTCAGTGTTGAAAAGAATTCTGCATCTAATTTTCTAGGTTCAAGTTTTCTGCTGTAATTAATGCAGGATTACCTTGCATCCATAGGTGTACCTGTGCATGATTTTCATAATGGATGGTCATTCAGCACCATTCTATAGGGTTCCTTTTATAGATACTTTTTAATGAACAGCATTTTTTCATGCAATGATTTTGCATCATCTCAACTGCACTTGCTGGTAGTAAATCCCTCTTATGGAGTTACCCTAAATTGTGTAACCAGTGCTAAGCGGCTATGAAATACTGCATGTACCCTAACACAAAATGGTAATTTCATGAGTTTTTCCTTCAGCTAAATACATTTTGTAGACCATTTAAAAAAAAAGTGTTTTTTACCTTCATTGTTTTCTTCTGCAGGCTTGCAACCTTGTACCTACCCGGGGCTCTGGAAATATTTGTAGTATAACATAGCAGCCCTGATGTACAATGTATTGCTCTTTAGTGACACTTGTTTAAGTGAGCTATGTTATTGACAGGTTGCTGGCTCTGTTAGAATTTGCAGAGGAAAAGATGGAAATGAGCTATGTCTTTATTTGCTTCAGAAAGAGTCGGGAGGACAGAGGTGAGTACTACTTATTATTTATTCCAACTGTAATGATTTCCACACCTACCACACACACCAAGGAATAGCAATAGGGTTCTAAGAAACCATAAACTAGTAATATAAGGACACAAAGTGAAATGACACCTGCAGTAATACGAAAACGCATGGCATCCCTTCCACCAACTGCCTATTATTTTAATTAGTTAGTGCAATGAATAACAAATACAAACAGTATGTTCAACACAAGCAAGTTATAGTCTATGACAGGGGTCCCCAACCTTTTTTTTTTTTACCAGTGAGCCACATTCAAATGTAAAAATAGTTGGGGAGCAACACAAGCATGAAAAAGTCCCTGGGGTTGCCAAATAAGGGCTGTGATTGGCTATTTGGTAGCCCCTTTGGGACTGGCAGCCTACAGGATGCTTTGCTTGGTACTATACTTCGTTTTTATGCAATTAAAACTTGCTTCCTAGCCTGGAATTCAATAATAAGCACCTGCTATGAGGACAATGAGAGCCACATCCAAGGGGTTGGAGAGCAACATGTTCTTGTGTTGTGCCACCTGTCTGTGAGCTAGATATTGTGCAGGCAGCAAATGTTCTGTGTGGATAGCCTTTAGGTAATGCATGTCTGGGGGGCATAAAACACCCCTTTTTATTTGCATAAGGACTTTTCTGGCTCTTCGGGTCAAAGGATACTCCTAGGGCTTTTCTTGCTACTCTGAGCTTATTGCTAGCTTTGCATGTACTTCTGATCTGCAAAATCCTCTCTAAATTTGTACTCTGCTAATCTGATCCTGTTCTGCGGCATGACCTGGAGTCCTGGATGCATGTGCCTCGCAAAGAAACAACAAGGCAGATTATGTGCATTATTGCTTTAAAATAATTATTTCTTACTAGTACACACTGAAGAAATATATATAAGTAGTTGTTATCACTTCCTCTGATGAAGCGCCCAATAGCGCGAAATGCGTCAGGAGGGAGTGGCTAACACAGGTAGGCAGACAGAGGGGTAACACTGCACTGTGGATTTTGTAAAAAAGATGTGTTTGTGATTATATTTCTTTTTGCTGTGTTTGCACAAATAAATGTTTTTTCAGTATGAGGCTGTACACTTTCTGTATGTGATTTAAAGTTGTAGTTTTTGGATCTGGATACAGCATCTACTGTTGGAGACAGCGGTTTGCCCAACTAAATATTTAATTATATTTAAAACATTTCGAGTTGTTATCACTTCAACTAATCGCCACCAAATTCATGTGGAAGTCAATGACAGAGGTCAGGTGACCCATTTGAAGATGTTAATAGCCTTCCTGACATTCAAGTTTTTTTGGAGAAAAAACCTGATTCAAGTTTAGTTGGTAAATTTTTTGAGTTTTTTCTTAAATAACCTTTAATTTTTTAATGGCAGATTGTTAAACAAACCACTATTTCTTGAATATTTTCTCTAGCCTGGAACTCCTAGTGTGACCGTTCCTGTATTCTTCCTGTGCCAGCATTAGTCATGTTATGTTCACAAATCTGTGTTGAGTTTTTGACTAAGTATGTTCTGTAGTTTTGCCTTCTTTGCTAATTCCATAGGTGCTAGTTGCTTCTGTAACGCTTCTCGCTTAAAAGAAAAAAATAATAATTTTAAGACTTCTTTGACTGATATGTTAAACATTTTCATCCAATGGGGGTGACCTAAATTTGTAAATTAGGAATTCATGTAAATTTCATAATGTCGCTTTCTAGATTCTAGGAATGCACCGAATACAGGATTTGGTTCAGTGTTCGGCCATTTCAGTGTTTGGCTGAATCCATGTGCCTGGCCGAACCGAATCCAAAAAATCATGTGACTTTTCGTCACAAAACAAGGAAGTAAAAAAAAAAAAAATTTTACCCTCCCCCACACTAATTTAAAATTGCCATATGTATTCACCCCTTTGCCATGAAGCCCCTGAAAAAATCCTGGTGCAACCAATTCCCTTCAAAAGTCACATCATTAGTCCACCTGTATGCAATCTGTGTCACATGATCTGTCCGTATAAACACACCATTTCTGAAAGGCCCCAGAGGCTGCAACACCATAAAGACCACAGAGCTCTTCAAACAAGTCAGGGATGGGTTTAAAAAAATCCAGATCTTTGATAATCCCCCAGAGCACCATCAAATCCATCATCTTCAAATGAAAAGAACATGGTACCACAACAAACTTGCCAAGAGAGGGCCGCCCATCTAAAATCATAGACCAGGCAAGGAGGCCATTAATCAGAGAGGCAGCACAGATACCAAAGGTAACCCTAAAGGAGTTCCACAGCAGAGACTGGAGTGTCTATCCATAGGACCACAATAAGTCGTACACTCCATAGAGCTGGGCTTTATGGAAGTGTGACCAGAAAAAAGCCATTACTTAAAGTTAAAAATAAGAATGCACACTTTGTTTGCCAAAAGGCATGTGGGCGACTACCAAAATGTATGGAGGAAAGTGCTCTGGTCAGATGAGACTAAAATTTAACTTTTCAACCGCCAAGGAAAATGCTATGTCTGGTGCAAGCCCAACACATCCCTTTACCCCAAGAACACCATCACCACAGTGAAACATAGGGTGGCAGCATCATGCTGTGGGGATGTTTTTCAGCAGCAGGGACAAGGAAACTGTTCCAGTTCGAGGGAAAGATGGTGCTAAATACAGGGATGTTCTTGAGCAAAACCTGTTTCAATCTGCCTGTGATTTGAGTTCACCTTCCAACAGGACAATGACCTGAAGCATACTGCTAAAGCAACACTCCAGTGGTTTAAGGGGAAACATTTAAATGTGTTGGAATGGCCTAGTCAAAGTCCAGACCTCAATCAATTGAGATTTTGTGGTCAGACTTGGAAGATTGCTGTTCACAAGAGAAGACCATCCAACATGAAGGAGCTGGAGCAGTTTTGCCTTGACGAATGGGCAAAATCCCAGTGGCAATCATATTGCCAAGGGGGTGGATACTTAGGCACTGTAGAACAAACTATAAAAATGATTGTGTATTTATACTACGTAACCATGAGTTCACTTCTTTTTAACTTGCTTTTCCTTCCAAACAAAGGCTTTATCCATCTTAACTCTTGCTTTTCTCTTCTCTTTCACAAACCAGGTTCCCTTTTGAAGACCTTCAGCTTTCTGGGCTTTGAGATTGTACGTCCTGGTCACCCGTGCGTTCCTGCCCGGCCGGATGTCCTGTTCATGGTGTACACATTAGACCAGAGTTCTTCAGATGAAGAGTGAGCCACAGTGGACCTGTGGTTACAGATGCTCCATATTTGTGTGTGTGTGTCAGAGTAGCGGGTGGGATTTTTTAGCACCTTTTTTTCTGGGGATGGGATGACAAGTGAGCTTGATCATGCAATGGACTGATATTTTTGGCCTTCCTTTTAGTTTTATGATTAAGATGTTTGTTTTTGACTGTTTTTTTTTTTTTTCCTGCAATTTTGTTCCGAAACATTTTCTTCAAGCACCTTGCAATCTGTGATCACTAATGTATTCTGAATGTAGTCTAAAAAGCTGCATATGAGAAAATATAATTCAAAAAGGATGCCTGTCTTTGTACATTAATGAATTTTCCTTGTTGTGGTTGATCTCTTCTTTTAGAATGAGTTACAAATCTACAAATCATTCATGGCTTCCATACTGTGCCCATAGACCAAATAATGGGCTTCTCACACAGATACTAGCACCCATTTGACACCAGTTTATTAAAAAAATATTGTACTTTTAGTCTGACTTTCCCTAAAAAGCAACAATCATGGCTAAGTACAAAATGCAGGCGGAAAAACCTGTATCGATCTCCTTAAAGAGATACTGACACCAAAAATTAACCTTTTTGTTATATCTGTCATAACATTATCTTTGAATGCTATTTATATTTTTGCCACACAAGTATTTGTCACATATAAAACTATTGGTGGTCAGGGTCCCCTTCTAAGTTAAAAAAAACTGTGGTGCCAGCCCCCCCCATAAAAGGTTTTCTAAAAAAATTGGTGACCAGGGCCTATAAAAACCTTGGCACCAGGGCCCCCCTTACAAGTTAAAAAAAATTGGGGCCCCAGAAAATATATATTTTTTAAAGAAAACGTTGATGGACCTATAAAGCATTAAAATAATACATTGGTGGCCAGGGGATAAAAAAAAAAACATTGGTGTTCAATAGAATTGAACTTGTGGCTTCAGGACTTCAACTTCGCCTCCTTTCTTGACTTCGGGTCTTTTCACCGCTTTAGGACTTCAATTTCGACTCCTTTTGTGACTTCGGGTCTTTTCTCCGCTTCGGGATTTTGACTGTTCAGGACTTCCGTATTCAAGCTGTTCAGGACTTCGGAAGGGAGGCACGGCTTTGGTGCTGGTAAGGGGGGCCTGGCTCTTGGAAAAGTGCAGCGCAGCCAGGCCCCCCTTCAAGCCTGGTACACTTGTGCCCCCCCCTGATGGCGGCTCTGGGCAAAACAGTCAGGTTTAGGAACTTCAAGTAATAATTACTTACAAAAGCAGAAATAACTTCATATGGACCACTACAGGTGTTGAACCTAGACACCATGAATAACAGGACTGTAATATAAGGTTGGATGCATTCTATACGCCATTATTATTTATGGGACTAGTAGACAAAATAAAAACATTGTATATGTATTTGCATATAACTCGGTTACCCTGTACTAGTAAAAATTATGCGCTTGCTTCTAGGGATGCATTGAATCCACTATTTTGGATTCAGCCGAATCATTCAAGAAAGATTTAGCCAAATCCTGAACCAAATCCAAACTTGCATATGGAAATCCGGGAGTGGAGAGTAAAAGAGAACTGTGCATTACTGCCTTGTTTTGTGACAAAAAGTCATGTGATTTTAAGGATTCTATTCTGGCAGGTTTAAGGCCGAATACCAAGCCAAATCCTGGATTCGGTGCATCTCTATTTGCTTCCTCAATAACACTACAAAAAGTTATATAAATAAGCTGCTGTGTCGTGTGTACAATCTAGTGTAAAACACATTTATATTTGGCAGTTCAGACAGTGATTATGCACTTTTATTATATGTAAATAAATGCAACTGAATGTTCGTGCCAAAAAGAGGGATATTTTTCCCCTTTAGACAACCTCCCCAGTTACAGAGTTGGCAAAATAACATGGTGCTTGTTGGGCTTTGCCAAGAATAGAACTGGGATTAACTTAACATTTGGTTATTCTATAGTCAGGCCAGGAAAATCGAAGTATGTGGTTCTTGACTTGCACCCCAGGTATAGTTACTTCAGGGACTCCTCCTACAGGAAACTGCAGCTGCTTGCACCAAAAGGATGCTGTGGTTTGCAATTTGTTAAAGCCCTGCTTAGCCACTTGGAAGGAAAACTTTAAATATCCCCTTTTTCCATTCTGTCCTGCTCTTCTGCTATTATTTCTTGCCTAGCAGCCACACCATTAAAATCAGAGCCGCTGTCTCACCAGTTTTCCGTGGCTTTTCCTTCATCTTCAACAAACAGGGTTTAGCAGTTGTGCCATAAACACAGGATATTTAAGCAAAAACCTTTTTGTATTTTCTCTTGCATTTTGTCATCATACACATGCACAGTGATCTGCACAAATAAGAGGACAACCGCAACCACTAAGGGCATTACTTCCCACATAACTGATGATCAGCACATATGAAACTCCAGAAGCCCCTGTAATTTATCAGTACATCTTTTGCTGTTGCTTTAACTGAGCAGTCCCCGTAACCAATCAGCACAGATTATCCTGAGCTACCTCCCTATTGGATGAGAATAGACTATATCCAGCACTTCCTATAAAAGATCAACACACATTTATGTTAATGGCCCTTGCAATGGCTTAGTAAACATTCTTCTAATCTCCTCCCTTATATTGGATCAGCACAGATCCTACTGTAGTGGCCAGCATCAGTACAGTCTGCTCCAGCAATCTCTATTCTATTTCAGCACAAACTGCCTTTTAGCAGCCCTGTGATTTGTCATTAGTATTGACTCTCCCCAGCAGTCCTACACTAGGCTAGTATAAATGCACTCCCACGTAGCCCAGATCAAAGCACCCTGTAATGGGTCAGCAAATCGCCTTGGGGGAAATTCACTAAAGCACAAAGCGGCTAGCGCAAATTCGCTGGCGTGACGTCATTCCGGAACTTCACAGATTTACTAGCGGCCCCTGGCGTAACTTCGCTAGCGAAGTAGACAGACTCTAGCGCTGCTTCACACCCTTACGCCAGGCGAAGTTGCACAATGACGAAGGGACGTAACTACACTAATTCACTAAGATGCACAATTTTATGAACGTTACCTCTTGCGCCAGATTTTACTTCAATACAATAGATAGGAGTTTGTCAAAAAATAGTTGCCATTTTTTTCTAAGTCCCAAAAAACACTGGCGTCTTACTTTTCTAAGGGTGATAGGCTGAAAAACAGTGGGCACGTGTAGGGCCATAGAACACTTATTTTGTTTGATGAACTTTCCCAGGCTTGTGTAGTGTAATGTATTTGCTGCTGCATACAGTATACATCCATTATTCTGAAATTTCGCGCCGTATGCAAAATAGCCATCACTGTCATAACTTTGCTTTGCCTGACGAACCAACAGTAGCGTAAGTGGCTGAACGCAACTTCGTATTTTAGTGAATTTGCGTAGAGCTGGTGAAACTACGCCTGGTGAAGTGCGGTAAAGCTGTTGCTGGTGCAACTGCGGAACTTAGTGAATTTGCCCCCTTATCTCTTTCACCTCTTTAATTTGGATCAGCACTACCACTCTCCTCATGGACCTCCCTGTAATGGTTCAGTACAACATCTTTTTTGTCTGTGGTGGGCACTTACGTTATAACTTGCTTTCACTAGTGCATTGTATTGCTAGCACCAACAGTGCTTAATACACTTTTTTTCCAAAAAAAAGTCTTATGTAAGGGGCAGATTTACTAATGGTTGAATTTAGAAGTAAAAAATCTTCGAAATTCCACCATTGGATTTTTTTTGTGGTTTTTTTTATTGAAAACGAACCTATTTCGCAGTGGCGTAACAACTCGCTGGTGGGCCCTGGTGCAGGATTGGTACCTGGGCCCCCCTATCGGGCTCTCCCTCTATGAATTACACATTGGAGTTCTACTAGTCTCTCCAGCGGGCCCCGAGAGGGAGCGGGCCCTGGTGCAATTGCACCCCCTGATCCCCAGGTAGTTACGCCACTGCTATTTCAATGAAATAGGACTGTTTTCGATCTAATAAAAATTGTTCAAATGTATCAAACGATTTTTGAAAACAAAATAGATTTTCAAAAATTTCACTTCTTAAAGGTTACAGGAGGTCCTCCATAGGTTAAAAAAGCAAGGTGGCAAAGTGTCAGATTCTAATTTTTTTTAAAAGAGACATCAAATTTTGGCCTATTCGATTGATGAAGTGGCCAAAAATGACTTAGAAATTAAAATTTTAAAAAAATTTGATTTTTCACTTCGACTCTTTGTAAATGTGCCCCTAAGTGCATTTGTAACTAACTGCTCCATTTCACTCGCTATACCTTCACATCTTTAGGCACAAATTAAAGTAAAGCGCAGTACTTGGAAAGGAATACTTCACCCCTTCGCCACCAGGTGGAAACATTACTTTCACGGTTTAGTTGACCCTGTACTAATGAACGGGAATAAACCAACTTGCAGAAGGCATAAAGTGAGAAGCCATTTGAAGATGGCAAAGATAAAACTTTGTAAAATCCAGGAAAGTCACTGGTGAGAAATGAAGGCAAGAATTTCTGTTATTTCAGTGCACTGCCTACTGTATGTTCCTATTAACAGAAATAATTTTGTTCATGGGCATTCTCATTGAAGATTGTACCCCACAATGGCATGAAGCCCTGGCCCACAAAGGGTTATCCCGTTTACATGAGAGTTAACTGTACCTATACATGAAGTAAGAAAATGTGATTAAACAAGAATGATACTTTTAGTAAACTGCCTTGAACCCAGTGGATAGAGATAGATGATGATAGATAGCTGGAGAGAGACAGATGGATAGATGTTGAAATGTTTTTGATACCTTAAAGCAGCAGTTTTTAACCATTTTTCACTGACATGCTTTGTTAGTCAGGGCTTAGGCCACTACTAAAATTAGATTTGGAAGTGCCTCTATAATTGTAATAATATACATTTTGTCTCAAAGCAAAGGGTTGGTGATGTGCGGGCCAACCCCAAGTCCGTGGGTCATGCTGGTTTGGGTCGACTTACTGACAAAGATTGCTGCCTCTTAGTGCCCCACTTTCACTGGAGGACACTCTCCTTTTTATATACTTGTGTGCTGGTATGTCACGCCCCCTTCCGTGATGTCACTGTGGGGCAGGCACGGGTATATAAATGGGAGCACATGGCTGGTCGGGGGCAGGTTTTAGGGAGTGGCGTGCAGGTCAAGTTTTTATATATAGGATGTATGCAATGTTTTATCTATGAAATACAAAGGAAATTCATTTTGGGCCCACCTTTGCTCCCATGTGTAATTTAGGGTTTTTCTGGTCATAGGCCACTGCAAGACTAACGAAGAGGAGACTGACGTTTCAGATACACTGATGTAAGAGAGGCTGCATTAATATGATTGAGATGGTGGAAAAAGCATATTTTTCTTAAAACATCTCCTAATGATCATCTCAGCTCACCTCTCATGTTTCAGCAGTTTGCACCAAATCCTTTTATAAGTCATGCCTGCAGACATCTGGTGATGCAAGTCTGCTCCCCTAGGGCATATTTCTACTGTCAAGGTGACATAGCTACTGTTTGCATGGCCCTTATAGTGTATACATGCTGTAGGTCACTGGGGATTATTGATATAGTCAACGCACTTAGATGCTACAGATTCATTTTTTTCCAAAGAATAAAAGAATCAAATAGGGATCCGATATCAAATAATAAAACTATTTTTAGAAAGGTGACTTGCCCCTTTATGGGGCAGAGCTGCTCCACCTCTTCTCATTCTCTTTACATCCATCTGCCTTCTGTGTCTCAATAGTCTGTTTACTCTGGCTGCAAATCATCTTATGCCCCTAGTCATAATTGTTTTCAGCTACAGGTTTAGGATCAGTTATTCGAAAAACCCTTTGTCCAGAAATCTCTGAATTATGGAAAGGCCATCTCCCATAAACTCCATTTTATCCAAATAATCCACATTTTTAAAAATGATTTCCTTTTTCTCTGTAATATTAAAACAGTAGCTTTTCATTGATCCAAACTAAGATATCATTAATCATTATTGGAAGTAAAACCAGCCTATTGGGTTTCTTTAATGTTTACTTAGGGCATGAAGATCCAAATTACAGAAAGATACATTATCTGAGCATTTAGGATAACAGGTCCCATACTTATATTATACATCATTTACAACAGTAAATTATTATTGGTTTAAAGGGGTTGTTCATCTTTAAGTTAACCTGAAAGAATGGCTAATTCTAAGCAACTTTTCAAAGTTTACATGGCTTTTATGGATTCCTTGAGTGCCCATCAACTTATTTGCTTCTTTACGGGGTTTCAGTTTCCTAAGCTGAGAGTATGGAGTAGGTGCCATGGGACCACATATGTAACTTGGTGATTTTTGTAGTTTGAACAAAGTCCTATTTTTGGTTATATTTATTCAAACGTACTCACCTCTGCAGTACTCACACTTCTTCCTGTTACAGTTAGAGTTGAAATATTTCTGGTCAGGTGATCTCTGAGGCAGCACACAGACCATCATGAAATGGTGGTTCAACGCAAGAGATGTAAAAGGGCAATATTTACTTAAATATATATTCCAGTTTGGTAAGATTCTTTAATGTGTCACTTAATTTGATATAAACTATCTGTTGCTCAAGTATTCATTTTCGGGGTATAGTTTTCCTTTAATTGCGTATCCAGTGCATGGGCATGGACACCAAGTCCCCCATACTGGCTCATAAAGTGTTTGGGATGATGCAAAGCTTGTCTTAATAACAGTGCTCAATAAATGGCACTGCCTGCTTGTTGTGATTGTGAATTCCAAAACTGAAGGAAACAAGATTTAAATACTGACTTACACCATACAAAAGGATTTGGAATTAATTCTTAGGGTTACAGGTACCTTTTAACAGAACCTGTGTATATAGGGAATGCAGGGCTGGAACTAGGAGTAGGCAGAAGAGGCACGTGCCTAGGGTGTAAAGGTTGACAAAAGTATCAAAGTAGCCCATGTATTCACGTGCATGCAAAGCATGATATATATTTCCAATCCCAAGGTTAACTAGAACTAGTGTTTATTAATAGATATTTTAAGAGTCTATTACCATATAACCCCCATCAATATTTTACACCCTATGTGCTTGAACTGTTCCTTGCAACAAATATCTCCCCCTTAGTTTCTGTCACAACTATTCAGATCGGTTAGTGACCCTATACTTACAGTATATCTAAATTTTCCTTTGTGTGCCCCCAGCTAGACCATGTACCCTGGCAGATAAGAGGACTTTAATTACCATGTGTATCACAGGGCCAAAGTGTGGCATACTTAAAGAGACTAGGCTGTCTCATGCAACTAATGCTACATATCACAGTGTTCCATATACAGGCTGAGGTGATTGTTCTCATCAGTGATCCTCCAGTTGCCAACATACCTATCATAAGCATAAGGGATTGGGTATATAACAGGCCATTGTGTGCTGAAACTGCAGCAGCTGAGTTAGTCTGCAAGTGAGTCTGCGCATGCACACTATTATTTCATCGCCGCATGTCCACTATTCCTTCATCGGTGCATGCACACTAGCAATTCATCATTGCGAGCAGTTGGGGGTGACGTAGTCTGCTGGGTTGCCTAGGGCACCTGGCATCCAGGTTGGGGTTATTAATCCCCAGGTGACACCTGCTTAGCAAACAAATTTTAGATCATTTGGGATTGGTTTTCAGTAAACTACTTCGAATCACTGGCACAGTCATAGAGTTACATCTCCGCTACATGACAATTTCTGCCAATTGTTTAGCATGGGCTCAGGATGCAATGACTGCACTACTGGTAAAGTAGCCAAGGCAGAGAGGAATTTCATTCAAGCTCTCCAACATGCGCCTTGACAGGGTTAAGCTGTTTATTTCAGTTGTTAAAGAGTGTGTCAATTGCTGATATGCCAGGCCAAGGAGGAAAATTGCACTTTGAATGAATGAGCTTTATTCAATTTATTTAATGTTAATAAAGTTATTTGAGAAAGCCATCTTTATGACTTCAGTTGTTTTTAGCCTGGACACCATTGTGCATTGTGTTTCCAAAGTGACAGGAATCCCTCAAAAGCAAAGGAGCTGCTACCATGAGTCAATGTGAGAATCTTGCTTCAGGTGGCAGACGATTACCCCCCAAAAAAATAAACTCGCCTGGTAATGATAAGAGCTAAAATTCAGATTTTTAAACCAGAAATTCGGCTCTTGTACAGCAGAGCATACAATTGCAATGATGTTCTCTACACTAGCAATTGCACTGAAAGGTAAGAGTATGGGGCGAGGGGGGCCGCATGGAAAAAAGCCGTCTCAGGGTGGTGAGTTACACAGTATTGCTCCTGCACAAGAGGAGAAGGGAACAAGGGAAATGTGTCAACTCTCTCTGTGACATCCTCAGTACAGCTTTGTGTGGAAGTATGGTGTGCAGAGTGGACACATAAGAGCAAGCTACACTGAAAACAAGGAAAGTTATGTTACTGTGTTGCAGGTGAGTGTGGATCAGATTAATATATAACTATAAATATATATATATATATATATAAATAACATTCTGCCTCACCTTTTAATAAAAATCATGTTTTCCTAATGTTTTGCCACTCTAAAGCACTAAGGTTAAAGTTAGGGTATCTTTCACTGAACATACCCTTTACCTTTATAAACAGGCAAGTTGTTTACAGTTCTTAATCTATAATCAAACCTCACCCTTTTCTAAACAGCAGCCTTTGAGCAACTCATTATCAGGGGCTTCTAAGTGAACAGGTAATTAGCTACCAGCCCTTCCTGTGCGCTACATGAGCAGGAAGTACGAAATTGAAACTGGTTTAATATTCTTGTTTAGTCACCTTGGCGTTCCATGATCTGTATGAAAACACTTGGCCGGTCATGGAACTCCTCTGTAACTTATAATACCTTATATTTTACAAGAGGGGGTACTTTATTCACTGCATAATAGTAGGCGAAGGACTGGAGAGGAGGGCTTAATATACAATATAGAAATCCTGTATAAGGTTTGCTATATTATAGTTATGCCATTAAATGCAAACCTTAAAAAAAGTGGAACTGTAAACAGTAGCGTCCCTGGTGCGGGACGTGTAGCCGTCCACCGTCGTCCTCCATACTCAATTATCTTCCCTGAAACCGGCAATGCACCAGGAAATCGGTGGTGCGCAAGCTGCCGGGGTGCCCTGGCCCAATCGCACCCCCTGCTCCTCCAGTAGTTCTAAAACAACAAAAAAAACAAATGGGGAAAAGGTATTGGTGCTGGCCTCTCCCACCGCCAGTTTAAGTATCGAAAAAATCAAGGGGATTAAAAAAAAATACAACAACCCACATTGGTGTCAGTAGAATTGAACTTGTGGCTTCAGGACTTCAATAATAGCTATTTTCATGAGCATTGGTCTTTCCGTCGCTTCAGGACTTCGTATGTTTGGCACTTCTGCCTCTTCAGAACTTCGTAAGTGAGGCAAAGCTTCGGAGTGGTCAAGGGGGGCGCTTCCAAAAGTGCAGCACTGCTGGGCCCCCCTTCAGCCACTTTATCCCCCTGATGGCGGCCTGGTTGCACTAGGCACCTGGTCGGCGAACACGCACTCGCAACTGCACACATGCGCCACAGGGGGAGATTGAGTAAAAGGAAGGTCAGGGTATTGACAGAGGGAGGGGAGTGATGAAGTAGAGGAGGGAATCTAGCAGCAGGGGAGCAAATGACCCAGACTAGGGGTAGGGAGAAAACTTTTCAACACTTACCTGCCCAGCTCCCCCCAATCTTTGTGTCCTAGGCAGCAGGTGATTCTTCTGAAAAAAATACAGACCAGCGGCACACCGGATAAAAGAATAGGGATTTTATTCCAAGTAGGAAGGATCCATTACACCTGACGCATTTCGGGTGAAAACCCCCTTAAGGAGAGGCGCTGTTGGCTAAGCACCCGGTCCTGGAGTGGATATTACAAGCACAGTATACCGTGAGGGGTGAGTCTGGAGCGGGTCCTTTTTTCTGATGAGGTGATTCTTCTGCCTACCCCTAGTTCCAGCCCTATGCTCTGTACTAGAAAAAAAGAATTTAATAACCGGAAATTCTGCTCTTAACGTTACCAGGACAGGAGGATTGTTGCCGCCCCTAGTAACTTCTGGGGAACCAACATCTGAGGCAGTTTACTCACCTTACCTCATGGCAGAAACACCCCTGACTGAGATTCAAAATATATCCTGTCCTGTTATTTGAAATACACAGAGGCCCAGCAGCCCCCTCTGCACCCAACTATATAGTGACTGTCTATCATGGCATCTTACAGCAGCCCTTCTGCCTTTTACCAGAACACGCAGTCCAGACCTGGTAATAATATATTGGCGCAGCTAAACTCCATTCACACGTAGCGAGACAGGAGTAGGAGCGCAGGGGTTAATCACGTGGCTAGGGGGGAGCTAAAGTGAAACATCTCCAACCACCCCCCTCGCTCCCGATCTGTGACGTCACTATCCGTCGTTCCTGTGCCTCCCAGTCGCTGTCCGCCCGCACAGTACTGAGCCGGAGAGATGTCTGCGAGCCCGGGATACGGCGATGAGAAGGGAGGGAGCCTGGGGGAGCCGGAGTATGGGCAGGACCCGGCCAGCGGGGGCATCTTTAGCTCTGACTACAAAAGGTACAGTGGCAGTCTGTGTGTATTTGTATAATCTGCGCCTGAATAGCGGCACCGGCCTGTCGCTGCTACAGGGACATACACCGCTTGCACTCGGGGCAGCCCTGTTTGTCCATCTGCTGCACTCCTCTGCGGGAGACAATGGGCTTCTGTGCTGCGGTTCTGATGCTGATGGGAAGGGGGATGGTTCCATTCTGTAAGTGGAGCAAAGAAGGGGGGTTTATGGGGGGAGAGAGGAGGGCACGGGGGAGGGGAAGCAGATGAAAGAGCCCAGTTGCATCTCACCTCTGGCACTCACAGATTGCAGGGCAGCAGAGAGCAGCAGATGTGGGCAGTTTGCGGTCAGATTACAGTCAGAATGACTTCAAAGCAAAGCTCTTTGTATGGCGTATTCTTCCTCTGACTGCTGTCACACACTGTGTGCATTGTAGGACTGGGACATCATGGGCCCACCCTCCTTTTAAACTGTTTTCTTCTTGCTGAGCCTGAACAGATTCATGTTTGAGAGGTTCACCTTCAGTGCCTAAAGGGGAACTATTGCAAACATGAAAATTTAATATAAGCTTCAACACACTGAAATAAGAAACTTTCTAAACACAATCAATTAAACATTATGTAATTTTTCTGAAATAATCAGGTTTATCTTCACTATTCCTCTTTCAGCACCTGTTTCTCTTCATTCTGTCTTCATGCAGGAGTTGGGTGTTCGATACTAATTTACAGTTAGAGCCAATATATTGTATGGGGGAGGGGGGTTCTTTTGCCTAGAAAATATATTAGAGCTCCCTTTATTAAAATCACAAGAAATCATGTCTTTCTACATGCAGAATGTGTTCAAAAGGCAGTTATTTTGTTAGATTTTGTTTGTACTGGAATCAGTTATTTGAGTGAGCTCTAATTCATCTGCTAGGAAATGAAGCCTATAATAACCTATAAGATATATTGGATCTAACTGTCAATGAATATTGGACACCCAACTGCTGCAAGGATACAGAATGTAGAGAAGCAGATGCTGAAAGAGGCATAGTGAAGATAAACTTGATTATTTTAGAAATGCTGCAGAATATTTAATTGATTGAATTTACAAAGTTTCTTATTTCAGTATGATGAAGCTTCATTTCACTTTCAGCGTAGTTCCCCTTTAATACAGACAAGTACAGTAGATGCTGGTATTAAAAACAGTTTGCTTTCTAAACTGGACTCTTAAGTTACTGAGCTATATGTGAAATCTTTTCTATAGAGATATGAAAGCAACCAGTGTGGCAGCCTCAGCAGATACAGATTACTAATACATATAGTATACACATACTAATTAGTATGTATTCACTTTAGTATACAGATACTAATGCTAAGTGTGTTTTCTTGCATAATGTGCATTGCCTTAAACAAGCTGTGTCAGAGCAATGTATTGAAACACTCAGACAGACTGCAGAGGAGAGCACAGACAGACTGACAGCGTGCACTAAACAGACCACACCTCTCCATCCCTGTGCTGTTTACAGCCCAGATGAGATCTACAATTGGTGCTGTGTAAAGTCTTCCTGATGCTCCCACACTGCCAGTTCTGTATAATAGTATCCTCCTTGCATTCTCCTGCGCTTATCTGTGGCAATAAATTTGACATCTGCCTTTTTCCTGACCCCATCACAGACTCCAAAATTAACTTGTTATTTTACATGGTTTGGAGGTGGACTCCTCCTAGGTACCTTGAACCATTTTTGAACCTTGAACCATTTTTTTTAAAGAGTATTAAAACCAGAGAGCACATAACACTTAGAACCTCACATTTGATATAAGTGACACACACCTATGAATACTGCTGGGAATTAACAAGTAGAGCCTGAAAAATGTAGTAAATAGTTAATACTCTGTGCTCCATAAATAGGGAGGGAAGGCCCCACCCAGATCAGGGCCCACCAGGGTGTGTCCCAGTCCAAAGGTGCTCACCACAGCAGCCTGCTAAATCCATTCATACAAAAAGAGACATGACTAGCATGGCACTGCAGAGGTTAAACTCTCAGCTAGGGGGGAGCTGAGCTCAATCATCTCCAACCTCCTCCTCCTCCCCCCTCCTGATGTCACCATCCGCTGTTCCTGTGGCTCCCAGTCGCTGTCCGCATGCACAGTGCTGAGCCGCAAAGCCATGGCTGCCAGCCCGGGGTACAGTGATGAGAAAGGAGGGAGTCTTGGGGAACCAGAATATGGACAGGACTCAACCAGTGGGGGCATCTTTAGCTCGGACTACAAAAGGTACTGTCCAAATCTGTGTGTATTTGTATAATCTGCACCAGCAACAGCCTTTCACTGCAAGATTGATAGAGATCTATTGAATCTCATTTCTATCAGTTATAGATTGCAGGGAGTGACAGCTGTAGGCAGTTGGGGCCAGGTTACAGTCAAAATTGTTCACTTCAAAGATGTGCAAGTTGCAAGATATCTATGTAGGCTTCATTTCTATGTATTTCTTTACAGAAAGGTTAAATACTAGTGTACAGCATTAGAGAGATTCATTGCTCACACTGCACAAGCAGGCATTGGTTTTCAATACATTTTGCTAGACTAGATGATACTAATTCCACAAGGTCTATCTAAATACATTAGAGTGGTAGCTTTCACAAAGACTAGGTTTAGGACTAGTACTATGTGGGCAACTTTGTGTTCTGTTTATTGCATTAGTCACAATTTACTTGTACAAGCTGTGTTGTACAGACAGACTGTAAAGTATAGCACAGGGTGAACAGAACAAACCTCTCTATTTATGTGCTTTTTAAAGCCCAAAGTATATGGATAATGTATCTCTAGGTCAAGTGTTGGAAAAAACACCAATTCTGATTAAAACAGTAAGCAAAAGGGATGATTGAAGCACTATTCATTGAACTATGTTGTAATACTGCCCCCTTGACTCGCGAGGCAATTTGGAGCGATTTCAAAAAGCGCGCCGCTCCGTGTGAATAGGCGCCGGCGTTTTCAAGCAACGCCGGTGCGCTCCAGGACTTGGCTATTCGGGGAGGTTCGGGGGCTACAAGTCGCGGCGAGAAGTCGCCAGGCGACAAAATGCCCCCGAATCTCCCCGTCTGGCCTTACCCTTATATTTATCAAATTCATGTTGAAAAGTAGGTGTAATGCCCCTTTAAAGTTCAGTTGATGCTTTTCTCATGCACAGGCAGGTGGCAGTGTCCTCTCAGCCTGCTTGTTCACGCACACACATATTATGGCACTGTCACATCAGACAATAAGACAAAGGATGTAAAAACTGTAGAAGCTTTTAATAGTGTACTTAGGTCACTGTCATCTCTGGATTGGACACATAAGGTACAGGGGATACAGACATTATTCAGTGCATGTTGCACACCTTTCATTTCATTAGCAAAGAGTTGGGTCATGTGCTCAAAACATTCTGCTCAGTCCTTGTTTGTGGCACTACAGGCAGTGTGCATTTCTTTAGAAGCCTTTATAGAACAGTACTCCAGGTCTGACTGGGGTGCAGTAATGGGGAATGTGTTTCTTTCTTTTGTATGTGTATTTAAAACAATACAAGTATGTATAAAGTTATATGGCACTATTGATTATATTTTAACCTAATCAGGTTAGCAAATAACTAAGATAAAAAAAGCATCACAGTTGTAGTGTGCACTAAAAAATGCAATAGTAGTGCTGGATTAAGAATTGATGAGTTAATCCCTCATTACAAAGGGCTAGGCATAAGTGCTGAAGCACTAAGGGTCACAAAATTGGATTCCATGCAGTGCATTCTTGTGATTAGCCCTTCTGGAGCTCTTGTCCAGATCAATAATCTAGAGGTATGTACTGAGTATAGACAGTACTGTGAGGAAGCCCTGTCCTTGGCACCTACTATAGGCAACTGATAAATGCCTTGAGGCCCCCGGTACAACCCAGCTTGCCATTCTGAGTGACACAAAAATTAGGGTTGTTCCAGACACACATGTTCCACTCACCTTCCACCAATATTTTGGACATTGCACATTTCTCTCATGTTTTTATAAATAGGCCTTGTGTCTGCATTACAAATGTAGAAGTGTAGGAGCAGTAAAAGCAGAGTTCTGAAAGAGCTAATATGGTGGCAAGAGATTTTTCATAATTAATGCAGTGTAAAGCTGCCCATAGACATGCAGATTTTATTCTCAATGTACCGACCTACAATAATCTATTCAGATGGAATAAAGTAGTAAAAAGAACAAATCAGACGACATACATCAATCATACGACAATTTATATCCAACAGATAGAAGTGACAGTCACCCATTGTATGGTCAAATAGGCAATACATGCAGAGATATTATCATTAGCCAACAGAAATCTTCTAACCTCTAAGAAAAATGTCAGAACGATCCACACACACGAAAATATGAAAATCTTACAAACCTTCATTTTTACAACTATATCTTTACATCTATGGCCTGCTTAAGGGCTAGGCCAGACGGGGAGATTCGGGGGCATTT
>CM044435.1:86677146-86692583 GCA_024363595.1 Xenopus borealis | reverse complement strand
CAGGAGACAAAATGCCCCCGAATCTCCCCGTCTGGCCTAGCCCTAAAGAATTATTCAGGATATAAATGAAAACTGGTTACATAGATAGGCTGCACAAGATAAAAAATGTTTTCAATATAGATAGTTAGCCAAGTATGTACTGTAATGTATTAAGGCTGGAGTGACTGGATGTGTAACATAATAGCCAGTACACTACTACACTCTCTTGGTTTCCTCTGATTGGTTACCAGGCAGTAACCAATCAGTGACTTCAGGGGGGCCACAAGGGTCATAACTGCTTTTGAATCTGAGCTGCATGCTAAGGATCAATTGCAAACTCACTGAACAATTTTGTCCCATGTGCCCCCCCTTAAAGTCACTGACTAACTCAGAGTTAGAGAGCTGAAAAGCAGGAAGTAGCGTTCTGTTATATTAGACATCCAGTCACTCCAGCCTTTACACATTAAATTTTTGTCTAACTATATTAGAAACAATTTTATACTTTGCACAGTCTCTCTATTTACCCTGTTTTTTTTTTGTTTACACTGAACTGTTACTTTAAGAGGTAAGGGAGCAGAAGCAATGGGAAGGACGAAAATAGTTGCAGAGAAAGCATTCAGCCTCAGTGCTGTACTTTTAGGAAATGACTGCAGATTCAGTCCATGTTTCCAAGAATGTACATAATGAACTGTGAGGGTTTGTAGACCATACTCTTATGAGTATACGTGGATGAGAATGTGAATTTACTGTCTGATGACAGACACACCAGTGCTACAGACTGATCCAGCACTTCTGTTTACATAAGGTGGGGGCTTTACAGGTGGCCGGGTGGAAGACAGGTGTGGAAACCATTAGCATAAAATAAGTCTTTTTTTACTCAAAAATGCTCCTTTTGCAGTTTTCCTAAAATTCAACAAGAGAAAATTAAATTATAAGATAAATACTTTATTTATTGATTCAGCATAAACATGTTCCTGGACATTTTCTGTGTCTATGTATTGTCTCCACAGGAGGGCCCCCTATTGCTTTATCCTAACCTCCAGCTCTCTCAGCTTCTCATTAGCTAAACATTTCACCATCTGTGGGTCTTTTAATATTTTATGTCTATTATTTTCAACTTTCTTTGGATCATTTCCAAAATGTAGCAATTGCAAAGGCCCTTTTATGGTATTAAGGGTTGTAGACACATTTCTGATTGGAAAATGACCCGGAGCTGGTTATACTTGAAGTTGAAAAACACAGGGGCAAATGGTACAGTCCTGAAGAAAAGTTTTACTAGCTGCTCAATGGGATTTTCCTAAAAACGTACATTTTTTTCCAAGTGGATATTAGTTTCTCTTATGGTTAGTCCACAACAGGCGATTCTGGGAGATTAGTCACTTGGCGACTAATCACCTCTTGTTTTGGGCGACTAATCTCTCTGAATCGCTTACCTTTTTTTTGCCCTGGCTAGAATGAAAAGTCGCCTGCGGTAATTCACACACGCCGGTGCGCAGAAAGCGCCCCGTTGAGTGTGAATTACCGCAGGTGACTTTTCATTTTAGCCAGCGCTAGACAGGGGTAAGCGATTCAGGGAGATAAGTCGCCCAAAACAAGAGGCAATTAGTCGCCAGACGACTAATCTCCCAGAATCACCAGGTGTGGACTACGCTTAGAGTCAAAGACTAATATAAAGTATCTAGCCATAATGCTGCTTTGATAGAGAACTATTCAAAGTAATGCCATATAACAAATTACAGCCCTTATTTGGCATCCCCAGGGATTTTTTCATGCTTGTGTTGCTCCCCAACTCTTTTTACATTTGAATGTGGCTCAAGGGTAAAAAAAGGTTGGGGACCCCTGGCCTAAGGCATAGAGGAATGGCAGACAATATTTGATTGACAGCTGAGACTTTTAAATGAGTTTAAAACAGCTATGAATGCTTTAATAAAAATTTTAAATTGGATTTCATGTTTAATTTGAAAAGGACTTTTATAATATAGATTTTTGTGTCTGGGTGACGGGTCCACTTTAAAGAGAATGAGCAGAAAGCAGCAAGAAGATTTCATACCAGTGACTGTATTTTCTTGCATCTGTACAAAGTAAGCAAAAAGCTATACTAAGAGATAAGGGTGTTCTTAGTTCTAAACAGAATACTTGGTTAGGTAACGCAATAGTAACCTTTGATCTATATTTATAGGGAAAAGAAGTTAGCATTATTTGCTTTGACCCGAACAATCACACATACAACTCATTCCTAGATCTGGTGCATCTGTATGCTGCTCCCAGTCCTATGCCCTAGTTTGCTTACAACTCTAGGGTAGACAACCTTAAGAAATTGTAGCCCTTGTTCCTCAATCCCTGTCCCCACTGATCTGGGGAGGGATGAAATTATCCATACAGGTGCTTTCATCCCTTATTAATAGTGTCAACCCTTTCTTGGGGTTGGAGCCCGTAACTCAACATTTTAAAAAATATATATTACCCCCGCTGCCATATTAATTGGCAGCAGTATAAAACCAGTGCACAGCAAAATACAAGCCTTTATAACTGCTCTTTTTAAACTACCACTTTATTCAGGAATTGCTCTTTAGCACTCCTTGGGGGTAATTTATCAACAACATGCAGCTCAGTCTGTCTGCAGCTTTTATCAGCCCATCTAGGGCCAGCTAGTGTCAGCAATTTGACAGAAAAGGATCCAAATTGCAGCAAGATGGTGTCAGCCACTGTGCAACTCTGTGCAATTTTATAGCAGGTGCAAAAACCACTTTTGACAGTGACAGGTGGTACAGGAGGGGGTCAGGACCATGGGAGTGAGGTTATGACATACAATGGATAGTATGATTATGTAAAGGAGTGGGGTGGAAGCCTGTAAGCAACAGTTGGGGGTTGGCCAGGGAAGAAACACCAGGTAAATACAAATTTACCAGTTAATACTTCACCAGTAAATGTGTTATTCCAGCCCCAACCAAGGCTAGTATTTTACCAGTGAAAATATTACTGTTGAAATACCAGCAGATGGTAACCATATTAGAACCCTATTTGTGTATTCAGTGATATCAATGGTATCCAATTATCACTGTCCAATTAATAAATAAGGGAAGCACACCAACTTGCTCTGACACTTGCTTTTATCGAATTTTATTGCAGAAGTTGAAGCCAGGGCCAGAACTAGGGGTAGGCAGAAGAGGCAGCTGTCTAGGGCGCAATAATAGAGGGGCTTTGGGCAGCTACCTCTAGAATTGTCTTCTGCCTACTCATAGCCAGGTTTGCACCCCTTACTGTCCTCCCTCCTGTCACCTTACCCTCCCCCTCCATCTCGTTCTCCTCTTTTCCCCTCCATCACGCTCTACTCCCATCTGTTGCGTTCCCCTCCCCTCTGTCACTCTGTTGCCTTGGGCTCCCGGTTGGTCTGGCCTGGGCCCTGGTTGAAGCACAAGCTTTCAGGGACCAACCCCTTCCTCAGGTGTCACCTGCCACCACCCCCATTGTAAACCACTTGTCATTGCCAAACCTGGCAATTAGAACCTAGCTTGAGATATTAGATATGGGGTCACCAGCTTTTTTGTTTTACCCGTGAGCACCATTCAAATGTAAAAAATGTTGGAGTGCAACATAAGCATGCAAAATGTTCCTGGGTGCCAGATAAGCACTGTGATTAGTTTTGGCAGTACAAGTAGATTTTATGCAACCAAATTGCCTCCAAATCAGGAATTCAAAAATAAGCATCTGTTTTGGGGTCACTGGGAGCAACATCCAGGAGTTTGGTGAGCAACATGTCGCTTGCAAGCCATGAGTTGGGGATCACTGTGTTAGAGCTGTACACACACTGCACCTAATGTATCCAAAACTAACACCATTTCTGCCACCTATGAAATTACACCATTCACACCCACTTTGACTACAAATAAAAACAGTAGGTTTTGTGTGCTGAGAGCATTGCACTTGAGTTTGCAGATTAGCCCTGTAGGAGGTGTGTTTTAACCACAAGCCTTTTTTCTTTATTATCCATATTTGTTACATTTAAAAGGAAATTTGAAGAATCCAAAAGATTTAATTATACCATACACATGATTTTGCATAGCTGCCAAGCTCCATACTTATATGGAGAATATTACGGATGCATTGTATTTTCTTTCTGAATTCCTTGTTTTTAGTCATCAGAGACAATGACAAAGAGTTTGGTTTTAATATGGCCTGCCTAGAAAGGCATTTTAAAGGCATTTTTTGCTCAGATGGGATGCACTAGTGAACAGCTCTGACAACCATATTTCAAACCATATTCTGATATAATGGGTGGTTGATAATAACCCCAATGTAAGGCAATGCTGGGTCAAGCCGGCCGGGTTCTGTAGGTAACCTGACCATCTACATTGCCTCCCCTCTCACAGGTGCACATATACAAGGGCCCAAACTATAGGAAGGCAGCAGTAGGGGTACATGGCTGGCCCTCCTTTACCTTTGCACCCTAGGCAAGTGCCTCTTCTGTCTACCTGTAGTTGTGGCCCTGATGTAAGGTGTTGGTTATTGAGGTGGGAACAGGACCATACTGGGATTCCAAATATGCCCTGTTTTTCAAGTACACCAGCCCAATATATAGGGGCACATTTACTAAGGGTCGATGTGAATTTTTGAATAAAATTTAAATTTTTAATTTGATTATCAAATAGCCCAAAATTCGAGTTGAATCGAAAAAAAAAATAATTTCAAAGTACTGGCCCTTTAAAATACATTTTTGAATTTGACTATTTGATTTTAATTCGATTGAAAAAAAAATTCAATGGCTGAATTTTTTAAATTCAAAATTCGATCAATCTGCCCCATAGTGACTGTCTATTGCATTTTACAGCAGCTTCTCTGCCATTTGCCAGAACCCACAGATTGGCCATCCAGGCCTGGGGTTTTGTATAGAGAAACAGTAAGTGCTGAATAACCCTAATTTCATGTGTCTTGCAGATCTGGTTTGTGCAAGTGAAGTGTGTGTGAGTGAGTGTGCGTGTACAAGGAGGAGGGGGGGTATGAAAGGCGCTGTATGTATTCTGGAAGCAGAAATATATACACAATGAATGCATAAGTGGAGGCCAGCATTGTTCTTTGAATACAAAGAGATTTTAAAAAGAATATATTATGAATATATTGCATGATTGGAGAATCAGATGAGGAGCTGTTTTGGGTAAGCAGTGGGGGCTGTTGTGTGCTAATGGGAGCTTAAGAGACTGTTTAATGTGTTATTGAATGAAAAGGTGTGGATGGGGAAACAAGGGGCTTGCATATGGGTATTCAGCTGGACTGCCAGTGTGAGGGAATGAGAATGACAACACTGTTTGTACCACAGCATCTGAGCTGAGTCATGTTCACAGAGATGTGTGTATGTGGGAGTGGTGTGAGAAACTGGAGGAGGAGAGAGACCTGCAAACGTGGCTGAGAGAGGGGTGAGCCAACAAACAGGGTCGAAGGAAGACGAAAAGGAGAGAAAATGAGACCCGGAGGAAATAAAGAGGAAAGGGAGAGGATGCAAGAAAACAAGAGGCAGTGAACGAAGGGAGAAAATATGAAAGGCCAAAGGGGAGTGAAGTAAGAAAGTAGATGGGTAGGAGGGGGTGGATGATGGGAGAATAAGAGTCTAAGGAGAGGCTACACGTGACAGAAGTAGAGAAAAAAGGAAAAAGCTCAGGAGTGAAAAGGAGAGAAAAGGATAGCGAGGCAGAGTATAGAAATAAGAGCTAGAGGAGGGGGTAAGGTAAGGAGGGGGTTGTGTGCAGAGGAGGAGTGTGCAACTTGAGCCTCACTATAAAGGTGAGTGTTACATGCAGCTGCTCTATAATATAAAGGACATGTGACTAAGACAGACCCTCAGCCTTACAGCACACTCACCTTCTGCCCTAAAGGGAAACCTAACTTGGCAATGAAACCCGCTGTTTATACAGAGATGGGGGTATAATACCAAGAATTCCAACATCCAATACCTGTAAATGGTGAAAATATTTAAGACATAATACTTGGCCTCTGT
This sequence comes from Xenopus borealis, assembly GCA_024363595.1. Classification (NCBI taxonomy): domain Eukaryota; kingdom Metazoa; phylum Chordata; class Amphibia; order Anura; family Pipidae; genus Xenopus; species Xenopus borealis. Next base: position 86,686,615 of record CM044435.1, on the reverse strand, counting down.
GGATTTTCTCACAATTACAATTGACATCACAACCTGGAATTGCCAATAGATGATATACTGGGAATTGCACCACAGGACCTGTCTGTAAGCACCTGTCTCTGCTTAGGGTCTACTTTTGACAATTCTCAGCCCATTTTCCAGCAGTATTTTATATCACAGCCAGGATTTTCTGAATATCTAGCTTGCATCACTCCTTTGGATTTGTTTTTGGTCACACTGGACAGTATTGCCACACCCTGGAACTATTAGGTTGATCAATACACTTCACTACAGCATTACCTTTGCTATTGGCCCTGGTTGCACAGCACCTGTTCCTGAATACACCTAGTACTTTTCATTTTCCATTGGCACCCATCACTGCAAATTGCTCCAATGCAAAGGCTACTGCAACTGCCGGTGACGGCAGTGAATATGGTAAAGAACCACAGAGCAGAGGAAGCCAAGAGTCCTGTTCTGAGCCCAGATGGCGGGCCCCAGACATTCTACAATGCTCTACAGGTGGATGAGTTGCGGCTGCTCAAGTCGCCTGACCAGGAATCTACCCTGGAGAACAGTGGAAACAGCACCCACAGTCAGCCAGTGCGGTATGCAATGATCATGCTGAGTGTATATAAGAATACTATGAGATAAGGATGACAACGCAGCTTCGTTATAAAATGTATTAGTTTTGCCATAGATGCCTTCTAGTAACAAGGCTACAGGATAGCATTTCACATTCATAGAAAATGTGCTGAATGTCTTTATAGTGCATCTGATATTGTTACAATATTAAAATGCCCTATATGTAATTTTGTCACCATAACTGCAATAAATAAATATGATGGTAGCTCTACTGTAAGTTTGTTGAAATATCAAGTAAAGGGGCATTGTAAAAGTTTATGTGGAGATGGTTCTTAGAAATTACACATCTATGCTTGTTTATAATATAAAAAAGTATCATATAGTACATACAAAGCGTTGGCTTCTTATTGAGGTGATTCTTAGTGGGGAAGCTTTATCTATTCTTTTGTATGTGTGAAAAAACACATTCTGTGATTCGCCATAGACATCTAGCTCCAACATACATTTCTTATATTTTCCTTTTTCTTATGTCTGGCCCATGCACATTCTTCTTTCATACACATGCTCTTTTCTTGCTTCAGTCATGCATGTCAAGGCTGTATAGGGGAAGAGGTGGAAAGTAAATAGAGGTGGTGACAAGAAGCAAGTCCCTCCACATCTATCAGAAAATCCAGTAACGTACAAAAAGAAGGAATTGGGTTTGTCATAAAGCAATGGTCTGGGAAAACTACTGTATATTGTTGGATGGGCATCTTATTTTGCAAAGGGCTGTGAATCAATTACATACATCATGGCAAAGTTGGTGATCTTGGATCTTGTTTACTAGAGGACAATGAACCTTACTACACAGAAGTAAAAATGAATCCTTCTCTGCCAGACAATTAAGGGCACTGTTTCAAGAAAACAGTATAATTCGAACACGCTTAGTTTGAAATTGTTCATGTTGTGGTATTTTGGATAATTAGTCTACTACATGGAAAATGTTGGGCAGCACTGAAGTAAAAACTAGGCAGGGATGTCATCAATTAGTCAGTGAAGCTATGTATTGGGTTGACATTATATATGACATTATACACAGGGTTTCTCTATGCTTTGTACATTGTATTACAGTACTTATCACAATGTACTGTTTGGTGTTATTTAATTGCCTGGTATCACAGTGCCTCCAGCCTTGGTTTTCTTTTAGTTTGGTTGCCCTCCCTCATTCTTAACACCATTCCTTTTCCTTTGTTCTTGGTTACATTCTATCATGTGCACTGATTAAAAACAAGGTTGAAAACATTTTTCATAATGGCTATTCAGAACTGTCCATGTAGTCTAAGGATTGTACTCCCTATGACACTCTTGGGGAACACAAGCCCAAGAGTTGTCGTGGTTACCATCTGAGGCCTAGCATATCCTTTCATCCTTGTGCAATCAGAAACCAGTAATAAATATTTCACAAGCTAGTGTCAAGTTATGTAGTGTCCATGGGAAGGTAGCATGTTCTTAACACTTTCATTACCTGGAATGATTGAACAGTAATGGCAGGGAAAGGAAATGTTACTATTAGGCAGTTAGTTGCAAATATACACTGTTTAAACATGGCTTCTGTCTTCCATTTATTTTCTTAAAAAAACAGTATATTGTGCAGAAGTATCTTACTGTGCTGTCAGAGAATGTACATTCTCTGCATGCTTTTATAGTTAGATAGATAATTTGGTTTGGCAAAGAAAACAATACATCAAGTTTAACCCTACCTAATTATCCCCAGGGCATATACAGTGAAACTCACTGTAGATTGTGAAAATAATATATCATTTACGGTTATATTACCATACAGCGCTGTATGCCCACGGCTATCCCTCACATCCCATTGTCTGTTTAGGTAAAAATACATGAAAATGCTATAAAACTTTTTTTTTTTACCGTAATTTCTGCCATTAAACCTAGAGTTAATTTTTTTCCATTTTTGGTCTGAACAACATAAAGGTGTCCAGTTTTTTAAGATCCCCTAAATTTTTTCACAGATGGAAATGAAGTTACAGTAATTAAATGCGAGTATAGGATCCATTATCCAGAAACCCATTATACAGAAAGCTCTGGATTATAGAAAGGTTGTCTCCCATAGGCTCGATTTTAACTAGATAATTCCAAACGTTTTCTTTATAATGACAAAACTGTACCTTGTATTTGATCCCAGCAAAGATATAATTAATCCTTCTTGATAAGAAATTAGTCCTATTGGGTTCATTTATTTCTTAAAAGATATTTAGCAGTATAAAGTTCCAAATTACAGAGAGACGGGAAAAACCCCAGGTTCCGAGCAATCTGGATAATAGGTTCATACTTGCATCTCAAACAGAACTCAGTGCAGGGTAGTTGTACTCATAAACAAATAAGATTGTATAGATTTCATTTGCACAGCTTATGGTGTTCTAGTATACTATAAAACAGATAATAAAAGTACTGTTTCTAAATGGTCTTAAAGACACAGTTACATATGGAGAAATATTTTTACTACACAAAATGGACTTTCTTTGTGTAAAAGTGTTGTATGGCTTGCTTCACGTCTATATAACACAAGTACATTATCTGGTCCAATGAAAATATAGCAGGTCTTGTTAATATTTATAAGTTTAAGTAAGCACACAGTAGAAACCAAAATTCAGTGCACACATGCTGACCTTTACCTATGAATCTCTCTTCCAACTAGCAATATAATTAGCAAAAGATGAGCGTTATCTGTTAGTGAGTTGTCACAAAACAACTCTGTGCTTAAAGGGACACTATCACTTTTGTGTTTTCAAAGAATATGTTTTTATTCTATTCAGCATTATATCAATTTATATAAATTTATCATAACTCATAGCTTTTAATTATTGATATGCATGAACAGAATTTGTTTTCTGCCACGAAATTTAAAAAAATAAAATTGGCACCATTGACTTCTTAAGACCAGATTTTGACCCAAAAGAAGCTAAGTGGCAAGTAATGATGGTAAAAGAAACCTAGCTGTGGCATTTACAGATAACTGTGCTACTGCCTAAGCCCTAAGCAAACCTGTCACCCTAAGTTAAGAAAATACAAAGATAACATAACTTTTTAACATATTTATTCCTTTCATTAAGTTTAACTGATGGATAAAACTTATAGTAATTACAATTTAAACAAATATAAATTATTAAATATGGGACCTGTTATCCAGAATACTCAGGACCTCGGGTTCTCTAGATAACAGATCTTTCCTTAATATTGATCTTCCTACCCTAAGTCTACTAGAAAACCACGTAAACATTAAATGAAAATAGGATTGTATTGCTTCCAATAAGGATTATTTATATCTTAGTTTGGATCAAGTACAAGGAAATCATTTTTAAAAATTTGGATTATCAAATTGAATCTATGGGGACGGCCTTTCCATAATTTGGAGGTTTCTGGATAATAGATCCCATATCTGTACTAAAGATACATATTTCTTAAACATCTACTAGTATTGGAAAAGTTTGCTAACTTCATGAGAAATTAATGATGGCCACATAATATATTAATTTAATTCAAAATGTATTAGCTCTACCAGGCAGATATTAAAATAATACCTAACCATTAAAGTTAAAGCAGAGCCTTATTTTCATATACTGGCATATCATTAAGGAAATCATTCCTATTTTCTATATAGTAGCATGACAAGTGATTTCACAAAATGACAGATGAAAGCCACTTCAGTAATAAAAGTAGTACCCTTCCATGATATCCGTCAGGTAGGGTAAGATGGCTGTGTAATCTGAGGAAGTGAAACCAGTAGGGCAGAAAAGTTGAGAAAGGCGAAATTACCTCATGGTGGAGTTCTTGTAAGTATTGTAATGTCAATGTGAAATGGATTCACCCAATGAAGCACTTAGCATTTATGATTCTTCAACCACTTGGTTTGGGGTAATTTTTGTGAGCTTTTGTCTGTTTTTTTTGTATCATTTACCATGTGTAGATTTTTTTTCCCATAATTGTGTTTTTTTAAAAAATATTATCAACTCCTAAAATGCTAAAACTCAATTGTGTCTTTCTTACAGCAATTACCCTACCCCATTACCATAAATCTGCCGCTTGTTATTGGGAAAAAAAACTTGTTTTTTCCAAAGCAAATGAACACCTATGTTTACGTTTTCACATTTTCTGTAACCAATTTGTTCTTATTAATAACTACATTAAAATGCCAATCCTAAATCCATCATTTAATTTTGTATACAATGGTTGTATTCAGTATGATTCAGGACCATGGACAGGGAAGCATTTATTGCAGTCTGCAAATAGTGATACATGTCATTATAACTGGCAATGTTTTCAGAACAATTGGACATACCTCTGTGGGCTCCCATCCATGTATTTTTCTGCTTATTTTTAGACATGATGACCTGAAAGAAATGCTGGACAGTAATAAAGATTCGTTAAAGTTGGAAGCCATGAAGAGGATTGTAGCTGTAAGTGTAAAATGACCTTTCTATTTCACCAGTGCTAAGTACTATGTGGCATAAGGTTGCTGTCCTTAATGTACTCTGGACTCATGGAACAATCTCTACTGATTGCAGATGATAGCAAGAGGGAAAAATACATCTGATCTTTTCCCAGCTGTTGTGAAGAATGTAGCATGCAAGAACATTGAGGTAAGGGAAAACAAGAGGGTACTATAAGATCTCTAGGCAAATATACAGAGGGATGTGTGTACTAAGTAAAGGTAAAGGAAAAATGGAAGTGTGACTGATCTTGGCTAAACTGACCAAAAATGTATAAAAGAGAAGGGATTTATCCATTCACATTCCCTGTATTTATGTTTTATTAGCAATTTATTCTCTGTAAGTACCAAGCTACCATACCAAATGAAGGTAAACCTCATATGGTGGCCCAAACTATTAAACTCTTATTTTTATAGGCTGGTATATTCCTGCTTGGTTGTTTTTTTTTGGAAAAGTGTCTCTTGGCCAAAGCATTGGTTAATATGCCTGGCCTCTGTAGCCTATTTCTATGGGAGAGATCTACAAGACCTAAACCTATTAAAGGGACAGATTTGGGGGTGCTTCACCCACAAGGAAGTTTGGCCTTCCTTCCTGCACAATAACTTGCTAAAGTACAAAGGAGTTATGAGAAGACTCCAGGGCTATGTAAAGTAAAATTAAATAATTATAGAAGTACGACTCACCAGGCCAAATTTACTTCAGACATGCAGAAAAGAGGGAATTGGTCAAGGTACATTCCCCTGGCTCTATATTTTATTAGTAGTTTATTCTGCACAAGTGCATACATTTTTAAAAATGTACTTTTAGTTACACATTTCTGATCACAAAATTGCTCAAGTGTAGAAAATACTTTAAATGGGATCAAATCAGCCAAACTGAAATTGTATGTAATATGCAACATTTCAGAATTGCTTGGCCCCACCTCTGGCTAGAAATGATTGTGGAGGTAGCAGGCAACAGCAAGGCCATTAGTGGTGCAACTCAGAGGTACAAGTAGGGGAGGAGGGAGCTATGTGGCTTGTGGAGTTTCCCAACTTTCCTGATGGCAGCAGTGTCCCTGGAAGCCACAAATTTTAGAGGGTAGAAAATGCAAAGATACATTTATAGCCAGTGTAATTTCTTGTAAACACAGCCTTTACCTGACAATATGCAATTATAATTGTGCATCTATAATAGATAAATGTTTGTATGTACATGCAAACGGTTATGTCTTACATTTGTATCGCTTACTCTGTAAAGAGCTGTGGGGGTCAATGGCACTTTATAAATAATAGCAATAGTTTTATGGAATAACAGATTCTTAAAAGGAGGACAGGCAGGGTCAGACTGGCCCGGCAGGACACCAGGAAGTACATCCCCGCTGCCCCCCTGAAGGGGCCTCAGATGCCCTTTCCGACACTGTAGACAGGGCTTCTCAAGAATCACTATAGCCTCCAGCTCTCCCATTTGTGTTGAAGAAAACAACAGATAAATATATTCCCTTGTATTTTGGCTGTTAGAGAATAGTACTTGTAACAACAATGGTTTTAAAATATGTTCTATTTTTTTAGGTTAAAAAGTTAGTATATGTCTATTTGGTTCGATATGCTGAGGAGCAACAGGACCTAGCACTGCTCTCAATCTCCACCTTTCAGCGTGGGTTAAAGGTTAGTGCTCTTACCTTATTATATATGACACTGTGAAAAGCTATGGAATGCGTTCTGTAACACATGTTGGTTAGGTAGTGTATAAAGGCTATACATATAACAAAACAACAAAAAATTCATCATCAGTCATTTTGAGTGTATTGGACCAATTTATGAAAGGAAAGCTTCTTGCATATGGTATTTATACAAATGGGCTATTTATCTTTGTATTAGTTATTAATACATGCTGTAGATAAACCAAAAAAAATAAAAATTCTCCAAATTGTTGCAATATATTTGAGGAGCAGTATTTGAAGAATTGGTGAAATTCTAGCTTTGATGTAGATAATTTAGAAAGAGGGGATTTATCATTGCTTTAGATTACTGTAGAAATTGGAACAACCTCCAAAATATTACACAACTGTTTTTGTGTGAAAATAGCTAGACCTGCGGAAGAAACACATTTCTAGTCAACAGCGACGTTGAGAAAAGATTTCCTTTTTTATGTAACATTGAAGAACTAATTTTAAGGGATAGATCACCTTTAGATTTACTTTAAGGATGATGTAGACAACTGCATATATATTTATTTTTCAGCAGGATTTGGATTCTGCTGAATCCCAGTGCCTGCTTGAACCAAATTAGAATCCAAAAGCATCACATGACTTTTCATCAAACAAACAAGTCACCTAATTTTAAATAGCACATTGAGCATGTGGTTCTCTAATTTAGATATGCAAATTAGGGGTTGGATTCGATTCCATATTTGACCAAATCTTTGACAGAGGATTTGGTGCATCCCTATTATTTATTTATGTGGTTTTTTTTTCATTATATTGTTAAGAAGCTCTCAGGTTTGGAATTGCAGCAGTGATCGTGTTGCTATCGTCCAATTTACCAAAGCAACAAGGCAGCGGTTTCAATGGGATACCAAGAGTTAACAGAAATGGTTTGCTACTAAGCATTCATTTGTACTGGTATAATTAAATCCCTTTGGCAACATTATTTGTGTTGCAGAATTATAACTAGAGACCCAAAAGCTTGTTTTTCTTCACCTTCCAGGACCCCAATCAACTGATTCGTGCCAGTGCTCTGCGTGTTCTCTCTAGCATCCGTGTGCCAATCATAGTGCCAATTATGATGCTAGCAATAAAGGAGGCAGCTTCAGATATGTCCCCCTACGTGAGAAAGACGGCGGCACATGCTATACCCAAATTGTATAGGTAACTCCTTGATATATATAATTCCCAGGTAACACATACAGTGTGCTAATGCTGCATTCAAACTACACGTTATACACACGACCTGCATGTTGTCATACATTCTAATACGCTTACAGGGACTGCTTGTACCAGAAACTACATTGCTCAACTCGTACAAATTGCATGTTTCAGGTGTACTCTGATTAATTGAGTTCATGCTGTACAAGCTGGACCACAGCTAGATTGAAAAAAATAGTATGTAAGTCAAATATGACTCATTGCAGTTATTGCTGAACTGCAGTTCCCAGCAGTCAACACACATCTTCAACAGCTGGATGCTGGTTGCAGACTGAACATTTATTTACTTATTTAGGATAAAGGGTTCTGTGGAAAGACAAGTAACCTGTATGGCATGCACTAAACCTAATCCCACACTGCCCTCACGCTAGACGAATAACACATTAATTAATCACTGCACACATAGGGGCATATTTATTTACATTGGAGACAAACATCACCAGTGATGTTGTTTATAGCAACAAATCAGATCTTTGCTTTTCTTTCTAAGTTGCATGTAACTGTTCACAATAGAATTGCTGATTGGTTGCGATGAGCAATATCACCATATTGTACCATGCTGTACAGATAGGGTTGCTACCTGACCGGTATTTTACCTGCCTGGCCGGTATTTTTTATGGTTGATCTCAATGTTATTAATAGCAAAAAAGATAAATATATAGGAATGCTGTTATTTTTTTTTCAGGAAAAGGTGGCAACCCTTTTATCTACAGATAAAAATAATTCTTGCACAAAATACCTAAAGCCTTTATATCACACTGTCTGCCGTATAAAAAGGTTATGGCAGGATATGGCGGACAGTGTGATATAAAGGCTTTAGGTATTTTGTGCAAGAATTATTTTTATCTGTACATAGGGTTGCCACCTTTTCCTGAAAAAAAAAATAACAGCATTCCTATATATTTATCTTTTTTTACCTTTCATAGATTCTGTTTTAGACTTTCTCCTTATCCTTTTTTCTGTCTCTTTCCTCCTGCCAGCCTGGATTCTGACCAGAAAGATCAGCTCATTGAGGTTATAGAGAAACTTCTCTCTGATAAAACAACAGTAAGTTGGTTGTGTCAATTAAATCTACTAACTAATGAAATATGATTCATTTTAATATTTAAAATTTAATTTAATATTTTTAATTTAATATTTTTGTCACAATATATGTCTTTTCTGTGCTTTAGAATATCCTGTCTGTTAGGCAAGGGAGATGTTGTATGACGCTGTGAGCCTAAGGGGTTGTAGAATCGTATGTCTGTGTAAAGAAAGAAAGAAATAAATAATTTAACCATTTATATTTCTGGAGGTTCAGATAGAATGTATGTACCTTTTCTACCTAAGATCATGTGGAAGAGCTTACATCAAAAGGGGGAGTATAATTTGCCTCTAAACATAACAAAATGGTAAAAGTTCTTAATGCTCAGCAATAGTAACTATCATTGTTCCCCATCTTCTATTATTGTATTACACAGTTCTACATGAAACCATATGAATAACAGTATGTAAATATATATATATATATATATAT
>CM044435.1:86651703-86668890 GCA_024363595.1 Xenopus borealis | reverse complement strand
GTAAAAATGTCTGAGAATCTGTGGCCCAACATACATGTTATCAATCACTTTTCCCCAGGAAAGGGGACCTTTTTGTCACCATACCACAATATTTATATTATTTGAGATGTTGAACAAGAATTATGCAATGTTACATGAAGAGGTGTCAATAATTTTCCTCCTGGGTGTGATGCATGTGATTTTTTTTCTCTAAACAGCTAGAGGTCTTGACCAACCTGGCTAATGAAACCAACATTTCTACGATACTCCGAGAATTTCAGGTAACTGTTTATAGCTATTAAATTTCAGGCAGCAGTATATTAAAAGAAAGCCTTGTATACCTATAAGGATAAAGGGCCTAATCTGAACTGATATGATCAGTAACATCTTAAATAAAAGGCTCATATAAAGGTACCTAAGTGTTATGAAAGGGCATACCTAAAGAACTGTAATCTATCTTTTCTACCAGACCTACATTCGCAGCATGGATAAAGATTTTGTTGCTGCTACCATCCAGGCAATTGGTCGGTGTGCCACCAACATTGGTAAAGTCCGTGATACCTGTTTAAATGGTCTTGTACAGCTGCTGTCAAATAGGGATGGTAAGTGTGCCATAATGTTCCTGTATAGCTCCTACAATATTCAAGTTAGAAGAAAGTAGCAGGAAGATATTATATTTAATAATTCATATTATGTTTGTCTAATTATTTAAAAAAACATTGTTCGTTTCCATATCTCTCTGTATAATACTATTCTAAGATCATATGAATATATCTGCATTTTGTGTATCAGTTCTGTAAAACTGTTTGATGATTCCCTTCACTTCAGAGTTGGTGGTGGCAGAGTCAGTAGTGGTTATCAAGAAGTTACTGCAAATGCAACCAGCGCAACACAGTGAGATAATCAAGCATATGGCCAAGTTAACTGACAATATCCAGGTACAGAAAGGTGGATGTAGGCAAATTATACAGTTAATCGCAAAATACTGTATATAATTTTGAGTATTCTTAAAGACTTTGCATGGACTGACTTTTGATATCTCGCTAGGTCCCAATGGCCCGAGCAAGTATTCTATGGCTTATCGGAGAGTACTGCGAACATGTGCCCAAAATTGCCCCTGATGTCCTAAGGAAGATGGCCAAGTCATTTACTAATGAGGAGGACATTGTTAAACTTCAAACCATTAACTTGGCTGCAAAGCTGTATCTTACCAACCCCAAGCAGGTCTGTATTCACTGTAAACTATGGCATAGCTGAGTGCATGCTGACCTGATATATATATTGCAGTTTATTTTTTTATTTGTGTATGCATGTATTTGGAGTTTTCTCTTCCCTGTGCTTGTTTCTTCATTTTGCATTGTCCTGTGGAATGATATGCTAGCATTTCTCACTAATGCCCAAACATTTGTACCGTTTTTCCCTCCTATTTGTGTCTGAATGTTATCAGCTTCCATAATAAACGTACAACTCTTTACAAACCCTTTTTAAAAATCCTGGATTCTGTTATAAATGGATTTATTTGGTCAGGGAAGAGTCTGAAAGCAATGCAAGTTACACTTACCGGTGGACAACTGGCACTAATTAATATTTTGTATTATTTATAATTTTGACAATATTTCCTTGTTAGTCAATTAGTTTATGTGCACTGGTGGATGACATCCAGCCTGTTGTATTTTAGGCTACTGTAGTTGGCTCACTAAATTTAAAAGGTCTAAATAGGCCCCTGTATTTGGAAATAAATAGTCCCCCTCACTTTCACGCAGCACTTGAAAAAGTAGGTGGGCAATGGTAAGAGTCAGAACTCTAGGAGCAATGGCATAATAAGATGATACTGGGCCCCATAGCAAATCAATTTTAGGGCCCCCAACATATCGAGAGGTTGACCTGTTCTATCAATAGTGTATTGAAATTGCTCATTAACTAGGGCCTCATGGGGCCCCCTGCAGTTGTAGGGTCTGCTTCCTCTGTAATTACGCCCCATGTCTAGGAGATAAAAGGAGATCTCCAGGAGATAACACTGCACTGACAACTGCAAGTGAAGTGATAAAAGTGTCATTTTAAGAGAAATCAACATGTTTTTCCCCGCAATGCAGGTTTTGTTCCCCAGAATTCCAGTATTGTTTCTCTTATCTGGGGCTTTGTGTCTAGTGAAATTACAGGCATTTTTCAAAAGCTGCTTGGCATAATTTTCAGTGTGAAAATGATGTGTGCACCCTATTTTCCAACAAACCTAGACTGTGGTGATTGACACAGGGCACTATGGGATCAGGGATCTATTCCAGAGGTGGCAGTAGCTCCAGGGTTCCCTCAGCACCCTTTGTGTCAGTTGGCTCAATTGGAAACAGAGAGATAGAAAGGACTGATCAGCACCCAGCACAACTATACAGAAGTACAAGGAGAGCTCATTGATGCAAGTAGGGGGCAAGACTTGGACTGGTTACAATACCATGTAAATTGAATGACTTTTTTTCTTCTCTTCCATCATCTAAAGAGAAAACTCTTATAATGCGCCAGCTCAGGGCTCAGAACATATTCATGCATCCTCCTTTGTCCTCATTTATATATTGTCATTCCCTATGTTACCTCTAATCTCTCTTTTTATTGTTAGACAAAGCTCCTTACTCAATATGTTCTGAATCTGGCCAAGTATGACCAAAACTATGACATCCGAGACCGCACAAGATTTATTCGCCAGCTGATCATCCCCACAGAGAAGGGTGGAGCTTTGAGCAAGCATGCCAAAAAACTCTTTCTGGCACAGAAGCCTGCTCCAATCCTGGAGTCTTCATTTAAAGGTAATGCTGCTTATATGAGGGATTTCATGATTGTTTACATTTGAGAAATGGGCTTAAGCGTGCCCCAGTTTTATTGACCTATGGCATACTAACAGCAGGTGGCATTTAGTGGTCAACATATTAAATGACACATTAAAACAATAAAGAGATACAGGCCCACCATGGGTCTTGTGCACCAGGGCCACCCCATGCACATTTTACCATTTATCTGTGAGTACACAAACAGATCACTAAACACAGTAGTAAAAGAAGTAGTAAAAGATTGATCACCATCTTTTCCCCCCATACAGACCGTGATCATTTTCAGCTGGGATCTCTGTCTCATCTACTAAATGCAAAATCTGTTGGTTATCAAGAGCTTCCAGATTGGCCAGAAGAGGCCCCAGACCCATCTGTGCGCAACGTGGAGGTGAAGGATGCTGTGCGTGCTGTAACCTGAGTATATGGGGGTGTGGGATATACCCACTACTGTGCCAAGCTTAACCCCAGCTGTGCCTCCTCCCTTGTCAGCCTAATGTGCTACTCTTGCCGTTCCCTGCACCTCTGTCTCTTTTGGGTTACTGCTCCAGGTTTATCTTATTGCTCTTCTATGCTTAGAGCTCCCAACTGTTGTAAAAAATTTGTCTCATAATTTCCCTCCTACTGAGCTTGGCTATCACACCTCTGTGGTCCCTTTTCGTGAACTAATTAGTATAAGAAAAACAGCCACACAGTAAATTTATATTCAAATTCACTTCAGTATTACTTTGGCATTACATAATGCAACTGTGCTGTATGTAGCTTTAGTGTTGTTACAGGAATGCTGGTAAAGATGGCCCTATAGAATCATTAAATGGTCCAGTTCTTCTTAACCTCTGTAGTTTGTAATGGAAGCTTGTATTTTGTAGCTGGACTGGGGTAATACCTGACTAGTGCATGTGATAGGTTTGGTGGCATTATCAGGTCGGGCAACCAACTGTCTCCCCTTCTACCCAGGAGGAGGAGGAGGACAGTGCACCCAGGGATGGTCACATCGGACTCCTGGGGGAGTGGAAAGAGGTGTCTACAGACTGAGTGTGGAGTGTTTGTCCCGTGTGATATACTTTTGTCTGCTCAGTTTGCAACTGCTTTCTTACAATGCATGCACTTTGTCACTAGCCTGCAGCAAATCCTTGGAACTGCAGTGAAACAAAGTATTTGGTTTGAGTTTGTGCCTGTGTGTAACTGCTCGCTAAAATGGTTTGATTATTTGCTGTAATTGATTCTCATCACTTTCTCCAATGAGCATGTCCATTGCTGCTACTGTTTCCTCTTAACTTAGGGAGCCCACAAAAAACAGTTTTCCCAGTTACTGTAGTTTCAACTTTTTGTTCTTCTACTGTCTACATATATTGTAAACCAGTTATATAAAGAAATATGCCCAACTGCATATTTGTCCACTTACTCCATCCTAGCAAGCTCAAGTTTTTTCCCTTCAGGTCCTTACATTTCTGCTCCCTGTAGTTTTAATAACTATCCAGTTCTGGAGCCTCAGCCAGCCAGCAAAGGATTTTTTTTTTAACTCCCCAGACCTTCCAGCCAGAAAGGTTCATAGACTCCCCTTTTGATCAATATTTTATGATAGAAGTGGACAAATATTTCCCTACCAAATGTTTGGAAGAAAACTGGACATGCCTGGCTTAATATAGATGATGTGTCACGTTATATTTCTGTTTTCCTGTTACTGTTCTTATTGTTGCTGCCTTGGGCTCCTTCCTTTACTGCAACATCTATTACTCTTTATTGACACTCCTTCATCAGCAATGCTCCTTCCTGCATCTGCTTTTATAAGCATTACACCCTTTTTTACTGCACCTCTTACACCGCATTGTCTTTATTTTTAAGAAGAAAATATCACAAAAATAAATTAGGGATTTTTATATCTATCTAATTTTGTTATGAATTTACTTACTCTACTATTGGCATCTTGTTTTAATGTCACCATATTGCTCTTGTTTATTAGTGCAGTTATGTAAATAGGCTTATTTCACCACAAAATTATAAATATGCTATGCATCTCATCAAGTCCAAATTATGGAGACAGGGAAGCCCCAAGTCCTCTTCTAAGATATGTAAAATATTAAACTATTAATTGTATAGGATAGACCTAAATTTTGCATGTTTAGAGACTTCAAAGTCTTCACCCCCAAGTAATTATAGTGACATTGTGATGCATTTACGGATCAAATTCTGATTTAGGCATTTTTTACCAGAAACTATTTTGAACAGAATTTCAAAGATACATAGGTTTATTAGGCCTAACTTATTTTTGGTGATGTTTTCTTAAAGGATTAATTTGCATCTAAGAGCCCTTGCTCTGACAAGTTTACTGCATTAATACTTAAGGAGTTGCAAAGTGGTGAGAAAGATTTCACTGATTTGATATAGGTCACCAAAAACTGCAGCCCTCCAGCTGTTGTTGAATCTACTGGGGTGCCATAATATCCCTGCATTGTTAGGGGCACCTATTCTTTGGCCCTGAGTTTAATAGTGGTTTAGATTTTTAGGATTACTGACAATCATGAGCCTTAAAACATCTTGGAGATATTGTATTACACTCAGATTTCTCACCTCTTTGTTTGTACTTCTAAAGTATTTTAATTCTAGCTCAGATAAATCCCAAATAATGAAACTGGATAGTGCTTTCCAGCTAATTGGGGTTGTTTATCTGGTAAAGAATTATACCACAGTGGCATTCCTACAATTAATGTTCTAGTATTCTGTGAGTGAGAGTGACTTTTGCATTTCTATTTCTCCTTACAGGTGCCTGAATGGACCAAGTGTCCAAGCAGAGAAAAGAGGAAGGAGAGGGAGGAAAAACCATTTTACTCTGATTCAGAGGGAGAGTCAGGCCCAACAGAGTCTGCAGACAGTGGTAAGTGGCATTATATATTTGGTTTATTCCAGATCCAATTAAACAAGTATGGTGATACAAGACTGCACAGGTTAATCATGTCAACCAATTCATATTTGCTTTTATTCACTATGTCTCTGTATCAGAACCAGAGTCAGAAAGTGAATCAGAGAGTGGTGGAAGCAGCAGTGGCAGCGGATCTGGATCAGGAAGTGAGGAAGAAGAGGAAAGTGAAGAGGAAGAGGAATCTGAAAAAGAGGAGAAGAAAAAGCAAAAGAAAAGTACTGCACAGAAAGAAGACAGGTGAGTAGGGGGACAGGTGCCAGTACCCTCTGGCCTAGGAGAGCCTGGTGGGAACCTGGCTCTAGCCAAGACAGTTGGTCTTGTAACAACTAAAAAGGGTTTTGTACCTAAACTTACAGTGATGAAAGTGACCAGGAACAGAAGCAGTCTGTCAGGAGTAAGAAAATCTCTGCCAAAACATCCCAGAAATCTGCATCAGAGGATGGCAGCAGCTCAGAGAGTAGTGAATCTGAAACAGAATCTTCTTCTGAGGAAGAGGATGACGATGAAGAAGAGGAACAAGAAAAAAGACAACCCGAACCAAAAAAGAAGAAGACTGTAAGTAACACAAGATTGTATGGTTTGTATGAGTTTGTTTGGGAATTAATTCATATATGATAATGGAATGCACCTTTTGTACTACTATACAAAAACCAAAACAAGGATAGAAGTTGAAGGAAAATGATAGCCCCAAAAGGAATACTTAAACAGAATTTAAGTGACATATTAAAGAATCTTACCAAATTGGTATATATATTTTAGTAAATATTGCCCTTTTACATCTCTTGCCTTGAAACGCCATTTTGTGATGGTCCGTGTGCTGCCCCAGAGATCAACTAACTAGAAATATTTCAACTCTAACTGTAACAGGAAGAAGTGTGGAAGCAAAAGGCAGAACTCTGTTAATTGGCTCATGTGACCTAACATGTATGGTTTGTTTGTGTGCACTGTAAATCCTAGGATCCCATTGGGCAGCCCTTAGCTGTTTTATGCAATATCTTTTTATAGAGACCTACATTGTTTGGAGGGTATAGTTTTCCTTTAAAGCTCTAGAGTCATCTTCTTGTAACAGTAGGAAAATGGGGGCAAGAACATATGAATATAAAATTATCACAAAACAAAAATTATCGGTCACCCAACTCAGGTGATTGCTAGCAATAATTGTTAATGTAAACTGTGTCTCTTCCCTGTCATTCTAACAGTCTAATTTATGATTGAACAAAAGCAGCAGCATTTATGTCTTAGCTGACACTTGTGCAACTTAACCTATTTTCATGTGTGCCTTTCATTTACAAAAGATAGCCATGTGGACAGATTGTTAGGCAAAAGAATATTAGGGATGCACCGAATCCACTATTTTGGATTCGGCCGAACCCCCGAATCCTTCCCGAAAGATTTGGCCGAATACCGAACCGAATCCGAACCCTAATTTGCATATGCAAATTATGGGTGGGAAGGGAAAACATTTTTTACTTCCTTGTTTTGTGCCAAAAAGTCACGTGATTTAGCTCCCTGGCCCTAATTTGCATATGCAAATTAGGATTCGGATTCGTTTCGGCCAGGCAGAAGGATTCGGCCGAATCCGAATCCTGCTGATAAAGGCCGAATCCTGGATTCGGTGCATCCCTAAAGAATATTAAATGTTATGAAAACCTCACTCGCTATTTTCTTTACTATCTCTTCCTATGTAGCCTCCTGCAACAAAATCCATGGCTAAAGCATCTAAAGAACCCAAGGAAATGTCACTGCTGGATCTGGATGATTGTGAGCACTTATTGAATGTTCTTTAGCATTGTTGTAGACCCTGAATGGCTATCTCAAAATATTGTTTTTTATACCTTGAATGACCTCAAATGAACTTGAATGAAGTCACAACTGGAATGGAATCTAGGGTTTCCATCTTTCCTGCCGGTGGAGACCGGGCAGAAGGCGTGGTCTTGGTGCAGAGGGGGTGGGGTTGTGACATCATGGGGTGGGATGTGACATGGGGTGGGGCTATGAAACAACGATCGGCCAATCGCCATGTCAATCATGGGAAACCGGGCAGGAAGTTTTGACCCCGGTACCCCTTCAAATTACCGCTGTCCTGGTCAAAACTGGACAGGTGGCAACCCTAATGGCAACTTGATTGAGTGAGTTTGAGTTGCAAAACCCAAAAACTCTAATTAATTGAGTTTTCAGTGAATTGCTTTAATAATTCAAGTTTTCAGGCAAGACCCTTTGACCCTCAAACATCATGCAGGCTTTTAAGATCTTCAAATGGTTCAAAGGACCTCTGCCAGTCACTCCTACATGACCTCGACAGCTTTTAGATGATATATTTTATACTAAATTTGGAAAAAACTAACCCAAAAATGTGAGTTTTGACCAAAAAAAATAAATAAAACTCGAAAACTCTGCCCCTCAGAGTCAGGGATTTAAGTTGAAGTGAATCTATGAATAACCCACGGGTAGTAATTACAGAGATGTGTATCCAACTTGCCTATCCAACAAAGCATGACAAGTCAGTTAAGATAAGGATAAGTTAACAATCTCCTATTTTAAAGTTTCAGTTCCTTCTGCCCCTTTGGTGACGTCGAGAAGTATTGTATCTGCCAGCCTGGTGAGCGACCTGGAGGGCCTATCTCTGACAGACACCTCTTTGTCTCCTACAGTAAGAAAAGACTTCCATTTTCATTTGTGCCATAGCCTGAGCCTTATTTTACTAATTTGTACACTAGTATCTTGCAGAATTATTCAGGCCTTGAACCATTGTTTTCTGGTCCCCTCCTCATTATATTATTGTTACTGATATATTTACTCATTAGTAACTTGTAATATCACATTACACATACTCGTAATTACCTTGTAATGAACAAAAAAAGTCAGTCAAGTCCAACCTCTCCATATGAACCACATATATACTTATATTATATTTTTATGCATGTTTCCTCCACCTTGCATATAATATTTTGCACCATATATTTCTCTCATTCACTTTTATTTCATATTTTTACTGCTTTCCTCATCTTTGCTGTATTTCAAATGCCTTTTATTCACCAGGTGATAAGCCCAGCCTTTGCATCAGACCGAACCTTTGAACTTCTACATCGCATGACTGGGGAGGGTCTTTCCATGGAATACATTTTTAGCCGCCAACCTTTTACTCTTGATAATCGCATGGTGTCTGTGCAGATCCAAATCTCCAATAAAACAGAAAACGAAGTGAAGAATATCCGAATCAGTGAGCCTAAACTTCTCTCTGGAATGAGAATGCAGGAGTTCCAAGAGATAGGTAAGATGGTAAGGTTGTTACAGCCTGCTGCTATTCATATTCCATTCTGGCTTCAAAACTCCTGCTTGGCTGCTAGAGTAATTAAGCCATAGCTACCAGACAGGTCCAGAATGAGCATTAAAATAGGCCCGGGTATTTCATGTACACAGAGGCCCAAACAGCCCCCACCAGCCCATTAAATACTGACATTCTATGGCACCTTATAGCAGCCCTTCTGACATTTGCCAGAATCCACAGATTGCCAGTCCGTCCTGCTACCAGATAGAAGTTACAATTACCAGCATGAGAGCTGCAGTAATATAAATTTAAATGAATACAAGATTAAAGACTGTCGGTTGTAAATATGAATATATGATCACTTGGTTGTTCTCTTAAACTCAGTGGGTTACATTACTGCATTTATAGTTCCCTTGTTGATGTACTATTATAGGTTAAGGTGTTAATATCACTTTCCCAGCATTTTGCAGCAAAAAATCTTTATCTCATTTTTACTAGAATCTCTGCCTCCTGGAGAAAGTGCAACAGTTATAATGGGAATTGATTTCTGTGATTCCACTCAGGCTGCCAATTTCCAAATATGGTAAGTAAAAGCATCTGTAAGGTTCAAACCCCATCAAATACTCTTTGCTAGAAAGGCATCTATATCACTTTAACCCTACCAAGAGATTCATTACCACCTCTCTTAGGGCTGCATGACTTGGCTGTCCTCCTGTATTGCTGATGTTACATTGTGTCATTCTATAAAGTGCTTTCCTACAATTCCATCACATTTTCACAGGAGTAGTCAATAGAGGGCAGAAAATGCATTTACCCATGCCATATCTAAGGCATTTACCATGACCATACTGTGGACCTGTCACCCAGACACAAAAATCTTGAAAATAAAAGTCCTTTTCAAATTAAACATGAAATCCAATTTCTATTTTTGATTAAAGCATTCATAGCTGTTTTAAGCTCATTTAAAAATCTCAGCTGTCAATCAAATATTGTCTGCCTCTCCTCTATGCCCATGGCATAGAAGCAGGGCAGACAATTACTTTCACTTTCCATTCAGCACTTCCTAGATGTCACTGCTCTCCACACATTCCCCCATTCTCTTCACTGTTTAATTGTGTAGCCAGGACATGGGGATAGACATCGGGTCCCCCCATTCTGGTGCACAAACAAGAGTTTGAGATGATGCCAGGCTTGCCTTAATAACAGTGTACACAAAATGGCTCCTGCCTGCTTGTTATAATTTTGAATTCCCAGACTGAAAGAAACAAATAATTTATATAGTGTAAATAAAGTTAATTTTGCTTGACTAATGTGATAAAATAGGATTTTGAATATTTCTTTTGGGTGACGGGTCCCCTTTAACATTTACCCTGGCAATTTTTTTTTTCCAGAGAATGTGCTGTTGGTTCCTTAAGAAATGGATGTTGTTTTAAAAAGAGTTTTTTCAGCTAATTCATAACTAACTGTTAACATTACAGCACACACACCCGACACTTCTATGTGTCTATTCAGCCACCTGTGGGAGAATTGATGGCTCCTGTCTTCATGAGTGAAAATGAGTTCAAGAGAGAACAAGGTAAGAGATACAAAGCGATTAACCTTTATTTTTCCATTTGCCTGTTTTGTTCTCTACCACTTACATGTCAAGTGCCAAGATGTGAGAGGGGTAGAGGAGGCAAAATAAATACAACACTCTACAAGAGCCATTGAAGTAACTAAGTTCAACATTGAATGTTGATGCTGTATTTGAGCTTTTGAGATCCATCCCTTCTTTATATATGAAAGCAGCAACAAGTAAATAGGATTTTTCTAGAATATTAATTTCTCTTGAGCTGTCTACACCACGTAAGGCTTTATCAAGCTAGTGTGTGGAAACTGAGGTCACTATAAAAATAATGAGATTAGTGCTACACTGAGACAACTATGGGCGACTATAGGCCCATACTAGATGAGTTTGCTTAAAAGGTAAAATCAGATGGTGGCTATATCGTTGGAGAATATATCCCCTATTGCAGGGCTCCCCAACCGTTGTTTACCTGTGAGCCACATTCAAATGTAAGGGAGCAACACAAGCATGAAAAAAGTTCCTTGGTGCCAAATAAGGGCTGTGATTGGCTATTTGGTAGACTGACAGCCTACAGGAGGCAGTACTTGGCAACATACCTAGTAGTTATGCAATTAAACTTGTATCCAAGCCTGGAATTCAAAAATAAATCCTTTGAAAAGTGTATGTGTACTGTACTCTTATAGTTATTTAATCAAATAGCTGTTTCAGCAACACTAGAGGATTTTGTCTTGCAACATTCTACCTAGGAACAAATGTTTTATGCAAGGAACACAGTGTTGAACTGGGGTATCTGGCCTACTGGAACCCTCACTACAAGAGACCCTCACCCCTGCTGCTTAGGGGTGAGGTATCTAGTATCACATTTTCCAGAAAATGTTGTTGAATATGTGGAAAATATTTGTATAATTAATTTAAAAAAGAAAAATTCTCCTTTCTTGTAACTCAGGCAAACTCATGGGTATGAATGAGATCACAGAGCGGCTGTCTTTGTCAGGGAAGTGTAATAATGATCATGCCATCGTTCAGAGAGTCACATCTACTGCAAACATGAATCGTGTGCCATGTGGTGCAGACAAAGAATACAGGTAAGGAGGACAATGGTGAATAAGGGAACTGACACCACAAACTCCTATGCAAGCTAATCTATTAGGCGTATTTACTAAAATTTTAACATTTTGTCACTTTTTTGAGCTTCAGTTTTTTATAAAAAAAAATGCACGTGGGCAGTAACCCATGGCATTAAACAAAAAATTTACTTTCTGCAGCTGATTGAAAAATTCAAAATCCCTAATTAGTTGATATGGGTTTAGGGTAGAACTACACAGGCAACTTTGGCGCGATCCAGCAACATGCGACAAAACGTCAAGTCGGATGCTCCGAAGATAAGGTAAGTTGTAGGAATGTCGGATGTAGTTGCATCCGACACGGTTGTAGGAATGTCGGATGCAGCCACTGCATGCAGTCGTGTTGTGTAGGAAGCACGCTGTGACTACATCTGACATTCCTGCAACTTACCTTATCTTCGGTGCATCCGACTTGATGCCAGGGTTTCGTCACATTGGATTGCGACAAAATCGTCTGTGTAGTTCTACCATAATGGTCATTTGTAAATTTTCCTATTGTTAGTCAAAGAGCCCCCGCATTTCTAAGCAATAAACCCCTGACCCATTAATACACCTGCAGATACAACTGATTGGCACTGAAATGAACAGGGGCGTTTCAGGGGCTGCTCCCGCCTGAGGCAGCAGCCCCGATGCCACCCCTCTCCCGCTCTGCGCTTCTAACTTGTAGTGTTAGAGTGGGTGGAGGAGAGGCCGCATTTAGGAGAGCCGAATTTCCATTTGATAAAACGGAAATTTGGCTCTTAAAGTGACACACGGGCTCCCGCACACCCTCTTAAATATATAATAGATAAATACATGGTGCACGAAGGTAGAGGCTCGCCAACCTCACATATACAGTCCAAGAAAAGAAAACCAACGTCACACAGGATCTGTTACAATCAACTGCTTTGCGTGTTTATTGCATGTGCAACGTTTTGGGGACACACCCCTTTCTCAAGCATCATTGAGAAAGGGGTGTGTCCCTAAAAACGTTGCACATGCAATAAACCCGCAAAGCAGTTGATTGTAACAGAGCCTGTTCTCACCTTGCTTCATGGCCGGAGCGGCCCTGGAAATGAATACAGCTCAGTTCTAGACATTTTATCATGTGCCTTTGACATAAATGCTTAGGTGGCAAAATTCTTTAAATCACCATTGTACTTTGTAATGTAAACTATTGCATCAGGCTTCCTTGGGTGGGTGAAGATGTTTATGATAATTAGAACTCATTTATACAGAGAGTTTTGTTTTTAAGGGTAATGGCATATGGTAATTTTGTAGAGAACACTGAATAAATTGAAAATCAATAGCAACCAATGAGCAGCTACCTCTTACTGGTGTACTGCTTTTAGAGTAATAAAAACAAACACATAAGGGTTATGAAAACCAGGGCAAAGTTTGTTCCTTAGGGTACTGGCACACAGGGAGATTTGTCACACTACTACTTGGGTTGCCACCTGACCTCACACAAAGCCTGCATGGATAGATAGCAACTAATTTAGATGCTTGCTGTAGACTGACCTGATTTATGTGCAGCCATGCATCATGCATCTAAATGAATTGCTAATTAGCCACACAGGCTGTGTAATGCATATGTGTTCGGCTTTAAAGGGTTGAGGTTGCAACCCTAGCTACCACAGGCAACAAATCTCCCCAAAATGTTTTCCAACCAACAATATAGTAAATCTCCCATGGGAAAACAAAAGTGGTGCTTTGTTTTCTGAAGTGGCCGTGAGTTTCTTTGCAAGGCAACTTCAGAAAATAATGCACCGTGTATGTTTTCTCATGGGAGATTTTCTTTATTGCTGGTGGGAAAACATTTTGGGGAGATTTATCGCAAATCTGCCTGTTTCATTACCCTAACATTTAATAATGCTTGTTATTCATTTCATCATGTGAAATGCTAAAGAAAAATACATTATTCAGGCTGTGTAGTACAACATAAATGTTTTCTCTTCATGTTATATTGCATTTTTCTGAAACAGTGACCCAGCTCTTACAGTTGAAAGACCCACCTGCTTAAGGTAGTGTGTGCATGGAGTGCCCCTGAGTGGTTTTCTAAAGTATTACACAAGGATCACAAACTTGTTTCTGCAGCTCTTACAATTCAAATCCCAGTGTATAATTGGTTTAGGGTGCTGGGATTTGTAGTTAAAAAGCTAAAGGTCCACAATATGCAGTGTGTGATATACATCATATCTTCCATCTGAGATATCTATTTTTTTACTTTGTGTCTGTTGTGTTTTCCAACCACCCAGGGTTAATTACAATAAATGAATAGCAAAGACGTAAGTCTGGATTGCTAGCACATATATGACACTTACACATAGCCTACAGTCTTACACCTCTTTGAAATATCATCTTATCAATTTGGGGCAGTGATATTGTCCACAGGCTTTCCTATTCTTACATTGCATCAGAAGTGAAATTCTTGTTTGAACTGCAATAGGCATGTCAGTTAGATGTGCAGTGGTACTTGGCAACCCCAGGTGCATATTAACCAAACTTCTATGCTATATATATATTTTCACTGGGAGGATGTGCAAGTGAAGTGCTACCCAGTAATTTAAGAAAAAAAAAGTAACATTTATAAGTGAGGCTAGGCTTAGATTTTTAACCTTTAAGCTTTCAAGAAAAGTTCTCATCCTGAAAAATTCCCACATCAATAAGTGATTTGGGCAAATATACAGTAGACATGTTTATATATACCGTATATGTACATATGTATTTATTTGTACCTGTTCTGCTGAAAGGAACCTATGCAGAGTCATATGTTTCAATTTATGGAATGGCTTAGAAAGAGTTGCATTCTAACAGGAATTAATCTCTGTTTGCAGGTTTGCAGCAAAGACCGTGACCAGTGGTACCCTGGTTTTAGTGACCTTAACACTTAAAGATGGCGCTGCTGCTCTGCTCACCATCAATAGTGAGAAGATGGTGATAGGAACTATGCTGGCAAAGGACATTGTACAAACTCTGACGCAATGATGTAAGGAACCTGTAACTGAGTAATAAATAGTGGCCAGGTGTGGTCACTTTGCTTACTCCAATTCTAGCAGTCATGAGCAAGAAAATCTGTTTTTGGCATTTTGTCTTTATCTCACAAAAACCTTACCAATCTCCAAAATTAGTCTGAATGAGAACAGCCACCCACTACACCATCTCTAATCTGGAAGACAAAACATCATGCGTAAGAAGCAACCAAGCCCTTTAAAAAAATGTCTTTCTGGGTAGGAGTGAGTTGTCACTAAGCTGCAGAGTAATCCAGTGTTTACATATTACAAGATAAACTTTTTGGCAGATCTGTTCAAATCATAATACACTAATATCTGTCTACTAATTAGTTTCTATATTTATGGTCCTATACTTCTGAAAACTAGTTTCAGCTATAAGCATATGCCTGCTGAGACACTGTCAGTTCTTCATCCTTAGAATACATTAAGGGGGATAATTATTAAAATCTGAATTTATCTCATTTATTTTTTATCAAGCAAAGCTTGACCAAGCTCCCATCCATGATTTTACTTTATTTATCAATAAAATAATTCCAAAAAGTGGGGTCAGAAAAAAAACACATAAAAATTGAGTGAAAACTTGAATGGTACAACTTTTTCGGACTTTACTCCCGAAACCCCAATTTTTTGGGGGTTATAACCCAAAGTTTTGGAATTATCGAGTTAAACCCAATAAATATCTTCAATTTGGGATAGGGCCATCTGCCATTGACTTATATTATATGACCTCAACAGGTTTAAGATGGCAAATTTTCAGGTTCTTACTTTTTTTGCAGCTTCGGAATATAAATAATCTTGAAAAATTCTAGTTTGTTGCATGTAAAAATTTGTTATTTGGACCAAAAAATCTTGACCATGAAAAATTGAGTTTAGTAAATAACGCCCTAAAAGTTCAACCCACTCAGGACCCTTCCATTAATTGTTGATTGAATATAGATTTGTCAGCGATTATTCTATTACCCCCACCTGAATCCTTAGCATCTTATCTGTAACAGAATTTGTCAAAAGCCTAACGTTGCAAATAGCATATTCTTCTAAAACAACTTGTGTTTTTGGGGAAATGTACCGTTCTTCATGTTGTTATTGTTTAACGTATTTGCATATGATCAAACTTACAGGATGACGTCTTAAAGATTTTAAACCTTACAATATCTTAAATGGTTGGCATATTCTCCTCTGCCCAGTGTCTTGTTCTGTAATCACTGTAGCTTTATTTATTAAAACTAGCTGAATCATTTAATAAAGCTGAATGTGGACATATCTGATTTTGCTTTACTGGTTCATGGTTCAGGACTGGGACTCAAAATAGGCCCTGGGATTTCAGAGGAACAAACAGCTGGAATTCAAAAATAAGCTCCGGCTTTGAGGCCACTGGAAGCAACATCCAAGGGGTTGGAGAGCAACATGTTGCTCACGAGCTACTGGTTGGGGATCACTGTCTACTGCAATCTCCTACTACCCTCCAATCAATCTTTATCTCTGCTACCAGGATCCTTCTGCTCTCTCCTAAAATGGAACTTGCTCAACCCCAACTAAAATCCTTAGCATGGCTGCCTGTCAAGCAAAGGATAGCATATAAACCCCTGCTACTAACAGTCAAAACCCTTTCAATCCTCTGCTACTTACATTTCTTCTTTTGTCTCCCTATACGTTCCTGGTGTCTTCTTTGCTCCTAAAGTATATAGCCGCACTCCCATGTAACATTAAAATCGCCTTTATTTTAAAATAATCATGTGGCACAGCAACGTTTCGGACCACCTGGTCCTTTTTCAAGCTGACTTTCAGCTTGAAAAAGGACCAGGTGGTCCGAAACTTTGCTGTGCCAGATGAATATCTTGAAATAAAGGCGATTTTAATGTTACATGGGAGTGCGGCTATCTACTTTAGGAATTTGCTACAAGGATGTGAAAGTGAACACATCAGCTGGCGTGCACACCTGAAAAGTAAGCTTGTGAATCTAAATGCTGGATGTCCTTCTATATGTCTTCTTTGCTCCTTTCAGAGCCACCTTCTCTTCAAATCACCCACATTCACTGCCACCTATCATCTCAAACCCTTCTATCTTGTTGCTGCTTGCCTCTGGAATTCTATCCCTGAATTCCTCTGTAAGGAATCCTTCCTCAAGCTCTTCAAGTTAAAACTAAGAGTCTACCTTTTGGAGCACTAGAATATTAGTCCTAGTATCTGCTGGACAATGCCTTACCTTGTGCACTTTTTCATCTCAATTGTGTGCCTGTATGTTAGCCTTCCATCCACTTAGACTGTAAGCTCTACGGGGCAGTGAGCTCCTTCCCACTGTATCTCTTACCACATAGCACTTAAGCTCTTTGCTCTGATATGAGCGCTGTTTATATTCATTGTGTGATTTGCCTTCCCAGTGTATACTTATATATATATATATATATTGTACTTTTATGCATTGTACAGCTCTGCGACTCCTTAACATTAGCGCTTTCAGGGCCGCCATCAGGGGGGGACAAGTGTTCCGGGCCCGGGGCTGAAGGGGCAGTGCTGCATTTTCCC
>CM044435.1:86623461-86650392 GCA_024363595.1 Xenopus borealis | reverse complement strand
TTGGCGGGGCTTGGGTGCCTGGTTGGGCGGAAGCCCAGGGGGCCCCGACAATTTTGTTGTGCGGGGCCCGTGATTTCTAGAGGCAAAAACAATCGTATTGCGTTTCATTCTTTTTTAATTCACTAGAGTTATGGAGACCCAAATTACAGAAACACCCTTTATCCTGAAAACCTCAGGTCCCGAGCATTCTGAACAGCAGGTCCCAAATATATTTATATATATCATCCATAGGACTCAGTTGCCACCTCCTTTCTAGAATTCAGATTGCTCCCTGCTTTCCCCTATGTGCTCGGTTGTTGCATCGTTTTGGGTAAAGTGTCAGTTTCTCTTTTACTGTATCTGCCGATACTGACAACAAAAGCAAAGTTCTGTGCGCACACTCAGGAATAAGGATGAGAGGAATGGAGCTAACTTCATTTCACCCAAATCTGTGTATAAGAAATACACGCGTCAGACTGACGAGGGCTATTAAATAATAGGCGCACATTCACAACCAAGTCTATTTAATAGCGTGTTCATTCGGCTTTTTTTTTTTTTTTTTAAATAAACAGAAGCACCGATAGGTTGTTACTCAAATGCCTACAATGTGCATTTAGCAGGTAGAGTTGTTCCAGAACAATGGGAAGTACCCCATCACACCCCTACAGGCGCCGTTACTTGCCCTTAGCTAGCGCTCTAGGGGAGGTGCAGCCAATAAGCGGCGGCAGCACTTGGGGGGCAGGGGCTATAAAAGCGCCCCTCCCAGGTCCTCCTGGCCGTTGCTAACACAAGAAGCAAGTAGTGTTATTTCATGGGGGAAAACAATTGCATGCAAATCCAATTTGTCATTAAGTTTTAATTACCCCACTCTGAGCAGGAGCTTGTGCCATGGCCTTCCCACTGGTAAGGCAGTTTCAATGCTAACATTTTTATTTGGGGTTTGTGTGTCCGATGTGCCCTTAGCTAGGCATACAGCCATGTGGAAATAGACTAGATATAAGATCAGTGTGCTTCTTGTGTCGCCTTTAAATAGGCGCTATTCATGCACGCTGCAGATATTGAGCTTTTGGTTGCAGGAACATAGTAATTTAAACCCGTTTCTCTGCCCATCACGAAAGGGAAAGCGGCATGTCAGACGCTGGGGTGCAGTAAGGGTATCTGGGGCCTAGGCAGGTTTGTTTGATTTCAATGAGTTTTACACAAGTGGTGAACTGTTCTAATTGTACCCAGTACGGGCCCTAAGCCACAAGCTGTTGGTTGAATGTATTTAACTTTAATTTGTTGCCTCGGTCCAGTGCACAAACCCAGGGTGACACACTTGTGGATTGTGCATTCTGGAGACTCCTGTGTAAGGAACTGCTGTGGAGGAATTGCGCTACAATGTGCTGCTACACCTGCCAGATGCCGCCCACTGGGAAGTGTATTAACACGGTTGAACTTTTTGTTCAGCGTTATTTGATGCCGGATTCATGTTCTGTTCTAGTGACGTGACATCTAAACGCTACGTTTTGGAGAACGCATTACAAAAGCGCAAGTTAGAATTGCTAGGCTCTGGTTCTTTCTGAGCACGTGACTGCCTCCGAAACTTCTTAGCGCCCGCGTTTAAGGTGGCGCTCGTGTCAACACACGTGAGTTTACCCCCACCCCCAGCTCATTCCATTTCCTAAATAGGAGCATGCGGTGGAAGGGCGCGGGAAACCTGTATTAAGGTCTCTGCCCTATGTGGGCCGGACAGGTAGTTCTGCTGCTGCGTTTGTGGTGCATTTTGTGACCTTTAACCTTCGTAAAAATAAGTGGTCAGGCAAAACATTACTTCTCTTCCATGGATGTTATCAGGAGCCTCTATACAACGTTTCCTCCCCTTATCCTCTAGTCTTGGAACTGTCAGGCTTATTCGTGGAAATGCAAGATAGTTTGGCTTAGTGGAATGCTGTGGGCAAACTTGCAGCTGTAGTGCTGCTTCGGAATTCACTCCACTTGTAGTTTTGAGGTTCCTGGAATTAGAGCTGCAGTTGCCCAATGGTGTATAATCATGTGATATAGTGATTACAATGTAGTTTTGGATCGATGCAGTGATCATGCTCTCCCACACTCGTTTATTTATCTTCACATGTACTTGTCTAGAGGCACAGACTGCAATTAGAGATGGGCCACCAGGTTTGCAGGTTTCTAGCCAAATTGGGCTAGTTTAAAAAAAAATTGTGGTGGGTTTTAAAATTCCAAATCAGTCAATATACTGATTTGGCCTAGTTTTCAGCCTTGCTGTTAGGGTTGCCACCTGACCGGTATTTTACCGGCCTGGTCGGTATTTTTGATAGTTGATCCCAATGTTATTAATAGGAGAAAAAGACAATTATATAGGAAGGCCGGTATTTTTTACAGGAAAAGGTGGCAACCCTACTTGCTGTGGATGTGGACATTCAACTCACCCAATGTTTTAATACAAATAAAGCGTGTAAGCCTGCTGCTGCGGTGCAGTGAGCTGATTAAAACCTGCATAGATGTCTTCTGCCATGTTTGGTATGTAAATTTAAATATGTATTTGTAAGTACATCTAGAAATATGTCCCCAACTTACAGGGATATTGAATGTCCTCTTTAATGAAGAAAAATGAATGGAAAGTTCCAGACACTTAATTGACTAGATAACCTTATTGTTTCTCTATACAAATGGCCATTTTTCAACCCTGATGGGGCCCCTTAGTTACAAGTACAAAAGGTCCAAATAATTTGCCACAAATGCAATAATAAATGATTGTGTGGCATTTTACAGCAACCTCTCTACAGATTTCCCATCCAGGCCTGTCTGGGAGCCACAGCTGATTCTGATGGGTGACACTAAGCATATGTAACTGCAAAAATAAACTTTTGTCTGAAAGAAGATATGTGAATATTTAGAATCCTTTAGCAGATTGTTATGCAGTTAATGCCAACATAAAAAGTGTCGGGCACACTATCTGGTCTTACAGTTAAACAATAGTTGCACAATAAAAATGTGATCAAAGGCCTCTGCTCACAAGAGCTTACACTCTTAAATGGTTGGAAAATGTTTTAAACCTAATAGAAACTGGTACGTTCGTTTTGATGAATCAAGATGCATTGGAAATGCATCTCTAAACAAGTGGATATGGGGATCATTTGAAGGTTTGGAAGTAGTCTGATAGCTCCTAGCATGGAGTTCCTCAGACAGGCAGAAACTATTGAAGAGCCTTTTTTTAGTTGGTAATGGAATGAAGTTCAGCAGAAATGAAAAGTTAGGGTGAGTAGCCAAGCATAGCTTGTATGAAGTGTATTTTGACAAATTGATTTGAGTGGTGAGGCTTAATTTGCTTTGAATGTGGGTAGTCTGATTTAAAGGGGTGGTTTTAGAATGCAATAGTGGCCAGTTCTAAGTATCCTTTCCATGGATTTTTTTATAGTTTTATAATTTATCTGACATCCAGATTTCAAATGGGTTTCACTGTCCCATCTAAAAAAAAAAATGTTCTGTTTGGCTACAAGTGTATTGTTATTTCTAACTTGTATTTCTCCTCTTTCTAGAAAGGTCCTCTCCTTTTTATATTCTTGTCGTATTCAAATCCGTGCATGGTTGCTAGGTTGTAAGTTGGACCCTAGCTAGCAGTGCTTATAATGCAAATTTAAGTGCTAAATAACTCAAACCACAAATGATAAAAAGAAAACTAATTGCAAATTGTCTCAGAATATCCCTCTCTACATGTATTTCTATAGCGCCAATATATTATGTAGCGCTTTAAATGTGTTTATACATCATACTAGAAGTTAAAGATAAACAACCACTTTAAAGGAGAAGGAAAGTTGGGGGTGTCAAGTTAGGCACCCCTAAGTGACCTTGTGTACTTACCTCAAACCCTGGGTCGGTGCACGTATTGGGAGAAAACTAGAACAGTCTGGGGGTACTTCCAGGAAGCACCACGGAGCAATAGTTTTTCAACTTCTATCTTCAAATGTTCAGCCATGAAAAAAGAACCCCGAAGAGGATTGCTCCAAGTTGACATTTGAATAGGGGAGTTGATATTGCACTGCGATTGCAGCACGGTCTAGCAGCTGTATCTAGAACAGATTGGAGTTGTGAAAGATGCCTGGCAGCAATTTGCAGTAGTCACAGAAGGAAATAATTGTACTATTGGTTGTTTCTGATGCAAGGTCACATAGGGCAATTTTGCGCAGATTAAATAAATCAGGATTTCCATGTGACTGACAAATTCCTAGGCAGTGGGTCCAAATGGCTTATTGAAAAGTGATTCGTCTGAAGGGAAAGGACACTAATTTTGGTGTTTTCCAGGATAAACTTGCAATTATTTAGCATTTTGACCTTTATGCAGAGAGCCAGATTTATCAAGGGTTGAATTAGAAATTCGACCAATTGAAATTTTTACTAAAATTTAAACGCAAAACAAATTTGATTTGTTTTAAAAGCTGGATTTGAGGTTTTTTTTTTCACTAAAAAACTTGAATGTCAGGAAGGCTGCAAACAACTCCATAATGGTCTCCCATTGACTAAAACAGCTATTTGGCAGGTTTTAGGGGGCAAATCTTCTAATTCAAGTTCTTAAAGGGCCAGTATATAAATCTTGAATCAAATTTAATTAAAACAAAAATCAGTAAAATTTGACCGTTTTGGCCCAAATAAAAACAAATTAAAATTTTTAGACCCTTTGTGTTTGGAATGCTCGAAGGTAATACACAAAGGAAAGCAGAACAAGCACACAAATTAGTTGAACCACTGGGTAACTCCCATAGTTTTTTTTTTTTTTATAGACAAATTGCAGTGTTCTGTAGGTGTGCCCCTTAATTGGTTGTCAAATGCTATCCTTTACAGTTCTACAGGGACAGTGAATCTTTGGAAAGAGGTTGAGTGTTTGCAATTACCACATACAGGGACTTAATCTAGACGTGTCTTCATAAAACTTTGGTACTGCTGCTCCTATTGGGGGGGGATATCCAAAATGTTTTTCTGCATATTTTCTCATAAAAATATATATTTTTATTAACCATATACAGTGTTACAGATGTGATATTAAACATTCTTGCGGATTTGGAAAGTATAGGCTGTGCTGGGAATTGTTTCAAAAATATTTTGGCAGTACAAGTATTGGATCTCTTATCCAGAAACACATTGGCAATTCCATAATTTGAAGCTTTCTGGATGTCTCCCATAGACTGCATTATAATGAAATAATCCAAATTTTTAAAAATGATTTCCTTTTTCTCTGTAATAATAAAACTGTAGCTTTCCCTTAATCCCAACTAAGATATAATTAATCCGTATTGTAAGCAAACTCAACCTATTGGTTTTATCTAATTTTTACATGATTTTCTAGTAGATTTAAGGTATGAAGATCCAAATCACGGAAAGATCCATTATCTGGTAAACCCCAGGTCCTGAGCATTCTGGATAAGGGGTCCTATACCTGTAACTGCAAATGAAACTGCAATCACTGTCAGTTATTTCTAAAATGGAACAGCTATAAAACAATTTTCATGTCTTAACCCTTTCTCTGTTAGTGATAGTCTGCGTTCAGATTTATGTAGCTTACATTATATTCTGTTAAAGGATTTTGCTACTAGCCACATCTATATTTTTAAAAGATCAGACTATACTAATAGTTGGCTTTAAAACCAACTGTGCTGGGTGAGGACCCCACCTCTTAAACAGCAATATACCACCCCTTTATTCATGAGTTTAATATGGCTTGTGCTGAGCAATTTATGCATTAAGGATTTTAATCTCTGAAAATGCTTGTTTATCAAGATAAACAGTGAAACTAAATTTACTAGAGGTTTGGTTCTAATGGCTAACCCTTGTTCAGATCAGTTCATGCACTACCAATTTTCTAAAGAACTGGAAATGTAATTTTTTTAAAAAATTGAATTTTATTTCGGTATGTTTCGGACCCTTGCTTTTTGACAAAGCATGCACATTATTGCATGGTAACTGCTTGTCTATGCAGTCCACATGTCCTTGTAATGATCTGTATCCTAAAGTGGAAAGTCAACTTTTAAATTTTTTATAATTGGTTCATTTTTTTCCCAAAGAAAGGGGCTTGACAGCAACTCCATGTTTCTGACATTGGAGTTGGTGAACTTGCAGTGTTGCTGACCTGGCTTTAACTGGGAGCCCTTTCTAAATAAATCTTAACCTGCCTGACAATCCACTAACAACTGAAACAAAGGAGACAGTGTCTTTTGGGAATCATAACAAGTACAGATTTGCAATTTACCGGTACATATCCTTGAATGTTTGGGCACTTTGACACACTGGCTGAAATAGCAATGAATAGAAAGTCTCTTCATTTGTGCCTTGATTGGTGATCAGCAATGTCCATGTGTCTGCAAGCAATAGTTTAACTTTAAATATCAGGAAAAAGATGGATATAAAGTTTCAAGCAACTTCTACTGAAAGTTTCTCTAAAATAGTGATGACTGATTTAGCATGCATGATAAGGAGGTACTTGAACAAAAATGGGCTGCATTGTAGTTTCCCAAAAAACCATTGCTGTACCAGTGCCACAAAACAACCACTTACAATAGCCCAAACTGCATTCACTCCCTTTTCTGTTCCAGTAGATGACCTTTTGCTAGATGAAAAATGTATTTTAGTCGCAGCCATAAATATTGTATATTGAAATGGGTTCACATAGCAAGATTAACAAATGGCACATATGTATTGGAGGAAATGTTTCATTACTCTGCCCAGAAGATGCACTTGAAGGTGCGTTTGGACTTTTCCAACATGACCTAAACCAATGTTGACCTTTTGGCTGCTGCAGACACAAGTGAGGCCTCACAACAAATTAATTTTAGGGCCCACAACATATCCAGAGGTTGAGCTGTTTTAACAATATATGCTGCAATTGTTCATTAATTAGGGTCTCATGGGGTTCCCTGCAGGCTTGGCTTACTCTGTAGTTAAGAACCTAAGCATCTTGTTTATTGCATTTTACAGCAATCCAGTTGGCATACATGTTGCCCCTCCTACTTTTAAAAAAGAAAATACAAAGGTTATCGTAATTCTTAGGATCCGTGTAAGCCAGTCCCTCCCTCACCTTGTTCCATGTGAATTGATGCATTCTGGGACTTGGAAGTCCCACTGCTTTCCCTAGTGGGAAATTGTCCCTAGAGGTATTGTCTTATTACAGAGGAAGAAAAGCAACTCTCTGAAAATAGTTTTGTTTAAATGGGAAACTATGGGAAATTCCACTGCCATTCTGGGCTTCCTGGAAAAAAAAGGTTTTGGAATCACATTGCTTTTATTTGCAAAGACCTCTTTGTTTATAGGACTACTTTATCTAGTACCAATGTAAGGGTTAACACTGCAATTAAGCACTGCATACTTGCAGTGTTAACCCTAACACTGGTACTAGATAAAGATTAAAACAGATCTTTGTTTTCTTTTTTTCTCATTCTGATGTTGCAAGTTAGTTGATGATTTTTGAAGCTGCAAGTCAATTAAGTAACCATTTTCTTGCATCCAAATTGTTTGCTTAGTTCTTTGCTTAGTAAGTTCATTCTCTTAATGTGTTGCTGAGCTAATGAATGCTTGATACATAGAAGCGTCCATCAGTAACTGGACTAAAAGGCAAGGAATTTCATGTGATGTCTGCAATTCTTGCTACAATTTGCATAGTCAGGTCAGACTACGCCTGCTGCATTGGGATTATAGCAGGGTGGTGCTGTTGGCAGACGGTCCCTCCCTAGTCCTAGCTCACTGTAGCTGTTGTGTGCGATACCCCTCTCCTCCCAGTCTCAAGGGAGGTGCTTTGTGCAGGCATTGCTGCCACTTGTTACTCTTCATTCTGGCACGGTAGGTAAATCAGTCTGTATTGTCGGGGTAGGAGGCTTTCAGGGTAGAGGTCAGTCTGCTTTATTCATGGCCA
The DNA here is from genome assembly GCA_024363595.1 of Xenopus borealis. Lineage (NCBI taxonomy): Eukaryota > Metazoa > Chordata > Amphibia > Anura > Pipidae > Xenopus > Xenopus borealis. The sequence goes on along the minus strand of CM044435.1, from coordinate 86,642,516 downwards.
CCGTGTGTGTGTGTGTTTTGTTGAGCTTTGGATTTCAATACAAGAGACTGGGTATGGAAAGGATCTCAACAGACACTATCTGATTTGCGTGCAGTTCTGACATGGGTAATGCTGCAGACTAACTTGTCGGCTTAAGGCTGGGTACATATACTGTCAGCAGTTTTTATTCAACATGCATGTAAAAGGTAATTGCTCTTCTATAGTGTTTTTCTCCTGTGGGACTTGATCACTAGCAAGGTGCATTTTGATCAAATTGACATTTTTATTTTAATAGCTCTTAACTGTTAAATTGTACATGCTGCATTTAGAAATCTACTAAAAAGCTTGCATAAGCACACTTTTTAATCCCCCCCAATTGCTTTGCGCAGTTTTGTTTCAGAACATCTTGCCATCTTGGTTGAGGAATTGTAATATAAACTATCTGTGGAAATGTGTCCGCTGCAGGAGGTGGATTAATGTAGCCTGCATTCCAGCTGGGATAAACAATACCATTTTGTGCAGAAATTGCTCCTAATGAGTTAATGCTAGCACAGAGCTCCTGATGCAGGCTCTGTATGGGGACACTTGATGCAAATGATGCTTTATTATGCTTGCTCATTATGCAAGTGTTTAAACATGGCCAACCACACTGGGTGGGTTTCCAATACAGGTTGCATAGTGCTCTTTAGGTGCATTTTTTTTTTTTTTTTTTTTTTTTGCACAAAACTGTGGTTTTACCAGCTGGTATAAAAGTTCTATCGGCTTAAACCACCGGGGGGGGGGGATTTTAGAATGAAACCCTCCTATTAGATGTATATTTGGTTCTCTTGACATTTCTGTAGTGTCCTTACCTAGACAGACCATATGGTAGCTCCTGTACATGTATAATGCAAGCAGAGTAACACATCTTTTCACATTTGTATGCTCATAATAAAAATTATGGTTACGGCAAACCTGCTTCTTCTGATAAATTTACATATGAACTACTTTTTCAGGCACTTCATCATTTGAAGATGGGAAAGCTGATTTTGCTGTAGAGCTTGTACTATATCCAAAAATACATAATTGTGCCATTTGGGATTTTTCATAGTCCACAAGTTCTTTTGCTTTGGTTATTCTCTTGAGGATTCTTACTAATGTGGATTTTGGGCTAAGTACAGTATGTATTAACATTCATCATGTTGTGCTGCTGAAGGGATTTTTCTTAATATATTTGCCGATATATACCTTTTGTCTAGGGTGGATTGTATTCAAACACTGGGTACTCGTGGTAGTGCCAAATCCTTTTGGACAATAAATCTGCACTGTAGGCCATTATTTGGATAGTCTCGTGTTATGGAATGGAAAAGCTTTTCTGAAATGGCTGAAAGGGTTTTTTTTTTTTCTTTTTAAACTGTGAAAGTATCTTGGGGAAATAGCCAGGTTTTCACTGAAACTCAAAGGCATTTGATGCATACTTTTTTGTTTTGATTGTAGATTACCATGATGATTAAATTTACTTCAAGGACATTTCTTACCCAAGGTAAACCTGATCTACCATGGGCAACAAATCTCCAAATGCCTCCCCTTTTACCCAACCATCCGATTAGTACTAAAAAAACACTTTGCAGCGATGTGGCTTAATCATAGGCAAGTGTAGTCTTCTGCCTTACCTTTATAAAAGTAATGTTCCCCTGTTTACAGTATTTTTAACGTATTGCATGTCTGTATTTCACTCAGTATGTTGGTATTTCACTGTCAGGTTTACAAATTGTTTGCTGCTAGGTATACATAATAGAATATTGTACCTCTAGCCACTTCTGGATGGACTCCCACAATTCTAAAAAGTTACTTTGGAGTTCAGGTTGCACTGTGGTGCCTTTATGCCACTTGTTTAACAGCTTGAATGAATTGTAAGCATGACATCTGCCTGCCCAGTGGAAGATCTTCTGGCAATTTTGATTCCTCTGCCTTAGGAAATATGTTGCCCAGATTTATTTTACTTATTCTGGGTATGTGGTTGCATATCTAAATATAATGTATAAATAAAATGCTGAACTTGTTAAACAAAACTATACTCCATTTTGTAAAATAAGATCAGCCTCTGACTTTTGATAAAGATAAATATTTTTGTACATACCAAGTGTAAGATGAGAGGCCTTGGCATAGTGCAGATTCTGATGGTATTTTAGTGAATCAAGTGACCTTTACAAGCAAAAGTAAGCTATAAGCAGAACTGGCTTGCAGTTTTACTCCAGACATTAACATGTGCTTAACAGTACCTGTGAGTAAAAGGGAACTAGTATTGAATATATTCTGCTGTGAAAACGTCTCCTTTTAGTATAAGCTTGCCATATGTAAATGTATCTATAGAAATGGGGGAATATTTATTTGCTTAGTATAAATGTTCTATTGTTCTACCTGTGTTTCTCCTATTGTGCCTCTAATTCAAATAATCCCCAGGGTTTAGGTGGTGTCTGTAGCACATAGGCATCTATATAATTTAGCATTAAGGAAATGCTGTTTTATTCTGAGACTGTCTGGAGACTCTTAACCATTTACACATTGAACAGGTGGGAATTGCCTCAACTTAATTGGAAGGGAAGGTTACTAGTTGCTTTTAGGTATTTCTCATTGAGCCAATGTAGGGTTACCATAGCTTTAAAATGACATGGTATTGTGGCAGATAACATTCTCCCCCCCCCCCCTTGCCTTTCTAGAAAGATGATTTAGGGAGAGCCAAAGATTGCTGGGGCTGCCCATCAGACACCCCAGCACTTTCTACCTGCAGCAATGCTGATATTTTCAGACGAATAAACGCCATGCTAGACAACTCTCTGGATTTCACTGGTGTGTGCACCACTCCAAACACCAAGGGCAAATGTGAACACCTTCAAGGTAAGTATTAAGCCTACAGAGTGACACCCTCAAAGGTAAATCTTCCTAATTACATTGTGGGTAAGGCTGCCTTTGCATACTGTGTATTTATAGCAGGTTTGCCACCATCTATTGTGGCTCACAAATAGGGGATGAGCCACAAAAGGATTAAGGACAGTCTGTACACCTGTGCACCATTAATAAACAAATGGTAATGGTCCAGTTTCACAAAGCAAACTGGCAGTGTAGTTCCCCCACCACCCCAAAAGAAATTACTTAACTACTGGTACAGTAAAATAAATTGTGAATGGCCCAAACAGACCAACCAATCACTGTGCAAATATTGCTAACTAAGAATTGCGTGTACTTGCACTTTTGCCAAGCATAGCAACCAACTGAGTTAAATAAGGCCATCCAGTTATATTGTAAATTTTTTTTTCATGAGCCTCTTTTTAGTCTAGACAAGGGGGTTGTCAAGGTTTAGCTTTTCAGAACCCATTAATTCCTGTAATACAACTAGTTTCTATTATGTGAGTTGGACCCATCATTTTTTTTTATGGGAACCAAGAAAAAGTCTTGCTGACATTAGCCCTGCAATTTGGCATGCAAAGTATTGGGTTCTTAAAATCTACCGATCCACTGGGTTTTGTGTAAGCCTAGAAGCCTGGAAAGTTCGGAATACATATCTGGAACACCCAATTTCTAATATTTAATCCTAGCCCTCATGAAACCAAACCCAAAATGTGCAATAGCTTATTGATATACCTGTTTATTACTCAAATGAATCCAACACCTTCCAGTAATTCATGTGTTAAACATAAGAAAATACAATTTAGATGGCTAGTTTCTCTGATTTAATACTTTTGACTTTAAACTAAGCTACGCCATTTGGTAAACACACAATCCCGATGTTGGCCATGCAAGTCTCTTGCTTCTCCTCTGAAGGTTATCCCTGTTACTCACTGATAAACAATGTTCTGCTGCCCAGGCTCCTGTTTGTACCCCTTGCAAACAGATTATGCTAGCACAGTTGGAAAGCTCTGCTTTGCTGCTGCTGATTCAGACTTGGAGCATGTCCAGAACTCTGCATAGGGGAGCTGGAAGGGGTGGGAAGAGGAATGAAGGCTGGGCTCCTCGAAGCAGTCTCTGCGTTTGTGTGCGCAGAAGGAGCTGCCTGTTCTGACAGCTGCAGTTTTTAACACTTTTCTGCTTTGCTTCTTATTGCATCAGTTAAAGCAACTGTTACTGATTTTTATCAGTCATTCTGGCTGATCTGTTTTTCACTTAAAACTGCAAACATTGTAGGCGGGTGTATGGCCATTAATAGGGTGGTCTAGATTCATGGCAGCGGGTGCTATTCGACCCGCTGCAGGTGAAAGTTGTTGGATGCAAACCTTGGAGTGACTCATAAGGCAGCATTGTAACGCATTTCCATTTCTGCAGACTACCCAGATACAGAGGGAACTGCAGCTAGCAGAATGCTGTGTTCCACTTCACATGAACCTCTTCCTCGCGGCCTTCCAGATACTAATGATTTGTGCCTTGGTCTTCAGTCTCTCAGTCTTACAGGGTGGGACAGACCCTGGAGCACTCAGGACTCAGAAGCTGGAATACAGTCAAGTACTCCAACAGCTGTTCAGTCTGGTAGGTACTAATTGTTTACAGCTAACTTTGTGGGCAAAGGCTGGCTTTTTAGTTACTGAAGTTAACATGCAAGACTTTAACTGTACACACACCACCCAATTAATTCTTGGCCCCAAAAAAATTATCTAAACCATTTATAAGAATATTATGTGCATGTCTAACCAGCACATGAGGGAAAGTTAAATGGTCTTGATCAATGTTATGCTGCTGTCTTGGTGCACTAAATTCCATTGCATTCTGTGGTACATCTGGTGGCTGATCTTTCCATTAATGTAGAATTAAAACAGTAATACAAATGTCGGACATATTGCTACATGATAAATTGTTTACACTGCAGTATGCCATAAATATTATGCTTCTTCCCTAATTAACGTTAGTATACACTAGTGTGATATCTCTGGTGTATATACCATTTTATACCTTTTTTTTACAGGACTCACTCCTTCCTTTTAATGGAGATAAGTGATGGGAGTTGTCGTTCTGCTTAAAGGAGAACTACAAATTTTTAGTGTTTAGACCTAAAAATGCCATGTTTTAGGTACTGAACTTTTTTCACCAGCCTAAAATTTCAGCTTCTCAATAGCAGCAATGATCCAGGACTTCAAACTTGTCACGGGGGGGGGAGGGGGGGTCACCATCTTGGAAGGTGTCTGGCACTTGCATGCTCTGAGCAACTGTTGAGAAGCTAAGCTTAGGAGTTGTTGCAAATTATTAAGGAGAAAATGAGGTTGGTCTGTAGTATAAGCTGATGCTATATGAAATTATTTTGCTAGTTGCACTGGTTCTGTGGTGCCATGTAGTTACTATCTGTACTAATCTGCCTTCTACTGTGTACAGTATATTGAGTGGGTCCCTAAGCTCAGTAAGTGACAGCAGCTTGCAGTGAATCGGCAGAAAAGATGGGGAGCTACTGGGGCATCTTTGGACACGCAGATCTTTACTGCTAAAGGGCTGCTGTTGCTATCGGCTGATGCATAAGCCCAAAACTTCTTTATTGTAACTTTCCTTGTCCTTTAATGTGTGGTCTATTTTAGTTGCCCTTTTAACTGGCATCATAACTGGTAACGGTGTAGACCTAACAGTTGTGAAGAATGAACATTTGTGGACACTCGTGTACTTTGTATTTGATGCCTGATATGGAAGAAATTATTTTAGCTGCTGGCTAGCTGGTTAATTCTCAAATGTAGCAGAGCTCATTCAGTTGGGTTTGAGTAAAGGTGCATAAACATAAATCTAAAGGTCCTGAAATGTCTTGTTTTTTTTAATACATACTAGATTCCTCAAATTGAATGGTACAAGGTCCCAGAATACATCACGTCACCATGGTACAAGGTGGAGGTGGGGTTGCATTACACTATCTGGGTTGGGGGGTGCAAAATAACTGGTCCTAGTATTCATTGTGGTTTACTTTTTATCTGTGTATTATGTTGTAAATGAATTCAGAGATGCACTTTTTCTACATTGGACCAATGTTGTATAGCTGGGGCAAAGGGTCCATTTGAGTAGTCTGGTGTCTTGCAGAATAGACAGTAATAACTACTTTTGTTACCTTAGCGCAGCCCCATTCTAAATCAGGTTGGCGGATGATACATGAACATTCAGCTCAAAGAGGTCGGTCTTAGGAGTTTCACTTATTGCTTCAAAATAGCTATTTGATGTTCCCAACATGCAGTCATCCAATTTATTTGTGTATGACCAATCTGGATGACATGCATTTTTGGCCAGTTTTCAAATGTACATTTTATTTACTTATGCAGTCAGTAACTTTGCATATTCTTTAGACTTTAAAGGGGTAAGTATTCATAGGAACTTAGATGTCTGGCATGGTAATTTTTAAGGTGACTTGCTTTGCTGCTGTATTAGAAATTTTTTTGCTGAAACCTTCAGGAGTAGTGTCAACGTCCAACTTCAGTACAGTTCTAGTGCATGAGGTGAGGGACAGAGGGGAGCCAATATATGCAGGGAAAAAGTGCCAGGATATGCAACCTGCAAAAAAGGGCATGGGGAGTTAATCTAATTTCATGCTGTACCAATCCTTTGAGCAGTTTGCCCCAACTAACCGAACAGTAGAAGTGTGGCAAGGCAAGTTCATCTCCTCACACAAATAAAATCCAGGTGGGTGGAATAAATGTCTCCTCTGCCTTTTCTTTGAAATCTCTTTGCTTTTATTAAAAAAAAAAGGAAAATAAAGGTGGCCATGCACAGCTCACTGTCCTATCTGCTTATATATATTAAAAAAAAAAAAAAAAAGATAGGACAGTGAGCTGTGCATGGCCACTTTTTTTTTTTTTTTTAAGCATTTTGACTTTAGGCTCAGTCCACCTTTTCATAATGGTCATAACAAGATTATAGATCTAGGACGATGCTCTGTCATTAAGCCATAGGGCCAAGAATATATAGGACGTGTATAATTTATGATCTATGTTCCATCTCCCATAGTCAATTTTTTTTAATTGTATATATTTGGGTTTATTTAATAAATTACAGTATGGTGATCCAAATCACACACAAATCCCTTCTATGGAAACTTCCAGGTCTCGAGCAATCTGGATAACCAGTCTTTTGCGTATACAAGGTTATTACAGGTGTCACCTGAGTTCTTAAATGTCTAGGGGTCAAAGAATGCTGGGCTTCTAAGAATTACCACAAACATTAAGTGATATTGACACAAAAAAATGACTGTACATATGAATGTACATTAAATGTTACCTATAGGTCATGTTGATCATTTTTTGCCGAGAGGTTTGTTTTTGTTTATAATTGTAGTTTGAAATTCCTAAGCCTGACACTCTGACTTTACCGGCTTGGCTGTCCCATTTCAGTCTGTTGGTTACAGTTTATAATGCTAACGGACTCCTGCTGCGCAAATATGGCAGCCCCCTCATACAGGAATATGGGGGATCAGACAGGTAATGTAAAAGCATCATGCAAATACTTTATGGCAAAGTTAGAAGTAGCTTTCAAAGCCAATATTATAATAGATGTAAAAAATAGTTTAATTTCAGGTGTCTATCTACTTAAAGTAGCTCTTTGATGGAACTTGGACAAGATTAGCCCATTTGATATTTCATAGACTAATTCAATATTCGAAAGTTGATCAGTGCTGTGGGGATTACTTGAGGCTATGCTTGGTAATTTGTCAGACTCCAATTGCTGATAAATTTCACCCTAAGTTTCTAGGCAAAAATTACTGTGGCTGAAGCTAAAGGGGGTGCAGCAAAGCGTTTTCCATTAGTCATTTAATACAATAAATAGCTTGTTCTCCAATTAAAGAGGGGTAGGTTTTGTTTTGTGCACCAAATCCTAAATTTTAAGTTGGTGCTGACCTCAAACAGTATAGCGCAAGTCTGTTTTATTCTGGTCTTGCTTCTGATACAGGTACTGCTTTAATTTGCAAATGTGTAAATTTTTTTTAAAATTTATATTAGAAATTTACTTAGCAGAAGTTTTGGGTTTTTAGGACCCTTTTAAAATTACTGCTTCAGTTTGTGTTAAGAGTTAAAACTAGCGCGTCACCATTATCTGACAATTCTATGACTTTATTTGAAAATGCTAGTAGCTGTAGTCAGACAACAGCTAGGAGTTAAAGAACTAATTACTTGTTCTTGTTTCAGAGGGGATTTAAGTTGTGTAATGGTTTTAGGATGGGACAGTTTCTTCTGGATAAGATTTTTTTTTTTTTTATGGGGTTACAGTATCTGCAAAATGGGTTAACTCGATTATTTTCAAACTTTAGTACTGGGTGCATAGATGCATAATGGCCCAGTCCTGGCTCTCATCCCTGCAGAGGCTGTTGCAGTGCAGTGATTCAGCAGAAAGGCCCTGAGCAAAGCAGTTGGTGCACCTGATGCCAAGCTGGTCCTAAAATAGATCCTGCAGGGGAATTAGAACTGCAGCTCTAGGCTCAGATCTGGCTTTTTACATTGCTTGAAATTGTCAGGTCTCTAAACTACTTGTCTGTAAACTACTTATCTCTAAAAGCTGTTAAAAGGTCAGTCTGTATAGTAAAGTTTAGGGAATCTAAAATTCTTTGTATACAACAACCTATGAACTTGTGCTTTCCTTACTAAAATGAGCTTGCAACAATTTGTGTTCTATTTTCTACTTTTGCTTTTTCAGGTGTGAAATATGCTGAAAACTGTTACAAACGGTAGAAACTGTTAAAGTCTTACAAAAAAAAAAATAATGCATTTAATTGTAATTAAAATCTGCCATTCTCTTCAGTCTTTAGCATGCTTAACCGCCCCATGGGGAAGCCAAGCCCCTTGGGCTTTCTGCCGTTTGATCCAATTGGCTCAGACCTAGTTGAGAAGTATCCTGCTCCTTTGCTGCGTAGCTCTCGATTGGATAGCCTCTCCATTTTGGATTCTCGCTCCAGCAGCCCTTCAGACTCTGACACTAGTGGATTCAGCTCTGGATCAGACCACCTTTCAGACCTAATTGTAAGGAAACAAACATGCCTTTGTGCATTAATGTGTGCTCTACTGTTGTACACTGAACACCATTGCCACTGTGTAATAACCCCAAGCAGATGTTTTCTTTCTACATAAATTATCCTATCTTGGGCAGCCTTTTTGTGTAACAGCCCTTCCATGCTGTTTTGTCTTGGTTTTTCCCTTCAACTATTTCAGTAATATATTTTGAACGTTGAAGGCCCAAACTGCAGGGCATATTTACATATGAACTTTGTTAAATAACCCCTTTAAACTTGACGCTTTAATGTGTTTATTATTCATTAGGCGGCAAACTTTCTCTAGTAGTGCTTGGGTGACACTGGGAACCATGGCGTATAACTGATGCCATTAGGAGGAAGGACACAACATTAAAGGAAAACTATCTCCTCAGCTGGCTATAACCCCCAGCAGGCAGAGCCTAGTTTAGTTTTTTTTGTGTCCTCTAGAGATGGACATGTGGTGATATTCTCCAGTCAGATTCTGACACATGGACACGTGCAAGTCACCTATACTGTGTAGGATGCATCCACGCGTCATCTCCCAACATGGGAAGTGTACCTGGGGTCTCCTGGCTAAGCAGCTCTGACCACCCAGACTAACAGCCTCTCTCATTGTGTGCAGGAGGACTGATCTGGCCATGACACAGAAGGTTGGACCTGGGGAAGGTAAGTTTTACAACCACCTCTAAACCCCTCCCTCTTCCTCACAGCAAGAGGGAAACCCCTCAGACATGAGAGCAAAAAGGCATTTTCTCAGCAGGTCAGGGCAATAAAGCCTAATTCTATGTCACTTGTGCACTACTTTTATAGCTTGATATTCCGCTCAGTCATTGGCAAGGCAGAAAGGGTGGAACCCGTTAGAGTGAGCTATGCGTTCCCTCCTCCGGCAGGACATATAGATGTGGAGAAGACTGCAGTTAAATTTGCGCCAAACCTCTGTGGGTACTTAAACCACTCCCCCACAATCCCTTACAGCCGAACTTGGAGATGCACAGAAGGCGCAACACTGATGCTCATAAGACCCACACCAGTGGATGCAAAACTCTTCATGCATCCATTCCTGCAACTCTCCTAAGTAACACCTGTTTTCTAGGAGTTGCATGATACTGTAATGCTATCACTGTAACTACACAACGCCACTTTGAATTTCAGGTGTCGCCTCTCTGAAGTTACTATGTGCTTTTGTGATTGGATTTTTGGAAGAGTCTATATGCCGAGTACTCCCCTACACCAGTCGGTTGAACTGAAGAAGCTACTCGGATAAGCAGTGAAATGTCCATTAAAATTTCTCAGCAAGTCCACTTGCTTTGAGTTACTTTTGTTAAATATAACAAGTTCCTCTTTCCCCAGCCTCGCCAACAATTATGCCTGGTGTTTGGACAAGGGATCGGCACCCCTCCAATACACATGAAGCCCAAGATACTCCAAACACTCGGGCTTCATGTGTATTGCTACACTGGCTATCAAACGCCAAACACTTCGATAGCCGGTGTCACAAGACTTGAATAAACACGCAGGGGCTTGCCCTGCTACACCTGCTATCGAGTGTTTGGAGTTTCTTGGTTAACACTTCAGATGGCACATCAGCTCAACCAGCCATCCCAGATTGGGCAGCCCAGTTAACCTCAGGCTTACCTAAACTATCAGTCACTTGACAAAATCCTCTACAGGTTAGACGACCCCAGGCATAGGGGTTTTAAGTGCAGGGTGCCCTCCCCATCAGATGATGAAAGTGCTGATAATTCCAGGGAACACTCAACAGAACTCCCAGATGGTGAGGAAGGATTTTGTTTTATCTGAATTCTCACAGCTCAGATTGTCGAGATGAGGAACCAGCAAAATTCTCTTCTGAAGCAGTGGATGCCCTAATTGCCTCCATGTTAGAAACGCTCAACATACAGGAACTAGCAACTAGCACAGACGACTCCAAATTTCTCCAAAAGAAACTGTCAATCTTCCCCTACTTTCCCTACTCGCGCCCAGCTGGACCAAATAATTGGGATAAGCCTGAAAGCTGTTTCCAGCCAAACTGTAGGTTCCTCAAACTTTATCTGTTTGCTACGGACACTACAGAAGGCTTCACCGCCTTCGGTGGATGCTCCAGTCTCACGGCTATCCAAGAACACTGCATACAGTTCCAGATGCTTCATCCTATAAGGACAAGAAAATGGACAGACTACTCCGATCATTCTCGGCTTCCGGCACTTCCCTTCGTCCTATCCTGGCCATGGCGTGGGTTAGTAGGGTAGTCCAAACATGGTCTGATTACCTAGTCCTAGCAATACTGACAGGAGTTCCACGTCAGGAGCTTTCCCAATTGGCAGCCCAGATCATGGAAGCAAATGAGTACATATGTGAAGCAGCTCTAGACGAACACAAGTAGTTAACGGCATCCGCACTATCGATAGAAGCCCGTAGGTCCCTTTTAATCAGTCCAGCCAGTGCTAGACCTAAAAGGGCTCAACAGATTCATACACCCACGGAGATTCAAAATGGAATTACTACACTCCCAACATTGCCACGATGACCCCAGACCAATTTCTAACCTCTAGATATAAAGGAAGCGGATCTATAGGTACCAATATTCCCTCTCCATCAGAAGTACCAAAGTTTTGCTGTACAAAATCACCACTACCTGTTCAAGGTGCTTCCATTTGGCAACAAGGGTTTTCACAAATGTCATGGCAGCCACCACAGTGGAAATACATCAGATGGGCATTTCCATGACCCCACATCTAGACTATCTGTTAATAAAAGCCACTTTGCTAGCGGAAGCCCAAAGAGCTACCCATCTCTCAATGTGCAAGCTATGAGAGCTTGGATGGTCCATCAATCTGGAAAAAGTCTTCCACAACACCAAGGCAGTCTGTTGTTCCTAGGACTACTATTCGACACACAATCAGTGTTTCTCCCTCTAAAGATCAGACACCTCAAGGCTCTAGTACGCTCCTTGCTCGCAAAACAAGTCACTCAACCAGGTTCTGCATGAAGGTACTGGGAGTTATCGTGTCAACTATAGAAGCCATCCCCTTTGCCCAAATACACATCTGGAACATCCTGAAGTCATGGCCGAGAAAATCCTTATTACGGGAGGTACACCTCTCACGCAATGTGAGTATCTCGAACATGCTGGATATAAGCACCCACTAATCTCTGCAGGAAATCCCCTCTGGAAACCACAATGGACATTGATGACGACACATACTAGTCTGTCAGGCTGGGGAGCCCAAGGACTGTGGCCTCAAGTGGAAAGTAATTTACCCATAAACATACTAGAGAAGGGTGATTCGCCTGGGACTACGGCATTGGCAAGCAGAACTGTAAACAGCCAGTGAAGATAGTCCGACAGGTTGACAGCGGTGGCTTATATAAAGCACCAAGGTGGCGCAAGAAGCAGTCAAGCGCATATTTCAGTGAACTGAGCATCACCAGGCTATTTGCTATATTCATCCCAGGACTTCAGAACTGGGAAGAAGACCTCCTCCTCAGTCGCCAAACATTGGACCCAGGTGAGTGGTCTCTCAAGGAGGATTTTTTTCAGGGAAAGGCAAGATGGGGCTGTCCAGAAGTCCCCCAGACAAGATTATAGCTCACTCCACCAGAGGAATGCGCACGACCTGGGCCTTCCGGAATAGGGCCTCAGCGGAACAACTATGCAAGGCAGCCATGTGGAACTCACTCCACTTTTTTGCCAAATTCTACCATTTTGACACTTTTGCGACACACACTTTGGCAGAAAGGTGCTTCAGGTTGCAGTAGCACAGTCCAACTAGGGTCTATTCCTGCCCTGCTATGAGGGGACAGCTTTAGTACATCCTCATGGTTCCCTGTGTCCCCCAAGCACACACTAGAGAAAAGGAGATTTTGTGTACTTGCCATAAAATCTTTCTCTGGTGGCTTTGGGGACACGGGGCTTCCCTCCCTGTATGGAGGCCCCTTCTTGTTTGTTCTTACATATGGTTATGTTAAAGTAACTTGTTTGGTTTTCAAATTCAAGGAAACTGATCTTTCTTACTGCTTTGGGACAAACTGAACGAGGCTCCGCCTGCTGGGAGTATAGCCAGTGAAGCACGAGCTAGTTTTACTTTGTTGTCCTACCTCTTAATGGCATCCGCTATACCCCATGGTTCCGTGTCCCCCAAGCCACCAGAGATTTTATGGTGAGTACACAAAATCTCCTTTTGTTTTCCACCAACATGAAATGTTCTGTATAGGACAATTGCATTGATCCTGTATGTGTCATTCTTGAGGAATATGAATTGCCCTTCTTGTAGGAGAGGATTTGATGACAGAACATGGTAGGAGAAAAGAACATGAAATGAGTTAAGAGAATGGCCTGTGGTCTGCATACACAATGTATATATGGATTTATGGGGCTAAAGCTGGTACTGTGTATAAAAGATATACAAGTATAGCTCTGCAGTTATCCTGATATACATTTCATTTAATATGGACTGAATCCTCAATACAATATTTAAAGGGATACTGTCATGGAAAAAAAATTTTTTTTTAGTGCTGCTCCAGCAGAATTCTGGATTGAAATCAATTTCTCAATAGAGCAAACATATATTTTTATTTCATTTTGAAATCTGAGCACAAGTCACATGACTTGTGACCATGTCAAACTTTAATCACTCCTTACGGCTGTACTGCAAGTTTGAGTGTTATCACCCCCCAGCCCCCCCCAGCAGCCTAACAAAACAATGGGAAGTTAACCAGATAACTTCTCCCTAACACAAGATAACAGCTGCCTGGTAGATCTAAGAACAGCACTCAATAGTAAAACCCAGTCCCACTGCGTTCCATTCAGAAGGAAAAACAGCCTGCCAGAAAGCAGTTCCCTCCTAAGGGCTCATCCAGACGAGAAGATTCGTGGAGATTAGTCGTCTGGTGACAAAACGCCACGTCTCCGAGGTGACTAATGTCGAATGGCTTGCTCGTAGTACGCACCCGCTAGAAGTAAAGTTGCCTGCACCTATTCACATGCGGCGACGCGATCTTCAAAGCCGCTGAAAATTTCCTCGCCAGGCAATTTTCAGTGACTTTGAAAATCGCGTTGCTGCGTGTGAATAGGCGCAGGCGACTTTACTTCTAGCAGGTGCGTGCTACAAGCAAGCCATTCGAGGAGATTAGTCGCCTCGAAGACGTGGCGTTTTGTCACCAGGCGACTTATCTCAACAAATCTTATCAGGATGAGCCCTAAAATGCTGGCACATGTCCGGGCAGCTGGGAAATTGACACAATGTCTAACCCCATGTCCTATTTCAAAACTGGATATGAAAAAATCTGTTTGCTCTTTTGAGAAATGGATTTCAGTGCAGAAGGCTACTGGAGCAGCACTATTTATTGAGGTTTTGAAAAAAACATGTTTTTCCATGACCGTATCCCTTTAAGTGGTTATCATAATGAAATCTTGATGCTTGTAGCATGTGTAGTTATGTGGTATTAACAATTGCCACATAGCCAGTGTTTGTCGAGTCACCTGCTAGGGCCAGCGCCAGTATTACTAATTTACTGGCAAATCTGCTTCTTGTAAATATGTGATGCCCTATGAATTACTCCCTTTTCACTACTGATCTTGTCCAACTCCAGATCCTCCTCTGTCCTGCCTATTTCCCCACCCAGTGGTGAAGCTGGCAACCCTAATGATATTGCAGCTTCTATAAGGAATTGTATAAATTTCATAGGCCCTTTGATTTCTGGTTGAAATCTGTTAACTGTAATTTGGTAGTATGGGGGTCCCATATTTGTGGTACTGTTGGCCCTTGCTTGTAGCATACTCCTGCAATTGGCCTGGCCTGTTGCACTGCAATCTCTGAAATTACAACCCATATTAAGTAAATCCCACCACAACCCACTTCCTTTCTAATGGATTTCAAATGCTGCTTGATATGCTTACACTTTATTATGTATTTATATATTCTTTTCCAAAGCAAACCTTTAGCAATACGTAATTTCTCTCATTTAATTACCGGGTATTCCTTTACTAATGCTGTCCGATTAGGTTTGTATAGAGTTTATGGTCAAGTATACTAACTTTATTTTCCCTTTTGTTGATGGGGCCTCTTCTGACCTCCAGTGTTTGCCTTCTCCCTTTCTTTTCAGTCAAGTCTTCGTATATCTCCTCCACTGCCATTCCTCCCACTTGGAGGTGGAGTGTCACGGGACCCGTTGAAGCTAGGTGTTTGCTCAAGGTTAGATCAGGACCATGCAGCCTTAGCAGCAGCAACTGCATCTCCACTTGGCATAACAAAGAGATGGCCTGGCACTTCAGTCTGGCCTTCCTGGGATCTGCTGGATTCTGCCGAGGACCCATTTAGCATTGAGAGAGAGGCACGCCTACACAGACAGGCTGCAGGTAGCAATCTCTCCATGATGGGGTTTTTGAATCGCACACTTCCAGTTGGAATTTATGTTGCTCATATTTTGTATACTCCACTAAGCAGTTAGGGGTGCTCTCTGGCAGTGATTTTCAACCTTGTGCCTCCAGCTGTTAAGGAACTACAAGTCCCACAATGCAATGAAGGAGTCTGACAGCCACAGTCAGGCAAATGCATTGTGGGACTTGTAGTTTCTTAACAGCTGGAGGCACAAGGTTGAAAATCACTGCTCTATGGCCCTAAAGCTCTAGTAAAGCCCTCCAGACTCTAAATTGGGCACTGGGTTTTTACTGTACTGAGGAATAACTGGGTCACAAACTGTTCTTGCACACGAGTCCTGTCCTTGCTTTAAAGTGGACCTGTCACCCAGACGCACAAATCTGTAAAATAAAAGTCCTTTTCAAATTAAACCTAAAATCCAATGTAAAATTTTTACTAAAGCATTCATAGCTGTTTTAGGGCAAGACCAGACGGGGAGATTCGGGGGAGATCTGGCGACTTCTCGCCGCGATGAATCTTCCCTGAATCTCCCGGAATAGCTAACTAGCGCTGCTCACCCGCTCTGCGTAAAGTCGCCTGCGCTTGTTCACACACAGCGGCGCGATTTTAAGTCGCTCAAAATTGCCTTGCGAGGCAACTTTGAGCAACTTTTAAAATCGCGCCGCTGCGTGTGAACAAGCGCAGGTGACTTTACGCAGAGCGGGTGAGCAGCGCTAGTTAGCTATTCTGGGAGATTCGTCGCGGCAAGAAGTCGCCAGGCGACAGATCTCCCCCGAATCTCCCCGCCTGGCCTTGCCTTTAAGCTCATTTAAAAATCTCAGCTGTCAATCAAATAGTGTCTGCCACTCCTCTCTCCCTTAGGCATAGAGGCGGGCAGACAATTGCTTTCACTTTCCATTCAGCACTGCCTAGATGTCACTGCTCCCCACACATTCCCCCAGTTCTCTTAACCATTTAATTGTGTAGCCAGGACATGGGGATAGGCATCGGGTCCCCCATTCTGGTGAACAGTCAATTGACCCTGGTGCACAGCAAAAAAGGGGAAACGGCAACCCCAATATCCAGTAGCAGCAAAGATTCACCGGCACACAGGTAATGCAAGCAGGTTAAAACCTTGCTAGTGTTTATTGCAGCATGCAACGTTTCGGGGTTACCTCCTTTATCAAGCATGCTTGATAAAGGGGGTAACCCCGAAACGTTGCATGCTGCAATAAACACTAGCAAGGTTTTAACCTGCTTGCATTACCTGTGTGCCGGTGAATCTTTGCTGCTCCCCCATTCTGGTGCACATACAAAACTCTGAGATGATGCAAGGCTTGCCTTAAGTGTCTACAAAATGGCTCCTGCCTGCTTGCTATAATTATGAATTCCCAGACCGAAGAAAACAAGATTAAAATTTATATAGTGTAATGTTAATTTTTCTTGATGTGATAAAATATGATTTTGAATATTCTTTTGGAGTGACTGGTCCACTTTAAGAAAGGTGCCTCGTGTAAGAAGACGTTATTCTCATTTAATTGTGGGTACCAACAAGGGCCACCATCAGAAATCACGGGGTCCTATAAAAAAAAAAATTCTGGTCCCAAGCCCTGCCCCACCCACAGCAAAATAATACATTGGCCAGGGGTTTAATAACATTTTGTAAAAAACCACACATTGGTGTTCAATAAAACTGTCTCCACCCTCCCACCGCCTGCCCTAGCCCTTAGTACCTTTTTATAGGCCTGCTGATGTCACAAAAAGGGTGGGAATAGCAGGCGCTCATCAATAGAAAGTGAACCCAACATTTTTAAGGTCGTGGAAGGTGAGTTTCAAGTTAATCCCGCAGGTAATGGGCCAGCCTGCACATCACTACTGAACGTACTCTCTCCTGCTTCATTTGCATATCTTCAATTCCATTGTCTGGCAAGATTCAGCCTATCTGATCAGTTCTGCATATTAAGCAGGCGAGAGCATATGCAGTGCATATTCAGTTGTGAACTTCCTATTTTGGCTGCCTGCATATCTTACACAGAGCATGTCCCACGATCACTTAACACTGGCGAGAACAGTTTTTGCTGAGATCATCCACTTCTATGGTATATATCTCTGAAAGCAAACATTTTAAGTAAGAAATTACAAAAACCGATTCTTATGACATGGGCTGTTTAACTATATTGTCCAAAAGGTGAACCTCAACATTTGGCTTTATGGTGACTGCTGTTCACAACGGTAAACCCATGGAGTCAATGTGATTAAAATTTTTTCATGCTATAGGATGTTGCATACATTTAACCTGCTGATCAAACTGATAATGAAATATCCACCAGTCTCTGCATGTTTTCTGCTGACTCGTTACCACCTCACTAACAGGATTTTTATTGTTTCTTCCCAGTGTATTCTTCACGTTGCTCTACATCAATTTATAACTAATTTCATCCTATACATCAGGGGTCCCCAACCTTTTTTACCTGTGAGCCACATTCAAATGTAAAAAGAGTTGGGGAGCAACACAAGCATGAAAAAGTGCTTTAGGGTGCCAAATAGGGGCTGTGATTGGCTATTTGGTAGCCCATGTGTGGACTGGCAGCCTACAAGAGGTTCTACCTGGTACTGTACTTAGTTTTTATGCAATTAAAACTTGTTTTCAAGATTGGAATTCAAAAATAAGCACCTGCTTTGAGGACCATGAGAGCAACATCCAAGGGGGTGAAGAGCAACATGTTGCTCACGAGCTACTGGTTGGGGATCACTGCTATACATCATAAGTCGTTGTGGGCAGGGCACCTTTACCTTGCCTTTTAAATGACTTCATATGAAAGTGCAGAGTCTACATATATTTTTATTTAATTTCATATTGCTTAATACTTGAATGTACTCTTTCTGTCTTCAGCTGTGAATGAAGCAACCTGCACCTGGAGCGGGCAACTGCCCCCTAGAAACTACAAAAATCCTGTGTATTCCTGCAAAGTCTTTCTCGGTGGTGTCCCCTGGGACATAACCGAAAGTAAGTCTAGAATGTTTCATTTAAGTAGTTTAATACAAAATATCTAAGATAAGGGAAATAACTTGTCTGTTACTAGACACAAGGTGGAATTGGCTGTTTTCTGTCTTATACATAATAGTTGGGAGCTATCTGCTTTCTAGGGTCCAGTCTACAATAACAATCAGGCAATGCTTTTTTATTTTATTGAGATTGAAAAATGATCTGTAGATGGCACCCTGAAATACAAAGTAACAAGGGGAACTTAACCCTCTTTAACAAACTTGACAATGGAGTGACCATTTTAATGGGGAGGAAAATATATAATTGGTGGAGGGGGTGGTCTGCATTTGCACCCTAAAACTTTCTTAAATACAGGCTTTCTGGTTAAACTATAAAAAATTGCTTCCATTACAATGTGTATTGAATGAGTGCGCTACATGAAACTGTATTACAACTCATAACAAGCCTTTATTACATTGGCATGTGATAAGTATACAGATCCGTCCACTGTGTGACCTGATAAAATGACTACCAGTGGGTCTCCTCCTGCATAATTATCTGCTGTATTTACGATTGGTTGTGGTTTTCAGCCATTGTATTTGGAAGTCTGCAAATAAAAACGTAATGTATTGTCATATGCAGTGTTACAATCTATTCCTTGTTCTTTACAGCTGGACTTATCAACACATTCTGTGTATTTGGAGCACTTAGTGTTGAGTGGCCTGGTAAGGATGGCAAGCATCCCCGCTGCCCTCCCAAAGGTAATATGCCCAAAGGT
>CM044435.1:86532223-86555423 GCA_024363595.1 Xenopus borealis | reverse complement strand
CAGGGTACCCATTAAGGCTGCCCCTTGTCCCCACTTCTTTTCTCCTTAGCGATTGAACCCTTGGTCATGTTAATTCGACAAGACAATAATATCTCAGGCTATGTCAAGTCTGGTCAAACCTACAAACTAAGTATGTACGCTAATGACATTAGTCTTACCATTATAAAGCCTTTGATTAGCCTTCTTAAACCTTTCAACACTCTGGATAAGTTTCACAAGCTCTCAGGCCTCCAAGTGAGTATCTCCAAAACAGAAGCGCTCGCTCTTAATATCTCTAAGCAACAATTAAAACTCCTGGAACTGAACTTTCCTTTTCTTTGGAAAAAACTACCTCGGGATTAAAAATCCTTCCATACTCTATATAAAGTAATTTTCCCCCACTCATAAACACTCTACACAGGTTACTGGAGAACTGGTCCAAATACTATCTCATGGCTGGGAAGCATTGCAGCAAGCCAGAGGGAGCTTTTCACTAAGCTTTTATATGCTTTTTAAGCTGTACTTATTCCAGTTAATATTACATACCTGTAGCCTTTTCTTTTTACTTATGTTTTTGTTTGTACTTTTAAATTTATTCGTTTACTGATATTTGCTATAGATATCATAAATAAAGAGTTATAAAAAAAATAATAATCATAGCCTGCCATTTCACGTACACAGAAGCCCAAATAGCCTTCAACCAGCCCACTAAATAGTGACTTTCTATGGCATTGTGCAGAAGTGGCCCTCTGGCATTTGCCATAACTCACAAAATGCCAATCCTGGCCTGCCTGGCACTGCATAACTTGGCCTAGTCCTCTGCATTCTGGATAAATATGCCGATACATCCTAATGTTGTAGTAGTCTCAAACAAGGCAGACTTGCGGGTTGTGGATGAGGGCAAGGTGTAGTGCCGTATGGAGGTTCAGATGTTTATGGCCCTAAATATTACTGATGGCTGCATTTCAGGAACATGTGAAATAGGACAATAAAAAAAAAATGATTCCTAGTATTCCTAATCACAATCATCCAAACAGTACAAGGATGGTCATCAAGTAAATACAGTGGAGACAGTTGTACAGGGATCCCAAAATAAGAGTAAAATAATGTTTAGATCTATAGAGACACTCCTGTCCAAATTCAGCAATCTGGAATCCCATATGGACAGCTGACACATGGAGATTCAGGGAGATTAGTCGCCCGGTGTCAAATCACCTCTTATTGGGGTGACTTTTAGCCAGTGGCAGAGCCGGAACTAGGGGTAAGCAGAGTAGGCAGTGCCTAGGGTGCAAAGCTGGGGGTGCCAGGCATGTACCATACCTGCCTTACACCCCTAGTTCAGGTGCCTCCCAATTTGGCGATTTGTGTTTCCACACACCGTGACCATCAATTTGCACACGTGCGCGGATAGATGTGCTTCAGCTTCAATTCACGCATGCACTAGTGGAAGGGTTGCCACCTGGCCGGTATTTTACCGGCCTGGCCGGTATTTTTGATGGCTGATTCCAATGTTATTAATAGGTAGGGTTGCCAACTGGCTGGTATTTTATATATGTATAGGTGGCAACCCTAACTAGCGGCTATTCGCGAACGCAATGTATGTCTCCATATCCTCGCAGCGACGTGCCAGGTTGTGTCAATTCATCACCCAGCAACACCAGCAAATCTTCCTGAACTGCCTTTCCCACAGCTAAAAGGTAAATGGCTGGAGGGATGGCACTTGTGACTCATAGTCTGAGCAATTTGTTTTCCAAAGTTGCTTCAGGAGGAAAGCAGCCGCAGCAAGATAATCGCCTGCAGGCCCGGACTGGCAATCTGTGGGTTCTGAACTTCTGGCAAATGCCAGAGGGGCTGCTATAAAGTGCCATAGACATTCAGAATTTAGGGGCTGTGTGGACCTCTGTTAGGCCTGATTGCCTGGTTCGACTATTTATTAATTAGCAGCCAGCCAGGCAACATCGTTCACAACAAACCAGTCCCGACTAGGCGCCAGGGATTTGTGGGACCATGGCAGTACCCCTAAATTACCACTAGTTGCGCTGCACACAACGGTCATTCCAAAACGCGCTGGCGGCCCTGGTGCCGCTGTTCTTGTTTTGTTTGACTACGTCACGTTCCTTCCCGTCCCCGCTACCTCCGTGTTTTCCTGTCTCACGCATTCCGCTTCCGGCAGGTTTGGTGATGGCGGAGGAAAGCGGTGACTGTCAGCGGCTTCCACCGGAATTGGATGAGGAGGCTCAGGGAAGCGACAGTGACACAGAAGGCGAGGATATCTTTACCGGAGCTGTGAGTTATATAGTGCAAGGGAAAGAGATTAGTTCCGTCTGTTGGCATTAGGCAGTGTTCTTGTGTCTGTCCATCTCCAGCTGTTCAACAACTACTGACAGAGTGGTTCAACTGAGGAATTTAGTTTATTAATTCTATTTTATTCTTGGTGATTTTGGGCATAATTCGCCACAATTCTCTTTTGTGATAAGGCTCTAATTATAGAGCGAGTGATGTACACAGAGACACAGGAGGCGCCGAATGTCACAGTCAAGTGTATCCTGTCCCATTGCCAGTGGCGCCTTTCTCTGGACTGCAATCAGTCAAGCGGGAAACGATTAGTCGCTAAAGGGGCAGTCTCGTATAGATTGCGGCAAATGTCTTGACTGGACCTGACTTGTGCTTAACAGTTTCCAGAGTCAGAATCAGCAGTGCACAATGGGACCCAAAAATGCTGCTTTTATTTGCAAATCTATTAAAAACCATTGTCAGTTTATATTACCGTGTAATTGAAAGTCTGATAATTAGTGGAAACATGCTATTAAAATGCCTTTTTAATTTTACATTAATTTGAATACTGTGCCTTATGGCCTGTATTTTCAAGTCCAATGCCACCAGTATGTACAAGCTAGTATTAGCCATGATCAGTGCTGTAAATACAGGTGCAATACTCGCCTCTCCACTCACTTTCTTGCAGCCCGCTCACCTGTTATTTCGTGCTATTGGTTTGTTTTAGAATATATTTCTACTTTTTAATATACTACTGACCATGCCCTGCAGAGTCTTCAGCAAGGGTTATTTATATATGCAGTAGTCTTATGCTGCTATTTATAGTCTTTGTCCATCAACAATATTTATGCACTGATGCTGGAGAAATAGCAGAGCTCCATCTCAAGACAAAACTGCTTTCTTTTAATGCACCACTGTTGCTGCAATCCCGGCTACCTATCTGTATTAGTCCAACATTTATTTACATCACTGAGTAATAACAGATAGCCGTATACTAACCCATACATGCAATACATCTCATAGGTAGGGTTACCACTTGGCCGGTATTTTTTATGGTTGATCTCAATGTTATTAATAGGAAAAAAAGATAAATTACAGAGGAAGGCCAGTATTTTTTTCAAGAAAAGGTGGCAACGCTACTCACAGGTGTGCACTTAGTTCAATCGCAATTAGTCTCCACTTACCCTTAGGGTGATGGCACATGGGGCAATTTAGCATTAAAATTTTAGCTACCACAGGCTAAAGTCTTGCAGCAGGTTGGGTACCCGCAAAAAAAAATGGTATCCTGCGGAACGAGGGTAGGCTTTTCAGGTATGGGTATAGATGTGGGGTTGTGGGTCTCTCCTTGCTGCAGCTCTCTCCCAGCAGCGCTCTTCTGTCCCTCTCGGCTAGCGGGCACTTTTGATGATGTCACATCTGGTTTGCAGCAACATCACTTCCGGTTTGATGTTAGTCGGTGGTGTTGCAGGTTGGGTTGCGGATCATAGTGGATAAATATGCCGGCTGTGGTTTTGGGTTGGGTCCAGGTCTTAGAAAATTGGTTCTGCTCAGGACTCTACCACATACATCAATTCTCCCAGAAATGCCACCCTTTTCACTAACATTGGAACTGCCATAAGTAGATTACATTAGAGATTCGTCTTAATTGTGGGAAATTTGCGAAGGAAGGCATTTCTCCACAATTAAGCCATATCAACCAATGCAAGTCATAGGTGGGAGAATGATTCTTTTCAAATATAAGGTAAGCAATACAACTTTTCTCAAGTTATCTAGTCCACCCTTCAGTATTTGAAAGTAAGCCGTGTTTCAAAATTGCTGTATAAATCTGCATTATCCAGGGCATTGTCATAACTAGATTGAGCAACACAAAGAAGCTCCTTTAGCTGTTTCAGGTATAAACACATCACATGTTGCTGACTGTGACTATATACAAAATATTGGCTTAGAACTCTCTTCTGAATCATCTTGTTTACCCAGATGTGATAGCATAAACTTTTGTGAGTTTTCAGATTTTGCTCGAATGTAAACGTTCTCTTTTGGATGAGCAAAATGCTGGTAATGTATATGGTTAGAAAGCCTAAGTTGGGATATTTGTGATAATACTATGTTTAATTTAACATATCCATTAAGTGTGTGTTAGGTGAACCCATATTAGATAAACCCATATTTTATTTTCTCAGCAGTAAAGTGTAAACATTATTTTAATTTGTGTGTGTGTGTGGGGGGGGGGGTGTTCACACAATTTCTAGTAGATCTTAATTTTAATGCATTAGAATTCGTTAACTTTTTGCTCTGTAACTTTCAGATTTTGCCTATTTGAAACTTCACCACTAAAATTACAATTCTGCTAATGACTGACTGCACAGAAAAAAGAAAACCCAGAATGATTGGAACTTACTTAGTTAAACAAATCACAGTATTCCAAGAAAATGGTGATATAAAATATCCTGAATGCTTATTTCTGATTTTTTTTTTTTGTGCTTTTCAGGGGCTAGTGTCTTGTTTATGTAAAAAATAGGGGATTATTGGTCTTGTTACATGTGATTGCTTTAGGGCTGGGACAGACAGGGAGATTCTATCGCCTGGCGTTTAATCGCAGGCTACAATCTCCCCGAACTCCCCTCTCCCTGTCCGCCGCTTGTTTAAATGAAAAAGTGCCAGCGCTGATGCATACGCGGCGCGGCGATTTCCGGAATCGCCCGAAGTTACTTCAAATTGGTCAGCTGTCTGCTGATTTCATGAACAGCATCATCATTTGAGAGGCAAACATTCAAAATGAACCTGTTATGTTCTTATATCTTGCAAGATTTTGGGATGAGGCTAGGCCTGCCCCCATGTTCTATTAGTAGAGATTTAAATTACAAGTTTATGATCAGATTGCTAACCCACTAAACCTATGTCAAGGTAAACCCCCATATTATTTTCTTGACTATTTACCTCAGATTTTATTTTCTGTAGGCTGTCACTTCCTTGCCTGATCCCACTGATCCACTCCCACTGATCTCTGATACCAACACCAGTAGACACACAACACATTAGACTGCCATTAAAGAGAAAGGGTTGGGGGTGCTACAACATTGTGATCTATGATGGGGGAGAAAGCGCCAATACTCCTTCCACCTGATATGACTGTAAGCCTTTGTTTCCTTAGGATGACCATATCTAATTTTTATTAACAAGTATACTTTTTTCTTGTATCCCATAGCAAAGGTTACTCATGGCCCCTTGTTCTAGGCAAATACTTGAAAGCTGCATTTTTTAGCAAATACTTGGTGAAAGAGAGCTCTTTTCAGTTACAGAACTGGCTACCTTGGAGAGTTAGGCGCTTGTTATAGCCAGGCCTTAACCTTGATTTTGTAACATTTGTTTACAAGTTACATTTTATGCAGACTAATCCTTAATTTCTGATACCACCCATGAAGGACTGTGTGTACTTCACTGAAAATGAATATTATATCTAGGTGCCCCATTTTAGCTCATTACTGAAGCTGCAAGCCATCTTTTACTTAGGTTTCATTGTGTAACTTTATTTTGTAATTGCTATGCATGTTATGCTGAAGCTAATGATCAATCAATACACACTGTTAAGTATGCAGCAAATGGATTCTACTTGAGAAAGGTTATTATTATTATTACACACTTGGGGTTTTGCTTGTTTATCTGCATCAATGAGCTTATACAGTCACTTGAACAAACTAACATTGGCTTCCAACTTGACCATTATACAGTCTAGCAGATCCCTTGTAACAGGTAATTTCAGCCTTCGTTTAATTAAGTTAAGAAATGCAAAATTATTATTAGTGTGAATTTTGTACAGTATACGGCATATACCGTATTTATCTGTATTCCTCTGCTGTAGATATCGTCGGGTCAGATTGAGACCTAAGGTATCTATAAAGATATTTTCTGAGGTATTGGAGTCTTTGCAGAAATGCAACTGCAAAGATTTTCTCCATCCAGTGGTCAGTTTAGTCTGCATTAATAAGTCTGTTGTGGACTGGATCATATAAATGAGTGAATTTAACTAGGTATAGCATAAAGAAACCTGTATAGTACAATGGTTGATCCTGGAAACAGTTTCCTACATCCTGTATAGCAGCTGCATTTCATAACTCAGAAGTATTTCAAAGTTTACCTACAATTTCCAAAAGACTATTTACTGTGTTTCCCTGTTAGCATTCAGAGGTAACTGCTCCAAAGACAAAGAAAGAGCCTGTGCCAGACCAGACTTCACGAGAGAATGGCCTATTTCTGGATGATGATGACCAAGATTTGTTTGCAGGTAAAAATAGTGAACAACTTGCTAAGAGAATTAGTAAAATGGACATTTTGAGGCATGAATTATGTGGTAATAGTGGCAATGTTTTCCAAAGTTATAGCAACTAGTCCGAGGCTAGCAATTAATGTTGTGGTGCAGTAATTTAATTTAAACATCGAGTTGGTTACTGGTGATTACTAGGGAAACATTGTCCATATTAATAAATACATAGATTGATATAACAATAGATATATATACACCATAGTGCCTGCACTCTAATCAGATTATTTGCACCGTCAATCTTGAGCATACTATTGTAACTTGGAATAAACCATCCCGGACCAGAACTTCTCTTTGTGATGTGATGTCTCTTTATTATTATACACACATAATACAGAACTCGTTAGGAAATGTCGAAGTTTTGTATTACGTGTATAATATATCCCATAAAGCAGTTTTATTACTCTAATAAAATGGTTACAAGGTTGGTTTTGAATAATTTTTTTTAATCCTTTACAGAATCCACTGTCAAGCTGTCAGTGGATAATTCTCATAGCATCCAAAAAGAGGAGCCTCCAAAAGTGTCACTAACCACCCCCATGCTTATTGAAGCAGCTAGTGCCTCCATCAAGCCCAACCAAAAGAGCTATGAAGAGGTGATGTAGACTGACAACATTTCAAGGGCAAAATTTATATTTGTCAAGGTTCCTGTTCAGAAATCAGTAACACTGGGTTGGTGACTGCATTAGCTCATTTATTGTGACAATCAAGTCTGGACTGGCAGTCAGATGAGGCCCTGGCATTTCAAGTACACAGAGGCTCATTCAGCTTCCCACCAGCCTACTAAATAGTGACTTGCTATGGCATCTTTTGGCAGCCCCTCTGACATTTGCTAGAACCCAGAGATTGCCAGTCCGGACCTGGTGGCAATGTATTATTGCCCTGGTGCTACACAAAATCTTGATTGATTAAAATAAAGTTTGGAACCCTTTTTGCAAAAGGCCCTGTTTTTGTGCAACAGCTTTTTTCATATATATTTATGTTAGATACTAATCCTGCATTTTGCACTTTTTGGTTTTTTTTTGTAGTCCAACGCATAGACAATAGAAAGTGTTTTGCCAAGTGGGCCAATTTATCAGAAGCCAAAATGATTTAATTTTTTTGTTCTGAGCTTCTCAATTTTGTTTGTGTCAAGATACAAACTTTAAATTTGGGATACAGCAAATCCACTATTTTGGATTTGTTTAAATTAAAATTCTGCTGATAAAGCCAGAATCCTGGCAGAATGAATCCTTTATTTGGTGCATTCTTACATTAAGGGGAAAATTTACTATTATTCCCCAAAAAGAATTTGTTTCTATCCGATATTCGATTAGCATTCGATTTTCGAATGTTAAACGAATAGTTCTAGGCTACCTTTTATTCGATCATTCGACAATTGAATAAAAACCTATTCGATCAGTCGAATAAATCATTAGACTAAACGAAGAAATCATTCAAACGATCGAACACTTCGATTGTACGAATCCTATTCGATCAGGTCTTGGCCCCTAGAAGCCTATGGGAGTGCTCCCATAGGCTTCTATTGCAATTCGGTAGGTCCAATCTGCCGAAGTAGGCAATCAAAGAAACTTAAAAAATAAAATCTTTCGCTGATCGAATGATTGAATATTCGTCCATTCGAATGTATTAGATCGTTCGACCATTCCCTGTTCGATGATTGAATATGCCAAAATTCACATATTCGACCAAAAGAAGAAATCCTACGTTCGAACTTCGATCGAACTTCGAATCCTTCACGTGAATTTAGTACATCTGCCCCTAAATGTATAAAATATATAGTTTTACTTTATATTAGTAGTTCTTTTACAATACTATTAACATTACCAGATGATTTAGTACTCAAACATAAAACCATCTGTTTATTTATGATTTGTTGAATGGTGGAATAAATTCCTGTGACAAAAAATTTAGAGCTGAGAACATCAGGAGAGTAGCTAGAACATTGTAAACCTAAATCTAAAATTCCGAGTTACTGTTTTTTATGCTGTTACTAAAGTGCTGCTAGTGTTCAGATACGTTTTTTTATTTTTTTATTATTGTTTTCAGGTAAACAGGGTAGGATACAGAAGAGAAAAGGTGAAGGGGGGGGGGGGCGGTGTACAGCGGTCCATTAGTCCAGAATATCATTCACATTACATAAAAATCAAAAGTAATGTATTTCTTATCTCAACAACACAATGTTAACAGGTGCACATCAGTCCAGGGGGGCTATATTTTGCTGACATTTTTCAGACAGCCCCGGGCTTCATAGATTAATTTAATCAAGGGGAGCATTTGGTTTACATATTGTATCCATTCACCTTTTTTGGTGGGGAGAGATGCCATCCATCTCATGATTGGATTCTTAGCATAGTAAAGAAGAGACCTTATTAGAACTCTTGTTCAGATTTTTTGTTTAAAATTAAAATTTCTGCTGAAATATAAAGAGAGACAAATGTATTGCCATCATAAGAATCTCCTAGAATACTTTTTCATGGACTTCATTTTTATTTTTGCACTTAGCTGGAAGAGGAAGAGCAAGAGGACCAGTTTGATGTGAAGATCAGTGTCACAGACCCAGGGAAAATTGGTTGGTGTGGCTCTCTTGCATTTTCTGATCTGTTCTTTGGCATTAGAGTAACTCATTATAATTTGTACTGAGATTAACTCAAGCATTTTCTCCTGTGGTTTTGTGGTGAGTATAAATAAAACAATACTAAAGGTTATCACATAGAAATCTAGGCGGCTGCTGCCAATCAGCCTCCTCAAGAGGGCTGTTAGTCTCTGAACAGATCTTTTTGAAGATACTGGAAGAGAAGTGGTGCTTTAAGTTATGTGGCTTTGTATGCTAGTTTTATCTATACCAGTGATCCCCAACCTGTAGCTCGTGAGCTACATGTTGCTCTCCAACCCCTTGGAAGTGCTCTCAGGGTCCTCAAAGCAGGTGCTTATTTTTGAATTCCAAGCTTGAAAGCAATTTTTTATTGCATGAAAACTGAGTATAGTGCCAAGTAGAGCCTTTTGTGTGCTGCCAGTCCACACAGGGGCTACCAAATAACCAATCACAGTCCTTATCTGGCACCCAAGGACCTTTTTCATGCTTGTGTTGCTCTCCAACTCTTTGCACTTTTGAATGTGGCTCACTGGTAAAAAAAAGTTTGGGGACCGCTGATCTATACCATACTTTAAGCCCCATATTAGACAGGCACAGTCAGCACCTTGGTCTTAGTTGCTTGAGTTGCAGTGATCAAACGTGATGCAAGAACGTGAATTATTTGAGACTTCAATCAGCTAAATCATTATTATAGCAGTCAGCTATTAGCATATCCATATTTTATTGTAAGGTTTGACCTTATTCCTCATGCCATAATTGTTAAGGCACAAGACTTGGACCTTTAAATACATTTGTGTCCCTATAACACCCATTAAAGGAAAGCTAAACCCTGCAAATGTGCCATATTTTATATACTGAACGTATTGCACCAGCCTAAAGTTTCAGCTCCTCAATAACGGCAATGGTCCAAACTTGTCACAGGGGGTCACCATCTTTCTGTGACACTCACATGCTCAGCGGGCTCTGAGCAACTATTGATAAGCTAAGCTTAGGGGTTAGAAAATTATGTTGGCCTGTAATATAAGCTTATGCTACAAGGCTGATTATTACATTGTGATGCTGGTTTTACTGGTTTTTGTGCTGCCATGTAGTAATTATCTGTATTAATTACTAATCAGCCTTAGGCTAGGGACAGACAGGGAGATTCGGGGAGATTCAGTCGCCTGGCGTTTAATAGCAGGCGACAATCTCCCCGAACGTCCTTCTCCCTGTCCGTCGCTAGTTGAAATGTAAAAGCGCCGGCTCTGTGCACACGCGGTGCGGCGATTTCCGGAATCGCCCAAAGTTACTTCATGAGGAAACTTCGGGCGATTCCGGAAATCGCCGCACCGCTTGTGCACAGAGCCGGCGCTTTTACATTTCAACTAGTGACGGACAGGGAGAAGGACGTTCGGGGAGATTGTCGCCTGCTATTAAGCGCCAGGCGACAGAATCTCCCTGTCTGTCCCCAGCCTTATATTGTTACATTTATATTCTGTGTGTACTGTATATTGTGAGTTGGTCACTGAGCTCAGGTAAATGACAGCAGCACAGAGCATATGCAGTGAATCAGGAAAAAGAAATATGGGGGGGGCGCGGGGGTACTCGGGCGTCTTTGTAGGCACAGATCAGAAGCCCATAATGTACAACATTTTTAGCCTACTTCTTTAGTTAGGCTTTAGTTCTCCTTTAAGTGCAAGGTTGTATAATTTTCAATTCTCAATTTTCAATATGACACAAATTATAAGTGCACATCATATAAAAGATAGGTATAATAAGAGTAGTGTTTGGTAACATTTCAGGATATTTTACACTGAGTGCCAATACAAAAGGATTTCATGGTGCACTTATACCATCAAAAGAAGAGCACTACATAAGTCTAACGGTGAAGCTGAAATATAGCATTTGGCTTCAGTATTTTGAAGGGAAATGTGTGTACTTCCTATATTTTGTACCTTTCTAAGCACTTTAGTTTAGCACTTTACCCAATATCCACTTCTGTGGTATTTTTAAAAATTATATAAAACTGTAATAGACAATAATTAGTTTATAAAGGGCATCTGTTTCAATATGTCTTATTTTTTACACAGGTGATGGTATGAATGCATATGTAGCCTACCAAGTTACAACTCAGGTAAGAAGCAGAAGTTGACAGTTTTGTGATTTGCACTTGGTATGTGCACCTTCTCTGTACTTGCTTCTATAATTTGGACTTTTTAGAAGGGTACAGCAGTTGACCCTCACATGCATTTAATTGACAGAATAAAGGATTTTTTAGGTAGAGTCAAACAGGCAGTCTTGTTTGAGTTCAGTTGTTTTAAGAGGATACGTGACAAATAACTTCTACTTACATTTTTTTCTTTATTTTTGTCTGTTTCTCTAAAATTGAACTCCAGTTGAAATGAAACCTTAATGTTTCTCTCTCTGGTTTTTCAGACTAGCATTTTAGTAATTCAGTTGCAGTCTCTCAGCTGTGACTATTTACTACATTAGTTAATACTTTTTTCAGCAGCATCTGTGGAATGTTAGCAACTATTGTATTAATTATAACATCTTCTTCACACAAAAACTGATGTTAAGAAAAGTAATCAAATTACATCAGTTTATAGTGTTGGGTTCCCCCCACGCTGCTCCAGGCAGACATGAGAAGGGGAAAAGTTAGTCTATACCTGACGGAGTCAGGACTATGCTGACACAGCATTGATTTAAAAGCCAATTTATGGATGCATATTGACAACTTTTAACGGAGGAAATAAAGGTGTTTGTTGTATAAATGCATTCTATCAGGCAGTTTTTTGAGCACATAGTAAGATGTAAAACTGTACTAGTAACCTCTGCCCTGTTAGGTGCTTTTGAGCTGGTGCAGTACACCTGTGGTGCTGATCGTCTGGTACTGACTCCCACACATTCTTTGTCAGGAAAGTAGATAAAGGAATGGTAATACCAAAAAATGAAAGTGTTTTAAAGTAATGTAAATTTCTCTTGCCTAGATTGGGGGACACAGGCACTATGGGGATGAAGATACTGTTGCAGGAGGATGGACACTAACCAGTTAAAGAAGCTCCTCCTCCTGCACTGGGCTTTATCCCCCCAGCCTAACACCTTCTACTTCGTTATGCCCTTAAAAAGCCTTCCAGCTCCACAGAGGTCTGCAGGCTGAGGCTCCCTCACTACCCTGTGGCCACTGGATCCCACTCTGTGGAGGCTGCACCAGTTGTTGGGACAGGGTCACCGCACCAGCATTGGGTATCTGCTACATCTGACACGTCCCCTTGGCCTGCTCTCAAGACTACCAGTACCTCTCACCAGCGGGTTTAGGAGGCGGGGTGGGGGTTAGCCTCAGGAGCTCCGTCGGCTAGTCAGTAAGCATCCAGGGACTGCTCTTGTTAGTGCTCTTCTGTGCGGCCGTATAGTATAGGACAGAATTCCTTAAGGAGGCTCAAGTCCACCATCTTGGATGTGGGCATTTACCCGCGGCCACGCACTTCCGGATTGCAGCCTGACGTCATCCACAGACATCCTCGCGCCTGCAAAGACAGTATTCTTCTATACTGGCCATCCTCTTTAAAGAACAAGTAAACGTTTTTTTTTTCTATCTCTAAATTTGCTCTAAACAGCCCCTCAAATTAATGTACCTTAGTCCCTGCTGCAAGTCTGCTCTGGTTTCTGTGTTATCAGCAGCTTGTTTCACCTTCTTCCTGGTGCAGAGTGAAGCCCAGCCCCTTAGCTTTCTGAGCTGACCTTATCTCTCAGACTAGTCTTGGAGATCATTTGCATAATGTGACATAGCAGAGACCAGTGTGTGTAGCAGCTTTTGCTTGGGGAAACTAGCTTACTAATGCACACACTGGCTCCCTCTTCCTCTCTATTGTGGAACAGCAGCAAATGGACTGCTCAGTAAACTAAGGGGCTGGGCTTCACTCTGCACCAGGAAGAAGGGAAAGAAGCTGCTGATAACACAGAAACCAGAGCAGACTTGCAGCAGGGACTAAGGTACATTAATCTGGGGGGGCTGTTTAGAGCAAATTTACAGAAAGAAAAAGAAAAACATTTACTTTTCCTTTAACTATTTTCAGCAATGATACTGTGAGGGGCAGATTTACAAAATTCACATGAAGTATTCAAAGTTCGATCGAATTTTCAAAATGTTTTTCGATTGTTTTTGAAGACCACTTCGACCAGTGAATTTTGTAAATTCTATCGAATCAAATGATTCAAAAAAATTTTCATTCAATCATTCGACTGTCGAAGTACTTCCCCTTTAAATTTTTATTGGACCACCTAGTTTGCCAGATCAAAGCTACCAAATTGGGTTTACTTATTTTTGATGGAAAAAAAAAATTTGATCGATCGCAAAAATATTTCTAATTGATCGATTGGAACGATTTCAATTCGAGATTCGACCAATGATAAATCTGCCTTTGAGTGTAATTGACTGTCCTACGCTTTTTTAAATCATCTTGTTTGTAGCTTGTGGGTAACTGTTATTCTTCTTGCACCCGCAGATACTCCCTTGATCACAGAGTGAGGAGTCAGTGGGTCCCTTGTTTCCCAAGCCACCCATGGCAGCCATTCACCAACATGAGTATTCCCCACCCCACAGGTCACTGGACAGGAAACCTATAACATTCACCTCACACCCCTCCCCCCCCCATGTCTTTTTCCTTTCCAGGTCACTTGGATGGCTTACCATGGTCCGGGGGGGTATGCTCTCTCTGCTTCCTCGATGCCTCTCGAGGCGATCGCTGTGGAGAAGGACCATTGGCTGGGTCAGTTTTTTCCCCCCCCAGTAAGAGGCCATAGCTGTTGGGCCAGGGGTGGTTGTGCGGCTCCTTTTATTACTGCTGGCATTCAGACGCTGAGGAGGTAATGGCACCTGTTCGCTTCAGTACCAGATGTGCGTATGAGGTTCCTCCTCCCAGAGCCAGGCAGTATATGTCAACGTGTGTTCCACCGACCGGAAGAAGCAGCGCTGGCTTGTTTTCCAATTTAGTTCACATCACAACTTGCGTCTGCAGTTCAAGTGCACCAGTGAGAGGATTTGAAAGAGAGGTAAACAGGAAGTGTGTGGAATTATTTTTGTTAACTGCCTATTTTATAGTTCACGGACAGAATGGATCAGTCTGGCTCTGGGAAAGGACTGCAGCCTAAAAGTTCTATGTAAGCTGAAAAGAGATGCTTCTTATTATGGGGAAAGAGTTTAGAGGCTCATGGTGTTTTGTTTCTGTTATAACCTCTCTGCCTCTGCTGAAACACAGAAAGGAGAAAGTAGGCAAGCAAGAAAACAATCTGTGCCTGAACTTCTGCGGCAGAAGCTCAGGTCCCTCCATTACCCCTTTTGCATTCTTTGATGTCACTAATAAAGCAGGCTGATGTGCAAGGGGTACAGGAAGCATCAACTTCAAGCAGAAGGCCTAAAAGATCTAGAGAGGTGCTTTATGAGTCGCTTTCGGAAGTTTCAGAAGACAAATTCTATGATGGGGCAGATATTCAGTCAGACCTGTCAGATGAAGAGGAGTCTGCTTTTGATTCTTCAGCCATAGAGGGCTTGTTGGAAGCAGTAAGGAAGACATTGAGCTTAACAGAAAAATTGCCAAAAAGTTGTTCGGCAGATAAGTTGTTTCCATCTGTAAAGAAACGTTCCTCTACTTTTCCGGTGCACAGATTGATTAAAGAGTTAGTGAATTCTGAATGGGAAAAAAAAAACTGAGAAGAGAGTGGTTATCCAAGGGAAATTTGCAAAGAAATATCTAGTGGATGAGGCAAATGCAAAGCTGTGGGACAACCCACCCAAAGTGAATGCGGCAGTGGTAAGGCTGGCCCATAAAACAACTTTACCCGTGGATAATGCAGTAGCATTTAAGGATCCCATGGAAAAGCACATGGAGTTTGATTTAAAGAAATCATTTGTTTCTGCCGGGACAGCGTGCAGGCCAGCTTTTGCATTAACCTCAACCTCTAGAGCAATGAAGATTTGGGTTAATAATCTAGAGGAGGCCATCTCTACTTATGTGATGAGGGAGATGATGTCTAATCTAAAAATGGCAACTGATTTTGTTGCGGAAGCTTCTCTGGACCTAGTCCGTCTAGCAGCTAGGTCTATGGCTCTATCTGTAGCAGCCTGGAGGGCCTTGTAGCTGAAGCCCTGGTTCACAGATTCTGCTTCTAAAACTAATTTATGCTAACTGCCTTTTGAAGGGGACAGGTTGTTTGGTGAGAAATTGGATTCGATCATAAGGGGGATGAGCGTGTTTCTCCCTCAAGAGAAGGTTCAGACGGCAGGGGGTCAGAACAGAATCACCGAAAAATAGGAATTTTCATAACACAAGACAACACAGGTTCGGCAAGGCACAGGGGAGACAATCCTCTTGGAGGTCCTCAAGAGGAGAACCACATCAGCTGACAAAGAAAACATCTGTCTTTGGTCTCTACTCTTCAAATAGAACACAATGAGATCAGGCCAGCCCAATCCTTCGGCGTGGGATCGTGTTTGGCGCTCTTCAAAGAAGTTTGGGTCAAAAATATCTGGGATTGCTGGGTTCTGGAGATCATAAGAGAAGGGTATTGACTAGAATTTTCCAGAATCCCAAAATATGATGTGTATCGAGTTTCTTTACTCTCAAAAGTTCAAGGGGCAAGTGAAATATTTCAGGAATATGTCTATCAATTGTTGGAGATCGGAGCAGTAGAACCTGTGCCTCTGCAACAGAAGCATAAAGGATTCTACTCCAAACTGTTCCTAGTCAAGAAGGGTACGGGGTGTTCAGACCCGTGTTGAATCTTCAACCGTTGAACCAAGTTATGGAGTCCCTTGCTTCTATAATTTCAGCAGTTCCTCCTCGGGCATGGTTAGTGAATCTGGATCTCAAAGATGCATACTTCCATGTACCGGTTTACAGTCCGCACAGGAAATACCTATGGTCTGTGTTTCAAGGGCAACATGTGCAGTTCACTTGTCTCCCATTTGGTCTATCCACCTCTCTGAGGACTTTCTCAAAAAAATTGACTTCTTAAGAGTAGAAGGGATTCCAGCTTTTCATTATCTGGATGATATTCTGCTGGTGTCCAACTCCAAAGGAGAGGTTATATAAAACAGAGACAAATCAGTAGTCATTCTACAAAAGTTCGGATGGGAAGTAAACTGGCAGAAGTGTGCTTTTCAACGTCTGACCAGAGTGGCGGTCAAATATTGTATGTCTCTCCTTGGTCTGTTTTCCTCTACCATTCCGATGGTATGGTTGGCGAGGTGGTATATGAGACCCCTTCAAATATTCTTTCTGAAGTCGGGAGGAGCCAATACTGTGAATTTGAAAAAAATGAAGAAAGTAATGGCAAGGCTAGATTGGTGGCGAGTTCAGGAGAATCTGGCCAGAGGAATGCCATTAGCAGAGCCAGATTATGTGACGATTACGATGGATGCCTCTCATGCAGGTCGGGAGGCAATGTTGGACGATTTGTCCGCCCAGGGACAAAGGGAAATTTCACTTCTTCTTTCCAATATGCTGGAGCTGAGAGCAATAGGAATGGCTCTGTTAGCATTTGCAGAAAAGAATTACTCACAATGGTAAAGATGGTTAAAGATCCAATCAGACAATGCCACGGCTGTGGCTTATATATACAAACAAGACGGTACCAGGAGTATCCAGTTGACGGAAGATCGGTCTCCTATCATGGTGTGGGCATAAATAAACCTCGAAGGTTTGGTCGGCCTTTTATGTGCCGGGCAGATTAAATTTTCAAGGGGATTTCCTAAGCAGAAATGTTTTAGATCCAGGAGAGAAATTCGGTAGCCCAGAAATAGACCTCATGGCCTCAGATTACAATCACAAAAAATCTATTTATCTTGTAGTGTTCCCCTGCACTGGTAACACTGATATGTTTGCTTCAGAAATTCTACTATAGTTCATACAATCTACTGTGCCAGAAAGTCAAAAAAGGCAATATGGCACAGGTTAAATAGTGTATAATATTATGTTCAACAAAGCTAATCTGCAGTGTACAACAATAGTAGTGTTTTACCAGCACAAGGCTGGTACATTATATTTTTTTGTTACTGTTCCTTTATGAAGAACTAAATTTTCTAAATAACAAGGTTCCCCATATACCACTATTTATTTTTTAAATTATTTGACATTTTTTGTTTCATTTTTCTTTTTGTCTGTTACTTATTGATTGTCTTTTATTACAGACCAATTTGTTAATGTTTAAGAGCAAGCACTTCACTGTGAAAAGACGGTTCAGTGACTTCCTGGGCCTGTATGAGAAACTCTCGGAAAAGCACTCACAGAATGGATTTATTGTAGCACCACCTCCAGAGAAGAGCCTTATAGGTGATTCCTGTACAGCATTCATAACGTATAATCATTAATTCTATGGTGGCAGTACAGATCCAGACTTTTGGGAGTATGTTGATGTGTTCCTGTGTTCCCAAAATAACTAAGTATACATGCAAAGCATTTCTGATTAGATATCTGTAATGATGCATCACCACCTAGGCCATTAAACAGTAGAACTTTTGTTATAATTATAGTTTACGGGATATCAGGCCCTTATTTAATTACCTGACTTCCGAATACTCGTAAAGTGATCATAAAGTGATTCTCGAAGGTTTGTAATGTAGAAGTGATATTTCCAGGACCTGATTCCTGCATTTTTCAAACTTGATGTTCATTATTTTTGTCCTTATAGAGCTTTTAAGAGTTGAGTTACTGAGCAGCCAAAAATTACTTGTGCTCACTGAGGGATAGGATTTGTTATTTTGGGCTGCTCTAGCTCTAAAACAAGTACCATGCCATTAGCTAAATTTAAAATATTTTGTTTCTGTTTCAGGTATGACCAAAGTAAAAGTGGGCAAAGAGGACTCATCTTCAACAGAGTTTCTAGAGAGGAGAAGAGCATCTTTAGAAAGGTATCCGATTTGATAATTCCTGAATTTCTGTGCATATATGTAATTCTCTGAAGGTGTTAGGGTGAATGTTCTCTCTCTTGGAGATCAGCCAGCAGAAATCTGCAGGCCGATTTCAGCCCATAGCTCAGGCAGTAGTGTCCTTCTCCTTTAGTATCCGGAGGCACTGTCCACTCTGGCATGGACACACTTGGCAGATTTCTGCACGAAACGCAAAGTCTCAAGTTTCCTAAACTAAAATCCGGAGAGTGTTTTTGTCCAGGAGCCAACACAATGCTTCTGGATGTAACGGAAGGGAGGAGGCTTCTGCTTGTGGTAGGAGCTGTAATTGGCCTTCGGATTTCAGCAGGCTGATTTTAGCCCTGTGTGGCCCTAGCCTTATAAACTGTTCAGTATTGCATCTCACTTTAAACAAACTAACCTCTCAATTATCTAAGCAGCAGGTTTTGTGCAAATCATTATCAGTGGCCTCTCTGTTGTATCAGCTAACTATAGCTAAGTAAAACTTGCTTTGTACTGTTTAGTGTCAGAAATAAAACTATAAATACTAATTAGAACAATAGGCAAAAAGTATTTTCTAAAGTACTTTTCGTTCACCTCATGTTTAGGTGCCTAAACACTGTGTTGACTTCTTTGTTTCATATCTTTAAAGGGGACATATAGCATACATTTTCACAATGCATCAAACCATGTAAAACAATGTAAAATGGAAGAAATTCTTTTTATTTTAATACCTTTTGAATCAAAAAACGTCTGTTCTCCCCCTTTACTGCAGATGATGGCTCTTTTGGTATAAACTATACAGCAGCAGCCAGTGAGGGAGGAGTGGGCGTGTCTGTGATGTCACACTCGGTCCTTCCCTGCAGACATCTGTTAACCCTTACTGCTTGTTTCTCTTCCCTGAACTCCTCCTTTCTCTCCCTCTCTATCTTGTTTCTTTCCCCCTCCCTGTTCCTTTCTCTCCCTCTCCTAAGCTGGCCATAGATGCAAAGATCCGCTCGTTTGGCAAACAACCAGATCTTTCCCCGATATGCCACTAACTGGCAGTGCTATATTGGGGTAATCCGGACGTTCGGCCCTATGGCCGAACGATCGGATTGGGACGAGCCCAATGGACTTCGACGGGACAGTCGGAAGAAAATCCAACCTTCCCGATGGATCTCATGTCCAGATATTAGTAGGGAAGACCCATCAGAAGCCCTCATACAGGGGCAGATAAGTTTAAAATCTGTCTAAATGACTGATATCGGCAGCTTTATCCGCCCATGTATAGCCAGCATTACCCCTCTTTGTCCTGTTTGTTTTCCACCCCCTCCCTTCCCTGCTTGTTCCTTTCTCTTGCCCTGCAATAATTGTGGGGGGGAAAGAAAAGCAAACATCTGTATAAATTAAACATCTGCTTCTAAAAGTATTATATTCTTTTCTGGGGGGCAATGTGTATCAGCAATAACATAGTTATTTTCTACACATTATTATGTTGTATACAAAAAGCAGTCAGTATCTTTTGGGGTTTCCTTTGTACCTACCCCCCCCCCACACAAATATGTTATTGTGTTATAAAATTCCAGAACATTAGCTGAATTTATTCCCTTGCAACTCCCTATAAATTGTTCCAAAACAGCTGCTTTTTTACCTTGTAACTCCCTGCACCTGATCATAAATTGTCCCAGAAAAGCTGCATTTCCCCTTACAACCCCCTGCAATTGATCATAAATTGTTCTGGAACAGCGGTGTTTTACCTTGCAACTACCTGCACCTGATCATAAATTGTTCCAGAACAGCTGTATTTATTCCCTTGCAACACCCTGCATCTGATCATATATCAGTATGAAGGAAGACGAACCTACAGCTGCTGTTCTGGAATATCATAACGGTAAATACTAATGTACACTGATAACCTTTATATAGGGCCGCGACACACAGGTGCCGTAGGCAAGCCGGGGGTTGCGCTAGTGCTCCTGTGCATATTGGCACTGAGGAGCGAAAAAAGAAATAAAAAGCAAAGAGAGTCAGCTAGAGAGGGGACCGGACTGGGGGTAGGTGACAGAGGAGGTACGTGCCTGACTCCAACCCCCAGCTTTGTGCCCTAGGCACGTGCCTACTCTGCCTACCCCTTGGCCCGGCCCTGCTTGTATGATGTAATAGAGGCAGGGAGTTGTACAGTGTATATCTATATATTTATGGATATATATTATGTCCAGCTGGGCAGGTACATTTGTGGCTGATGCCTGTTTGCTGTGGAACACAGGAACATACAGTTGTTCATTCAATTAAAGAAATTTTAACTTACAGTTTGTATTAACATTCACATCTATTGCTTTATGTTGAGCATGTAAGCTATATTGTTATAAGTGAATGATCCGGCCGCAGCATAAGACAGCTATGTGCAGGCTGGAAACACACAGGACAGAAGGTGGGAGAGGAGGAGTTTGGCTGCTACAGCTACAGTTTCAGCCTGTCAGTCAGTGCTGTGACCACTTCCTGTGAGAGAATGAACAGACACTCCCACTCTTCATTTCAGCCTAGACACCGAGCAGAGAGGCTCTTTCTGAAGCTCTGATATAATGATAGTTTTAGGAGTTAAAATGCTTTCAAAACATTTTTCTGCATCATTACATGTTTTGAGGAAGGATGTGTAACATATCTGACTATGAAGGTAATATGAAATGTCCCCTTTAAATTCTTCAGTATGCATTGAATAGAGTAGGAGAAGGTACTTTCACACTAAAACAAAGTCAGAGAAGGAGAGCATACCTTAATTAATGTATTAATTTATTTTTTACTCATTAATTTATTGTTTATTAATTTATTTATTAAGGGCATAAAACAGACTTTCAGTAGAACTATTTTTGTCCTGTGTGATTACCCTGTTTTTTTCTGGGCAACATGTTGACGGGGGGTAGCATTTCATTATGAGCGATGACATGACGGGGCTGGGGGGGCGGGCAAAGGACAGAAAACACTAGACTCGTACAGAACCTGACAGCTTGCTGTGCCCTAACATTAATAATGTACAAATGCACTTAACATTGTACATCTAAATCGGAGAGCTTTATGTAGAGGAATGTGTCTTAGTATGAAAACTGTTCATCATATTTTTGTCTCATAGGTATCTCCAAAGAATAGTAAGTCATCCTACACTCCTTCAGGACCCTGATGTGAGGGAGTTTCTGGAGAAGGATGAGGTAAAACACATATAAACGTAGCACAAGGATTTCCAGGTGCATCTTGTGATCAGCACTATGTAAAACAATCTGTTCCAATGTCCAATTACTACCACTTTCTGAACTGTTTTGTATATTTATGCATGTAACGTATATCGATAATCTCTGAAAAAAAGAGGGCAGCCCCCTGGGATCGTGTGATTCACAGTGCACACAAACATAACAAACAAATTATATTTGTTAGGTAGCATGAGCCAATTAACAGACAGAGTTGTGTCTTTTGCTTCCACACTTCTTTCTGTTACAGTTGTAGTATTTCTGGTCAGGTGATCTCTGAGGCAGCACACAGACACATCTCATCACACATCACAAAATGGTGGTTCAAGGCAAGAGTTGTAAAGGGGCAATATTTAAGTAAATATATAATTATTTTTTATTTAGACAGTCTTTATTAATAAATAATACAGCAATATTTACAGAGATTACACATCAGTTACGTCCGTACATACTCCAGTGAAACTAACAAGGTACTTAGCAAATCACGCACAGTAGGGCAAATTCTGTCAGGAGTCAACTTGCCTGTATGTTTTTTTAGGTGCATGACTTTTTAATCGGTAAGGATTATACTGGCTCACAATAAAAGATTGGCTGCTTTTTACTGTGTTCGCCGTACATATTTGTGTTGCTTCAATAATTTCTGTCTTATTTTGCAGCTTCCACGTGCAGTCAGCACCCAAACTCTAAGTGGAGCAGGACTTCTCAAGATGTTCAACAGAGCCACTGATGCAGTCAATAAAATGACAATTAAAATGAATGAATCAGATGTTGTGAGTATCTATTTGTGGCCTCTATTATATTTTTACACTAGAGAGTCCAATACTGTACAGAGAGTGATGGCTTATATTAAACGGCTTAACATATGTCCAATATACAGATACCAATTGTGTTCTGCCTATTGTTTTAATTTTAATATATCTGTTTTAATTTTACTAAATGATAAACATGATTTGTATTAGCACTCCCTCTCTGTCTTT
Organism: Xenopus borealis; assembly: GCA_024363595.1. Taxonomy (NCBI): domain Eukaryota; kingdom Metazoa; phylum Chordata; class Amphibia; order Anura; family Pipidae; genus Xenopus; species Xenopus borealis. Next base: position 86,533,174 of record CM044435.1, on the reverse strand, counting down.
TGCTGAGTTGCTGTGTATATAGCATGATCTTTCCCCTTCTATTTTTGTGCAAATACTTTTTTGGAAATTTTGAAGTACTTGTTATCCATGTATGCACTTGTAGGTTAGGATGGATGAAAGTTTGAACAGTGGCTTGACAAGACTGGGCTGGGCCATCAAGCAAAAATAAAAAAAATATAGGACCCCATCACCTGGTGTGATTATAATAAGCCATTGTTCCCTCTAAGCCAAGCTGTTGTATTGAGTTGTAGGTGTGCATAAATATTGAGGGCAGCACACACAACAAACTGTGAAATGCAGAGTTATCCCAGGCACATTAACCCATAGCAACCATTAATATCTGCTGATTGGTTGATATGGGTTAGAGTGCTTGGGCAAAACTTAGTGCCTTTTAGTCCATAACATTTGACGAGGTATGGTGGCTTACCAATTTTATGATCATAACATTGTAACTAAAAACCTGTTTTTGGAATTACATGCACTTGCATAGATACTAGACTACGTATGAAACAGGGGACCTGGGGATGTGTATTGATCAATCCCCCCCTTTTTTTTCTACACCAGGATGTTGATCCAAGTGGCCTCAAAGCAGAAACTTATTTCCTTGTCACCCATGGCATGCATTCATGCATAAACAGGAAATAGTTTTTACTTATCGTAATTTGATTTCTGGTTACCTTCCATGGCAGCAGCATTCACCAGAGAATTCCCACTTCAAGTGGACAAGTTTTGACATGTGTTAGAGTAGGGGCTGTCACTTTTAACTTGTTTGGGGTGTTAAGTAAAAACAATTTCTAGAATTCCTCATCCCTCCTCCCCCCAGTGATACCCTGGGCAAATGCCCCCAAGTCCATACTTACCCCTCCATGCAAATTCAGGCACCTACATACTTCACGGGCTCCATCTTCAGCCGCTTAGGTAATCTTTGGAATGAGACCCAGTGGCGGGCCA
>CM044435.1:86491641-86523276 GCA_024363595.1 Xenopus borealis | reverse complement strand
TATCCCTTTAAGGGCAGTATACACTCTTGTTCAATGTAAGTTCAATGAATAGGACTTGTGCAGACTATGATTTTGGGCCACCTTATGATTTACAGGCTTTGGATAAACTAAGCAATGGTAATAGATCACCACAGCCATTAAAATTAAACTTCTGTGGGTTTTGCATAAAACTAAAATCATATATATAGAAATTGTTACCTCCAATGCATAATAATATAATAACTATACAAAGTTCTTAGGCATAGGGGAGACCCTGAATAAGTTCTTGGATGATAGCAGGTCTGGTGAGGTTGAATCCAGCAAAGGACTAACCATACCTGTAGAGCTTGGTTTTTAAACCTTTTCGACATATATATGCATATATAGATTATGTTGAGATTATACCATCCTTCCCTCTCTCCAATGGCAAGTATCCAAACCTAATAAGGTCCAACTGTAATAATGTGAAATCTGCAAGATGCTGCATGAGAATCACAGTTGACTTTACATTTACGATATAAAACATGATGTAATCTAACATACATTATTATTACATACTTATTTTCTTTTCCTGATATTTGTTTTCTACACAGCATAGAGACCTACTTGTTGTCACTAGTTAAAGTATATTTAATTTATTTTAGACATTAAACATGGAGAACTTTATAAACTCAATTTAATGAATATCTGAAGCATAGCCAATTAGTCCCACAACAAAGACACAAGTAGGGACATATATTACTAGGAATAAATATAAAATGGTAACTAAATAATGTGCTGATGCATGCCCCAGGCTCTTATCTACAGGTCATTACTATGTTAAAATGACTAATTACTTCATTTAAAATATTTAGAGAATATTTATTTGCAGTTTGTGTATACAAAGAAATGACTGAAAAACTGAAACGTTGATTGCGACAAAATGTACACTGACTTTATAAAGAGAATGGAAAATGTGTTGTTTTTTTGTGTATTGAGCTTCTTGCTTTATCTTGACTGTATTGTAGGCATAGCAAATAAAGGAGGAATTGCTGTATAGCCCCCTTAAAATACAGGGCAGCTCCATTTAGGTCAGTGTTTGGATCTGTTGGTGATGTCTGCCACTGACCATATTAGACAGCTATACGTTCCATGACAAAGCATCATCAGACTTAAGGTGGCCATACTCAAGCAGATAAAGCAGCCGCTATCGGTCATTTGGACCAGTTTGACAACTTATCTGCCAGTGTATGGGGTCTTCCGACAGATCTTCCTGATCGATATCTGGCCACGATATCGATCTGGAAGGTTTCATTTTTAAGACAACAGACCCGTCGGGGCCCATTTTTTTCTGGTTGTAATCCGATCGTTTGGCCCTAGGAACGAATGTTCGGATTACCCCGATATAGCCCTGCCGTTAGTGGGCATATCAGGGAAAGATCAGCCAAATGAGCGGATCTTATAGTGTGTGGCCAGCTTTAATCAGTCAAGGTAGAATTATTGATGAAACCTTTATTTCCTTTTTTTTTTCAGAAAGAGAAGTCTAAGGATTTTAAAAGTCACATAGTTAAATATCTGGAGACACTCTTGAATTCACAGCACAAAGTATGTTACATTATATTTTTCTAATATGTAAATATCTTGTTTTATTCATTTAGATTGAAGAGCTTTTTTTTTCATCCAGAGGGCATGGACAATGCCTAGACTTCTGATATATGTTTAAAATACTTTACAGCACCCCACCCCCCTATAATGATCTCCTCCTTATCTGTAAGCATGAGCCACAGGCAACAACTTACAATAAACATATGTTCCTGGTTGCAGGGATTGTGAGGGTATATAGTGAAAGTAAAAAAGCAAAATAATGATATGTGTTTTACACTAATTACAGATGAAGAAACAAGCTCTATCTATTGTGCTCATCTTTTGTGGTTCTTTTCATATAGATTCTGACATGGCATTGATAGGCTGCAGTTCATACCTTAATTCATGCTTTCATTTCAGCCTCTGACTCCCTTTTTTTTTATTTTCACAGCTGGTTAAATACTGGGAGGCGTTTTTACCTGAAGCAAAAGTTATATCCTAACTGGTGTGGATTTAAAAACAGCCCTGATGGTTCTATTCCTCTTCTGCCATTTTTATATTAATATAAATACTATACCTTCTGCCTTTTAGAAAACAGTATCTCACACTCGTTTACCTCCCATACAGTTAAACCTTCTGCAACCTCTTTAATGCTTAACATATTTCATGTGGGTTGCTTGTATTTTCAGACCCAAGCTTGTTAATCACTGTTGTCCCTTTGTATATTCTCAAGTCACCAGACCAAGTTTTAAAGCTTAAAGTGAAAATACCCCCATTCTAAGGGGACAGTTAAGTATGGCCTTTACCAAATCACATTTTTAACAATGTTTAAGTTTTTACAATGGTTGGTTGCACCACTTCACACTTTTTTTTTTGGTGGGAACGATGTCCCTATATTTGTTTTGCGTTGAGAATACTGAGCCACAGGCCCCGGAGCTCCCTGAGATGTTGCACATCACATGGACTGTAAGATCTGCGCTGAGTGCTTAACATTGGAAGTATACAGAGCTTTGCAGTAGTGTGACAGCATTGTGAATGAGACCCACGCTGTACTAATAAATCAGAAAAATACTGTTATCTTTACTGTTTACAAATGCCTTTAAACAGCGTTCCTCTGCATTATTTTGTTCTATGCAAAGAGGCCAATATAATCCTCAGAGATATCCGTTTATTTTGTAGTTGACCTTGGTGGAGTTCGCACCCACAGTTCTATTTAATCAAGCCCCTGTCTTTTGCATGTATAGGTAACTATTTGGCACTCAAGCTGTTGAAGAACTGCAATTCCTGAAATCATTGGAGAATTCATTCTTTAACAGCTGGAGCCCCACTATTTTTTTGCCCTATATTGTAAAATGTGAGCTCACCAGTTTGTACCATGTGTCCTTTGGTGTTTTAGAAATATTAGCAGTCCTATATAGTTGCAAAAAGCAATGGATATTCAGGAAGCAGGATTGAAGATGGCCAAAACCCTGTGCCTTATTTTCAGAATTTTACTTATGTCAAGTGTAAGACATTATTTGTGCACATCACAACGTTCTGGAACAGTATTGACGTTCCGTTGTGGGTGAGATATCAAGAGTGGAACTGCTTGGTTTCCCCGTTTCATGTAGCACTTGTGATCAGGTCTCTGTGAAGCTTATAAAATGTCCTTTTCATTATATCAAGCAGCATTCTCTTGCAAAAAGTCCCAGCACTTGTTTGGTGGGGACAGTATTCTGAATGCAGATTTTTCTGTTGCCCTCTTCTCTACAGTTAACCACTGAGCATTGTGAGATCATTTGCTTCATGAGCATATAGAGTATCCTCTCTGCCAGTGGAGAAACACCAAAGTCTGCTTGCACTGTCATGCATTTCTCATTTATATTATAGTAAACGCATGTTCTGCTACACTGACTGAAATGCTGGCAAAGCATATGGACATGTGCCATCAGACATAAGGATAGTTTAGGGATAAGAGCTAAGGGAGTGTTAGCCATTGTCTTCTGCAGACCTGTATAAATGACGAGATTTAAAGGGATGCTGTCATGGGAAAAAATGTTTTTTTCAAAATGCATCAGTTAATAGTGCTGCCAGAAAGCAGTTCCCTCCTAAAGTGCTGGCACAAGTCACATGACCAGGGGCTGCTGGGAAATTGACCAAATATCTAGCCCCATGTCAGATTTCAAAACTGAATATAAAGAAAATCTGTTTGCTCTTTTGAGAAATGGATTTCAGTGCAGAATTCTACTGGAGCAGCATTATTAACTGATGCATTTTGGAAAAAAAAAAACCTGTTTTCCCGTGACAATATCCCTTTAAACTTCAAGAACCTGTGTTTCCGGTTTCGCCCTTTGTTTTTTTTTTCTTTTTAGTTTTACCTTTGCATTTCAAGACATGCATTTTTCTGTTAACTTTTCCTTTGTGTTGGTTTGTTTCCCTTTCGCATATATATTTTCTTATAAAAGCTATAAATTGTCAATGTAGGGTTTTCAGCAAGAAAATAAAAATATAAATAAAATATATATATTTCATCTAGTTGACTGGTTTTTAGGGAGGGTTTATTAATATCAATATTGTATATTTTTGGGCTGTGACAGACACAGAAAGGAGTATTTCTATTCCAATAAAACAGTGAAAAATAAAACACCATGTGACAGCTTGCTGTTTGTGAAAGTGCCACCATATTGAATTTATATTTAAATATGATTCCCATTCGGCAGTTTAGAATAAGGTTGACATTGGTATTCTTTTAAAAGTTTGCAATTGCTATTTGGGTTTTACTAAATGCTAATGTGTCTTACTTGTGCTTTTTGAATAATCTACCTTTATCTGCAGCTTTCCAGAATACCATGTGGTAGCTAAGGCTAGTGATCCAAACAACCAAAATGAGGTTGAAAAATGAGAGGACCAGAAATCTAATAACAGCACAAATCTAACCTTTCATTACATTTTTAAGATACAATTCCACTTAAGTCTAAATAAGGTATACTTTTATGCATGTAATCATTATTTCCTTTCCATGTCTGTAACTCCTTGATTCACCTGCCCTTTATCCACTGCACTTGTTTAGTTAAGTTATCACACGAGAAGATGAAATGATAGGATTCAGAATGGAACAGTTGAGATGACTGCCAAATGGATCCTTTCTGCACCAAAATAATTGATGAAATATGTTTGAGACAAGATAAATGCCAGCACGACTTGGATGGATAATGTGGTAGATTCCACAACCCAGAAAGGGATTAAAGATGGCAGCCTGTAAATAAAAAGCTCTCAAAAATGTTTGGGGGAAAAAAACAAGGAATTGAATACAGGAAGGAAGTCACTTGCATTTCCAACAATCACTTTGACTGACCACAAACATCAGTGGATGATAAAATAGCACTCCTAAATCAATCCATGAGGAATGTTTAATCAGTAATGTGTGTGTGTTTGGCCGCAGTCTAGAAGAATGGAATGGTTTAATTCCTTTGTGAGTACGGTTACAATACATCCAACAACTCATTATTACTAGCATAAGATGAGAGGTGCTTAGAAGCTTTAATAGTGAATAGTATGGAGACTGGTATTATATACATTATATTTTATTCTAAAATAAACACATACATGCACTTATAGTAATTCTAGTATGTCAGCCCAACAGTGCTTCAGTTTAATCAGCTGGAAGGTCTCTACAATATGAGATAGAGGGAAAAAAAAAAGATATAAATATACATTGTACCATAAAAACTCTTTAAAGGAAAACAGAAGCAAGCTCAAGTCTACTAATACATAAAACATACATAAAACCTCTTCAATCTATTTTGCTGAGCAGTGGGTTTATAATTATACCAGCATGTGCTCAGTTGGTTATATGAAAGTAAGAAGCTCATGCTTTGAAGTAATGCAAATTCATTTAGTGTGGAAGAAAGATTCACTTGTGGGTAGGACCTGCTGCATTCAAAACTGGAAAATTGAAGGGTTTATAATGGAGGCAAAAAAGGCTGATCCATATCACCCCATGATGCAGGGTTGCATTTCTGACCAGATTATCTTTGTTCCAGAGGCGATCTGATCATAGCATAATATATTCATTTATGATTAATGATTTTTTTCCCCTGTCCTAGCAGCTTTGTTTTCCTATAATGCAGTGTTTTACTGACCAAAAACTACAGTGGGCTTTTTCCAAAAAACTTTAAAGAATCATATTCCTTTTCAGAGTAGAAAAAAGTCTGGATAGACATTGTTTTGGTAAGCCGCCAGCAGGGTTACAGATTTCTGCAGAATGCCCACTAATTATTCACTGCTTGAACATGGCAGGTGTCTAATGCTCTCTCTGTGGCAGAGGGGAAAGCACTGATGAACCACCAACACTACCTGCTAGGATTCAACACACAGCTTCCCATACTGAAAAATACAGAACTACAATACATGACAAATTGGGGGAACCTGGAAATTCAGTATAGGTAACTTTGTTAAATGAGACTCCTCAAAGCTTGTTTGGAATATATCCTCAAAATGCACATCATTTAGTGCATTTTATCTTTGTTCCTCCATTCCCACAGTATTATTACACAAGGACAAACACACACACACACAATTAAGGCCAAGATTTTCCTATTTTTGTATGACTTTCCAGCTGTGTCTTAACAGGAGTGGAATATTTTAGAAATGTCAATATACTCTATGCACATGGCAGGGTGTAACTTGTTGACCTGGCCTGCAAAATGCCATCTGGTGGCTGGAGCATGGGTCAAAGGGGAAAAAACATGTTGCAATATGTACAACACTACAAAGATACATGGAGCTGTACAATCTTACCATATACAAAAGTACACACAAGGCTTAGGCCACATGGGAAGATTTCAGGGAGATTAGTCGTCTCAAAGACACGGCGATTAGTCGCCAGGCAACTAATCTCCCTGGATCTTCCTGTGTGGTATAAACCCAAGGAGGACAAGTATTATAAGTATAAATACTCAGTGAATAAGTGCCATGTGAGATTAGACACAGTTGAAAGGAGGCCCCTTTCCTGAAGAGCTTACAGTCTTAAGCAGTTGGCTAACATATAGGCAAAATTTGAGTGAAAACAATGCACAAGGTTTGGGCACTGGCCCTTATGTGCAGGACTAGACAAAATATATGTTCTGATCTCTGTAAACCTGTTATAAATGTATATTCCCAGACTGTATAAGAAACCACTTACATTGTATATGTGCAGATTGCCTGTGTGGAACTCCATTATCATTGGTTTAACAGCAGCAGTTCTGCTACCACAGCACATGAGTGGAACAGGGGGTTGCAGACTGAGCTTAATGAAGGCACAGAAATATTTTTGTCAGGGGGGCTGGCTTGTGAAAGTTATGCACTGCCTATTACACTGTATATGCACAGATTGTCTCTGTGGAACCCTGTCATTATTATTATTAAATTACAAACATATTTTCTACAGTTCTGTGCAACAGAAGAGTGCATACACAGATCTGTCCCAGTTGCTTCCAATGCTTTGATATGTCAAGTGGTGTTTGTGCCTAGTTAAATGAAATGTGTGTAGGAGGTTTGCTTTGATATAAAGATATGTGCTGATGCTGCGCATTGGAATCTAATCCATTTGTACCTACTCTTGCAGTTTTTTCTGTATGGAAAGCTTACTCAGCCACATGAGGCTACAAGTTGTTTTGTGCAGCCCATCTCTGGCCTTACAGTATACAAGTCAGTGAGCCACACTGATGCCTGCAGCTAATGGCAAATACCTGTAGTTCCTATGATGCTAGCAGCACCCTTTTCTTAGAATATCTTTTACTGTAACTGTAAATAGCTTTGTTTTCATGAACAGTATCCCCCATACAAAGAAAACCTATTCCTGTCCAATCTTTTTAATGTGAGTTATCAATAATAGCAAGTTGTTTCACACAGGAAGTGCAATCACTATAAAGAATTCACTTTTTACTGGTCTCCCTGATGCTTACTGTTAGCTTAGATTTATTGTATTTCACTGCTTTATTGTATTTCACTGTACAACTGTAATGACATAGGCCATTTGTAGGTATGTATAGTATGGCAGACTATCCCCTATATTTATTATAAGGCACTAAGTTTGCCCAGGAACAGTAACCCATGGCAACCAATAAGATGCTTGCATTTAAAGAGCTGACTACTTGCTGATTGGCTGGTATAGGTTATTGTCCCTGGTCAAACTTAGTTATTTTATTGCATAACCATAAATGCTTTATAAAAGTACAGTATTCTCATTCTTATAACACAGTGCATCAGACCTACCAGTATGGTACTACATGTCTGCTTCAGCGCACAGCAACTGATTAGCACTTCATTTAAATTGCAATTTATTTCATGAAATAACCTGTGTTATCAACACATGGATTATTGTAAGAGTTGTAAAATTAATGATTTGCATGGTCCACCCTGTAATCCACTTGTGTGTCCAAAATCTTCCACCTGTCCCACTGTTGTGTGTCTGGTCCTCCGCATAGGGGAAGATTATACACAGAACTAATTGTTCAGTGCAGTTCATTTAAACGTGACCAGCTACAATTGCCTCTAGGGATTAACCGTAAAACACCCCAGTGCTCACTGTAAGCTCAGACATGGACCTAATAGGACATATGAGGTGCCCCAGTAAAGGTAAAAATTTATTTTAACCAAAATGTATATTATGCATCATATATCATTTATTTTAATGTAAATATATATATAAATATACCTGTATGTATATCATTTTATATATGGTATCTATCCCTTATCAATGTGTGATGCAGCACATAAATATTATACATTCATGCGTGGTATTTACAGATTCTTACATTTCCATGGCATCTTTCTGTTCCTACTATTGCACAACATACACCAAACCCTTAATTCCAAACATGTGCCACCAAGGGCAATGCAATCACCTGCAGACAAGCTTTCAGTGTTCCTGTGCCAGCAATAGCAGTGCTCTTCCTGCCCCTCTCTGCTCCCAGACCTCAGTGCACAGTAACTCCCTTATTCTGCCCAGGCTAAATGCACTGACACACAGAGGCTACTGTGTGTGTCTCCCACCCACAATCACAAAACCAGACACTCAGAGAGGAACAAGCTCAATTTGCTTTAAAATAAGAAAATGTCTTAGTGTAAACAGAGAGAGAGTAGGGCATTTACTGAAGAATGCTTTCCTGAAGGATCTATAGAAATAATTTAAGAATGTTAGAAAGAATAAATAGATAGAGATAGTTCTGAACTATACAGAAATGCCTAATGTGCCACAGTCTCACTCTGATTATGGCCATATATGATGGCTATGGGAACACAGGCTTGTGGCTTTGGCTGTTGTCAGCCTGCATATTTTAGTAGACTGAGAGAAGATCTACTCAGTGCCCCTGCTCCATTGAATTGAATCAGATGAGCCTGTGTGCACTCACACTGCAGAGCTGAAGCGGAGGTCATCCCTGACACACCTCCTTTCATGTATTTGGGCTGAACTCTGCTTCAGCTCCGCTGTGTATGAGCACACACAGGCTAATCGGATTCAAATCAATGGGACAAGAAGCAGATATGCCAGACCCTTCAGCATGTCTGCTCATAGCCTAAAGATGGCCATACACATAGAGATCCACTCGTTTGGCAATTTCACCAAATGAGCAAATCTCTCCCCAATATGCCCGCCTTGAGGTGGGAGCGATATCAGGTTGATCCGATCGTCGGCCTTAGGGCCCAATGATCAGATCATGATGAAATGAATACAGGTGATCAACAAACAGATGTGGTCTGCGATCTGACAGGATTTTTAGCCCTATCCAATAGACATCTGGGCGACTTTTGGGCAGATATCGGTTGGGGAAGCCTTTTGGAGGGTCCCATACACGGGCCAATATGCTGCTGACTTGGCCTGTCGGCAGCTTTTATAGCCCTGTGTGGCCACCTCAGTGCAAATATCAAACACTCAGCACTAGTTGGCTCATGCATGCAGCTTTTGAAAACAGAACAAATAAATTGTTTTATCCCTAAAAGTTTCATATTTATAGTTTAATTCTCCTTTAAGGTATTAAAAGTAAACCCCTTTTGTTGCTAAGACTCAAGACAATAGTTGCTCTTGCACCAATTAGGATCAAATTCTAATTCTTAAACCAGCTGTTCATCTGCCACCATGGTGTTCCACAGTGCAGATCAAGCAGCTTGCTAATACTGCTTCCAATGAAGCATATCATTGTTTGTATAGTTTTTTGGGTTTTTTTACTGTTTCTATAGTCTTTCTTTGCATTAACAGTTTTTAAGAATGAGCAGAGCCCTGATTAGACGTTTGCCTAATGACTGAGACTGATGACTATATTAGTGAACTGTACATGTTAGTGGTATACACATACAATCACTTTGTAGAGCTCCTTTAGCATGCCTATAAGAAGAGACAAATAGATATTTAACTGTGCATAGAGCAGCAGCAATGGTAAATAAGTGGAGAAAATGAAACAGATCCTGTATAGTTCAAATGTGTCACATAGAGCAGTTTCCTGTTCATATCACTGGATTGCCCCCAGATCTGTGATTATCACCCACAACTTAAATCACTGGTTTGGGTCACTGATCCCTATAAAAAAAGATAGATCTAACCATACAGATTAACACTCATTAATTATTGAAACAGGAATAATTAACAGGAGTCTTCTTGGATAAAATAGCAGCTGGTTCTAGTTCCCAACAATGATATGCCCAAAGATATACTGCATTATTTGCATTATAATATGTATATTTGGGAGCTGTCCTGGCAGCAATGAAATTCTCCACATACAGCATTAAACGTTAACAGGTATATATTTGTTGACTGTGGATAATTTGTTTGATTTTCCTTAGCAGAGACAATGTGACAGCTCTTTCTCAGAATTAGACTGCCCCCCAGGGAAGAGTGACATAGGTAATAGTAGTGAATTTTTTTTTGGGGGGGGGGTCAAATAAGCTAATATCACATAGGGACAGGGTAGAATCCCACTGAAGATGAAACTATTCATGACAATTCAGAAGAAAACCTAATTAAAGATTGCCTTAGGGAATAACTTTTTGTGTAGTTGGGAATTCAATTCACAAACAATTTCTTGGAAGTAGCTGGAGAAGTCAGGGAAGAGCAACTGCCCCTTCTACAGACACCCACGAACAGAGGCATTTCGCAACATGAGATATAAGCTGTAGTTTGGTTGTACCAACTGGGAAAGTAGAACATCTGCCCAAATCACTGTTTAGCTCTCCCCTAGGAATCTAGTGAGTATGGTTGCACAGGCATTATAAAGATGTATGAAAAACAGATGTGCCATACACTGTAGTAAAAGAACTAGGAGGAGAAGGGTAAAGAGGAAACAGAAAAGGAAAGATACAAGAGAAAAAAGGAGAAGTAGGCTATGTAAGGAGAAGAGAAAGCTGGTAAAAGGGAAAACCTAACATACATCAGCATTCAGCAACCCAGGGATTAAGATGTAAATCCTACAAAGGGTTCGCAACCTGCCACTAGCCAAAAATCCATTATGCCACTTTTCGCACATTTGAATTTACAGCTCACTTATAGTTAGAGCGGACACGTGGTAGGATCGCAGCAGCGTGACCTTTCCGAAGATAAAGGAAATACCCGCTAGAAAAAAAAAGAGTAAGGAAGGAAGAGCGTCCAGGTTGTGACGTCACTCTAAAGCGACTTACCGGAAGTTTCTCGAGGCCGCGTGTATTACAAAACGTGATCGATTCCTTCAGAGGGCCGTTCTGCTGTCTACGATGGGGAAGAAGGGGAAAGTCGGAAAGAGCCGAAAAGATAAGTTCTACCATTTGGCTAAAGAGACCGGTTACCGGTCTCGTTCTGCATTCAAGCTTATTCAGCTGAATAGAAAATTTCAGTTTTTGCAGAGGGCTCGTGCTCTTGTGGATCTGTGTGCTGCTCCAGGAGGCTGGCTTCAAGTTGCTGCGAAGTTTATGCCAGTATCCAGTCTTATCATCGGAATAGACCTAGTTCCCATAAAACCCATTCCGAATGTGTTGACGCTACAGGAAGATATAACCACTGAGGACTGCAGACAGGCTGTGAAGAAGCATTTGCAGACATGGAAGGCAGATGTGGTTCTGAATGATGGTGCCCCAAATGTTGGAGCAAACTGGACACATGATGCTTTCTCACAAGTGCATCTCTCTCTTATGGCACTTCGTCTAGCCTGTGACTGTCTCTCAAAAGGTGGTTGGTTTATTACTAAAATATTTCGGTCATCTGACTATCAGTCACTGCTCTGGATCCTACAGCAGTTTTTTAAGAAAGTGAACTCCACCAAGCCCCAGGCATCTCGCAGTGAGAGTGCAGAGATCTTCGTTGTGTGCCAGGGTTTTTTGGCCCCAGATAAAATAGACACCCGATTCTTTGACCCCAAATTTGCTTTTAAAGATGTGGATGGCCCTGTGCAGACTGTGTCTCAACTGTTGTCCCATAAGAAGCCAAAGGCAGAAGGTTATGCTGCTACATCACTTTCTCTTTATCATCGTGCTTCTTTGGTTGACTTTCTTACAGCGGAGAATCCTGTTGACTTTCTCTCAAAAACTAGTGAGATTGCTCTGGATGACCCTGAGCTCGAGAAACATCCAGCCACGACAAATGATATTCGTGAATCTTGTCGAGATATCAAAGTATTGGGCCGGAAGGAGCTTCGGTTGCTCTTGAACTGGCGTTCTAAACTACGCAGACATCTTGCCAGAAAATTGAAGGAGACAACTAAAGAATCTGCAAAGGAAATAATTCTTAGCACTGATGAGGAAGAAGAAAAGCAAAAGACTGACATAGGTGAAAAAGATTATAGTCTGGAGGATGAAGAATTGCACATGAAGCTGGCTGAAGTTAAAGCTGAAGAACTATCAACACTTAAGAGGAAAAAGAAGCGTTTATTGAAGACCCAGCGTCGGCAGAGAGAGCGAGTTGAACTTAAAATGGATCTTCCTGGAGTTTCTATTGCTGATGAAGGGGAGACTGGCATGTTTTCACTTCGTACAATTGGCAAGAATGAGCTTCTGCAGACACTCTCTAAAGGGGATATGTCAGCTGCAGACTCCCTTATATTAGATGGCATTCATAGTAATGATGATGATGATGTTGTCCTCTCAAATGAAGAATTGGAGGATGATGAAATATCTCTTGCAAGTGATTTGGAAGATTATGAGCTGCAGGAAATTCATGCACATGAGAAAAATGCAAGGAAAAAAAGAATTCAGTATCCTGCTAAAGATTGTTGGACGAAGGATCAAGTACAGGTCAACAACCCCTTACTTGTTTCTCTAGAAGATACATCAGATCGTGAACAGAGAGACACCAGTCTGTGGTTTGGAAAGGATATATTTTCTTCATTGGATCTTGGTGCAGATGAAGATATGGAGATTAAACAAATGCAACTTTTGAAAGAAAATAAAGTAGGGAATATCCCACTGAAAATTCCAGAACGCATTAAAAATAAACCTTTACAACCTGCCCCAGCCACGTCTGCAGCCAAATTTGTTGAAAAGTCTGGGACTATAACCAGCAGCACTGCAAAGGTGACAGAGTTTATGCAAAGATCTAAAGAAACATCATCATCTAAAGTGTGCTCTACAGATATTTCAGGGAAAAATGATTCAAACAACTCTGATACTGACAGCAGTGAGGATGAGTTAATTGTCAAGACTATGAAAAGAAGTGCCGGAAAAATGGAAGAGCAAGAAGAAGAAGATAAAGCAGATTTTGAAGTAGTTTCTGTAGAGCGTACAGTTAAGCGATCTCGTGTGGTGAGCCCAGATGGCCTTGCTCTTGGAACAGTTATTGCTACATCTAAGAAATCAACAAGAGATCTAATTGATGGTTCTTTCAATAGACGTAATTTTAATGATGATGAGGATGAACTCCCAGATTGGTTTGTGTCAGAAGAGAGGAAGCACAGGATTGTTCAAGTACCTGTTGATCGGCATATGATGGAAGAATATCGAAAGCGGCAACGAGAACTAAATGCTCGTCCCATTAAAAAAGTAGCTGAAGCAAAAGCAAGAAAAAAGAGAAGGATGCTCAAGAAGATGGAACAGATGAAAAAGAAAGCTGAAGCAGTGGTTAACACCAGTGACATATCCGAAAGAGAGAAAGCTGCACAGCTTCGTAGTATATATAGAAAAGGTGCCCTGGGTAAAGAGAAGCCTCAAGTTACTTATTTGGTGGCCAAGAAAGGAGTTGGGCGAAAGGTTCGTCGGCCAGCTGGAGTTAAAGGCAATTTCAAGGTGGTAGATGGAAGAATGAAAAAGGACATGAGAGGTCAAAGGAAAAAAAACTGAATTAATACAAGGATTAAATTAGTGCTTAAACCTACTTTTAAAGGGGTTGTCCTCCTTCAACTAGTTGTTTTCAAATAGATCACCAGAAATTACGACTTTTTCCAATTACTGTCTATTTTCTATTTGTAACCATTTTTCCAATATTGAAATGTAAAGTGTCATTTTTCACCTTCTAAAGCAGCTCAATTATGGATACATTTCTTATATTTGTCCCTGCTGAGCAGAATCTCTGGGTTTCATTACAGGCAGCTGTTAGAATTGATACAATCGTTTCTAATACTGCAGAGATGTTGCTGTTAAATGTATCAATTAAATGTTGCAAAATTGTATCAGTTTAGAGTCTGCACCTGAATTACTGAGCTGCCAGACTCAAACATCAGAGACACCAACATTCAACTTTACACTTAGATTTTGGAAAAACAGTAAAAGATAAATAATGGAAAGTCATTGAAAAAGTCTTTATTTCTGGGGAACAATTTGAAAACAACTGAACAGAAAAAAAGTGTTTGGAAGGCGAAGAACCCCTTTAACTGTCTTGTTTAATTGTTAAAAATGTACTGATGACTTTGAAATATTGAACAGTAGAAGATAGTGGAGGCAAGCCATATAACTATAGCCCTTAACTTTTTTTGGTCTTTACTATGTTTTGTACATTTATCAATGGGACTTAAAGGGGTGGTTCACCTTCAAGTTAACTTTTAGTATAATGTAGAAGGGCCAATTCTAAGAAACAAATGCTCTGTAAGGCTACAAATGTATTGTTACTGCCACTTTTTATTACTTATCATTCTATTCAGTCCATCTCCTATTCATATTCCAGTCTCTTATTCAAATCAATGCAGGGTTGCTAGGGTAATTTGTACCCTAGAAACCAAATTGCTGACACTGCAAACTAGAGAGCTGCTGAATAAAAAGCTAAATAACTATAAAACCACAAAGAAAAAAAATGAAAACCAATTGCAAATTGTCTCAGAATATCACGCTCTGCATTATACTAAAAGTTAACTCAAAGCTGAACAACCCCTTTAACTACAGGTTCTGAACTATAAAAGTTGAAATCTAGTTTGTGTTCCCTGCTCGGGATTGCAACCTATACATGTCATATTTCTTTCTAGAATTAATTGCTTCTTCCTCTCTGTTCTTAGAGCAGGGATGCACCGAATCCAGGATTCGGTTCAGGATTCAGCCGAACCGAATCCTAATTTGCATATGCAAATTAGGGCCTGGAGGGAAATCACGTGACTTTTTGTCACAAAACAAGGAATTTGCATATGCAAATTATGATTTGGTTCAGTATTCAGCTAAATCTTTCAGGAAGGATTCGGGGGTTCGGCCAAATCCAAAATAGTGGATTAGATGCATCCCTAGTATTTAGAATATATAAGGGATTCTTGGTGTTCACACAGCATATGCAATTATAGGATGAGTGGACACTTTATTCTACAATGTATAGCGTTGAAAGTTGGGATCTTTAGTGGCCTCTTATGAACAGTATAGATGGCTTTGGCCCAGTTTTGTGATGTGCTGTTTTGGAGATGTGTATAAGTGCCAATAATAGAGCATACACACACACACAGTAGCAGAGAATGAATAGAGAGAGAGATAATCTAATATTATATTATTCTGTTTCTGTATTGTTAACATTGTACATGGCTAGTAATGCTTATAAAAGAGGGCAGTACACAACAAATGTTTTCTGACTTGTTCATTTCCAGTCCTCATTTTGTGGTGGCAACATTTAGTTAACACCCCTTGCCCTCAAATCTCACTTTATTTGGTCATCAAACTGGGCCCTCATTCACTGCTTTACCCCTCCAAGAGGAAGCCAGAGTTAGGGAACCTATGCCATATCATGCAATATTAGGTTTCTCTATACACAGAGTGGCAGACAAATGTAACAGGGGTACTGCTCAGAGAAAGGTAAGGAAATAACTATGTGTGACTGTGACTCTAGAGCTCCTGTTCTGGCCTGTGTGATGTTTTTGTATTCTACACCCATTTCATAATCAGTAGTTATTCCATGATATTATTTTGTATTATTGTTCCATTATCACCTTTATTATTTTGCCCCACCTAATGAGATAACATTTGGTTAAAGAGCTCTGGCTGGTGGTTTAGTACTTACGTTGCTGTGGCTCAGTTAGCTAATGCAGGACTCCTAGCACATATATATATATAATATAGCCGCCCAGACAACCTGCTGGACAAGGGGAATTCATATACTGCCTTGTGGCTGACTGACATACATATTTCATATAGTTAATGATATTGTGTGGGGAAAACTCACTCTACTAGATGCTGTTCTATAGTTCTGGTGACACAAATACTGTATATAGAGGCAAAGTATACCCACATACTGTTAATGTAAACTTTTTAACCTATGTTGTATTTATCATTTTTATATTGGACATACCCAAAATATACATTCCACGTGCCTGTAAGGGTAAGGCCAGAAGGGAAGATTCGGGTAGATTTGTCGCCTGGCGGCTAATCGCCTCTTCTTTGGGGGCGACAAATCTCCCCGAACCACTTTCCCCGCCTTCCAACTGATTAATGAATAATCGCCTGTACCTATTCACACGCTCCGTTGGCTTTTCCAGTCGTTTAAAGTTGCCTCCTTGGGCAATTTCGAGCGATTTCGGGAAAGCGCAGTGCCACATGTGAATAGGAATCGGTTGGGGAGATTAGTCGCCAGGCAACGAATCTTCCCCTCTGGCCTTACCCTTAATCTGTTTAACTATTATTCAACAGACACAAATGGATATGTGGGAGGAAGCAGAGCCCTTGCAGAGGATTTAGGAATTTAAACTTGGGAACACTTATCTAGCAAGAGTCGGTGTGCTTCTTGTACTTGATATAAAGCACATACAGGGAAGAACTGGAGGGTCCTCTATTGAGTCAGCTGTTGATGGTAAGTAGGGTTGCCACCTTTTCCTGAAAAAAATACCTATATATTTGTTTTTTTTCCTATTAATAACATTGGGATCAACCATCAGAAATACCGGCCAGGTGGCAACCCTAAGGTGTCTAATGATTTTTAATGTGGTAGATATTAAAGAGCTGAAACCTCTTTGTAGCAGGCACTCAGAATGAAGGCATTCTTCCACCAGGCAGGTGTAATAAAGTAGAAAAAGCCTTTGTTAATTACAAACACTTAGTCATAGGCTAGGCCAGGTGCACATGGGCCTCTTCCCTTACGTGGCAAGTTATTTTACTGTTTGGAGACCCTCTCTCTCTATTTATATTTGACTTAATGCTGCATAACCACAATATTAAAGTGAAGAATAGGTAAAAAGCATTACTATGGTTTCATTAATAATACGTTTGTACGTTTTTAACCCAGAGTTTTACTTTCATCCAAAAATTTGGAGTAGCACATATGGACCATATCAGCTTGTCAAAACTTCTCGCTCCAATTTGAAAGTGCTGTACTATTTTGGCGTTATTTGCTTGCGTCAATACTAACATTCCAAAAGATGGAGTTACATGGGGGGGGGGGGACTGATGCTCCAGCTTTTTGCCATTAAAAAGTTTTTGTTGTAAGGCTCCAGGGCAAATTGAAAAGTGACACTTGTTCTCTAATAAGCCAGTCAGCTGTTACATGTGTATTTCTCAATGAATAGGACAGTTGGCACAGAACTGCTACAGACAGAGGTGCATAAAGGGATCCAATAAGAAGGGACAGTTTGCCTCTGAGCAGGATGCTACCAAGGGGCCGCGTCTGGGCTGCCACTCCGACCACAAGAAGCAGTGCCTATAGAAGTAGCAGCAGTAGTAGTAACAGTAGCCACAATAGTAGCAGTAGCACTAGTAGCAGCAGGCCTGTCCGGATAGGATATTAGGGGAGTGGGAGTAGCAATGGGGGAGGCTGGGCTCATGCACAAGTGCACATGAATGGAGTGGGGGCGGGAGCGAGCAGGGTAGTGTTACTAAGTATGAAACAGCTGAAGAGAGGGCACAGACACAGGCGGAGGGGGCGGGGTGGCATGAATAGATCAGATGCGGGAGTCCTGGGCACTCTGCTGGCCCCTTGCTGACCCGATGTGAAGGGCTATCCGGACTCCCTCGAACTCATTTGCCAAGCGATGCGCTTTAGAGATCCAAACAGATTGGCCGGATTGTGACGGTGCCTCCGTGACTGGATCCCTGTCATGCCGACACTCTGAGCTTCTTCCCCGAGTCCGCGGAGCCGGTTGCGCGTTGTTTGTTCCCCGGTGCTTGGAGAGTATGATCGAGGTGTACATCCCGTCTGTGGGGCATCAGCTGTACAAGTCGGACAAGACTCACACTGTAAGTCCATAGTGTCTGTATGTACTGAGCTGCGCTGGGGCTTTGTCTGGACTCTGTCCCCTGTCTCTTGCGCTCAATAAGTAATAGCACCCCCCCTCCATAGCGCTGAACTCTGAGAAGCGCAAAATCACTGTCTCTCTCATGCATTTCACACTGGGAGGAAGAGCTCTGCTTATCTGATAAATACAATGTATTCGGAACGTTTCCTAAATGAAAGTGGTGCTGTGTTAGGATGCACGGCATTGCCAGAAGTTACTGTAGAGCAGTGAGGTGGGGGTTCTGTTTCTCTGCCCAGTGTTAAATGTTACATGGGCTTGTGAGCTGGTTCTGCTGGGGAAAATGTTATAGAAGCAGCAGCCTGTGTCTCTTATCTGACAAACAGCAAGCCAATCCCTTTACTGATAGCTGGGAGGATCCTAACACCATGCCAGTCTCTGGATAAGCAACATGACGTGGCCCACAGATATTGTACTACAAGTTCCAGCATGCACATGGACATCTTTTGTCTGGTGAAGCATGATGGGACTCAGGACTGGACTGGGATTCAAAATAGGCCCTGCCATTACTGCTACAAAGAGGCCCAAACAGCCCCCACCAGCCCACTTAATAGTCACTTTCTATGGCAACTTACAGCAGCCCATCGGGCATTTGCCAGAACCCACAGATTGCCAGTCCGGGCCTGATGGGGCTGGAGTATTTGGAGGAACACTTACTGGGCACATTGCAGTACCATGAGGTTGAGGGGCTTTGGGAAAGCTATCCAGTGCAGGGCTCCCATATTGATGCAGGAGTTGATAACTCCATGATTCTGTAATCAGTACAGGGTCTCTCCTTGTCCTTCTCAAGTGCAGGATCAGGGCAGCGTCTGATTGGACACCCATGATCAGAATTGGGAAGTGTTACCAAACTCATTTAACAACACTCTTTAGTTCATTATTGATCAAATGTATACTATAATAACTCTATTTTAGGCTACTGTAATATGTACCCCCCATGAATGAAACAATCTTCTGTGGTGCTTGCCCCTTTGAACTGCATTGTCAGAACTTACAATAGTTACTATAACAAAAGAGAAGAGAGTAAAAACAGGGGGGTGCGTGCCCGAGGCCACAAAGTATCAACAAGAGGACAGCATTCAACTCCCAAATGGTTGACATGCCTGATTTATATCCTCGCAACTCCCAACACCCCCAGACAATTGCAGCTACAATAACGTACTTTAAAGGTTTCCTTTGGCCAACAATACTTCCAAATGAATAAAACAAGATCTTTATCATTCTCAAACATCATCTCTTTTCATACTGCATGTAGCCATAGACACACCTACATATCCGTGTTAACCCAGACCGGTTTTTATGTACATTAACCTAACCGTGCAGTGTACTTTGAACAGTGACCGTGCGAGATCTCTCTGTATCGGACGGATCCTGAGCAGCACTGATTAATGACAAACATCTAGTTTAGTTTGCAGAAAACCCCAGCCCAGACAGAATTCCTGCAAGCTGAATAAATACATGTTTTTATTGTGTTAGGTGTTTATATTGTGAGATATGGGCAGGAACAAATTTACTTGCAGATGATCATTTGCCAGGCAAGGGTCACAAGCACATTGCTGAAATATAAGAAAAAATCGAAATAATTATTCCTGTCATTGATCAACGTCATTGAAAGTTTATTTCATAGGGTTGTCACCATCACATTTGAGGGTTCCTGAACAGTTTCAAAGCCACGGAGTCTGTGCTAGCCAACCCTACTATTAGCAGCCTGCGTTTAGCAGAACAATTTAGACCTACAGCACATGTAATGTTTCACATATTCAGCCAGCAGAGTTATGTTTCTGTGCTGCCTGGCATTCATGTAAACGGGAATAGCAGTTTGCTACATTAAAGTCACAAGCAGTTAATCTGCGTCTGAGGTGCTCTCCTTCTTCCTATTAATATATACTGAAGCTTGGATGTTCAGTGCACCCATTTGGAAGGATTGAAGCACTCCTTGATTGACGTAATTGGCAGGGCGTAGTTTCACCTAATCTCTAAAGATATAAACACTGACCTGCTAAAATATATTTATAGACACCCTTTAGTATCTTGAAAACTGTAATGCTCTCAGCCAGATCTGAGTGCATTTGATCCAGTAGAACACTCACCCAGTGACTTATAAAGATATTTTGGAGTATTCAGCTCAGTTTACTAGATTGGGATCACACAGGCTGTTATATCAAAAATCCCTGTTTAACCTTGTGTATGGGGAAAAGGTAATTAAGGGTTGACTGTATCTAATTAATAATAGGGTTAAATTGGTTATTAGTGCTACAGTATATGGGGACACCCCTCATATGTACCAATTAAACAGGAAAAACTCACAGGCACTGATATGCTGAGTTTAACTCTTGAAGCAAGTTAGTATGAACAGAAATTTAAACTTGATAGCAACCAACTTGGGTCTCATACAGACGAGTTTTTCACCTGTGTTCCCCTGCGTTCCAGTTTCATGCGTTCAGCCGCAGGGGATCACCTGATTGCAGGTAAAATGCAACATGCTGCGTCCCAACCTGCTTTCGGTGCTTAAGCAGGCCATAGACATAAAGATTTTTGAAAGATCCAATTGTTATCGTGAGACCACGATTGTCTCAAAACGATCGTTTAATGCCTGATGTGTCCATCAACTAAAAAGACCATTTCAGGCAATATTGCCAGAAAAACTGAAGGGTCACTGCCTGCTTGGCCCTGCAAACATAGGTAGATTGCATGGGGACCGATAAAGATTTTCTAACCTGGCCGATCAATCTTCAGACCAATGTCGGACGAAAAATCGTAAGATGAACGATCGTTTGTATCCCACTAACCGCACGATAATTTGACAGATTGGTCGGGCTTCCCTAAGATCGGTCGTTCGGCAGGGAAAGATTGTTGCGTCTATGGGGAGCTTTACATGCTTCTATGTGAGTACAGCCACATTGAAAAGTGCGTCTACTCCTATGGCTAAACACATGAAACCAAAACGCAGGAGAGCACAGATAAAAAAGCTCATCTGTAAAGGTGGCCATACACGGGCTGATAAAAGCTGTCAGCAGTTTATTGGCCCGTGTATGGGGCCCTCCGACAGGCTTTCCTGGTCGATATCTGGCCGAAAATCAGGCAGATGTCAATCAGACGGGACTAAAAATCCCGTCGGATCACGGCCACATCTGTTCGTTGATGCGGTCCCGCGATCCGACCGCCCGTATGTCCTCCATTGTGATCTGATCATTGTAACAAGCACCTGATGAAGGAGATTTCTCTCCGAAACATGTTGTGCGAATAAAGAAAAGACACAGTTTATACACAAGGTTCTCCGGAGTTTATTTGTATCCCTCAATCGGATCAGCCTGATATCACCCACCTCAGGGTGGACATAACGGGGAGAGATCCACTCATTTGGCAACATCGTCAAACGAGCGGCTCTCTCCATGCATGGCCGCCTTTAGAGTCCTTACACTGGAGGGATAGCTGAATGTTTAGACCAAATGAGCTGAACAAGAGGAGAAACCAAAGTAACAGTTCCAGCCTTATCTTTCTCACTTTGTAAAAGAAAGTCTCTTAACAGTGGAATTGATTTATAGATGTTGCTGCTGTCTACTTTCTGGGAGAAGGTACACAGAGCTTTTCAAAGATTGTCCATTCTACACTTTTGTCCCTGCCCCAGTGGAATTTATTATATAAAGGTGGCTATACAAAGGCCGAGAAAAACTGCAGACAGGCAAAGTTGGCAGCCTATTGCTTAGTGTATGGGGCCTCCGATGGGCTTCCATGATTGATATCTGGCTGAAAGCCGGCAAGATGTCGATGGGGCAGGTATAAAATATTACACAAAATACTGGAAACCGGAGGACCCTGCTCATTAGAATTTGTAATCTATCCATTCCTTTCTTTGTATTACTTGTTCTTTCTTCTGTTTCACTGTTGAACTTTGTGGTTGTTTGTTCACTTTATTGACCTCTGTTTTGACATGTTTATTTACATGGCACCACCAGTATACAATAGTACATACAAAGAGGGATATAAATATTATAAATAAGCATAAAAAATAAATACTTTCAGTACACATTTGGGCTAAGTTTCCTGCCCCAAAGAGCTTGCAATGTATTAGGGTGGTGGCACATGGGGAGATTTAGTCACCTTGTGAGGCAACTTCGGGCAACTGCGGGAAAAGGATGCACCCCGTCAGCAATTCACATTCTTGTCAGTGGGAAGGCATTTCAGAGAGATTAGTTGCCCGCAGTAGAGATTAGTAGAGATTAGTTGCCCGCAGTGTCAGTGGGAAGGCATTTCAGAGAGATTAGTTCCTCGCAGTCGAGGAGATTTATCACAGGAGACTAAATCTCCCCGTGTGCCACAACCCTTCGAGGAGACCAAAACAAAACTGGGAGAGGAACATGTGTGCCAAAACTGGGGAGCTCATGTCAGGCTTGAAAAAGGGTCTTGCATAGGCCCGAAACGTTGCCATGCTTATGAGCTAATAAAACAACTCACAACTGATTACACAGTACCAGAAGTGCCATTGGTGTTTTTTTGTGTGGATTCTACAGATAAGATTGTTCTGACAGTTTAAATGATATAAAGAAGTATGTGGGTTAGCTTATTATATGCATGTAGGTACGTGTGTATAGTCTACCAGTCTTGGGTATGACCATTTGGTAAATGCACTCAAGGATCATCTCCAGACTAGGTGTATAAAAGTATTTAATGATTTACTGATAGTAGTATGCTAAATTCTTATGCATATTGTTTTTCAAATTTTCTCCAGCACTCTGCATTAAAAAGATGCCTGCGTTTTATTCTTTAGCTGCAAGTCTGCTGCAGGTATTAACCAAGCCCGCTGCCTTGGGCTACCAACCAAATTCAAAATGGCTGTAGCATTAGGGTTCCACCTGGATCAATATGGCCACGTCAGAAAAGGTGGCAGGACTAGTGCACAAGCACGAAGAGCAACTCTAGTGCAAGAAAAGTGTTTTGATGCAAGTACCTCAGCTAAGGTTGCCACCTTTTCTGGAAAAAAAATACCGGCCTTCCTATATATATATATTTTTTTTTTTCCATATTAATAACATTGGGATCAGCCATCATTTTTACTGGTCAGGTCGGTAAAATGCCAGCCAGGTGACAACCCTACCCTCAGCATCAGCTCATACAATGACAGTGTCCATGTTGCACAAGCACAACATAAATGAGTGATAAGTCATCTGAAAATAAATAAATAATAAATTACCACAATGGGATTTACTTTTGCAGTATCTGTTAATCTTGAGCCCAGTATAAATTGATACTTTACATTATGCTCTTGGTTCACATGGGAAAAAAGGTTTTAAGTTGTGAACATATAACCCTTATCTGAATTCAAATTATGAAGTTTAGTAGAGTAGCAGAGTAGCTTTTAGGACACATAATGATACTTTTTTTTCAGACATACACACTGCAGTGTCTCTTGGCAGTGCTAGTAAATGGGTAACAAGATACGTTCTTATTGTTTAGTAACAAAGTGAAGCCTTACAAACTTAGCAGCATTCTAGCAGAATGAGCAGGAGCCAGTATTGGTGGAGGTGGAATTTGCTCAATCCTAGGGGCATATTAAGCAAAGGATATTGTGGGGGTAGGGCTGGAAAGGTTAAGGGGTCGGTTTCCAAAACAACAAAGTATGCATTAGCTGTACCAGACCTTTTTTATGTGCTTACACCATCTATGGCAGTGTTGACCTGTGGCAGCAGTGTTGTTTGTGCTTGTAGGTAAATTTTTACTCAAATGTATATATTTTTCACATTCAATCAATAAAGTGCATGGGTGTGTCATATTTCTGGAATCCCTTGTCCTTTATTTTAGCATCCAAATAATGTTGGCAATAGCAAAATGTTGGTTTGAATAAATAATTATCAATTGTGAAAAGTGCATTGAACCTGATTTTTTTTATGGTTTGTGCCACAAGAATATAATAAATGATGCACTTTTGTGGCACGCAGTTCATTAGCATGTTCAGCAGTGCAGCTACCAGTTATACCAGCAACATGTTGCTCACGAGCTACTGGTTGGGGATCACTGCTCTGAGGACTGCAATACACATTTAATAATTGATTAGGTGCTTAAAGTATCTTAGCTGAGGTCAAACAGTCTCTTACTTTGCTAGTCTCCCAGAGTACCTAAGGAGCTACAAGTGGGACCCAGCTTAGGACAGTTCCCAGGAGCCATTTCTTATTTCCAGCATAACCTTATATAACACCTAGAATATTTATGTTTAGCTACTTGTGAGTGGGCCTTATATGTCTTGTGGGTTCTAGGAGGACCTGCCCAACACAGCCTGTAGTAAATCCTAATGGTGGCCATTATAATGTTGCCAGATGGCATACCTCCCAACATTTGACATCCAGAAAGAGGGACAGAAATTTCTACCATATTGTTCTCAGCCAACCATTTTTGGCCATGCCGTTCCATGGCCACATTTCCTAAATACCATGTCCATTTTACAAATTTTGGCAGGTTATGGAAAGTTTGAATACATTTCTGAGAGTTTTAGGGCCATTTTTTCTGTGGTATTACAGTTTTGTTAATAAAGCTGTAAGTCTCCCAAGAGACCTGCTTACCTAAAATAGTTACAATTGTATTTTTGCTTATCTTAAATTGGTACAAACGTATCTTACAAACGTGAGTGCAGGTGCTGAATATTCTGGGCTCTTGTTTAACTGAGTTTTACAAACTTTGTATCTTTTTCTGGCATCTGTGCAGGAGTTCAAAGAGAAACTCAGGATATTTCAGTTGTCGAAATTGGGACTGTTGAAAAACAGCACAGTTCGTTGGTATAAGATGGGCTTGTATCACCAGTAACTATAACTGGGGAACACAAGATGTAGGGTTTCCCAAATAAACAGTTGCACAGGTTTTCTGATACACATTTCTATCATGATGAGCTTTGGTGGGATATCAGCAGTGGCAGAACTCACCTCCTCTGCTCACCCTACTGCCAACACCTTGTGATGATGCAGCTAAAGTCCATACAGACTGACCTACATCAACTAGTCCCTGTGCAGGCAGGATACATGTCTATAGAGCCATACATAGTTAACCTGGATAACAAATAACCTGTTTGTTCCCCTCATTAGAAATGTAGACAGAGATACCAAGGTGGCCATACAGATTTTATTGTGTACAGGACTGATCATCTGGCTTTAGTTTGATGTATTGTTTATAAAGACTGTAGGGCGATACGTTCATTTGTAGAAAAGATTGGCCATCAGGCAGCCATGCATGCAAAGACAACAGGAGGAATTTTGGTTAAGATATCATACTCTGGAATGCATGTACTTCTGGTGTCTTAAGATTGAACACATACAGATATTGTTGAATTAAAGGAGCAGTTCAAAGTAAAAAATAAAAACTGTGCAAAATAAAACATTTTTCTAATATATTTAGCAAAAATGTAATGTATAAAGGCTGGAGTGATGGATGTCTAACACAACAAAACAGAACACCTACTTTTCAGCTCTCTAACTCTGAGTTAGTCAGTGACTTGAAGGGGGGGGGCACATGGAACATAACTGTTCAGGGAGTTTGCCAATTCCTTCCTAGGATGTCTTCCTAAGGGGCAAGACATCCAATACCCGTAGCATATTAATATCTGTCATGATCATTTAAATGGGGTGTTCACCTTTGGACAATTTTCTGAATAAAGATGATTTAGTAAATAGTTTTTTAATGATACAGGCTGCTCAGTTACCCCTTTAACTTAATTTGATTATTGTATGAAATAGTTCATCGGATGGCAATACCTATGATTGTACATCCACCATTAGTACCTGTTGTACCACTGCACACATGGCCAAATTTGTGTTGCTTGTGCCCCTAGGCCCACTGCTGTTGGTTGCCCCCTTTATTCACAATTTTTCATCATCAGGATGGGGATCAGCAATGGGGATTGGCACATGGGAAATTTAAAAAAATTATTGTATCTCCTGCGTATCCCCAGTTTTTCTGGACCAATGTGGGTGTGGCTGGGCAGCATGCCGCCCCTAAAATCTTGCCACCCTAGGCCTGAGCCTAGGTGGCCATTCCACAAATCCGGACCTGACTGCACAGTACCACAAGCAACACCAGCTACTGCTGGGACTGAGATGCACGCCTGGGGTTAGATTCGAAGACAGAGCACATCTGTCACAGTAATTGTCTTCACTATTCTGATAATGCCAGCAAGAGAATTTGTACTGGATTCAACTGTGAGCCTCCTGCTCTCATCTAGATGTTTGTAAAGTCAGTTGTTAACTTACGTGTTAGGTAAGGTGTTTTGCAGAGTACATTTGGCCTAAAATAGCTTGGAAGAGATCAGACACTGGTCAGGGGTTTAAACAACACCAAAGGCTGTAAGACTGGATAAACACAGCACCCAGAGACAGCCACCCCTGTTATATTAGTGTGACTGTTCTGTTTGCTCATTATTTGCCAGTTATATCAATATCAGCCCCTGTAATTCAAAATACCCCAAACTGAGGTGCTAGCTGGGCAAATTGCATTAAATGTCAATATAGTACAGGGCACACTTTTCTACATGATTTCAATTGTGTTTATTATAGATCACTAACAAGAACATTTCATTCTTTGCAGGGACGTGGCTGTAAAAATGTTATTGTATCATCAGGGTTTCCTTTATCATATGTTAGTGTGATGTTTACAGCCCTTTCTTTTGTTTCTGTGAGTTTTGTCCTGTCAAAGCAATGTTTATAATGTTATTGCAACAAACTCTTAATCTTTCTTTGAGCCTGGAAATTGGAGAAAACCCCTCCCAGTTATTAGGTAGGATAAGTGCATCCTGGAGCATCTTGGATATGTTGCATGCAGTTCTTTCAAAAGGAAAACCGCCAGCACACCCTGGCCTCTTAGAGAATATTGGTCTGTTGCTCAGTAGTAAGGGTTGGCACCCTCAAATTAACGTATACAAAGAAGAATATTACTGGCACTCAGGACTCCATGCAAGCGGGCCAAGCCCTGCGTGTTTATTGCAAAGTTACGTTTCGGGGCATGTCCCTTAAGCCTGACGAAGGGGCGTGCCTCAGAAACAGTACTTTGCAATAAACACGCAGGGCTTGGCCCACTTGCATGGAGTCCTGAGTGCCAGTAATTTTCTTCTCTGTATGCATAAAGTTCTTTCACATTCTGGGTGTTTATTTACATATAATCCTCCTCTGAGTGACAGACAATGGGTATCAAAAAAGGGCAAAGTTCACTGAAAATAACTTTCAGTAAGTTTTAGACAGTATTAAGTAGTTTTTTATGTTTTTGTGCATTGATCTGAATGTTTGTTCAGAATGTGCACAGTGCAAAATGACGGCAGGTACAGTCAGAGTAGGGAAACAATCAAGCAATCATGATCGCAAGACTGTACTGAAAGCCTGACTGAGCATGCTCTAAGTGCAGGGCTCCCAATGTTGTTGCATACTCTTTGTTTGGCATTACTGACATATAATTAGGATGTGTACATTTGGACACATGCAAATTGCATCCACAAGCTTACCATTCACAGGTTAGAATAATTTTGTGATAATGACAGGAGCAAGATTCACTGCTCTGCACATGAATTCTGTACTCTTTATCCTACTTGGTTTAATTAGCCCTAGTTCCACGCTGACTCATTTTCAGAAGGGTCCCCGTCATCCTGTGTTACTGCCTAATTCAATGATTTCAACCAGTGGCTCGTGATAAACATGTTGCTCTTTGATCCACTGGATGTTGCTTATTTTGGAATTCCTGGCTTAGAGGCAACTTTTGGTTGCATATAAATCAGGTGTACTGCCAAGCAGTGCCTTCTATAGGCTGCCATTCCAAAAGGGGCTACCAAATAGCCATGTTTGTTTTGATCTCCACTTTTTTCAATTTAAATGTGGATCACAAGTGAAAAAATGTTGGTGTCCCCTGTTTATTCCATGCAGTGTCGGACTGGCCCACCAGGAGACCAGGAAAAGTCCCGGTGGGCCCAGGGGTCAGTGGGCCCTCATTCTGATAATTTGGCCCTCATTCTGATAATTTGGCCAAGTTCATGGCCATTCCCTATTTCTAGAGGCTAAATAGAGGTAATAATAGATTATAGTATGTAAAGAAAATACACTAGGAGAATAGAGGTTGAATGAGTAGAGGAAGAATAAAAGTACTGAGATTGGGCCCCTAGTGTAAGGTTTTTGGGTGGGCCCCTAATGTCCCAGTCCGACACTGATTCCATGATTCACATAGTGGTACTCTACCTGTAAATCCAATCTGCTTGTAGAAGTGGAGCAATGTCAGTTTGCAGCACTTCCAATCTGTTGTTGTCACAAGTATGCACTTGACACTAAGAGCAGAGAGTACTTACATATCTGTTTTCTGCCCGACAGGTCTTTAGAGTGGATGTTTTGTTCAATGGCCGCAGACATACACTGGACAGACGCTACAGTGAATTCCATGCACTTCATAAGCTGGTAAGGGACCTTCTAATATTTAGCATGTAAAACCAACTGCAGTTACTTAGTTTTAGTCCATAAAAGTATTATTTTTTTCACCCTGCCATTTAATCTATGCACACTTGTAACCCTTTCTTGACACCCACTTTTAGATTAGATCATATTTCAGCATAAACAGGCCTCTAACTTGCTAATGAAATTCAGCCTGATCTAACACAGTCCCACAGTTTTCTCTGGATGGGATTAATGCATGCACAGTTCAGTTCTGTGCATCCTACGAGCTCTTATTACCCAGGTAACAATATCTTCCCCCAAAGTACCTCTTATTGGAAAAGGCAGTATAGCAGGTATTCCCATAAGACTTGTCCTCACTTGAGGGCTATATACTTATGGCCAATATACTCTCCATGGTGGCTTACTGTTTGGGGTGCTCACAGGGACTGGCACCATGAAGTTAAAAGAGCAGCTTTACAACACTGACCCTCTTCACAGTGGCACCGGTCATTTCCTGGTTGTCTTGTAACTTGGTTAGTAACAGGATAGCGTCTCTCGTTGTAGAAGGAACTCCAATAGTGTTACCAACTGTCTGGTTTTGACCTGGACAGCCTGGTTTTCAGAAGGCCTGTCCCAGTCAAACTTCCTACCTGGTTTTCCAAGTTCGGAAAACCAGGCATGATTCTCCTAGATTGACGTGATGAATGACCAATTGCCAGTGATTGTCCATGATGTCAACAGTCCACTCATAACATTAGTGGCCTGTCCCGTGTTGTTACAGGCACACCTTCTCCCCGGACCACGAGGCCCTGAAAGCCAAGGAAGCTTTCTTCCTGCTTTCCTAGGCAGTATTGTACCTTTATATTATATTCTTCTATAGATATAAGACATGCTAAAAATAGTGCTTGAGTAAATGCAGAGCTGTAATTGGCTACCCACCTCCTACTTTGCTTCAGACAAGGACCCACTAATTTGAAGGGGAACAGAGGGGTTATGGGGAGCTCCAATAAAGGGGACATTTTGTAGCTCAGAGTAAAATGAGACACATTACTACTAATTTACTGCCTACATCAGGGTGATTTTGAGTTATACTTTATGTCCCCTTTTAAGATCCAGGTCTAAACCAGGCCCTAATCAACTGCTAAACTGGGTAATCATGATACAAGATGTACATTTTCTGTGCAAAAAAATATTGTGGTGCTTCGAAAAATAGATAGCTAGAGTAAATGGGATCTGTTCCATAAACTGTAAATGTAGAGTTCCTTGAGATATCCCAATATACAGATAAAGAACATAGTTACAACATTCCAGGAATGGTTTCAAGACATAAAACAAAAAAGACAGGCACAAAGGGTGACTGAACAACAGGGAACCCCCTGCTTCTTTAATAAGCCATGTTGTGATGTTTCATGGGCCATTTTGGTCAAGTCAATTTGGCAGCCTGCATATGGTCACCTTTTATTCTGTAATGTTAAATTCCAAGTTATTTAGTAGTAGCAGCCAAGTGCATAAGATAGATAGATAGATAGATAGAAAAGATTCTGTATTTGTCACATGCATAGTTATACAAGTACAACATGTACAACATGTAGTAAATACATCCTGATGCACATTTTTAGACTGTGCAAAATTAAAACATACTAGTTAAATACTACAAAAAATAAATATATATATATATAAAATCATGTAGTACAAGATGAACCATTTTATTTACATAGGTGACAGTGAGTGAAGATTGTATAAAAATATAATATAAATAAAGCAGTGCAATATGTGACAGTATAAAAAAAACAATAGTACAGTACACCAAATAACCATGTTAAGGTGCTGGCGAAAGAAAAGAAAATGGTGCAGTAACAGTATGAGGTAAACGTATGAGGTAATGTCAGTCCTTTGTTATCTTCTGTACTTTCTCTAAATTGCATAAAAAGAGAAAAACAGAACTGGGAATTATCATGTATTTTTAAAATCCCATTTGAGGAACTGTTCCATTATTAGCTGTTTATTTGTGTACCTAGCACAGCAGGCTCTGCGAGGTTGTGACTGAACTGGAGTAACTCTGCAGCCTGTAACAGGTTCTATTGGTGACTTAAAACTCCTAAGTGTTATAGTTTAGCTAAAGTACAGCTAATCCGCTGAAGTGACCTGGCGACATATCTGTATCTAACAAGAGACACACCTAAACCAGCTTTTGTGCATCTGCAGCTCTACCTTTACCTGCTGCTGAGAGATTTTGGCCCTTGCTCTTCTCTAGAGGAAGGCAGTTGCACATGTAAGTTGCAGTTGCACATGTGAGTTGCAGTTGCAAATGTGAGTTAACAGCAGCTCAGAGAGTCACAGACAAGACATGGCTCTTGCTAAGGTGGAATGCGTTGGGCACAGACTGCTCAGTGCCTGTTTCTGCCAACACAGACACCACAGACATAAAAGCAAAAGGGGAATAAATTAATCAGTAAATGGTGACCTAGACTAGTGTAGCTGCTGTACAAACCACAGCACGTATTTTCACATTCCAGTGAGAAGTGGAACTGTCACCGCATGGGATGAGTCAAAGTGATTTCCAGAGTTATTTACCACAGAGGGAAATGAGAAAATGAGCACAGACATCTCCTTATGTAAGTACAGGCTTCCCATTAACAACCAACATAGCAGCCTGTCTCTACTTCTGGCATAATTAACTCTGTGGTAGACACACAACCAAGGGCTACTTGTTATTCTTACTGTTCCTCATTAAATTGGAGTTTGTGCTAGAAGTACAGGAATAGAGTTTAGTACATCTACCAGCACCCACCAGTTACCTGCCTGGTATTTTACTTGCCTGGCCAGTAAAAATTGAGCTTGGTCCCAATGTTATTAATAGGGAAAATACATACAAATATAGGAAGGCTGGTATTTTTTTCAAGAAAAGGTGGCAAATCTACCACAACTGAATCCAGTGGCCATTGTTACTTATAGGGAAAAAATGCACTGTCCTAGTGAATATAGAGCCATTGTGCCATTTGATTTTTACATTTTTCAGGTTTCCCTAATGCAAACTTGTACACTTTCACATGCATAGCTTAGTAAACTCAGAAAGACGTGCGCCAGTCTAGGGAATAAATTAG
>CM044435.1:86461376-86474745 GCA_024363595.1 Xenopus borealis | reverse complement strand
ATTGTTTACACTGCAGGAAAAGCATTGGCACTGCCATTCATTTCCCATTCACATGCATCATAAGCCTTGTGGCACGTTATTAAGAATGCACCAGCATATTCCACAGCACATTCAACAACACAATAAACGGTGTATGCACTCAATACGCTACTATATCTTGAGAGTTATTATTTTGAGATTAGAGTTGTATTGTACCTGCACTCCGTACAGGTGACTAATGAGTCTCTACCTGGGTGCTACCTTACACAACTGCTTTATCCACCAAACAAAAAATGGAGGTGCACACCAGGATTTAGAAAAATAAAAAATCTAATTTATTAGTTACATTTAAAATCGGCCAACGTTTCGGTCTGTTTCTAAGACCTTTATCAAGACCATAAAAACATTTCAGTAACTCAGTTTAAATAACCACATAGCATGACACTCACCCAATCGTGCACTCCCACACGGTCATGTGACTGAAAAAAAAGCCCTGCACCAAGGAAACAGAAATAGATACATTGTATCAAGTATATGTCCATTCATATTCTGTTAAAAAGCTGACACACACATAAGAACAAATCTGTTACAAATATATATGCAAATTTAAAGTCTGGCAGCATATTTAAACAATCATCGTTGGTTCAAAAAGCACAAAAGTGAACAGTACTCATTTAAGCCAGAAGGGGCAAGGGTATTCAACTTGCGTATCCAAAAGGATTCGCACTTTAGCAATAATTTAGATCTGTCTCCACCTCGTCGTAGAGGGGGAATGTGGTCTATCCCAATGTATCTAAAAGTGGGGAGTCTATGTCCCTTTTCAAGAAAATGCTTTGCAACAGGTTTAGTAGTTAAGCCATCCCTGAACACTGTGCTAATGGCTGAACGGTGCCCATCCATCCTTAATCGTAACGTTTGATCTGTTTTACCAACATATGACAACCCACACGGGCATGTAATTAAGTACACCACATGAGTGGTAGTACAAGTAATACGATGTTTAATCTTAAAGCGTTTACCAGTTTGTGGGTGAAGAAACATGGTACCAGGAGACATGTACCTACAGGAGGTACAGCTAGGGCAGCTAGGGAAACGAAAACAACACTGTTTCCTGCCACCTAACCAGCTGTCAATCTTCTTTGAATAACAATCTATTGGGTCACTCTTAACCAAAAGGTTGCGTAAATTACTGCCTCGTTTATAGCACATCATAGGAGGACCCGAAACTATCTGGCATAGATCGGTGTCAGCATCTATAATTCTCCAATTGTCACTAATACATCTCTTGAGCAAGTTGTAATGATTGTTTAAATCTTAATCACTACACAAACTACCCAAATGACCCTCAAAAGTTTACATACTCCACTTCTTAATACCGTGTATTGCCCCCTTTAACATCAATGACAGCTTGAAGTCTTTTGTGGTGGTTGTGGATGAGGCATTTTATCTTTTCAGATGGTAAAGCTTCCTATTCTTCTTTTTCTTGGGCTGTCTTGCATGAACTGCATGTTTGAGGTCTGCAATGATATTGAAGTCAGGAGACAGAGATGGCCACTCCAGAACTTTCACTTTATTTTTCTGTAGCCAATGACAGGTTGACTTGGCCTTGTGTTTTGGACTGTCCAAGTACATCCCATGTGCAGCTTCCGGGCTGATGAGCGCCAGTTTTCCTCCAGTATTTTTTGATAACTTACTGCATTCATTTTGCCATAATTTCTGACCAAGTTTCCTGTGCCTTTGTAGCTCACACATCCCCAAAACATCAGTGATCCACCACCATGTTTCACAGTAGGAATGGTGTACCTTTCATCATAGGCCTTGTTGACTCCTCTCCAAATGTAGCATTTATGGTTGTGCCCAAAAAGTTACATTTTAGTCTCATCACTCCAAATGACTTTGTGCCAGAAGGTTTGAGGCTTGTCTCTGTGCTGTTTGGCATATTGTAAGTTGGATAATTTGTGGAATTTGCAGAGTAATGGTTTTCTTCTGCCAACTCGACCATGCCTCCCATCTTTCTTCAAGTGCCTCCTTATTGTGCATCTTGAAACAGCCACATTTTTTCTGTCCTGTATTTCACCTGAAGTGGGGTTTTCTTGCATGCTGAACACTTTTTATGGCAGTTGTGGCTGAAATTTAACCAAATAAGGTTTGGTTTCAACATTACCCCTAATTTTCCACTTCTTAATTAGAGTTTGAACACTTCTCAATTCCTTTGATATTTTCTTATACCCCTTTCCTGTTTTATAAAGTTCAACTACCTTTTCCCGCAGATCCAATGACAATTCTTATGCTTTCCCCATGACTTAGAATCCAGTGGCGTAACTACTCACTGGTGGGCCTCGGCACAGGATGGGCACCTAGGCCCCCCTGTGGGGCCCTTACCTCTATAAATCGCATGCTGGAGTGTTGATGGCATGTGTGATGTATAATGTCCCCCCTAGATAACTGCCTGCCATAACAATTTTTGTGGCTCCAATGGGCCCCAAGGGGATGGGGGCCCTGGTGCAGTTGCACCCCTGGTAGTTACGCCACTGTTAGAATCCAAAAAACATCAGTGCAGCACTGGTCTGTGAGGAGTCCAGAAAGTCACTGACCTTTTATACACACCCACTAATTACAAGCAAACAGATCACAGGTGAAGGTGGTTACCTTTAATAGCCATTCTAACCCTTTTGTGTCAAGTTGTGTGCATGTTATCAGGCCAAATCACCAGGGTATGTAAACTTTTGATCAGGGTCATTTGAGTAGCGATTATGATTTATAAAAAAAAGTAAACACAGTTTGACAATAAATGGCTTCAGCCAACCTCTAACCATGAGTTTTTTTGTGTTATTCATATTCTCTGAAAAATGGTTAAGAAATAATAAATTCTGCCAGGGTATGTAAACTTGATCACAAATTTATATATATATATATATAGACAAATACAAGAGGTCCTCTGCACTCAACCCATTATCAGTATATTTAAGACATTGAGACATTTTGTGCATACAGCTACTAAAAAATGCCTTACCCTTTAAACAAAACAGGGATTGTTTGTCCATATATTGCAATATATTTAAGCTGGCCAACTACGTCAGTCATCTCATATCTGGCGAGTCCTACGCTCAATTATCATC
This sequence comes from Xenopus borealis, assembly GCA_024363595.1. Taxonomy (NCBI): domain Eukaryota; kingdom Metazoa; phylum Chordata; class Amphibia; order Anura; family Pipidae; genus Xenopus; species Xenopus borealis. The sequence continues at coordinate 86,471,647 of CM044435.1, read as the reverse complement.
TGATTCATTAAGAATTCTATTGCTTCGTTATACATTTTACAAAGGGACTAAGTTTTACCTGCAACTTACTAGCTGCTTTCAAGTAAAACAATCTTGGTTGCCCTTTTATTAGACACCAGTGGGATCACCTGACTATAGCTGGGAAGGGTGGGGGCTACAAAAGCTTTACTTTGAAAGCAGCTAGTAGGTTGCAGGTAAAACTTAGTGCCATTTCTCCTCCGAACATGTTGTGCAATGACATCCAAAGAGTTCAATTTTGGGCTCATCTGACCAGATTGCATGGTGAGCATACATAGTGGCCATGTCTGTTAAGTGAGTTATGGTATTCAAGGTCTTTCTAAAACTCTCCACGAGTGATGCTTGGCTCTTGGACAACTCTTTGGATAATTATTTTAACGCCTTTGTCAGACATCTTGCGAGAAGCACCTGGTCTTGGCCAGTTTAGGGTCAAATGTTGTTCTTTCCACTTCTGGGTTTATGGCCCAAACAGTGCGCACTGGAAGATTCAGAAGCCTAGAAATATGTCTGCAACCAATGCCATCAGTATGTTTTGCAACACTAAGGTCTTTGCCTTTACCCATCATGACAGGCTTCTTGTGTGATTCCACACAGTAAATAAAGTGCTCACCTGTTACTCTGTTAACCCTTTCAGGTGTCTGGTGCTTCACAGCATATAAGTCCTCTGCTCTGGGACAGAACAATCACTATGCAAAATCCAAAGTTGCTGAAGCACACAGATCCGTTTCAGTGAATACAAGTGATTTTATTGACTCATGGTAGACCTAAAACTTGGCAACGTTTCGGGCCACTCCGGGCCCTTTATCAAGGGCTTCTTGTGTGATACCTTGGTAACGAGAAACCTTTTTATAGGCCATCGATTAGGATTATACCAGTTGATTTTAATTTGCACAGATAGGGGACAGGATTGCTAAATACTGACAGATTTCAGCAGGTTTCTTGGCTTTCCATGCCTTTCCGCACCTCCTTTTCTTCATGTGTTTATTCCCTGCATCATTAAACAATTTATGGACTTATTTGATTTTTTTTTTTGTTCTGTGTGTGTTCATTACTTGGGTTGTTACAAACATCTGGTGTAAATTTCATATCAATAACCCCATTAGAAATGTATTTAGAAACCATTGATATGATCAAAACTTTTTTTCACTGCTGTATAGATCAATATGAAAACCTGGCAAATGTGCAGATGGCATCCTAGATGTACACTGTGAGCAATCAGCCTTAGGGAACCAAAAAAATAGACCAGAATGGGTTTGTTTAACTGCCACAGGCCAATTATATCATGTTTAACTGTATTAAAATGTCATACAAAGAAGCCCTTTAGTATATTGGGGGGGCATTTCAATCTCTTGGGAGTACCACATTCAGTCCATAGGTCTCTAGATAGAAACCCTGTCATTGATTGAACAGTCTGCTTCAAAGGAAGAATTCCAGTACATACAGGATAAAAATAAAGTTTATCAATTAAATTATTTTTTAAATTGTTGGTGTTACTGGTCTTTTAAACATTTTATTTGTAAACTTACGATCCCACGTAGATTAACCTAGAAGTAGGAAACATGTAAAGCAGGGTAGATACTCTGGTACCCAAGTACCAGCATCATACAGAAGGTGTTATGCCAACATTAAGAAAGAAAACTCTGTATAGTGACCCTCAAAGGAGCCGAACAAACAGCTAATGAAGACAAACACCTGCCCAAACCAACAACAAAAACTGAAACCACATGGATAATATTTAATAGAAATGGTTTTTATTCAAACCAACATTATTGTACATGTCCATTTCAAATTGGAGTACAAATATTTAGTGGATGGAATGTATACTTCAATTATTTGTTCCTGATCCTTGGGACAAAAGACGATTTACCTTCCGGCCACTCAATTTTATTAACTGAAGTTCATGGGTAAAAGAACAGACCTAGATATGTACCTGAAGCTTCTGGTCATGGTGGTTATTTTTCATCCTTTTTTAGTGACAAGTGAGAAGGCTACAGGATACACACAGCTTGGAGCTTACAGGGAAGTCCTCAGGTCTGTGATTAGCCATTGATGGAAGAGTAGGCAGCAGGGGCTTCCCTCAAGTTAACATTACTCTTTGGCAATTGCAAATGGCTTTTCCACCTCAATCTTTCCACAGTCTGCAATCACCACATCTTTAAGTGGTTTATCCCGACCATCTGTTTTAGTGGATTCAATCTTTCGCACGATATCCTGCAAGAGCATATTAAATGGGTTTACTTTCCAATGCAATACACCAAAAGCAGAGAAACAATACAACTACCATAAATGATGCTCTTTAAGAGTGATTTTGTGCATAGAGAGGTCTGCAGTCAAAAACTGGGGTTTGATCATGTTTCATAACTTTGATTATGAAAATGTAGTCCCTGCCATCTTTACAATATAAATATATATATGGGAATGTCAGCATTACCGTGCCTTCCAGAATTTTGCCAAACACCACATGTTTCCCATCAAGCCATGGAGTCTTGACAGTTGTAATGAAGAACTGGGAACCGTTAGTGTCTTTGCCAGCATTAGCCATACTAAGCCAATATGGGCCATAGTGCTTTAGCTTGAAGTTCTCATCTGGAAACCGGTCTCCATAAATGCTTTTTCCTGGGGTAATCAGAAAAGGTGATGTAAAGGATATGAAAAACCCATATTGAAGTGTATTATTGCAACACAATTATATAACATGAAAATAATCAGTGAACAGATTTATGCACTGTTTAAAATAACCTCAATCTGGGAATATACACCTATAAAGAGTAGGCAGTGAATCTTTACAAGGGGTCATTTAAACAGTTTTTATACAAGGTATTAAATCAGTCTCTAATCTAATTAAATCCTAGAAAGCTAAAGCTTTCTTTTGATGGATCATTTAACATACCATGATAGAATATCACCAAAGAAAAGCCTCCAATACAGCACTGTAAATGCCCCTCCAGAAAGGAAATAAAGCAGCACAGGCTGTTACTTTAAAAATATACACCATGCAGTATACTTCCAGGTCAAGAGAGAGAACCCCATCACAACCCCATGTGCAATGAACTATATGGATTTATATACAAGTATGGGTCCCATTATCCTGAATGCTCTGGACGTGGAGTTTTCTAGAACATCTTTCTGGAATTTGGTTCTTCATGCCTTAAGGCTACTAGAAAATCATGTAAACCCAATAGGCTGGTTTTGATATATCTTAGTTTGGATCACATACAAGGTACTGTTTTAGTACAGAGAAAAGGGAAATTATTTTTAACTATTTGAATTAAATAGAGTCTATGGGAGATAGCCTTTCCATAATTTGGAGCTTTCTGGATAATGGGTTTCCAAATAACAGATCCTATACCTGTAATAATAAGATTTTATGCAATTTTTATATATAGACTGATCATTTCATTACATCACCGTAGCGAAGAATCAAAAGTGTCCTCCATCTTTCTGTGCTAAACCACGCCCAGCTCTGGGAAAGAAAGGTTGTGATTTTATGCTTAAAACAGGCAGAACACACTTAAAGCGACCAATCATAGGATGGCTAGGCAAGTTCTCTGGCTGAAGGGAAGCAGTGTGCAAGTGGCATACATGGAATGGCCTCCTTTCTAATTGCTCTGAGCATTTGTGCAATAGAATCTCCAACTGATCCTGAAAACTATTTTAAAAATAGAAAAAAAAAAGGCAAACCAGTATCCACAGTATCCTAGACTCCGTGCTAAATAGGCTCACCTCCAGTACCATCTCCACGAGTAAAATCTCCTCCTTGGATCATAAAGTCTTTGATCACACGGTGGAACTTGCTGCCTTTGTAACCATATCCTTTCTGGGAGAAGGAAAATAAAAGTAAAATCGTACTCGCAGGTGTTGGTGATAAACCAAAGTGAATTGCCTACAAGTTTTTGGTATGCTAGCATATAAAATCTGTTTTAGTAGCAGAACAGCAGGCAATATTGCGGCCGAGCCAAGGTCAGCTTACCTCTCCGGTTGCCAAGGTTACAAAGTTTTCCACCGTCTTAGGAACAGTTTTTCCAAAAAGACCAATTACTATACGTCCTACTTCCTCATCACCGATCTTTACATCAAAGTATACCTGTGATAATGAGAAAGAGGGGAGAGCAGCTGAAATACTTATAAATTTACTTAGAACATTAAAACCATTCAGATTTTGTAATAAATGTACATGGGATACTTGCTTAGAACTAGGCTTTCTTTCATTAGGCAAAACATTATATTCAGGTTTACATTCCTTTTAATCTCTTCAATATGTCAAAACACAATTTGACTCTTGGGGAGAATAAGCAAATTGGGTCGCTCTGTTAAATGCCTGGGAATGAGTTGCCAACACATCCTACAAAAACATATCCTGGTGTGGTGCAAATTGAAAATAAGAGTACCAAATTCCTGGGGCATCGGGTAAGCAATTAAAAGCGTTTCCTGTTCATAAATGCAAATAAAATAAAGCAAATGTGACTATGCAGAAAGAAAATAATTCAAGAGTTCTGGAGAGGCAGTGTAGCTACAACTTCCGGCATGCCGTGCGTGGATGGAGAGCCTCAGACAGAGATTTAACAGGTTTAACGCAGGGAACCCTTTACGGCTTTTCCTCACGGTGATTCTGGATAAGACAACATCGGCAGCACCTTGCTACATTCAACAATGAAACTGCAATGGCCTGGGAACACTTATCCCCCAGAATGCATTTCTGCTCACTAGTCAAAGTACCGCATTCCACCCTACCACTCCCTAAACTTACCTTGTCGGTCACCTTCGGCCCTTTCTTCTTCTCATCAGCCACGGAGCTCCCAGGGAAGAGCAAGAAGATCACGGAGCCCGCGATAAGCGCAGCAGCAAACAGTAGCTTCATGTTTCTCTCCAGCGGCCGCAGCATGAACAGACAGAGACTGCCAGTATTATACAGAGAAAAGAGCTAACCCGGCCTGACGTCATCAAGACCGTACCATTCGGAGACGTCAGAGGATTTTGATAAAGAAAAAAAACACGCGACATTTTAGTCTTCCTCGTTGTCCATTGAACCATATATCTATATAAAATTATAGTTTTGCATGCAAGGAACGTGGCCAAAGTACACATTATAAAAGAAGTGCCAGGAAATCTGCGCTAAATGGACCCGTCTGACGGAACTGCTGACCCGTAGGGCGGATTTACAGTTGACTCTGTATGGGGGGAGCAATTAATGAAAATCTTTTTTTTTAATAATTAAAATAGATTTCATTACTAAGGTTGTTCCTGTGCAGTGGTACAATATTACCATATGTTTTATCTGAAATGCAAACAAACAAAAAAAGGGTGCATTAACTGTAGCTATTATGCAGCTAGTGGAAGATACCAAATAAATACACCCCTTAGTTTAACAAAAATATCCAATGCCACGTTACGATGGAAGGATTGGCTCTTCCAATAGCCAACAAGTAAAGGACATGCCAGACACTTTGGCCAATAGAAGTCATAGGCGGCCAGTGGGATTGTGCAAAGTGCTGATTGGCTGATGATTTTAAACGCCACATTGGCAGAAATCTTTCATCAGAGTTATAGTTAAAAAAAAAAAAAAAAAAAAAGCGAAGTATTAGAGACGAGTCTTTAAAGGGGCTATTCACATTACACATATTTTTTTTCTCCAGTTCGGTTGTTTTCAGAGTGGTCAACAGAAACGAAAAATGGAAAGTGTGTCTTTATTTTTTACTGTCTTTTTCTTTCTAGAATATTAGTTTATTGTTCCTGTCTGTGATGTTTCAGTCTGGAAGCTCAGTCATTCAGGTGCAGATTTGGAACTGTTACAATTTGCTAAATTTTTTTGATGCATTTCTCCACAGCTAGGGTTGCCACCTTTTCTTGAAAAAAATACCGGCCTTCCTATATATTTATCTTTTTTTGCCTATTAATAACATTGGGATCAACCATCAAAAATACCGGCTGGACCTGTAAAATACCTCCAGGTGGCAACCCTGTCCGCAGCATCTGTGGGATATTAGCATCTACTGTATCATACCTCCCAACATTCTGGATGTAAAAAGAGGGACAAAACATTTTTTGCCCACAGCACGGCAACATTTTTGTGACCACGCCCATTTTTGAGGCCACACCATCTTTATTTTACTAAATTTGACAGGTTATGAAAGTTGGAAAATAATTCTCCTTATCTAAACTGTTACAATTACTTATTTTCTTATCTCAAAAGTGTTACAAAGTATCTTATTTGCACCTATTAGCTGTTCTGGACTTTCTGCCAAAAGCCAATTAAGTTAAAACCTTTGCTTCTTTTTCTGGCTGTTCAGTGCAGAGAAAAGATTAACTTTCCAGTACAAATGAGGGAGAGCGGGTTGAGCTCTCAAAAGAGGGACTGTCCCTCCAAAAAAGGGACAGTTGGGAGGTATGCTGTATCTAGGGTTGCCGCCTTTTCTTTTTCCCCTATTAATAACATTGGGATCAACCATCAAAAATACCGGCCAGAACGGTAAAATACCTCCAGGTGGCAACCCTGTCCGCAGCATCTGTGGGCTATTAGCATCTACTGTATCTAGGGTTGCCACTTTTTCTTGAAAAAAATACAGACCTTCCTATATATTTATCTTTTTTCCCCTATTAATAACATTGGGATCAACCATCAAAAATACCGGCCAGGTGGCAATCCTAACTGTATCAATTCTAACTGTTGTCTGTTTCTGGGGAACTAACTGAGAACGAGTGCATTGAAAAAAATGTTGGATGGTGAACAACCAGTAATGTAACTGGAGGGGGCAGGCCCTGGTGCGGGACGTGCAGCCGGGCCCCCGCCCCCTCTATGTGAGATTCTCATCCTAGCCGCTGCTGCCTGCAAAACGACGAGTGCGCGAGCTGTAGGGGGGCCCTGAGGGGGTGAAGACCCAGGCCCTATTGCACTCCCTTCTCCCCCAGTGGCATGTAGTTGGTTAAAAGAGAACTAAACCCTAATGTTGAAAAACTTTACCCCCCTACCCTGCAGAGACCCCTATCCCTCCTCCCTCTCAGCCTAAGTGTCACCCCTGGCAAATGCCCCAAAGTTCTTACTTACCCCCTCCATGCAGACAGGACCGATTTAATAGTAGAATAAAAGGGGCATCTGCCCAGGGCCCACTGTTTTGGGGGCCCACTGCCAGTTTTATGATTTTTTTTACTTTATTTATTTTTGCAATCGCATGTCAGATTAGGGCCTGCGCAGGATATTTTTTTGACAGATATGGGTGTGAAATTTGGGGGTGTGGCCAAAAAAGTGGGCATGGCACAGCAAGGGGTTTGGAGCCCACTGATTGGCTCTTTGCCCTGGGCCCACCAAGGCCTTAAAACCGCTCTGCGTGCAGATTCGGTCTTCGGGAGTTCACAGGTGCCATCTTCGCTTTGGTCTTCCTCGGAATGAAAATGGCGTTTCAGCGCATGCGCAGTTGGAGCGATTTTCAGCTTCACAATGACCGTGCATGCGCCAAAACACATGAAAGTTGCAGAGTTGAGATAAGAAGACCGGAAGAAGACCGAAGAGGCTAAAGATGGTGCCCACGCAGTGGCGTAACTACTCCCTGGTGGGCCCCAGTACAGGATGGGCACCTGGGCCCCCCTGTCAGGCCCTTACCTCTATAAATCCCATATAACTGCCTGCCATAAGCATTATCGGGGCTCCGTTGGGCTGGTGCAATTGCACCCTCTGCACCCCTGGTAGTTACTCCCGAGGACAGAATCTACATAGAGGGGTAAGGATGTAGGTGAATTTGCCCGGGGTAACGCTTAGGTTGGGGGGGGGGGTTCTATGCAGTGTAGGGTTTTTTTAACAGAGTTTAGTTCTCCTTTAATAGTACATATGGCTGCTTTCATACACATGAAAGCACAGGCACTGAAGCTATATCAGGCATGCCCATACTTTACTTTTAGTGATGATGTCCTGTTAGGATCTACATCCATAAAAGCATGTAACAATTCTGTTCCATGGAAAATATTACTTAAATATTGATTAATGAGCACATGACTGTATAGTAAATATATATTGCTAACAAACAACTATTTCTTATGTAAACTGTTTGTTGACAGTGTCGTGAGATCTACTGATCCACTAGCTAAAGGTCTACTGTAGATCCCAATCTACCTTTTGGACACCCCAGTTGTACATAAAACCCATCTACAGTATTCCCTGCAATTTTGGTGACTCTTGCCAAAACCAGCAACTCATGCAGGCATAGGTCAGCAATAGGCAGGTGCCAATCAGCTAGGGGGAGCTTTGCAGTGGGTGCTGGGTAAGAAAGTATGATTATGGGATGTGCGCATATATTTTTGTGCTTGCTTAGAGCCAGTGTATGCAGAACTACATGCACTGTCTCTATATGTTCCATTAACTATAAATGCTCAATAGGTGTTCAATTTATGTACTATTCATGGAAGGCCACCCCGATCCAGATTCAAGAATACTATAAATGCAGCTCAAAGGCAATTTTCTTCAGGCAGGACATGGAGTACATTAGATGAAATTCCATATTTTAAAGTGTATTTAAATGTATTCAGGTTGTATCTGAATTTGAACATTGTGACACACCAGTAGATGGCACTATGGGCTTGCCAATAATAAGGCTCATGGCAGCCTGAAATGTTGAGTCTGTTTGGATATTGTCATTGAATCCATTACATTTGGTGCTGTCCAATTGATGGCCATTACCCCTCCCCCTTGTGTGCCCCCCTTGCTTGCCTTGTATAAGCTTTAAAATGTATGACCTTTTTTCACACCTACATTGTTTACATCTCAAATTCAGACTGTTATACCCTGTATTGTTCACTTCTTTAATACCCCTGCATTGTTCACACCTGTGACATCCCTAACGCCCTGTACTGTTAAAACCGTAGTGCCAGAGTGAAAATACCCACATTGTTCACACCTCAACAAACTGATGGAGGGGAACCAGCATTGTGTCATTGTAGTGGTCCTGATAGACTTTCTTGTCTCCTGCTGTATTCTGCCTACCCTATGCTCCCTGTGTGTTCCATACTCTGCCTGCCCTATGCCCTGTGTGTGCCATAATCTGCCTGTCCTATGCTCTGTGTGTGTACCATACTCTGTCTGTCCTATACTGTGTATGTGTACCATACTCTGCCTCTCCTATGCTCTGTATGTGTATCATACTCTGCCTGTCCTATGCTCCCTGTGTGTTCCATATTTTTCCTGCTATATGGTCCCTGTGTGTGCCACACTCTGCCTAACCTGTGTTCCGTGTGTCTTTTATACTCTGCCTATCCTATGCTCCCTGTGCGTTCCATACTTTGCCTGCCATATGCTCCCTGTGTGTTCCATACTCTGCCTGTCCTATGCTCCCTGTGTGTATCATACTCTGCCTGTCCTATGCTCCCCCAACGAACTGATGCGGTCCTTAATCTGACTGGATTTTTAATTGACTTCTGCTTGACTTTTGGCCAAATATCAATCGGCGAAGCCTGCCAGAGTGCTACATGGGCAATAAGCTGCCAACTTAATCTGTTGGCAACTTATATCTACCCATGTATGGGGGACCTTGAGCCAGGACTTTGTTAAAGAAAGACATGTAGAAAAGGGTAAGCAGTTCTTACTCCATAGCATACAGCTTGATATCCATTATAGCAGTGATCCCCAACCAGTAGCTCGCAAACAACGTTGCTCTCCAACCCCTTGGATGTTGCTCCCAGTGGCCTCAAAGCAGGTACTTATTTTTTAATTACTGGCTTAGAGGCAAGTTTTGGTTGCATAAAAAACAGATGTCCTGCCAAACATTCTCTCCTGTAGGCTGCCAGTCCATATAGGGGTTACCAAAAAGCCAATCAGAACTCTTATTTGACATCCACATGGACTTTTTCATGCTTGTGTTGCTCTCTAACTCTTTTTTAAATTTAAATGTGGCTCACTAGCAAAATAAGGTTGGGGACCCCTGCATTATAGCATAAAGATGCATTCAAGCAGTCTGCTTTAGTTGATGCCAGACCTTATTCAATTTGCAAAGTAAGCTTGTTCTCCTGCTCTCTTGCTGTTATTGCTGTGATACTCCTTTTTTACCCAACTTTGGGCCAAATATCCGTTCGGGGAATGTCCTTGCCTATCCTAGCCTTGAATTTGATTCTGTACACTGTTTTGGTTTCTATGCTTTTGCAGAAATTGCCAGTTCCTGTACTTGTTGCTGCTGAACTGCGGCACTTCTTCTGCGTCTCAATTAAAGTTATCAGTGGGAGTAGGGTTGCCACCTTTTCTTGAAAAAAATACCGGCCTTCCTATATATTTATCT
>CM044435.1:86445528-86456109 GCA_024363595.1 Xenopus borealis | reverse complement strand
TCAAAACACTACTGTTTCGATGTCTATTCAAAAAATCTAGCTGGCTTTGGGCTAAGTGTCATTTCAGCTGCTGCAATAAAAGTTTGTGAATAATCCCTCCCTAAGTGTTCTGCTTTTTACATCCCCTTATTGGCCCACTGCCATGCAAAGGACAGGAAAACAGAAAATCTTAACATACTTACCGTGATTTTCATTTCCTGGACTGTAGCATGGCAGTGGGCAGGGGTTTCCCTCCCTATTATGGGGGTATTGTCTCCAGTCATTGAGATGGGCGCGGGGGGGGGGCCCGGATGGACTTTTATTGTACTTCCTGTGCCGCCTTCCGGAGGGGTATTAACCCCTTATTGGCCCACTGCCATGCTACAGATTAAGATTTTCTGTTGTCTATTTTACTGTATCCCAGACCCTGCAGGCAGGCCCGGACTGGCAATCTGTGGGTTAGGGCAAATGCCAGATGGGCTGCTATAAGGTGCCATAGAAAGTCAGTATTTAGTGGGCTGGTGGGGACTGTTTGGGCCTCTATGTGGGCTGATTGGGCCTCTGTGTACCTGAAATGACAGGGCCTATTTTGATTCCCAGTCCAGTCATGCCTGCAGGCCTGTCCCATGCCACGTTATTCATTGACTATTCATGAAAAAGTGATAAACAGAGAGCTCAGCGCTTCCATCAGTTAATTTTGGTTTGGTATTGGCCTGCCGTTTCCAGCAAAACTGACGAGCCTTCATCAAGTATCACAGTTAATACTGCTTTTTCTTTCCCGCCAATTAACAAATACGACCAAAGCAGCACCCCCCAGGACAAATTATGACAGACTCTATCAGAAAAGCGGGAAGCCACACGTAAACACCACCCTCTCAAACAAATCTCACGTCTATTGGCTGTCGTTTAGTCGGAATTTTGGGCGCGAACTCTAGCTAAACTCTACAGCTAGTTATCCACTTGATTACAATTCGTTAAAAAGATTATTGTGGGCGGGATGTGAATAGACTGCCAATAGGAAGGCACTCGATGGGCGGTAGCGAAGCATTACTGAGGCGCGCGCTTTAAATCTCGCCGAGTGCAGGAGAGGGGGAATCAGTGTGACAAACAAGTGTTTGCGTTTAGGGAACATGGTGCGGACTAAGGCGGATTGCGCGGGTTCTTCAGCCTCTACGGGGAGCTACAGGAAGGGTGAGGTTGGGTTGAACTGTTCTGATACTCGTATAACTTCCATAGAGCGTATAGATTAACAGAGATGGTTACAATTGGCGATTGTACCCTTAAAGAGAAAAAGAAAATATTTGAATGGAATATTCTTTGCCAGTCAAAACTTAAGACTGCAGTCGCCAGTTGCAGTTCTGCGTTTTATGTAAATGCGTTTGTGTTTGACATTATTGTAGATGCACTAGAATATGTAGCTCTTTGATCCTGAGGCGAATGATTTCCCTCATAAATACGTTACTTTTGTGTTATAGTTTTTATGTAGGCTGTACCGCTGGTGTTCTCGCGGATTTCCACACTGTAAAAGCGCATTTATTTTGCGTGTTTGACAAGTAGTATATTTTTGGCGGACACGCCGGTATGCCCCGCCCCCAGCATGAGTCGCAATGTCAGATTGGCGCGGCTCTCAGACTTCCTACCGCTAAAATGGCTGTCCCATCTCATCGTGTGGTGTTTCTTGATGGCGAATCTCTCGGTGGTGGCACAAAGGGCTGAAGCTTAATAGGCCCTTTCTGTTTCGTCATGTCACAAGAGTTTACAATGAAATTCAGATCCCTCCTTTAAAGGATCAGTAACACATTTTAAATCAATTTGCTGGCATAGCACAAAAAAACCACCAAGCCATATTAAACTTTAGAATCACGCTCCTCTTCAGAAAAGGCGACCATCAATCTTGCTACACTTTTTTTTTTGTATGTACTCCTTTTGCAAGGCAGGAAGCTTCTTTAGGTTTTGTAGTCTGTATTTTGTCTCCTTTCATAAACTATGACTGTATAAGGATATGTACTATATAAAGCAAATGTAGAGCACCTTTTCACCACAAAAACCTTTATTTAGAAAGCTTTTTTTTATAATGAAAATTTTTTTGGGGGGGGGTTCAGGTGGGGTCTGCATCTAATTCAGCATGACTTGTTCATTTCAGGCTTGGATCTTTGACCTGGTCCCGCGGTAGGGGACCCCTGAGTTAAAGTTCTAGAGCTGTTCCTACAGTGTTGTATAATTTAGAAAATAATACACATTGTAACTTGTCTTTAGAATACTATAGTAAACATCCTATTGATTGCTTTGAGGGGGAAAATGTTCTAAATTATAACACAAAGTACAGCTCTTCTTTCACTGAAATGTTTAAAACAAAGTGTTCTGTTCTTACACAGCGCATAGGGGTGTGTGTGTACAATTTACATTTTGTTTTCAAAATATACTAACCTTCAACCTTGTGGTGTTTTTGAATTCTGTAATAGCTGTTGCTGCCAGAGCACCAAGGAAAACGTTTGGGAGTAGTTCCAGTGCTTCCAATCATGTCACTTCACCAACTGGTAAAAAATGTGAGTATATGATTTAAAATCCCATGTTTTTCCTTCCAAACTGCCAAATAGTTGAAGGAATCCTGTGTGTGTATATATAGACTTGTTTCAGATTAGTGTTCACCTTTTAACAGCAAAAGAAATTTAACTGGGTCAAGAAATACCCTGGTAACTTAAAGGAAAACTATACCCCCCCGAACAATGTAGGTCTCTATTAACAGATATTGCCTAAAACAACTCATATGTAAAACCCTGCTTCATGTAAATAAACCATTTTCATAATAATACACTTATTTAGTAGCACTTGCCATTGGGTAATCATAAATAGAAAATTGCCATTTTAAAAAATGACAGCCTCCTGGGATCCTAGGATCCAACGGTGCACACAAACATACCAAACAAACTATAAAGTTAGGTCACACCAGCCAATTAACAGACAGAGTTCTGTCTTTTGCTTCCACACTTCTTCCTGTTACAGTTAGTGTTGAAATATTTCTGGTCAGGTGATCTCTGAGGCAGCACACAGACCATCATGAAATGGTGACTCAAGGCAAGAGATGTAAAAGGGAAATATTTTCTTAAATATATACACCAGGTAGGTAAAATTCTTTAATATGTCACTTGATTTGATATAAACTATCTGTTGCTCAAAAATTCATTTTCGGGGTATACTTTTCCTTTAACTGTTCGTGACAACTGTTAATGTTTTGCTGGAAAACAATGTGGAAGGTCCATCTCTATTGTGTGCATATATGATCTGACAATTTCTGGTCTTTCTAGACATTGGTTGCCTTTAAATATAACTTTTAGGCTAGTGCTGCACAGATATGCAGACAGACTTCAGCCCCTACAAGGATGGCAACCTTTTTACATCTGAAACCACTGTTGGCTCTGGTGCAAACACACTGATTTTGGGCAAAAAAAAAAAACTTGATAAGAGCGGGCTACTGCCCACGTAAGGGCTGAAATCAACTTGCCTTCAGCACTTGAACACTGGGCATGCCTCTATTCATAACCAGTGATGTTCACATATGCTGGGATAATTGTTATAATTATATTACATATAGTACAGACGCTGTTAAGACACCTTGATGTAAATATCTATACCAGATGTGCCTTCTGTCTGCCATAAGTAACATGTCCGTATTTTACCTGCAATCCACTATTTTCTAATGCTGCCACTTTATTACCTCGTATAAAAGTTGATTGTTTCCAACCTACACTTGGCTAGGTTTTAGCAGTTGTATTGGTCTGCATAAATATACCTGATTGCATGTAACGAATAGACAAGTTTTAGTACAACTGACTGGATGATGTAAAAGATCACTTGCACCACAGTGTAATGACCTGACTTGTCCGATAAATTGATTCACATGTGTGACTGGATTCATTGTCTAGTGTTTCATAAATATTGTACACTTTCAGGAGACCACAAACCGGTCAACATTGCCCATTAAACTACTGATCCAGTCTATGATGCAGTGTCTTGAGTCATGAAACCATGTGCATGCTTCCAAATTGTATTTTGTTACACTTTTCTATGGAATGTTCACAATGCATAGAGTAAGTAGTTGCTTGCGGTTATTTCTAGCTGAAAGTAAATATGCAGGTGGCAATCCTGTATTCGTCAGACCCATTCCTACCTGGCAAAAAGGTATAGGAGCGTTCTTTGGATCCCCATCCACAAGTCAGCCTGAGAAAGAAAATAGAATTCCATCTGATGATGAGGAAGCTGGTGGCAGTGGTGCAGGAAAAGCACCCAGAAAGTAAGTGGTTTGTCTATTTAATTCTTTTTATCCCCCAGTAGATTAAATTGTATCTGATTGTGACATTTTGCTTATTGCAGGTCCCGTCCTTTGCCACCAGATCCATCGGAGGAGGAGGAAGCTGCGGACTCAGATCATGAGTGAGACTATAATCTGTATTTCCAAACAGGACTTCCTTTTTTTGTTGTATATTTGTAAATAAAGCTTAGTCTAGATTTTGTACATGATTTCTGCTTGTGTTTGTGTTCAGACTAACCTTGAGTTTTCTTTTTTTGTTTTTGCCCAGTTGTAGCTTACCTTTTTTTAAATAAAAACTAAAGCCTCTGACAGAGCAATGATATGCCTTTTTTTATTTTGTTAAGGTTTGGAGCTGTGGTGCCTCTGTTAACTAAGCACAATAGTGTTGTACAAACTGCACCCCACCCCCCAAGCTAACTATTGGATTATATTAAACTATGCAGTTTAACATGCAAGTCCTAATTGATGATAAAGGAAAAATATACCCCATTTGGATCACGGATGCCCTAATAAAGATCAATGTGACTTGCTGAACCCAAATTATCATGGTTCAATCTGTAGCCAACTACAGTTGTTGTCTTTGTCCGATAATACAGACTGGTATTTCTATAAAAGCAAACCATTCTAATCACTCACTAAAACATTCATAAGCATGTACCTAAATACCCAAGCAAAATCCTGCATCATTATTGTGTACAACAACAAAAAAATTAACTGTTTGAAATTCTGCTCTGAAAGGGGCATTTTTCTAACCAGTTAAAGATTAAGAGAACAAATATGTATTGTATGTATCTTGCAGAGTAAACCAGATGCTTACAAGAACTTTGTGATAATCTGCCTCTTGCAGATTGCATTTGAGTTTCACTGAATGAGTTCTTGCAAGAACACTTAGGCTATGGGCACATAGACTGTTATCAGCCTGAGTATTTTTGCAGGTTGAGAGATTTGAATTGGATCAGCCTGTGTCACACACTGTGTGACCACACATGGGCTGGCCTGATTCAAATCAGTGGAACTGGGGCACTGAGGAGATCTGCTTCCATCAGACTCCAGAAATGTGCAAGCTAACAGCAGCTAATGGTTTACGTGCACATAATCTTGGCAGTCACATCAGTTGACTTTTGTTGAGGTGTCCTGTTATTTCTTAGAATGTAGCTGCATGCTTTTCCATTCATCCTCCAAAGTGAATAGTTTTAGGCCTATGGCACAAATGGCATTTTGACCACTGTTTCTCTCAATATACAGCAGAATTTCCTTCCCTGTCTACTGTCTAGCTTCCATTTAAATGAATGGAGACATTCTGCTTCTGGCAGACACTTGTGCAGTCCGGCAGGATCAGTTGGCAAATAGTATCCAGGTGTGCCAACTTTAAAGGCTTTTGGCAGTGGCATACAGTGGGGCTCATTTACTCTCGCTGGACAAATTTTGCCAGTAATGAGTTTTTATTGTCTTAACTGTAGCTGGATTCCACCAGACTTGCTGCTATGGGTTACTGCCCAGGAGCAAGTTTGCCCAGTGTTCATAAATGAGCCCCAGTGTCACTGGGTGTATTTAATGGCTCTTCTGTAGGCTAGGATAGCAAAACCCCAAATATTCTGACAACAAAACACCCAAAATCATTGTGCATGTAATTTCCCTTAATGACCAAGGTTTGCTTGGTGGCTGTTGCTGGGGTACCTCTTATAATTGGGGAAAAAATTTGCAGTCTAGTGATGACACACACACAAATGGCGCATTTGGAAGCAGATCATTGAGATTCCTATCCTTGTAGAATGGTTCTGTCTGATAATGTGATTATAGAGGAAGTGTCAACCTACATTTGTGGCCAGACCAGTGGTCAGAAAAATGCTTTAAAAAGGAGATCAGTTGGTCTGATGTCCTGGTTTGTTTTTGCATAATGAAAGTAGGGATGCACTGAATCTAGGCTTTGGCCTATTTCCGCAGGATTCAACTTTGCCTGAATCCAAGTGCTTGGCCGAACTGAATCGAAATAGAAAAAAAACTAACAAGGAAGTGAATTTTTTTTTTTTTTACCATGAGCTTGCACGTGTGGTCTTTCCCCCTTGTTTACCTAATTTATATATGTATAAATTACCATTCAGCTTTGAGTAGGTATTCAGCTGAATAATTGATAGTGCATTCGCCAAATCCTAAAATAGTGGGTTTAGTGCATCCCTAAATAAAAGAAAATGTATAGCTTAAAGATACTGACACCTGAAATTAAACTTACATCTTTTTTAATATTGGCTTTGAAAGCTACTGCTAACTTTGCCATAAAGTATTTGCATGATGCTTTTACATTACCTGTCTGATCCCCCATGTTCCTGTATGAGGGGGCTGCCATATTTGTACAGCAGGCATCTGTTAGAAACTGTAACTAACAGGCTGAGATGGGACTGTTAGGTTGGCAAAGTCAGAGTGTCAGTCAGGCTTAGAAATTTCAGCTATTAGTTATATACAAAAAACCTTTCAGCAAGAAATGATCAACATGACCTATAGGTAACAATCTACATTCATATGTTAAAATTAATTTTTTAGTGTCTATCACTTTAAGCAGCTTTCCAACAGACAAGTTTTCAGTGATTTAAGGGTAGGGACAGACGGAGATTCGGGGAGATTTTGTCGCCTGCTAAAAACGCCAGGCAACAAAATCTCCCCGAATCTCCCTGTCTGTCCCTACCCTAAAAGATAAACTGCAGTTGAAAGCAGTATTTAACTGTCAGAACCACCAGTGCAAGGGACTGAGACTACTTTTAATAGTAACTTCCTTTTTTAAAATAACCTGAAATCTACTAAAAGGTTAAAATGCATGTATTTTGGAAAGATGGGGCAGATGCATATTTTGGGTTACATCCTCCTTTTCAGTGATTTCAGATTAATTTGTAGTTGTAATTCTATATTCCCCGGGTGTCTGGTTCTGCATTCTGAAGCAGTATTGGAGAATATCATTATTGCTTCGAGATTGGAAAATGGAGAACAAAAAAGGTAAAACATTTGAAGCATCAATTGCTAACTCCATTCACAGATTTTTAAAGTGGACCCGTCACCCAGACACAAAAATCTGTATAATAAAAGTCCTTTTCAAATTAAACATGAAACGCAATATAAAACTTTTATTAAAGCATTCATAGCTGTTTTAAGCTCATTTAAAAATCTCAGCTGTCAATCAAATATTGTCTGCCACTCTATGCCTTAGGCATAGAGGCGGGGCAGATACTTTCACTTTCCATTCAGCACTCCCTACATGTCACTGCTCCTCACACATTCCCCCAGTTCTCTTAACCATTTAATTGTGTAGCCAGGACATGGGGATAGACATCAGGTCCCCCATTCTGGTGCACAAACAAGATTCTGAGATGATATGCCTTAATATCAGTGTCCACAAAATGGCTCCTGCCTGCTTGCTGGAATTATAAATTCCCAGACTGAAGAAAACAAGATTAAAATAATTTATATAGTGTAATTAATGTTTATTTGGCTTGACTAATGTGATAAAATAGGATTTTGAATATTTTTTTGGGGTGACGGGTCCACTTTAAGCTTTAGGTTTGATAGCTGTTCTTGTCCAACTGGATGTCCATTGGTTGACATACTTTGGCTGTATGGAATAGTAGTTTAGCCCAGTGTTTAATCTCCCTGAGAGTGAGTTCAGAGTAGGACAAAACCGCTTTTAAGAGTGCTTTTTTTTTTTTTTTCTGTATTCATTGAAAATTGAATATGCAGGATAGAGTTTAATTTGTCAGGTACTTGACATATCCGTAAGTGAAAAAAACATTGGCTTCTCTTCAGGTCCTGCCAGTTTAATTTTTGTCCATGGCTAAATCCAAATAATCGGATACATCAGTTGATCCATTAACTAGGGGGCGTCACTGACGTTCTGTTTAAATGTGATACATTAGGAAACTGATGTCTAACATAATAGCCAGAACACTACTTTGCAGCTCTCTAACCTCTTGGTTAGTCAGCGACTTGAAGAGGGGCCACATAACTGTTCAGTTAGTGTGCTTTTGATCCATAGTATGCAGGTCTGATTCACTGCTTGGTTACCGTTAAATATCCAAAATGTCCAACAAAAAAAAAGTCCCAAAGTTTTGGATAGGTCCACACTCCTTAGCCGACTTTTACACTTGTCCAAACCGTATTCTCTGAAAACAAAGACATCGCCAATAGGCACAGGAACAAACAAAGAAATATATAGGATAATATTGTTTTGTATATGACACCCCTTGTTCTATGAGGTTTATTAAGTACAACACATGTATTAGACCCCTTAAGCTCCCCATAGACTCAATGGTCTTTCCCTGCAGAACGACCGATCTTGGGAAAGTCCGACCAATCTCAAATTACCGTGCGGTTAGTGGGATACAAAAACGATTGTACATCTTACGATTTTTCGTCCGACATCGGTCTGAGGATTGATCGGCCAGGTTAGAAAATCTTTATTGGTCCCCATGCAACCTACTTATGTTTGCAGGGCCAAGCAGGCAGCGATCCTTCAGTTTTGCTGGCAATATTGCCTGAAATGGTCTTTTTAGTTGATGGACACATCTGGCATTTAAACGATCGTTTTGAGACAATCGTGGTCTCACAATAAACAATGGATCTTTCAAAAATCTTTACATCTATGGCCATCTTTAGAAGAGAGAAATGGGATTAAATTCCCTTGGTATAATCTTGGATTTTGCAGATGGGTACTTGCAAACATATTCTTTTTTAACTTGCACATAAAGTTGTTAACCCAAAATTGCAGCTTCCTCTCCAGTGCCAACTGTGAAGTAACATGCAGCAGCAATAGTGTAAAAAATGTTTTATTCCTTATTGAAAAGATTTTAAAATTGCACTCACATGGTATCCAATTTGTAACAAATATTTGTATGGATGTTCCCTTTGAGCTTCCTTCGCCGTATGCTTGATTAGCGTGTTTTACTAATTGTTCCTGCGCCTTCTGGCGCTTGCTTTGTTTTCAGATAATACAATTTGGTTACCGTTAAGTTAGAGAGCTGCAAAGTAGGGTTGCCCCTAAGTCCCTACTTACCCCTTCATGCAGGTCCCCTCCAGTGATGTTCACAGGGGCCATCTTCTCTTCTAAGCGATTCTTCATGGATCTGATGACGATGGGCGCGCACGAGCAGTAGGACGCTGGTACTACTGTGCAAGTGCACAAAGTCCATGGAGTTCGCCAATTGAACTTCGTGAACTTTTGGCGCATGCGAGTAGTACCAACATCCTACTGCACATGTGCCGCAGATGGAGCCGGATCCAGGAAGAAGAAGAGAAGAATCCGTTAAAAGAGACGATTGCCCCTGTGAACATTGCAGTAGGGGACCTGCATGAAGGGGTAAGTAGGGACTTTTGGGGGAGAGGTAGGAAGTGGTGGAGGGGGGCCTACAGGGGGGTTTGAGTTAGCACCGTGGGGGGTTTCATTCCCCTTTAAAGGCTTATAACGTCTGTTGCCTGTCATCAGTTGTATATGTACAGTGAAACTAATGCAATTCTCGTCACTATACTATTACATTCTGCTCTCGCATGCATTTGACAGCATGAGACCAAATCAGTAGTTTGAATGAAAAAAATTACTGCATAGAAACTACTTTATGTGACATCTCAGAAAAAACAGTCCTTTCCATATGTTTTCTTCAGAGGGACTCCAAGACTGCCTTGAGCCACCAGTTGTCCAGGTATGAGATTACACAAATTCCCTGAGACCTCAGAACAGCCAGTACTGCTGCTGTTACAATTTCAGTAAATGCCCTGGGGGCACAAGAGCTCCCAAAGGGAAAGGTAGCAAACTGAAGATGCCATATTTCTCCATTCACAGGAACTGCTATCCTCAGTTCCGATGTGGTTGAAAAATCGGAACATGTAGATAAGCTTATTTCAAATCCAAGGTGGCCATAAAATCCCCTTGTTCCAGTAAATTGATTACCGACTGTATTGACACCATATGGAATGTTTTTCACCTTATAGGTATTGATAACCATTCTGAACCTGCCATTTTGTTTTGGAACTAAAAAACAGTGGAATAGACTTCTGAATGGACCTCTTGTCCTAGGACCCTTTCCAAAATCTTCTATTAGAGAAAATTCTGGATTACTTCTTGCATTGTCGATTGCTTTGCAGAATTTAACTCTTGAACAGTGGGAAGAAACCTTGATTTGGGAAGCTCTAAAAAAACCCCCAAAAAAAAACCTCTAACCTGAGAGCTTCTTGAATAACCTGAAGGACCCAAGGATCTCACTCTCCCATTACATAGTTGAATTGGTTTGAAAAAAGACAGAGTCCATCAAGTTCAA
>CM044435.1:86409676-86423065 GCA_024363595.1 Xenopus borealis | reverse complement strand
ACTCTTTTTACATTTGAATGTGGCTCACCGGTAAAAAAAGGTTGGGGACCCCTGCTGTAGACCATGCTGGTAACTATATGTGGAGCCAGAAAGACAAGTTGACTAGCCAATAAAAATCCTACTTTCAAGGACTGCCTCAACTTTGCTTGTGCTCTTTTCCAGATGCTTTTGTATATGCCCCTACTGTGGTCCAGTCTTTTGCCCAGTGGCCAAAATATTGGATCAGCCCTATTTGGTTCCAACCGGAAAAGATTTGCTTGTTTGGTGACATCACAAAATGACTGGATCTTTCCTTATGTGAACTACTTTAGACTATAAGCCTACTGGGCATTGTGCACAGAATTCTTAGTAATGCTATAGAGAAAAGATATATATCCTCTTGTGGTGGTTTATTTCCTCTGCTTATTATGCCTTTTTTTGGTACATTTTTCTGTGCCGTCAGCTTAAGTGCTCAATTGCTAGCACTGTACGCTATGAAAAAGGCTTTCCATCACAAACCTTATATAGCAATATGGGGGATGGTCCTCTAATTTCAAACAGGATTTTCTAGACTATCAGGATGCAAAAAACAACATTGTTTTTCTTTGTTTCCTTTTTCTTCTACCCATTACTAACAATCATTTTAAATCTTCTGTTCTAAGAAAAGGTCTCTTGGAACAACCAACACACGTCACACATAGTGTTCATTGGTATTATGTATTCACTGAAGCGGTGTTTGGCTTATATACATATGTAAAAGTGTATTGAAAGACTGTAAATGAAATTCAGAATCTCAGATTGGATAACACTGAATAATTTCACAATTTCAATGTGTGAAACTGACATACAGGAGAAATATGAAGCTTGAAGCATTAGCATTATGGTTCTTGGTCCTTAACTACTTCACTGCTGATTGTATGAGATCAAGGGATTCTAGGATCAGATAGGTTTCCATGGTTCTGTTAATTCCTTCCATAGCGCCATATGGAGGGGGAAGCACCTGCTTGTTCTATTAATGAACATATACAATCAATCCTGCAGTCCCTCCTATTCTAATGCATTTTAATGGGTGCATTTTCTGGATTTTAAGTTGTTTTCCCTCAATTTGCACCATGAATTGCACCGTTTCCTGTAAAAAACTATTGTATGTCCATTGGAAAGCGAAAACAATACTTTTTTTACTAATACCATTTATATAAATTTGCATGTTTTTAAAAGAACCTCTTGTAATTATATTAGGTTTGGTGTAAACCAGGGGTCCCCAACCTTTTTTGCTCGTGAGCCACATTTAAATTTAAAAAAGAGTTGGAGAGCAACACAAGCATGAAACAGTCCATGGGGATGTCAAATAAGAGCTCTGATTGGCTTTTTGGTAACCCCTATATGGACTGGCAGCCTACAGTAGAGAATGTTTGGCAGGACATCTGTTTTTTATACAACCAAAACTTGCCTCTAAGCCAGTAATTCAAAAATCAGCACCTGCTTTGAGGCCACTGGGAGCAACATCCAAGGGGTTGGAGAGCAACACGTTGCTCGCGAGCTACTGGTTGGGGATCACTGGTGTAAACTGTAGGCTGCATCAGTGAGGTTTTGTTTCCAGGCCTGATAAGACTTTGTCAAGCCTTTGTAATTTTTATCTAGGGATAACACTATTTTTAAAACATAAGGATATAAGGCATAAAGGTGCTCTTTGACAACCGCATATATAGGCTGCTGTTGTAGAAAAAACTCATACTGCCTGTCAGTATGACTTGTTTGCTATAATGAGATAACATTTATCATAGAAGACAATTGACAAGCTTATCCTCTGACAGGGATCCCTACTAAGGAGATGATGTGTTTCATAAGGCTGGATAATATCTTGGCAGTGTGCATTTCTACTAAGACTTTACAATCAAAATTAAATGATTAGAAGGGGAAAATGGAGCATCTATGTTAACATTTCTTTACTTATTGATTTTTCTGTAGTGTAGTACTTGCTGAGAACTGGAATATTAAGAATAAAAACTTGGTAAATAGATACATTTTTTCAATATAGTTAGTCAAAAATATAATCTATAACAGTTGGAGTGACTGGATGTCTAAAATAACAGAACAGAGCTCTGCTTTTCAGCTCTCTTGGTTTTCACTGATTGGTTACCAGGCAGTAACCAATCAGCGACTTGAGGGGGGCACATGGGGTCATAACTGTTGCTTTTGAATCTGAGCTGCAAGCCGAGGATCCATTGCAAACTCACTGAACACTTATGTCCCATGTGGCCCCCCTTCAAGTTGCTGACTAAATAATAGTTGAAAAGCAGGAAGTAGTGTTCTGTTATGTTACGCATCCTCTCACTCCAGCCTTTATACATTACATTTCTGGCTTTATTTTGCACATACTGTATTTTAAACCAGTTTTTATTATACTCAAAATGATATGGGCATATTGGCCATACTTGGGAATAATCACAAAAAACACCCTTTTTTGTCCCACTATAAATATGCTGTTGTGCGTTTCCATCTTTGTTAAAATATTTACAAAACAATGTTGCTATAAATATATAAATAATTGATAAAATGTTACAAGCTTTACATACACATACAAACACTTCCTCTGTAAAAATGCATTTGTTTATTCACAGTCTGCCAACCCACATTGTGATGCCCTTTTTAATTGCCAGCAATGTAAATGATGCATACTGTGTTCCATCCAAATGAACAGAAAAAAGAAGTCAATGGGCAACGTGCAGCATCTGAGTAGCTAAGCATTGGTGCATAAATTGGGGCATTTTACATATTTGTTTTTTTTTATTATTGATTTGTGCAAACACTTGGTTCCAAAATGCCCCAAATCCCCTTCCATCACCCTCTTTGACAATCACCTTTAGGCTTAGTCCAGACGGGGAGATTCGGGGGCGATCCGTCGCCTGGCGACTTTTCGCTGCGACGGATCGCCCCCGAATCTCCCCGAATAGCTAGGCACCGGCATAGCTTAAAAACGCCGGCGCGTGTTCACACGGAGCGGCACGATTTTTAAAATCGCTCCAAATTGCCTCTCCAGGCACTAACCCGTTATTTTATTGTATTGGGCTACGGGACAGTGATGTTTGTGTTTTCATATACTATACCTACTGTACATTAGAGAATAGAATCTACAGAAATTGTAATGTCTTCTGTCCTTTTCCCCTCTTAGATTTGGCTTCATTTTTTTTTCCATCGGAAATGAGAAGACTTCATGCAATTGCTGTGGAATGGTCTTGTGAGAGCCCTGTATGGTGACGTGAAGCAATCCTTGGACCCCTGGGTCTCTCAGCTGAAAAGGGATTTTCTTTTGTTTTAATTTTTGATATTACCTTGGTGACTGGTTGGTATCGGAGTCCCTGACCCTTTCAGGGGCCCCCTGTGCCAGGCTCTTATGGTATAGGAACATGGACCATAACATTAGGGAGAAGGATGACAGGCCTCGGCCAGCAAAGGCTTTACCTGTGCGGACTGGCCATAGCTCCCGGCCATCTAGCTCAACCACCTCCTCAGGGGTCCTCATGGTGGGGCCCAACTTCAGAGTTGGGAAGAAGATTGGCTGTGGAAATTTTGGGGAGTTACGGCTAGGTGAGTGACAAAGGCAATCTTTTTTTTTTTGTATTGTTTTACTGTTAAAGAAGAGGGTCTGAATAGAAAAAATAATACAAAGTAACTATAACTGCAAAACTGTAACTTCACAAAGCAATTCTGAGGTCAGTAACCCCTATTTCGGGGAAAAAATCAGAGGGAAGTGAATAATTCAAAAACTATAAAAATGAAGGCCATTTGAGAAGTTTCTAAGAATTAGATAATGTACTAAACATTAACTTAAAACTGCCTCTTTAAGCCTACTAAAAATCCTAAATATTACATAAACCCAATAGGATTGTTTTGTCACTGATATGCATTCATGCAGCTTAGTTACCATCAAGTACTGTTTTTTTTTTTTTTTATTACAAAGAAAAAGGAATTCATTTTTAAAAACTAGAATTATTTTCTTAAAACTGAATCTATGGGAGATGGTCTTCCTGTAAGCTGCTGCTTTCTGGATAACGAGTTTCTGGATAAATTATCTCATACCTGTAATTAATTCTGTGTATCCAAGGCTTTAATTATATTTTAGAATTATTCTCAAATTTTATTACATCCCAA
Source organism: Xenopus borealis (assembly GCA_024363595.1). Classification (NCBI taxonomy): domain Eukaryota; kingdom Metazoa; phylum Chordata; class Amphibia; order Anura; family Pipidae; genus Xenopus; species Xenopus borealis. The sequence continues at coordinate 86,418,934 of CM044435.1, read as the reverse complement.
GTGCGCTAACTGTTTCTTTTAGGATTGCTCACTCGCATACTGTATGTCATTGAGGTTATTACCTGTGCTACATACTTTCATTTTTACCAATATGCCTTAAATTATGCCAACAGTTTCAACACCAATGAGGCGGAGGGCTTTTACCACTCATACCATTTACGGCCGAACATAAGTGTACACCACAAACAAATGATCAATGTATCACTTTTGAGAGTTACTGCTGCTTTACAATTTTATTATACTAAGACGTAAAGATTGACTGGCAAGTCTACCTAAATTCCACCTAATACCATTACTTAAAATAAGATAACTTTCCTTTAATAATATATAATAATCTTTCGAATCCTTCACGAAAGATTCGGCCGAATACCGAACCGAATCAGACCCTAAATTTGCATATGCAAATTATGGGTGGGGATGGGGAAACATTTTTTACTTCCTTGTTTTGTGCCAAAAAGTCCAGTGATTTCCCTCCCTGGCCCTAATTTGCATATCCAAATTTAGATTCAGTTCGCCCAGGCAGAAGGATTCGTATGAATCCTGCTGAAAAAGGCCAGATCCTGTCTGAATCCTGAAACGAATCCTGGATTCAATGCATCCCCTAATAATCAATATTCATTTGCAAATACCAGCAACTTATACCTGGGGGTGTGCCCCTAAGTTGCTACATCCACACTCAAAAAGATGAAGGAATCCCCTCATCTGCTTCTGTGTGCTCACAGGTCTCCAGCGCTTGGGAGGACTTGGCACTTAAACCTGCCTCTGTTCCGTCTATGTTCTCAGCTCTCCAGTAAAATCGGCTAGAATGGTGCTTCCTTAATAATGCACAAGCTCACCAACTGCTTCTATTGTTTTTAAAGGTGAACTAAACCCCTGCAGACACACATTTACTACTCTCCATTGTCCCCTCTGCTTCCTCTCTGCAGAGTCAATTACTTGAAAAAACATCCCTTGATGTAAAGCTGACCTATCAATGCTTACCTTCATAAGCACCATCTTTTTTTTTTTTCCGCCACATGCGCAGTTGTAGTGAATACCGCATTGGCTCCAACTGCACATACCCCAGAAAGCTCAGTGTTGGCCAACCCACAGAAAAATATCTGAAGGTATGGAAATGTCACCTAATAACTGCAGCTTTACTTTGCATCGGTAGGTCAGCGATACATCTCCTTTAAACCATGCAAAAATAATAAGTTGTGTCACAGTATAATACGCTAAGCATTTCACTTAATACAGAGCTTGGTTAGCTTTGATTATTTTTAAAAAGACCATAGTATGAGTGAGCGCTGGTGGCATGGATGGAGAGACCCGTGGACAACACAGGTGAGGGTTCGTGGCTCCTTCTTTTTGCATATAGCAACTTGGGGGATGCCCCAGGTTACTGTTGACATCACATATGGTGTATACATGCTCATATTTGGTGTAAAAACAATAGAAATGAGATGGAATTTAAGAAATGTATCGCTTAAAATAGAAAGCATTCTTGTTATCATCTTGTGATGGCCTTATGCTAAATGATGGCACTAAGTGGATAATCTAACCGTTGCCCCGTACCTTAGTGTTGATATATAAGTGGGACTCTCCTTCTTAATGTAACACACCCATGAGTGTGCTATAGAATTGTACAAATGGGCATATTCTGTATATTCAGTTCAATAGGTACACCCCTATTTTTATTTAACAGCTGAAGATGTAAGAAAGGAGGTTAGTTACTTGGAATAATAGTTAATATCAATAATATAATAACAATGCTGTAAGAATAGCCCAGTGTAACCCTGGTGTGCACACCTAAGTCCCTCCTGACAAGTTGCCAGCTGGATATAGTATGTGTACCAGTGGGGGCCCCTTGTGATGAATGCAATGCTGCCAGCCTTACTTATAATCCTTGCAGGTGGTTGAGGTGACTTTGTAATCCCTGAAATCATCTCTGTTATTTTGCTGGTTCACTGAAACAATCTCAGCTGATGATTGTAATAAAAAAGGCACATCTGAACAATGTGAAAACATCCAGCAACTTATGTGCTCCTCTGTCCATAGAAACCACACCACCTATCACAGAATAATCTCCCACACTGGCAGGGCAGGGGTTAATGGTGACTCACAGTTTAACTCTGTTTCTCCTCTCATTGGAGTTTCCTCCTGATCAAAAATGCCTGGAAGGCCTCCAGGGAATAACAGGAACCAACCAAGCATGCTCAGTTCTTCTCAGCTTGTATCACTAAACTCTCCAGTCTAACAGCCATTGAAGAGCTGGCAAAGCTGGTTCCTATAGAAACTCTGCTCTGTCTGTCTGCCCCTATTTTTTCTTTTTGCCTCCTCTGCTGAGCTCAGCATAACCGTTACAGGGCTCATTCCTAGCAGAACTGTTCAGCAAAGTAAGTTCTACCCATGTAAGCCTGAATTCTTGTTTGCATGAAACCTACAGTATAAATGTGCTCTTTGCAGATGTAAATGTCACTGATGTGTCAGAGGGAAAATGGCCGCTGGGTGAAAGCTGCTGTTTGTTTTAGGAAAATGTGATGATGCTAGCAGATGGAGATATATGCAGTACAAACAATTACATTTAGGTGGGGTAGAGGTGCCATTTAAGAATATGAATGATAACACAAAAACTTTTCTTTTACTCATGGTTAGTGGTTGGCTGAAGCCATTTATTGGCAAACAACTATGTTTACTCTTTTTAAATCATAATCACTACACAAACTACCCAAATGGCCCTGATCAAAAGTTTACATACCCCAGTTTTTGATACAGTGTATTGCCCCCTTTAACATGAATGACAGCTTAAAGTCTTTTGCGGTAGTTGTAGATGAGGCTCTTTATCTTCTCAGACAGTAAATCTTCCCATTCTTCCTGGCAAAAAAACTCCAGTTCCCGTAAATTCTTGGACTGTTTTGCATGAACTGCACGTTTGAGGTCTCCCCAGAGTGTAGCCAATGACAGGTCGACTTTGCATCATTGTCATGTTGGAATGTCCAAGTACGTCCCATGCACAGCTTCCGGGCTGATGAGTGCAAATTTTCCTTCAGTATTTTTAGATAACTTTCTGCATTAATTTTGCCATCAATTCTGACCAAATTTCCTGTGCCTTTGTAGCTCACACATCCCCAAAACACCATGTTTCACAGTAGGCCTTTTTGACTCCTCTCCAAATGTAGCGTTTATGGTTGTGGCCAAAAAGTTACATTTTAGTCTCATCACTCCAAATGACTTTGTGCCAGAAGGTTTGAGGCTTGTCTCTGTGCTGTTTGGCATATTGTAAGCGGGACACTTTGTGGCATTTGCATAGTAATGGCTTTTTTCTGGCAACTCCACCATGCAGCCCATCTTTCTTCAAGTGACTCTTTATTCTGTATCTTGAAACAGCCGCACCACTTTTTTCCCCCCGAGAGTCCTGTATTTCACCTGAAGTTATTTGTGAGTTTTTCCTTGCATCCCAAACAAGTTTTCTGGCAGTTGTGGCTGAAATTTGTTTTATTTGGTTTGGTTTCAACAGAACCCATAATTTTGTACTTCTTAATTAGAGTTATATCCCTTTCCTGTTTTATAGAGTTCAACTACCTTTTCCTGCAGATCCTTTGACAATTCTTTTGCTTTCCCCATGACTTAGAATCCAAAAAAAATCAGTGCAGCACTGGATGAAAGATGCAAGGGTCTGTCAGGAGTTCATACAGATTGACCTTTTACACACACCCACTAATTACAAGATCACAAATCACAGATGAAGATGGTTACCTTTAATAGCCATTCTAATCCTTTTGTGTCAAGTTGCGTGCGTGTTATCAGGCCAAATCACCAGGGTATGTAAACTTTTGATCAGAGTCATTTGGGTAGTTTATGTAGTGATTATGGTTTAAAAAGAGTAAACACAGTTGTTTGACAATAAATGGCTTCAGCCAACCACTAACCATGAGTGGGAAAAAAAGTTTTTTGTTATCATTCATATTCTCTGAAAAATGGTTAAGAAATCATAAATTCTGCTAGGGTATGTAAACTTATGAGCACAACTGTATGTAAGTACATTGTATCTAATATTGTTGTATTGTTTTCTTTTTTAGGCAAAAATCTTTATACCAATGAATATGTGGCAATTAAACTGGTAAGTGTAAAGGTTTCATTCCTCTGGGGTCATATATTTTCCCCACTGTCTTCCTCTTCCGCATTTATACACCATTAGCAGTTTCCTGTGTTTATAGCTCAGAACTTTGCTCAGTGTCTCTGACTAAAAATAACTCAATAGATTTGTGTTTACTCTATCAGAAAGACACAGATTTAACTGTTATTCTGCAATACATTGATATGGCCCATCTTCCATGTGCTTCACGTAGTCTCTAGACACAGTGCTTTGCAGACCCTTCTCAAATTTTCATTTTGCTTAAAGGGCACCTATCGTATAAAAAAGTTACCCCCAACCAAGGCTCTTGGAGGGAGGTATGCATTAATGAGCTGATGCCATCATTGACCTTATGAGATTTCTACACCTGCACAGTTTATATCTGCCTGATTTTTGGCCAGTTATTGGTTGGGTAGGCTGTTGTATTGCCCAATATATGGGCAGATATGCTGCCAACTTGGTCTTATGAAGCCAACTTGGTCTGATGAAGCCAAATTGGCAGCTAAAATCTGCCCATGTTTGGACACCTTTAAAGGAATTGTTCAGTATAAAAGTAAAAACTGGTTAAACAGATAGGCTGTGCAAAATAAAACATGTTTTCAATATAGTTAGTTAGGCAAAAATGTAATGTATATAGGCTGTGACTGCAAGTCTAACAGAACACTACTTCTTGCTTTTCAGCTCTCTTTTGTTTACACTGACTGGTTACCCTGGTTACCAGACAGTAACCAATCAATGACTTGAGGGAGGGCCACATGGGTCATAACTGTTGCTTTTGAATCTGAGCTGAATGCTGAGGATCAATTGCAAACTCACTGAACAGTTATGCCCCATGTGGCCCCCCCTCAAGTCGCTGACTTACTCAGATTTAGAAAGCTGAAAAGCAGGATGTTGTGTTGTATTCTGTTATGAGACATCCACTCACTCCAGCTTTTATATATTACATTTTTGGCTAACTAACTATATTAGAAACATTTTTTATTTTGCACAGCCTATCTATTTACCCAGTTTTTATTTTTACCCTGAACTGTTCCTTTAACTTTGTAAGCCTTCATGGGTATTGTCACTTGCAGAGATCATTTTTAGTATAGTGGTCCAGTAGCCAATTAGTTTAGACTTTGGTGGACGTCATTTACAAACGGAATATGGTCAGATGTTGGTCGGGTAGGCCATTCATAGTATACCAGTTGTGCTGCCAACTCGGTCTGAAGGAGCAGATTCGGTAGCTAATATCTGCCCATGTATGGCTGCCATTAATTGTGTACCTGTATAAACTGGCTGTAGTGCTATGTTAGTGAATATGAAGACGTATGTGCCAAGAAAATGGCCAAATATTTGCATATCCTATTCTTGGATATTTTAACAAAGATTGTATAGTTCATACAATTTTCCCTTAATACCCGCTATTGAAATAACTGTTTTCAAATTTATACTGATTTTAATCTGTCTAAAATGTAATTTTCTCTACAGGAACCCATCAAGTCTCGTGCACCACAACTTCATTTGGAATATCGATTTTACAAGCAGCTTGGCAATACAGGTACAATCCCCAGCCGTTCTTAGCATTTATATTTTCTATTATACAATATATCTTGAAATTAAATAGTTTCTTCTATTACTATAGTGAATAAAGTACCCCCCTATTGTAAAATATAAGGATGTTATAAGATGCACACGGCCAAATGTTTTTATACAGGTTATGGAACTCTGAGATGACTTAGAATATCCTCATTACATTACTTTATTGTAATACACAAGTTGCAGTGAGTCATAAGAAAGAAATTACATCACTAAGCTCCACTTATAACTGTTTATAAGGTTAAAATTTTCATGATCTTCATGGCTCTTGTGTATTATAATGTTATATATCCAATGTTGTATAAAATATAAATTGTTTGTGTGTGGCTTAGAACAGAGAACTGTAAAACAAGTAGCAAATAGTAAGAAAAACTAAAGCTAGAGTTATCAATTTGTAAAAACTCATGAGCACACATTTGGCATCTGTATATTCCACCTTAGGAGTCCAGACTGCACATATTTGAGCTATGAAAATGCACACAAATTAATCTGTTAATTGAGTCCTCTGTGTAAACAAAATATTGGATTTCTACATTAGGGGGAAAGTTATCGGAAGCTAACAAGGCACTTTATATTGTCTTTTTTTTTTTCGCCCTCTGTAATGTACTCTAGCTGAAGGACTTCCTCAAGTATTTTACTTTGGACCTTGTGGAAAGTACAATGCCATGGTACTGGAACTGTTAGGCCCAAGTTTGGAAGATTTGTTTGATCTGTGCGACCGGACATTCACGTTGAAGACTGTGCTCATGATTGCAATCCAACTGGTAATTAAGACCTCTACCATTTGTTTGCTCTTGTGCATTAGTTGTTAAAGCAAAGGTGGTTATTTAACCTGTATAATAGAATAAAATATTTTGTAGTGATGCAGCATCTTGTTTATGTGGTTGTAAAACACACACATTATGGCATATTTAAGTATTCTATTAGTCAGCATTCGCCAGTCTTCTCTTTAGAGAAAACAGTTACACGTTTCAAGTTTTCTGCTCATCAACTGGCTTCAGTAATAATGGCAGAGGGCAGAGCACATCCAAAATACCTATTTTAAAAAGCCTTTATTGGTACTGCATCACTTTGATCTCTAACAACAAATGATGTTTCAGGCCTGAGCGGTCCCATTTTTTTAAGCAAACAAATCATTAAAGAAGAACTGTCAATGGCCTAAGCATGTGCCCAAACTGTAGTGGATGCTTATTCAATCTTTTTCGCAAATAGTTTTCTTTTCTTACTATTTTTCACGGACAAATTATTTATTAATGCTTTTTTCTTGATGTATCGATTTTTCTACTGTAAAACTGTGTTTCAGTAGTACAGAGCAAGTGAGCAAGTTGCTGATTCAGCTGAAATCAGTGAGCAGGTAAAAGCTGTAAGGGACATACAGCATAAATATGTTTCCACTAAAAAATAAAAAAAAGGGGGTCCCCAAAAGCAATGGTCCTGAACCATAGAAAATAAAATTATCTCTTTAGTTGGGAGGACCTGCAACTCATGCCAGCCAAGAATCATTTTAGCTCACCAGTAATGGGGACCTCCAACCAAAATTCTTTATGGCATATTGAAAGAAAAACCTATTTTATATAAAAATCTATATTTCTTAATGAAACTATTCTTAATTCTTGACCAAGAAACTTCTCTCTTTAAACATGCAGATTTCAAGAATGGAATATGTACACTCCAAGAACCTCATATACAGAGATGTAAAGCCAGAGAACTTTCTCATAGGGCGCCAGGGAAATAAGAAGGAGCACATAATCCACATCATAGACTTTGGACTAGCCAAGGAGTATATTGACCCGGAAACCAAAAAGCACATACCTTACCGGGAACACAAGAGTCTGACTGGAACAGCTAGATATATGTCCATAAATACTCATCTGGGAAAAGGTTTGTAAATGTTCTTAGTATAGATGCCTGAGGTAACCAGAGCAAGCTATACAATGACATGCTACTGCAAACACAATGATGTCTCAAACAGATGTAATACAGAACAGTAAAAGAACAGATAATATATATGATGTAGAACACATTTTAATTGATAGTCATAGATTTGTTTTATTTTTTCACTTCCAGAAAATGATTAGACTTAGAAAGGAACAGTAACACTAAAAAATGAAAGTGTTTTAAAAGAATGACAATATAATGTATTGTTGTCCTTCACTGGTAAAACTGGTGTGTTTTCTTCAGAAACACTACTATAGTTTATATAAACACGCTGCTGTGTAGGCATGAGGGCAGCCATACAAAGCTGAAAAAAGGAGAAAAGGCACAGCATACACAGCGGATAACAGATAAACTCTGTGGTCTACTGTGTATCCTGTGCTTGAATGGCTGCCTCTGTGGCTACACAGCAGCTTGTTTGTATAAACTAAAGTAGTGTTTCTGAAGTTATCACACCAGTTTTACCAGTACAGGGCAACCGTACATTTTGGCATTCCTCTAAAACACTTTAATATTTTGGTGTTACTTTTATTTTAAAGGGTTGTTTGTGTGTGTGTGTGTGTGTGGGGGGGTTGGAGTTGTCCGAGGAAATCTGTTGCTTAGGCCATGAAACAAGACTGCTGCTTTAAAAAATATTAAAATGTGATAATCTGGAAATCCTTGGTTGAATGTTCAGATTAGTTTTGGGATGTAGCAGCAATAGTGTTATCTTCTGACCTTATATATTTTAAAGGGACAATACAGGAGCTGTACTGTATGGGGTTTTGGGAAATAAGTTTGTTAAACCGCTCAGAATAAATTGCAGGGTGAAGTGACTACAGCTTTTTTTTTTTACTTCCAGAATTTAAATGACTATCTTTATTTTTTCAGAACAAAGTCGAAGAGATGACTTGGAGGCTTTGGGGCACATGTTTATGTATTTTCTGCGAGGAAGTTTGCCATGGCAAGGTTTAAAGGTATATCTATATTTATAATTACCCTTGATTTCTGTTGTTTTTCTTGCAAATTCAAATATCTGTTTCTGCCTTCAGTCCATATTAATTTATTTAACAAAGGCTTATTCAGTTAGCATGGACATTTTCCACATGTTTAGTAAAGAGCTGCTTTATTGGTATGTATAAATATACAATATATGGCTGAAAGTAATGTCAATGCCTGTCCAGCATCTCATTCCTAAACAAAGGTAATTCATACTCTTAATGTTCTTTGCTGCTATTTCAATATATTCTGTTTTAGGAAGACTTTCCTCTAGAATAGTGCTGTTCCAACTTATGTGGTACTGAGGGTCGGAACTTTTCTGGTCTACTTGGTGGAGGGCTGATAATGGAAGTCAGTGTTAACCATTCCCCTTTTTATAAACACACCCACTTTAAACCTTGCCCATGTTATCACAAAAATGTTGAGACCATACCCACATTACTTATACATGAAAAAAGTTTATTATGTGTTAAGACATTGCCTGAAATCTATATGTCTCCCCTTTGGATAGCACAGCCACCCCCAGCACACGAGTAAACACATTGGAGACCCCCTAACATATTTACAAATGTTAATAAACCCCACAAGGTTCACCTCCAACAGACATAATAATGGGCACACACAGGCAGAGTAGTACTGGCACAGTGTGGCAA
>CM044435.1:86345292-86364620 GCA_024363595.1 Xenopus borealis | reverse complement strand
TGTTCACCTTTGAGTTACCTTTTAGTTTTTGTTTTATTATAATGTCTGTTGATGTTTTATTGGAACAGAATAGCAACAATGTTTTTATGGATATAGATCATAATGCGACAACATCCTTAAAGTAGACCCCGCCTCATTAGTAAAGTGTGGGCACTCCTGACCTAGAGTCACAGCTTGTCACTCACATCTCCAGATCCTTCTCCATTAGCACAATCCATTACACTTGATAAAGAGCGTGAGCTTGAAACATGTTGTGTTTATGAATAATTAAAGGCACCTTTTGCAGCAGAATTGTCTGAGCAAAGTTGTATCCACACCTACTCTTGAATTTCATATTACTGGCTTTTGGATGGAAGCAAGGTGTTAGTATACCAAGGAAAGAATCAAGGGCAACAACTGTACCAGAATACTTGCTGAATCTCCATTAGCACAATACCATACAGGTCTCATTTATGATTGCTTGAGCCTTTGACTAGTAAAAACACATGAGAACTGTTGTGTGGTTCCCTCATTTAACTACTTTGGTTTCCTGGAAATAGTTTTTTTTCTTTCCCCTAAGTGGGTTTTTCAAAAATTAAAAAGCTTGGTACCTCTGGGTAAGAAAAACGAGAGCAAGTATTTCAATGATGAGGAACTCAGAAATTGTTGTAGACAGCCCCATTCATGAATATTGTAACTTCATGGCTTTGTAATCTGGACAGATACAACCTTTCAAGCCACATGGCCCTTTATCAACGTTGTATCTGCCCATATTACAAAGCCATGAAGTTACAATAAAGGATTTTTTTAAAATAATATTCATGAATGGTGTTGTCTACTACAATTTCTGGATTACTAAAGACGGTGGAGGTGGACACCGTTTGACGTGGACCTGGTTGACCTACAAGCGAAAAAAAAGTGCTGAGTCCTGGCTGATTGTTTGTGAATGATGAGGAACCCTCAAGCACAATGGCTAGAGTATTCTTAAATGGGGCACTTCGTATATAACTCATGTTATTTCTACCAAAGTGCATCACTTTCAACACTGAACATCATTTTTCAGGTTGCTGTCCAGCTTTCTGAAAGTGAAAGTGATTTGGCAATCTGACAGCTAAGCTTGTTTCCTGCTTTGGGATGAATACCATCTGGTCCTGGAACTTTGTTTAACTTTACATATATTAGGCCTTCTAAGTTACCCATGCTATATTATTAGTATTGTGTCTAAAACAAAGGAAAGCTTAATGGGCTGGTTCCTCAGTTATGTAGACGAACAGTTCAGAATCTCAGCTTTTTCGCTGTTCTCAAGTCTCAACCAACTGACCTTCCTCTGATAAGGGCCCCACCCCTTGTTGCTTCATTTTTCTTCTATTAACTTATTTTATTAATGGCATTCTTTTTACTCCTCGCTGCAATACCTTTTCCATTTCTACTTAGCTTATCTGATTTCCTTTTTGCATGATTAATTGTCTCTATCTTGTAAAAAACAAAAGTTTCATCTGTCCCAGCTAACTTGAATGGTTTAAAAGAGGGTTTATTATCACCTGCCATGCTCCTCGTGGCCAGCCATATAATGTTCCCTAACATTTGTGGTAAAGGACTGCTAATGACACATATAGGGAAGAATTTGAATTTTTATTGATATTGCTGGGCCATTAATTTTTTAAAATAAATTTTTAGCTTAATGGCTGGCAATATATAGCAGGTTAGAAGTGATCCAGTTATTGGAGATGATCACAAATACTTCAGAAGCAACATGTGAGTTGCCACAGAGAGATATATCCCCCCCAGAATGATATTTGCAATCTACAGAAATACACTAGGTAGCTGTTCTGGCAACATTCAGCTATGCAGGCCCCTTTTAAAGTGTTTCAAGGACCCTATGATTGCCATAATATGGAGAACGGAATGGCTTGCTGCAAATGATAAGTTAAATCCAGAAATCGCAGGCTTTACATGGTGAGTGATTGAAGCAGGAGGCCCATAAATAAGTACAAGGTCAACTAGATAAACCAATGGTGGTGTTATGTTTAACTGTGAACTCATGCTGAAGCATTACTAAATATCCAGAGTAAGGCCGGCAAGTTTTCATTTTAAGATTATAGGCATGATAAACATCTAATGCCGCCAAAAGCTTGATATATACCAACACATTTGGACTCTCACAACGCACAGCCCTTGAGTCATCTATACAAAAATACAAATAAATGCAGAATATTAAATGCACAGAACCCATACATGCCATATGGCACCTGTTCTCTGTTTGCTGTTCAACTCCATGTAAAATAATACCTTGATTGTACTTATAAATGAATAAAAGTCCAGTGATTTAGGAGGCTTACACTTACTCCACCAACAAAATATACTTCTCTGGACTATCATTATACCACTGAGCCTAAATACTTCAGATTTTTCACATTAGTTTAATGGAATTCAGTATGCTGACCTATCATAGAAACACCTTTACTTCCTGCTTTTCTATAAGAATAGAACTATTACTATTAATTATTGTAATACTATGCTTTTAGAATAATTCCAGTGTGTTGGGTTAACTTTGGGGGGGGGGGGGTTAACATTTTTATTATCACTATTATTATTATTACAGCTCCATAACAAATATACAAAACAACCAATACAAATGTAGTTTATTTGCTTAATCTAGAATCAAATGAAATTTTTCAGGGAATAATGAAGAAATTAATTTTGGAGCAAGAGCGTTGGAATTACTGCAGTGCTAAAAGGCCTTTTGACTGACCTGAATATCGGCAAATAACACCTTCTTTCAAATATATGTGTTATGGTAAACTAGAGAGAGAGCAGAGAAAATACAGAGTATATCAGTGGCTCTTAATCCTTTTCACCAATGTGCCATATATTTGTCAAATGTATTACCTCAACCATTTGCAATATTACAACCATAATTACACATCTGCAAACATTATAGTTGTGCTCATTGTCACCCATTATGCAATATTTTGGCAGTAAAGCGATACTGACACTAAAGATATTATTCATCAAAGGTTGAGTTTGTGAGGTTTTTTTCTACCTTGAACAAACTCACAACTCGAGTGTTTGCTTATTTAGGGAAAAAACCTGAATGGAAAAAAATCTATGCATTTGGGGGTAAAAACTTGAATACTTGACTTGATTGAGTTACAGGCTTAAAAAAACTTGAATACCTTGAATTTATTGTGTTTTCAAGAAAAAAAACATTGTTAAAGAAATCACAAAATCATGAAAGCTTCGAATGGTTCAAGGGACATCTGCAATTGACTTCTACATGACCTCGACAGGTTTAAGCTGGAGCATTTTCGGATTCAGCTTTTAGCAGCTTTGTGGCATAATAAATCTCGAAAAAGTTTTTGTTATCCTGAAAATTCTAGTTTTTAGTGAAACTTACCTCGAAAAACACAACTCAACTTTTAATATAGTTTATTCACGGTAAAAAACAAACTTACAAACCTCACAAACTCGACCTTTGCCAACCTGACTGTCCCTTCTCAATCTGTCTGTTAGAGTTTCTAATGCTAATGGACGACTGCTGCACAAATACGGCAGCAAGGGGGATCAGATAGGTAGGGGTTTATTTACTAAGATCAGAATTTATCTCTTTGTCCCAATAAAATAAAAAGCTCAGCCGTACATGATTTTGCCTTATTTATTAATAAATTAACCTGCTTTAATCAGACCGGTCCGGTAAAAAACTGGAAAAAATCAAGAGATATTTATTATTCAGGCTTTTCTCTCAAAAAGCTTGATTTGTTTTTCCGTTTTTCCCCAAAATCACCAAAAAAAGTTGTATTTTCAGGCTAAACCCAACACCAGACCACAAAAATTTCAATTTGAGATAGGTGCCTCACCCACTGACATATTCAGGGCCTCAACAGGTCTGTGGAAATTAGAGTTTTTTTCAATTAAAGGGGAAGGAAAGTTTAATAATCATTCTTGCTGAAAACAAAGACATTCTGCTTAAGCACCTACTGTGCAGAGCGAATCCCATCTCTCTCTCTTCAGTCAGAAGTAAACGTGCTGCCTGCATGATCCAAGTCACAGAGTTAGATAACGTAGTCAAAATCCTCTTCCCTCTCTCCCCCACTGCCTCTGGCACTGAAGCATAGCAATAGAGCATTTTTTTGTACCGCTGCACATGCTTGTAATTTGACTCTCCCTTAAAGAGATTCTGACACCTGCAATTAAACTCTTTTTTACATCTATTATAATATTGGCTTTGAAAGCTACTTCTAACTTTGCCATAAAGTATTTGCATGAGGCTTTTACATCACCTGTCTGATCCCCCATGTTCCTGTATGAGGGGGCTGCCATATTTGTGCAGCAGGAGTCCGTTAGCACAGGCTGAGATGGGACAGTCAGGTTGGCAAAGTCAGAGTGTCAGAGAGTCAGGCTTAGGAAATTCAACTAACAATTATATACAAAAACTAACCTCTCCGCAAAAAAACGATGAAAGAAAATACAGAAAGTCCAGTTGATTTGACTTATTACTATAGATATACAACGATCTCTGTGAAACAGAACCTTCACAGACATCCTGCTGATCTTTACTTTGTTCAGATAGGTTTATCATCAACCAGATGTTGGGATTCTCAGAGGCCCACCCCCATTTCTGATGTGCATGCTAGAGGGAACAGTATTTCACAACAGAGAACTATATATACACAGTGCATAAAGTGCCTTTATTGGATGCAATGACAATCGCTCAACAGGCGAAACACTGAGCCTTTTCTCAAGCCTCTTTTTATTGACAAACCAAACAGTGCCATCTACTGGTGTGTTACAATGTTCAAATTCAGATACATTCTGAGAATAAGCCCTGTGTGGCATTAGCCTTATTTCTCTACATATCACTGAATATGCAGTTCATCATAGCCTGTCACTAGTCATACTGTATGTTACCAGTTATACCCCCTGCAGTATCTTCAGGTGTTTACCAGAAACCCTTTGTGTGCCTCCCACCAGAGTCAGTATTTTGGCACACATATAGGCTGTTACAGGAGTCCTCTTCATGTCAGCACTGTGACCCATGATGCCAGTACAACCCATAAGGTTTATATTGATACAGTGTGTCATTGTAGGTATTTGCTTATAAAAGCCACCGGGAGGGCCACTGAGGAGCACTTTGTACATGTAATTGAAACCTAAGAAATAAATCCAGCCAGTCATAATCTGATACCAACCAGTTTAGCTCCTGCCCGAGACCTGCTTTACAAACCTACCAACAAAGGATTTACTTCATCTCAACCTAAAAAAAAAAAAGACATTACATTGGACCAGTAGGCAGGGCCGGAACTAGGGGTAGGTAGAGTAGGCGGGCGCCTAGGGCGCAGTCATAGGGGGGCGCAATTTTGAAGAGAAATAATGGTTTTTTTATTTCTTTAAATTTTAACTTCGGCCCTGTCTCCAGCAGCAGCGTTCTGCTCTACTTCAGTCCACCACAGATCTAGGGCAATATTTTTGCTGCTGCTCTGGCACAGGCTGGTGGCACAGATACAGACTTGGGGAGCAATGGCAGAGACTTGGGGGGCAATGGCTGGTACAGACTTGTAGCACAGGTACAGACTTAGGGGGAATGCTGGTGGCACAAGTACAGACTTAGGGGGAATGCTGGTGGCACAGTTAAAGACTAGTTGGGGCCAGTTGGTGGCACAAGTACAGACTTGGGAGGCAATGGCTGGTGGCACAGGTACAGACTTGGGGGGCCATGGCTGATGGCATAGGTGCAGACTTGGGGGGCAATGCTGGTGGCACAGGTACAGACATAGGGGGCAATGCTGCCGGTACAGGTACAGATTTGGGGCAATATTTTGGGTGCTGCTGGCACAGATACAGATTGGGGACAATATTTTGGGTGCTGCTGACACAGGTACAGACTGGGGACAATATTTTGGGTGCTACTGGCTGGTACAGGTACAGATTAGGGGCTGGCTGGCACACGTACAGTTTGATTCATTAATGTGTTATAATGTTTCTTTATTTAAGAAAAAGTGAATAGGTGGGAAATGGTCATACAGAACCGGGGGGGGGCTGATTGTACCCTTTGCCTAGGGTGCCAAACTACCTTGGCCCGGCCCTGCCAGTAGGGACATCACTCCAGAAGGTGGATCAATCTAATTACAAAATGAAAGAAAAAAAAATTTCTTTGGGAGGTGTCGGGGAAATTCCTAATCTTAGCTCACAATTTACCCAAGCAGGTTACCCCCAGACCAGACATGCTCAGTTAGGAATCATGAATTTTCCTTCCAAAACCCTGTGACTTTTCTGCTATTCCATTGGCACATTACATTATATAAGACTCTGCCTCTAGCTGTCACATAACAATTGAATTAGAAAATTAGAAAGTACACTATTTTCTGCATATTCTTATTCCAAGTTTCAAATCATTTGAGTCTGCTACTTACATTAAGCACCATACAAAAAACAGGATTCAAGGATTTTTTCCACCTCCATCTTAATGGGAGGCTGAAGTGTAGGGTTGAATTTAGCTTTGAACAACTGAATGAAACTTGCAGTTGTATTTATTTGATAACAGGAGAGCCACAAGCTTACTTGTCATTATCCAATGCCACTTATCATATGAAAAATGATGAAGCCTAAACACCAACTTGTTTAAACAGGGTCAGACTGACCTGGCAGGACAAGAGGAAAAAACCCAGTGGGCCCCCGCCAGGCCAGACCCCCCTCTCACCATCTGGCTCTCAAAAAAAAAAATTTGCGGTGCAGCCGGCACATGCGCCGTGCAGCTTAGTTCCACTCCATGTGCACATGTGCGCCCTGCCACACATGCGTGCACTGCTGCTTTGTGTGCATCTGCAGAGATGTGGTAGGGTGGCCAAGAGGTCTGGACAGGGAGCCTTAGACAGCAGTCCCGGTGGCCCCCCCAGTCCGACCCGTGTTTATACTACTTTTACAAGAACAACATGTACCTCATGAGTGCTATACCACATACACTGGGATGGAGCTCTCAGTGTGGGTGCCACATAGGGGTACACTCGTGCCCCAGCACGTGATGTAGGATCTGCCAACAATACATCCCAAAATCCAGTCACACTCCTGCATAATGAGCAAGTTGGAGCACATAATGCATGGGCACCTGCATTGCACTGGGAGCTCCCTCCTCATGTGGACAGCATTGTTCGTGAGGAGAATTTTCTTGCACCTAAAGCTCCAGCTCTATAACACTGCACAGTTGGTGGAGTAAAGGATTTTTCTATTAAAGGTTCCTTTTAATCACAAGTGTAGAGACAATTTCTTAAAGGGTGGTTCACTCTTCCCACAGTGTCTGTGGTGGGCCCTCAGGATTGCTCCATCTCCACGCTATTGATTTTTTTAGCATACATGTAGAGCAGGGACAGGAGGGTTTGATCTGCTTTCCTGGGAGACAGCTCTTCCATTTGGTTAAGCAGGAGTACTTTTGGGTCCAGTGGGATTGGTATATCTAATCTACCTTTGATCTGCTGTACGACCATAGACTAGAATTTGTGGGTAAAGGGGCATGTCCATGTCATATGTATGAAGGTTGCAGGACTACCTTGGCACCTGGGGAAATTTTCGCTTATACTCGGGTTGATCTTATGTAGCCTACTAGGAGTGAGGTAAGTACGGTGCAAGAACTTTAACCGAGTCAGTTTATCCCTAGAACATATTAGTCCCTAAAGGGGCGGGGCTTCACTCTGCACCAGGAAGAAGGGGAAACAAGCTGCTGATAACACAGAAACCAGAGCAGACTTGCAGCAGGGACTAAGGTAAATTAATCTGGGGGGCTGTTTAGTAAATTAATCTGGGGGGCTGCAAATTTACAGATAGAAAAAGAAAAACATTTACTTTTCCTTTAAACAACACCTTTAAGCGTGTTTTGTTACTACATGTCCTTTCTGCTGTCTGCAGAATGAGTACTGATAATTTGCCACAGTTAGTGTAAGCAGGAGTGTTTAGGGGCTGCTGCCGCCCCCCTCCCGCTCCGCGCTGCTAACTTCTAGTGTAGGAGCGGGTGGAGGAGGGGCCGCATCTAAGGTTGCCACCTGTACGGTATTTTACCAGCCTGGCCAGTATTTTTGATGGTTGATCCTAATGTTATTAATAGGAAAAAACTTAAATACATAGGCCGGTATTTTTTTTCTACAAAAGGTGGCAACCCTGGCCGCATCGCTAGTGCAGTGAGCGCCTGGCAACTGGCCGCTCCGTGCCGCCTGAGCGGCCCCGAGTGTAAGAGTAAGGGGGGCCATCACCACAGTTAAAGGACCAGTTACATCAAAAAATTTAATTGTTTTAATAAAAATATAATGATGTGTTGCCCTGCACTGGTAAAACTGCTGTTTGCTTCAGAAGTACTGCTATTGTTTATAGAAATAAGCTGTTGTGTAGCCATGGGACAACAAGTCAAAGGAGAAAAGGCTCGAGTTACACAGCAGATAAGCTCTGTAGAACATAATGTTATCTGTTATCCATTACTTATCCTGTGACATACAGCTGTTTTTCAATTTCCACCATTGCTTCTCAGCAGCTTGTTTATATGAACTATAGTAGTGTTTTGTTTCTGAAGCAAACAGATCAGTTTTAATAGCACAGGGCAACACTTAGGGTTGCCACCTGCCCGGTATTTGACTGGCCTGGCTGGTAAAAATGATGGCCGATCCTAATGTTATTAATAGGAATAAAAGATAAATATATAGGAAGGCCGGGATTTATTTCCAGAAAAGGTGGCAACCCTAGCAACAATTATATTTTCTTTACTTTAAAACACTTACATTTGGTGTTACTGTTCCTTTAACTGTAATAATACACAGTAGCAGCAGATAGCTCCACTAACGTAGAACACTCCAGCGGATATATCAGGTTCAGGTTTGGAGCAGATAAACCACGGGGCGGGACCTACAGTACTATTGGAGAGTTTTTTTATTGTCACTCACAGTTATGACCACTTCCTGTAGAAGAACAAACGGACACGCCCCGCTTCCAGTTCAGAGTGCCTTCGCGTTTGTGTCATGGCTGCTGATCTGCTGCGCTGGTGTGTGGAGGAACTGGAGAAGCGTTTTGGGCTGGGCGGCAGTGAAGACGTGGTCAGGTGAGTTTAGTATGACAGGCAACAGTTGGAAACATGATAATGCCGTGTATTTTGTACATTTCCCATGGGTGTGCTCCACCAAATGTGACAATGATTGATACCTCCCAGCAGTACTTTATTTTACCCTGTTTGATTCCTGTTTGTTACGTGTTGCTGTCCCTCTTGTTCATGAAGATTACAAACGATTATGCTTCTATGTTCACTGCAGGTATATTCTATCCATTGACACAGAGGAAGAGATTGAGGAGTATATTAATGACCTAGTACAGGCTCCAGAGGATAAAAAGACTTTATTCACATGTGAACTGAAACTCCGATGGCAGAGAATCCGGCAACCACCTGCTTCACGCTCTGCTCTAGCGGCCCAAAGGAAAGATGGTAAGCCCAAGTGTACCTGTTAATTTTTATTTTTTTTCATTAGGGTGTCAGAATGTCTTCTGCTTGGACTGGCAGCTTTCCCCCATTTTAGTAATGCAGTATTACATAGTTAGGACTCTCACACAGGCGTTTTGTTTCTGCATTTAACATGTTAAAACACAGGTTTGAGGGCAATAAACGCATTTACTAATTGATTCCATCATATTCTGCCTGACTGTACTCATGAGTGTCCTGAGTTGCTTTTTATGTAATTTGCATTTAATTCTGCATGTTGTTGCACTGGACACATGTTCAGCTATCAATAGAATAGAGTGTATGTGTTTAGAATGAAAATGAGCTGGGCTACGTTAAAAAAAAAATAAAAAAAATTAAGCGCAAGATTTTTTTTCCCTCTCAACATGAGCTTGAAAAAGCGCCTGTGTGTTAGAGCCCTTGCAAATTTAAAATGGAAGTTCATCAACTAAATTAAACTTATTATGCACTTGTGTTCTCAATGCACAAGGTTGAGATCTGTGCTGAGTTAAAAAAAATAAAGTGCACATCCTTGGGTTATTTTTATATCAGAAATGCAATCCTGAAATTACTTTATTAATGATAAAATTGTAGCTTTCTTGCTAAATCTGGAACAGTGGTGTGTAATCTGTTATGCCTCTAAAGGAACAGACGACTTCCAGACAGAGAAACTGTCATTAGGGGAACAGGGTAAGCAAAGAAGGCGCAAAGGAAGGAACAAAATGGAGCCTCTTCAAGCTGTATATTCTGTAGCCAATACCTCTGCTGAAGAAGTAAAGACACCCATGGATTTGGCAAAGGTTAGTAGGACTTCCATTAATGGAGGCCATAACTTATAAGGGAGCCTTGGGGGGGTTACTTTTTTAGCGCTGATATTTGTGTGGTCTTTTTAACTTTGATGTGGATTGGGCGGGGCTTGGGTGCCTCGGTGGGCGGAGCCTAGCCCCCCCGACAATTTTGTTATGTGGGGCCCCGTGATTTCTAATGGCGGCCCTGCCGGGCCCCCCCGTTAGACACAAAATCCTGCTCGGGACAACTGTCTCCCCTGATGGCGGCCCTGGTTAAGACCAAGGACCATAAAAATACAATGGTAATTTCAATCCTGCTTTATGTACCTGTGTCTTAATACAGTAATGGTTCAGTGTACTCAAACTGTATGTTAAAGAACAGACTCAAACTGTATTAATTGTATCAAATTGTATTCTAACATGGATATCTTTGTCTGTGCGCCTAAAAATACAATTAATAAAAATTGTTAAAAAAAAAATCCCAGTTTTAATCAAATGCCCAATATACCATATAGATTCCCTCCCTCCCTATATCTTTCCGTTTGTTTATGGGAGTTTTATTTTTGGCTTTTTTTTGCACCTTCAAATTCTTTACTTTTACAATACCTGTAATAAATGCCCATGAAATAATGAAGCCCGGAATTACATCCCCATTTGCCATTTAGGCGCAGGAAGTTGTGGGGTTGTCATCCTCCAAGAAGAAGCAAAAGTTTGTCAATTTGTACACCAAGGAGGGCCAAGACAAACTGACTGTGCTAATCCCTGGACGCCACCCTTGCGAGTGCTTGGCACAGAGGCACCGGCTTATTAATAACTGTATGACATGTGGCCGCATTGTTTGTGAACAGGAGGGTTCCGGGCCTTGTCTGTTTTGTGGAAACCTGGTAAGAGCATAGTTGTGTTGCACCCTTGTCGGCAACCAGTTACAGTATGTGTAAATTTTGCCAGTATAATTGTTTATTGAAAGCCAAGCAATTTGGATTTTCCTTTTTGCAGAATACATGCAAGGTAAATACAACATTGTTATAACACGATTTGGTGACTGGGCCATTGCTCCTATAAGCAAAGACCTGCTCAGGCTCGGGGGTTCTTCTCAGTGACCACCACTGAACTATCATCTTCCACTTTTTTTTTTTTTCAAATTCAATGTTTTTATTGTTTTAATAATATTAGAGAAAATAACATATTTGACATTGTACATTTGTCAATATTAAAGTAGAGAAAAGAGTAATTAAGAAACAAGGGGAAAAAAAACCCAACTATTAGATAAGAGAAGGAAGAAGTATAGAGGAAAGACAGAGAGGAGGGGTATAGTGGGGAGGGGGGAGGTTTGTCATCTTCCACTTTTATCTTCATGTGGGTGCACATTCACAGTAGAATGAAAAGCCAAACTTGAACAAAAATGCAGGCTCTTTCACTTAATTTGGGTATGTTGGTCCTGTGGAAGTGACAAAAGAAGAAGCAGAAGGAGTGGATCGCTATGGTGCCTGTTGAGAAGAAACCCAGGCCAGGGTAGTTTTATACCAACAGGAGCACTGGCTATGGTTATCAGGAAAGTAAATACGGTCACTGGGTGGTGTCTAGCTTTTTCCACTCCCCCCTCCCTGTAATTTCATTTTTCTCCTTTAATCTTGATGTTGGCCATGTCTGGATTTGTTAACTTTTCATTTTGACACCTGAATACAAATGCTTATGCCGCTTGAAAATTTTTCCTCTACCTATTCTATTCTTTCTCTTCAGGTATGCACAAAGGAAGAGCAAGACATTTTGCAGCGAGACTCAAACAAAAGTCAAAAACTCCGCAAGAAGCTTCTAGGTAAAACTGTAACCACAACTGTCCTGTACATTGTGTAAAGATTATATCTCGGGTATGTGTTTTACATTTCTTCTGTCGTTTTGTGTCACTTTACGAAACTGGCTGCTGTGGCATGTTCAGAGTCCTCTGCAACAGACCTTCTCCCTCATCAGGAAACCCGAATGAAAGAAGGATTAGAGAAAGCTATGCAACATCGAGACAAACTCTTAGAGTATGACAAGACTAGGTATGGTAAAGGAGTGTATTTAAATGTACTGACCTTTCCTGTTTTAATCTTACAGAATTACTGTACCTACCCACTATGCCTACTAAGTATTATTGAGAATTATCTTTCATCTTGTTAGCAGTGTGAATCCCACTGGTGCACGTTAAATTATCTTTGCTATTGGCAGAATTACTATTTTTTTTTTTTTATTTACCAAGTGTTCGGCGGACTCAGGTGATTGATGATGAATCTGATTACTTCTCTACGGACTCAAACCAGTGGTTATCTCAGGCAGAAAGAGAAACCTTGAGAAAGAAGGAACAGGAGTTGAAGGAACTGCGTCATGCCTCTCGCCTTTCTCGTAAATTCACCATTGATTTTGCGGGAAGGAAGGTCTTTGAGGAAAGAGGAGATCTTACAGAGTACCATAAGCAGTAAGGCCAGTCTTCATAGTGAAACATAGAGTATGACTTTTAACCATTGTGGCTGACACCTTTGTATTTTGTTGCTAAGATATTGCATGCTACTCTACAATGTCCTGCTTTGGTCTTGTGTTGCAAATCTGTGCTGTTATATCAGTTTCCACTAATTATGCTGCATCCTAGATTAGATTGCTTGTATATATGATGTTTTGCTTGCTTTTATTTATACATATCTCTCTTCCTGGGACTGGCAGGTTGGATGAGACTGTCCAGTCAATTAACTCTGGAACAGTGGTCCCTTCAGGGAATTCTAGAGAAAGATCAAACATTTCATCTCTGGTAAATCCGAGTCTACTACAGCCTTCACCAGTGGTAGGTGATATTTTTTACAACAGCCCTTCTATAAAAAAAAAGGCACCTATTTAACCTATTTTAAATTCTGTTACATTATTCTAGTGGGTGGATCAGGTTGGCGCAGGCTCATACAAAAAGAAAGCTCCTTCAGAGGAGGCAAACCCTTGTTCTGAAAGAAACCGGCTGCGGATACAGGACCACGAACTACAAGAGATTAGTGACCTAGGCATGTGCTTGAGCATGCACCAACCTTGGGCTTCTCTACTTGTTGCAGGCATCAAACAGTAAGAGGCAATTGTTATCAATATACCCCTATTCCCACTTTTTTTGTCAAAATAAGCTCCTATCCTATTGTACTCTGACCTTTGTTATATAGTGCGATACTGAGTGCGTCAGATATGGATGCAATTCTTATTCAGTGGGTCTGCACCATACACCCATGTGATTTGATCTTTGGTATGCTGCTGAATGATTTTGTCAGCCTGATTTGGCCGTACTCCACCTGTGACCTAATCAGACAAAGGCCTATTAGTGGATCTTAGGTTGTATATCAGCTTGTGATGTGCAGAAGTAATGATCTGATTGGTTGCTGGGCAAACAATGCACTATAATTCCATATTATGTGTTAATTACTACAAACTATATTGTGTTCCCCGTGCTTACATGCTTTCCTACACAGGGTGGAGGGAAGGACATGGTACAGTGCTCATAGAGGCCGCTTGTGGATAGCAGCTGCTGCAAAACATCCTTCCTCACAGGAAATCTCTGAGCTGGAAACTTCCTACCGAGTGTTGCTTCAAAAAGGTGTGAATTTACTTCACCATACAACTAACTAAATAATCTAAAATTCACCCTACAGTTATAGTAAAGATGGACCTATCTTTTCAGTTAGGCTTTATTACTAACATTCTTTATTTTTATTATTATTATTTATTATTATTATTATTATATATAGCTTATTAGTACAATATTCATCAGTGGTATATATTTGAAATATTGAACATTTCAGTTTTGTAACAATACCTGTAATTTACAAAACAAAGGCTAATGTTACACACCGGTTTCTCTGCCAGTAGAGAATATGATCTTTAGTCCGAAAACATTTTCTAGTGCCTTATGTCTCCAATTAACCCCATGTGCACAGCGACTGGTGTTTGCCATTAAAGTCAGTGGTTGCCTGTATGAGCTGTTAATAATAATCAATTCTCCTAAAAATGGCACGAAAGAAACTTTTCTCTAATGCCCTTATGTTCATTCAAAATCACTTTTAATATTTGCATAATCACTTATGATATATATTTTACCAGGAACGAGGAATGACCAGGAATGCGGTTGCATTGCATTAAATATAAATCTGTGCTTTGTTGCAGAAAAAAGTCCCTCATCCGTGAACATCACAATGTTTCATTCATTTTTAATGAGGCTGAAAATCTCACATACAGAAACCCTTTATCTAGAAAGCTCAAAAATACAGAAAGGCTGTCTCCCACAGACTATTTTATCCAAATAATCCAAATTTTTTTTAAATGTCTTTTTTTCCTTCTCTACAATAATAAAACATACATTGTACTTGATCCAAACTAAGTTATAGTTAATCCTTAATGGAAACAAAACCAGCCTATTGGGGTTGTTTACATGATTTTCTAGTAAAGTTAATGTGTGAAGATCCAAATTACAGAAAGGTCGGTTATCTGGAAACCCCAGGTCCTGAGAATTCTAGATAACAGGTCCCGTACCTGTATTTTAATAAACTGGTAAATTCTTAGAGAAAACTCCCTTAACTTCTATAGTGGACTCCAATAGGCGCCATTGCTAGTAAGAAATTGTTTGGTGTCTTAATGTTAACAAGAAAAAATGGAATTGGCAAAATGCCTGATAACCTGTGTGTGCTTTAGTATTGTTGTGCATAAAAATAAATGGGGCTGTAATGTTACCACTGTGATATTAATAATATTAATTATTGCATCTTTGAAGTCCCTTCTTTGTTCAATGTTTTCACATACTCTGATTTATTCCATGATAAATTAAAAGCTTCCCCAATTTATATATATTTTTGTTTGTAGATGTACAATTTCCAAAAGACTACCCTACTAGTTGTCTCCTGGGTTGTGTTAATGTAATAGACTGCCTGTCGCAAGAGCAATTTAAAGAACAGGTAACAAGAATATGGAGCATAACAAATGGTTACTTTTACATTTTGCATTTATGCATGCTTTTCAAAGCAACCTCTTTTAATCATAGAGATAAGCACCACAGATAATCATGTTATATATATATTTGAATAGTATGTTACCCCTTCTACGTAGATTGTAAACTGTGTGTTGCAAGTATGTTCTTCCTCCTGTATTTCCTGACATAAGGCACTTGAGTTCTGAGTTGCCCCTAAGTTGCTACTTACCCTCTCAGTGTGGAGTCCTGAGCGTGGAGTTTGCAGGTGACATCTTCTCCTGAGCCGTCTTGTTCCTGGATTCTTCGTTGCTTGGTGGAGAGCGAGTGCACATACATAACTAAATATAACATTTTTTTTATGATAAACTCTTTTTAATTTGATAAACACACATACCCTATTTATAAGTAATACTCTGTGTTTATTACCTCACAGTAGTATATGAAGTTCTTATAATCCGCAAAAACCGAATAAAATTATTTTACCATATATGTGCTGGCTGCTAGTATCTATCAGACGAAAAGTTGGATAATGAACAATTTCTTGCACAGAGCTTTGAATTATGCTTTGGCAGTAAATTGCTGCCATGTACTAACCTGTGGTAGACTGTTTCTTCTTGTATGTACGCAGAGCTGTCATAACCCCCGTGTAGGTGCCTGTTTATCTATTACTATTTTTCCTCCACAGTACCCCAGTTTGAATCAAGAATCTGGGTCTCCATTTGTATTCATCTGCAACAATCCCCAAGAACTGATAATTAAATTTCCCATTAAAGGACAGCATAAGATCTGTGAGTAGAGTTTAATCCTGTGTACATTTGTTAAACTATGGCCTTTTTATATTAACTCAAATATCCCAACAAGGTTTTCTCTGGGTGCCCCACCAGCACTTTCCAATGCTGACTCAATTGATTTGTGCATTCTATGAAAAATGTGTTCTTAACAAAAAAATCAAATATGCAGCATAGCAAAATGCTGAGAATATTCTGTGCCTACTATATGCTTAAGGCCTAATGTTATGTTACTAGTAATTTCATAAGAGAAGTCAAGCATAAAATTGTATGTTTTCCCATGTAGTACAGGGTCTTCATAAATGAAACTTGTGTTTTTATGTTAATTGTATTTAGAGGCGATAGTATGGTGTCCTGGCACACAATACAAAATACAGATACTGTGAACTGTATCACCAGAACAATTTGTGAAATCCAGTCGCTTGTTTTAGCGAAGGAGAAAAGATTTGATTAATCTTTAACGTGAGATGGACTCCTTATGCCTCCCGTTATGCAGGACTAACAGGTTATTTGCAGTGTCAATAGTTCGGTAATAGCATGAGTATTTATAAGGAATGTAACAAATAAAAAAAACAAACATACAAAAGTATTGAAGTGTTGCCTATATTCGCTAACAATAAAAGTACAGTGCAAGCTTTCGGAGCTAAGCCTTTTTTATCCTGTAAGATATGGATATGGTCATAAATCTTTCAGCATATACCTGTTTTACATAAAGCACCATATTAGTTACCCTTCTTTAAATAGTATGTTTCGGTTTTATCATTCTGTACATACAGTCTAATATTTGGTTTGCATTCCTCACTGCTTTGCTTATTTGCAGGGAAACTGGATTCCAAAATCCACCAGGGAGCCAAAAAAGGTTTAATGGTCAGATAATCCAAAGAAGATACCAAGCAAGTCACCCGACACATGTTTATGAGGAGCCATAATTAATGCTCGTCATCCAAAACAAGGGCAATATTTTCTAAATGTAATTTTATGGATAACTGACTTAAAAAATTCAGACTGTGCTGTGGAATTCATTGTCAAATTCATAAGTATATGGGTTTTCTCTGTTTATGTGTCTATTGTTCATTTGTCATGCGTCATCTTCTTGGGATCAACAACTAAATCATATTTATATTGTGGTTAGTACTTGTTAAGATGGCAGAAAAACACAAAAGGCTTAGTTGTACCTCACATTAAAATCAACTTATGACGCAGACAGAAGAATTTTTCGTAATTTAGTTAATTTATTTGACTTTTACTCCCATTTCTAAATGTAACCATAATCCTATTTAACATGAGTTTTGGACACTTTAGTTCTGGGTTGGTATCTTTGTTTTACAAGCACATATCGGCCTGAGTAATAGCAGCAGCAGGGTTTAGTTGAAGTATGCAGTGGAATTGGGAACACTTTATATATCTTTCGAAAAAGAGATGGGAGTTAAAGGGGTTGACCAACTTTTAGCAAAGTCTTGCCAAAGTATATGCAATAAAAATGCATAGAAAACATTTATTGTACTGAGAAAAGTATGTAAATGTATGGGCTTATTCTGTGCTGTTGCATCAATATTTTCTGAAGAATTCAAGATAACTGTTGGTTCATTATTCTAGTCATACAGCAGCACATCCACTTGTGACCTTGCTAACAAGATAAGCTAGACGAACACATGCAGATCCTTTACAGGGCAATTGTATAGTGTTACTTGTTAGAACAACAGAATAGGGAATATATATAAATATAATAATGTACAATTGTCAAAGATTAATACATTTAACATCCCTCAGGTGACCCCTATCCATATTAATGCCAGTTTTACTTGCAACATGACCTATGCAATATACATAACATAACTAAATGTTTCTGTGGCAGGTAGTACTTTTGGGGTCAATGACATAATATCTGTCTGGACATGGAACGTAAGCCTGTAGCAAGAGAATGGACCAGTCTATGGCCAAACATTTTTCAGAATTGTCCATGGGGGTTAATTATATACAATGCCAAATAGAGAATGCAGAGAGAGCATTATAGATTAAATAAATTGTTTTATCATGGTGTTTTAAATTGAATATCATAACATGTTGGTTAAATATAGAAAATCGTTTTAGTACTACAGTACTACAGTAATACAAGTTTAAGTGCTGTGAATTTTTTATTTATAGGTAACCTCTGCTATAAAGACTTATTTGTATAGTCATTGTTGCATGGTATCTTCTGAACACTAGGCAACACTGTTACAAAATGTATACAGTTGTGATTTCCTGTAGATTGTTTTAGCTTGATAAAGAGCCTTTTTGGCTTGAAACCTTTCTTTGTGCCAGTTCCAGCTAGTAAAGGCATTTTTTAATGCGCACTGTCCTAGTGTCCAACCAAGAGTTTGTTCTAAAGAAGGTTCTACTGGTTCTTTGTGTTTAGCAGACATTGCAGACACTATGTAGCTAAAAGTATACAGGTACATTTTTAGGTAGACACGCATGAACACTCCATGTAAAATGGCATGTCATTGGTTGGCAGTGAAGCACTATGATAAGAAGGTGTGGTTTTGTAACAGAAAACAGTACTACGAAATAACAGGTAATCTAATGGCATTATCAAAGATGCCATTGATGCTGTGCTACCATGCTAGTCTCATAAGAGGGAAATTCCAGCTCCTTGACTACCTGCTGGTAGTATGCTTATGACAAAGTATTCAAGAAAAAAATTAGAGAAATGGTTAAGAAATTTGATTTGTTTAAAATTGATTGAGTTGTTTATCTAGGTGATTGCCCA
The DNA here is from genome assembly GCA_024363595.1 of Xenopus borealis. Classification (NCBI taxonomy): domain Eukaryota; kingdom Metazoa; phylum Chordata; class Amphibia; order Anura; family Pipidae; genus Xenopus; species Xenopus borealis. The sequence goes on along the minus strand of CM044435.1, from coordinate 86,345,884 downwards.
CAAATAACCTATGCATAGTCATAAAACCTGCTCCTTTTGTAAGGAGAATACTACCTTAAAGGAAAACCATACCCCCAAAATGAATACTTGAGCAAGCGATAGTTTATATCAAATTAAGTGGCATATTAAAGAATCTTACCAAACTGGAATATATAGTTAAGTAAATATTGTCCCTTTACATCTCTTATAAAAAATATTCTATGAATTGGCTTCTGGGGACACACAAGAGTTTGTTGAATCTAGTTAAATTAGATGATGCATGGTGTCTTAGAGACCTCTGGTGGTCAAACTGAGGAAATACAAAAATAATGAACAAAATTACCTCTAACACCATGCTATAAGAAAATACAAATTTATTAATACATAAAAAATTCAATTACCCCACATGGAGCCTGACGCGTTTCGTGCTTCTCAGCACTTAATCATAGGCCATTAAGAAACCGGAACAGGGCTACTCCTTAAATACAAACTTCCATAGCCTTCTAATAGGTTAAAATCAATAGCAGCTGGTTCAGGTCTCAATCATTTGGGCTTATCCAAGGATTGGGCCTGCCCACTCTGGGTTACAAAGAAATTCTGTTTACAAACACAT
>CM044435.1:86325323-86342208 GCA_024363595.1 Xenopus borealis | reverse complement strand
TTCCATCGATACACAGCGTTGTTTGGACGTAATCATAGGCGTCACTGATTACGTACCGTTGGAAGAGGCGTGACCCCGGTCGGATCAGTGGGCGTGTCCCCGGCAGCGCCGGAAGCGTAATTTTGTTCTTGGCCCGAATCTGGTTGCGGCCTATGCGTACGTTTCAGCCTGACCCTGGAGTAATTGTGTCCCTGGCAAAGAGTTGGGGGTGGGATTAGGGATGGGTGCTGCCCGGGTTCCGAGTGACAGGTTCCCTGGGAGCTCGTCGGGATAGTACAAGATGGAGGACACTTGAGGCCGGAGGATGAGATCCCGAATACTTGGTAATAATCCTGTGTATATCTACAAGCAATACACACGTGTTGCATGTGTGTATTCCAGATTCCAGTGTATGTTTTGTTATGTTTGTGCTGGTTGTTATTTGGGTATGTATGATTGTGAATTAGCATTGTTTGGAATTGGAAGTGTCATTGTGTAGTCGGATACAAGCATTCACAAGTTCAATCTGTGCATGTTCCACATCAGCTGTATACACATTTATCCGTTGCACAATGAAACGCACTAAATATACTGTATCGCATTTGTTCTTCCTGGCCTCCTCGGTCCTCCTGGTGTTGTTGAACTACAGGATCTTCTGCAGCTGTTGATCTTGGTTGTAGTGCAATAATAGATCGGGTGCTGCACCATTGATACAGTAGAGTAAATGCATTGTAGGCACTCAGTGTGACTAAATTCACACGATTGTATGTGATGTAAACAAGGCATTGCTGTAAGCATTTTTTTATATTGCAGATAAAGCAAACACTACATAATCATGTATGAGTCAGGATAGACATGAGGGTGACTAGGCCTTCCTGACACCTCTCTAGCGGACTCATATTCTTTGCATGGATACATGATTACACAGAATACAGGGAATTTGTCATTTTGCTGATGTTAAGTGCTGCACTCATAAATGCATGTAATCATATTTACTAGCACCAGCATTATGACTATCTGGTTAATTTCTTAGGCTACAATTTTGCAGCTGAAACTTTGGCACTGGTAAATGTATATAGAAGCACAACCTAGTCTCCTAGGTGTACACAGCCTGGTGCTCAGTCCGGGGGATTCAGCACCATATCAATGCAGTAGACAAAATGTGTGACCAGCTCAATAAGGCATACCAATGCCTAGAGATTTCACTGTGTTTGTGATCAACTGCAGTGGTTCCCCAGAAACATTGTAAATAATACAATAAACACAGGGAAGTCTCCTGACACTCAATTGCGATCATCTGATTCTTCTATTGGTTGTAGTCCTGAAAAATTATAATATTCAAAATTACATATCACCTTTATGACTTGTAACAATTATGTGCAACTTGAGCAAAATCCTTCATCATTATTTTGTATATGTAAGCATAAACGACAAAGTAAAAGGAACTGTTCTTGTAATTCTTCATTTAAAGGGGACGTTTTTCTAGCCAGTTACAGATTAAGAAATCAAAAATATGTTTTGTATTGTATGTATCTTGCAGAGTAAACTAGATGCTTAAAAGCACTTTATGTGATAATCTGCTTACTTATTCAAGTTTCTGTAGGCTTTCAGATTGCATGTGATTTAAAGGCAATGGGTTCTTGCAAGGGCACGTAGCAGTCACATCAGTTGATGTTTGTCTTGTGTGATTTCTGACAATGCAGTTGCATGCCTTTCCATTCATGTTCTCCCAAGTTATTGAAACCCACGCAATCACTCTCTGAAAAAAATCTCATCTGATTGCAGTAGAAATTAGATAAGATAGGATTTCTCTGTGCCTTGTGAGCAGCCAGATCCAATTAGTTCAGTGTGATCTGCAGGGAAACAGTTATATTGATAGAGTGAGTTTCATGTGCAATATGTTTGAACATATATGGGAGAAAAACGGGCATGTAAACATTACAAATAAAATAGTATGTTTTCTTGTAAACAATTCTACTATATCTTTTATAGTTTATGTCTGTAGATCAGATTTTTTATTTTCTTATTTCTTTTCCCATCCTCCTCTTACTGTTGTGTGATATTGTTTGTATTTGCACATTTTATGTCTTTATCGAGAGAGTTGTTTTAGGCCTATGGCACAAATGGAATTTTCATGGCTTTGTTTCTCTCCAGTGAACAGCAGCTCTCCAAATTTCTTTCTCTGATTACTGTCTATCTTCCATTTAAATTAGTTGGAGACATTCTGTCAGTGGCAGACACTTGTACAGTCAGGCAGGATTCAGTTGGAAACATAGTATTCAACATTTCTAAGTAACCCCTGTTTCATGGTGTGCCAACTTTAAAGGCTTTGGTGTCACTTATATGGTATACTATGGGTTACTGCCCAGGAGCAAGTTTGCCCAGTGTTCATAAATGTCACTTGTGTATTTAGTGGCTCTTCTGTAGGCTAGGGTAGCAAAACTCCTGTTTTGTCTACTAAATATTTTTGCAACAAAACACCAAAAATGATTGTGCATGCTATTTCCCTTAATGAACAAAATATTCTTGGTGGCTGTTGCTGGGGTCGCTCATCCTCTTAGGCTGGGGACAGACAGGGAGATTCGGGGAGATTCTGTCGCCTGGCGTTTTTAGCAGGCGACAATCTCCCCGAATTTCCTTCTCCCTGTCTGCCGCTAGTATTAATGACAAAGCGCCAGCGCCTGTGCACACGCGGCGCGGCGATTTCTGGAATCGCCCGAAGTTTCCTCACAAAGTATCTTCGGGTGATTCCGGAAATCACCGCGCTGTGTGTGCACAGGCGCTGGCGCTTTGTCATTAATACTAGCGGCAGACAGGGAGAAGGAAATTCGGGGAGATTGTCGCCTGCTATTAAACGCCAGGCGACAGAATCTCCCCGAATCTCCCTGTCTGTCCCCAGCCTTATAATTAGGAAAAAAGTTGCAGTCTAGTGACTACACACAAAAACAGTGTTTGGAAGCTGAGATTCCTATGCTTGTAGAATGGGTTTATCTGTCTGATAACGTGGTCATAGATGAAGTGTCAACCTACATTTGTGGCAGACCAGTGGCCAGATGAATACTTTAAACAAGGAGGAAACCCTAAAAATGAATAGGACTAAAAATGCCATGTTTTATATACTGAACTTATGAACCAGCCTAAAGTTTCAGCGTCTCAATAACCGCAATAAGCCAGGATTTCAAACTTGTCACAGGGGTTCACCATCTTGGAAAGTGTCTGCGACACTCGCATGCTCAGTGGGCTCTGAGCAGCTGTTGAGAAGCTAAGTTTTAGGGGTTGTCACAAATTATCAAGCATAAAATGAGGTTGACCTGTCAAACAAGCCGATACTACAGGGCTGATTATTAAATTCTGATGCTTGTTGTACTGGCTACTGTGCTGCCATGTAGTAGTTATTCATGTTAATCAGCCTTCTACTGTGACATTTCTATTCTACGTGTACTATATATTGTGAGTGGGTCCCTAAGCTCAGTAACTGACATCAGCACAGAGCATGTGCAGTGACTCAGCAGAAAAGAAGATGGGGATCTACTGGGGCATCTTTGGAGATGCAGATCTTTACTGATAAAAGGGCTGTTGTTGCCTAGAGTTCGTACAAAAGCCCAAATTATACTTTACAATATTTTTAGTTTACTTCTTTAGTTTCTTTCCTTGTCCTTTATAAGGGAGACCAGTTGGCCTGATTTCCCGTTTCAGCTAACTTACTTTGGTAACAGCTTTCCAATATACATAAGTTTTCAGTGATTTAAAAAATAAACTGCAATTGAAAGCAGTATTTTACTGTCACAACCACAAGTGCAGATAATTGCAAGGGACCGATACTTCCTTTAATAGTACTTTCTTTTTTCAAATAACCGTATATCTACTAAAAAGCTATCATTCATGTATTTTGGACAGATGCTTAGGTTACATCCTCCTTTTTAGTGATTTCAGATGTATTTGCAGTTGTAATTAAAAGCTGTATCTTTCTGGCTGCCTGTCTGATTCTGACTTCTGAAACAGTGTAGCAGATGCAGGCTGAACAGACCTGTATGAGAATAGAATTATTGCTTAACGAGTGGAAAACCGCAATTGATGCTTCAACTGGATTATGCTTTTTCATTCTAAATCCATTCACTGATTTTTAAAAGCTGTAGTTGTGATGGACGATCTTGTGCAAGTGGATGTCTGTTGGTTGACGACATACTATAGCTGTATGGATTAGTAGATTAGCCATCTGTTTCTGCTTTAGGAGGGCCATAGTCAGGGTACCACTGATCTAGCTAATTTTTTTACTTGCTGAAAATCCTCAAACTGTTTTGATTTACATTTGGATATAATTTAACTGAATTGTCTCTTAATATTCTAATTAACTGTCTTCATTGGTAGTTTATGCTACCATGACTACCAGGTCAGTAAATCATGCGCAGCTGCGTGAAGAAAGAAGAAACAGGAAGAGGAGAACTCCGTGGTTCTCACTGGTATAACCCCCAAGTGTGAAATGACTTTCCTTCTCCTTTAACAACTGAAGCAAAACCTGTCCATCAATAAAGCAATTTTAATTTTTTGTAATCATTTAAATTGGGTCAAATTTGGTATTCAACCAAATGTCCAAACAATCTTTAAAAAAAAAAACATTATGGATTTTTATGCATCCCTAAATAGTTTTTTTTTAATTTTATTTACTGTAATAAATCAGAGTTTTGTATTGCTTTCCTTTGTACTGTCTGCCAAATGGTCCAGATTGAGGCTGTTAAGGCCCCCATACACAGGCTGATAAAAGCTGTCGGCAGCTTATTGGCCAGTGTGTGGGGCCATCCGACGGGCTTCCCCGATCGATATCTGGCCGAAAGTTAAAAAACCCTGTCGTATTGCAGCCGCATCTGCAAGTGATTGGATCGTTGGGCACTAGGGCCCACAATCGGATCAGCCCGATATCACCCACTTCAATGTGGACACATCGGGGAGAGATCTGCTCGTTTGGTGACCGCCAAAGGAGCAGATCTCTGTGTCTATGGCCACCTTTAGCCAGCGTACCCAGTGGGAGATGGTCAATCATGTTTTACCAGCTGATGAGACTGTAGAACATCTTACACCAGTTCCTCAAATTGTCTCCATACACCAGGAGCGGATTTAGCATGGGAAATACTGCAACCCCTCCCTCCACCCCCCACTTCGATTGTCTGGGATCTCTTTTCTTTTATCCTGGGTTTGCAGCAGTAGATTGAGTTACCACAATAATAGTGCTATCAAAGGCAATGCAGCTGCCCCGGCCCCCTCACTCCACACCCTGCTTTTTTGTGTGTGTGGCTTTTTTCTTTTACTAGAGCTTCCCTGTTTCTGTTTGACCCTTTTCCCCCCTTGATTCTCATGCTTTTCCCCTCTAGTCTAACCTTCGTATCACACCTCCCCCTTCATTCTCACTCCCACCTCCTCTATTCTCACTCCCACCTCCTCTGTTCCTTCACTACACTGCTCTAATGCACAGCCCTATTTGCAATACAAACTTTAATTATTTACAAACAATTTCATATGCTGGCAATGGGTGATTTAAGGACATAGAAAAGGTGCAAAATATCTTGAAACTGGTGTTTGTGCAAGTTGAAAACAAGGGGATAAAATGATCTTTTGTCTGATTCCCCCTGTTTCCATTGTGCCGGCTGTTGTCCTGCCCACTGGATGTTTATTGGAGCTCTCTGGTAGAAAATAACAAATGTGTGAGGTATGTCACTTTAGCCCTGGCAGCAGCAATATTTCCTTGTTAGTAGCTTACATCCAATGTACCAGATCATTAAACATTGAAGGTCACTTAAAAATGATCAGTTGACTATGAGTATTCTCCATTTGTATTTTTTTTGGACGTATTCCCAGTGCAGTGGATTTGCACAAGTGAAAAAAGCATCAGTCACATCATCATGGCGAGACAAAGTATTTTATGTAATGGGAACACAGTGACATGCAACTTTTTATATTTTAATAATGATTATTATTATTAATGATTTATTGCTTACCTGATCTTTGGGTGAAGCCAGATACAGCTATGGAGAGCGGGTGAGAATCTCTAAGCAATGTTATACTCTCTGCAGGAGTCCCCAAATGATTGCCTATTTGGCAGATTCTATGTGGACTGTCGGCATTACACCTTGTTTTTATGCAACCGAAACTTGCTTGGAATTACAAAAAATAAAAACCTCCTTTGAGGCCACTGGGAGCACCCTCCAAGGGGTTGGTTAGCATTCCCATGCACATGTTCACTTGTACAACATTGATCCTATTGGCCACTGGGCAGTGACGTAGGGACCAGTAATTCTAAGCAACACTTAAAACTGGCGCTATCCGGACACTGTAGGGGGGGAGGTCTCCGACCTGTTTATCCAGAGGTGGAAGACCTAAGGTTAAGCACTTACTTGAATTATTAATAAAAGGATTGATGCCACGTAAATTTATGTGCAAAAGTGTTTTTTTACAATTTTCTACAACATTTGTAAGCACTTTGCAGGAAAAGTAAACATTCCCTTTAATATTGAAATGGTCATATGCTGTGGTACTTGATACCTGCACTTTATATTTTTAGATGATTTCATAAAAGGTTAACTTCACCTTTTTGTGAGCTCTACATCCGTCCTTATTGCCAAAATAATTTTGTTGTTTGAAAGGTTACTAGATCCGCATGCCTACAGTATCTCACTGGAGGAAAAGCCTTCCTCCAATGAGATACTGTAGGCATGCGGATCTGAACACCACCTCTGGTGCCTTCATCTGGTGATCAGTAACTGGTTATGTACAAGTCAAAGTGTTGCTGAAGCAAGCTTTCAGAGAAGGGGTTAGAAATGGGGAAGTTCATATCAGGTGAACATCCTACATTCTGTTGCATGATGATTAAGTAACAGGGTATGCTTTTTAGGTGGTATTTTTACTCACTGGCAAATTTACGAAAACCAGCCTATATATTTGTGGTCAACGTTAATCATGGGAATCAAGCCAAGGTGTGTTTTGAAGGGGATTTTTTTAAATAAAATGTACCACTGTAAAAAATCATTTCATTAAGACCTTGGTTTTTCTTCCTTTTAAAACAAATTGATAGGCCCACATATTCCAGTATGTAAATGAAAATACTGCAGGTTCTTGTCACTGATAGAATTTAAGCAGTTTAATGGAACAATAATACAAATATATGTTGTCCTGGACTGGTAATACTGGTGTGTTATATTTTACATATACTAAGCTGTTGTTGAAATCAGGTTAAAACAAGCATACTTGAGCAACAGTTTATATTAAATTAAGTTGCATATTAAAGAATCTTCTCAAACTGGAATATATATATATATTTGAACCACCATTTTGTGATGGTCTGTGTGCTGCCTCAGAGATCACCTGACCAGAAATACTGTAACGGAAAGAAGTGTGGAAGCAAAATACAGAACTCTGTCTGTTATTTGACTCATTTCACCTAACATGTATGGTTTGTTTGTGTGCACCGTGAATCATACGTTCCCAGGGGGCTGTCCTTATTTTTTTTTTTTAAATGGCAGTCTTTTTATGATTACCCAATGGCACATACTGCTAACAGTATATTATTAAAATTATTTATTTACATGAAGCCTGGTTTTAGGTATGAGGTGTTTTAAGTAATATATTTTTATAGAGACCTACATTGTTTTGACACAGGTCACATAGTTGATAACAGATCAGCTCTGTAGCATTCAGTGGGATTAGTTATTTCATTGTTACACGGGAATCTATGGGCAATGGTACACAGGACATTTTGTTAACGTGGCCAAAAAAAAAAAGCCCCTAGTTTCCTTTCCACTAGTAGTGGTAGACCTTGTGCAGGCTCCTTCAGAAAGTGAAGATGTTTTCCCACCAGCGACTTACATTAAGTCCAGTAAAATGGAAACTAGGGCTGTCCTGTAGCCTGTGGTAGCTCAGATTTACCACAAGTGATTATACAGAGCTTATCTGCTATATTACCTGTGTCCTTTCTTCATTATTTAGATGGAATGGTTGCTCCTTCATGGCTAGTCAGCAGCTTATTTATATAGACAAAAGTAGTGTTTTTGAAGCAAACACACTGGTTTTACAAGTACAGGGCAACACTGCATTATATTTTAATTACTGTACAACACTTTTTGGTTTTACTGTTGATTTAAATTCTAAGCTTGAAACCTACAGAATTAAAAATATAATTTCAGTATCCACATAACATGTAAAATGGAGCCTTAAAATACTATTGTCAACATTTTAAAATTAATTTTAAAACAACCTAATCTTTCTAAGATGAATTGTGGATACACGTTTCAACTTACCTGCAGTTTGATGGCAAACCCAGCCCAGACAATGTGCATTTTCAACATCTTTTTATTAATATATTAATCAAAAAAATTTTCGGTCCCTTCTGCTCTCCCGCACGCAACCTCACACTGCTTGCTTCCGGTCATAAATTTGCGCCTGTCCACCCCTTTCGTGACGTCACCGCTGAGCAGGCACAGGTCTAGAAATAGGGGGGGACGGAGTGGGCCAGCCTTTGTTTGGGTTGGGAAAGGGAGGGTCAGGTGCAGGTGGAGGGAAACTCGACCCACACATCCGTACTTCACAGGGCTGCCACCCCTATGTGTGGGCACCCTAGCAGAGGGGAAGATGGGAGGGAGGGGAGAGTAATCAAGGGCAGTGAACATGGATAGCAGGTATCTTCCCAGCACCCCCCCCCCCCCCCATCTTTGCACACCACTTCTGCCTAGTCCTAGTTCTGGCCCTGATTCTTCATTTTCCATTCTGCCATAGTGTACTTGTTAGAAGTATTAATCTTTCACAATATAAGATGTTTTCCTTAATAGAAATTTGTGGATGATGTTTGATACTGCTCCTACAGCTTTAATTTTGGAGCATAACATAGCATGTTTTTCCCCTGCTAAATAGAAATACAGAAGCCACAATTTCAAATTTATGAGTCACTTTATGAACCCAGTTGCTGCTTAATGGGGCCATGAATTTCAAATAAAGTACCAGGTATACATAATCATAAAGTATATATTATTAAGAAGTTTGGCAATGTGTAGGCAATGCCTTAAAGTGACTACTTTTACCACAGTTCCCTTGGGAGCACTCTGGTTGTCTGAACACCAGGGAATGTTGAAGCAAGTATTTTAAAAGCCTGACAGCATTTCCCTTAGCCATGTTCTTTCTCATTCAATCAAATGCGGATAGGCTCTTCGATGAGTTACTGCCTTTAACTACATGTGTACTTTATTGCTGAAAGGTTTCCAACCTATTTAGAGCTCCTCCAAGGGATGGCTCATTGTACTCCCTTTCAACAAGAAATGCAATAACTTGATTACCTGACTAAATAAAATAAACTGCTGTCTCCGTTAATGTCATGTCCTGTTTTCCATCTTTGGGAAAATACATTTGTTTTTATTTTTCCCTTAGATTAACACCTCAGTTTATTAAAAACAGAGTATACCATTATTTCTATGTAAATAAAAAGGAAGAGAATAATCTCGCTCTCAGTGGCAAACTGTGTATTAATACTGTATATGCTCTTTACTGAAAGGTTACCACTCATGTGGTTTAACTGTAATAAAGATATGGCCTTATTTAGAACCCTAGCATTATTGAACTCCATAGATTGTGGTAATCATTCCCAAGAAATAGTTACATGAAAAGTGTCGACTACTGGTTGTAAAATATTTAAAGCCAAAATTAATCTTGATTAAAATTCAGGCAGTCATTGTAAATGAGAGTATAATACCTCTCGGTAAAAAACATTTTACCGTACATTATAAGTGAGGTTTTGCATCATCTTACCAACTCTAGCATTATTACAGTACAGCTAGAAAGGTTCTGTTTCAGAAATGTTTTTTGGATGTTGAGTGACCTTTAGTTGCAATTAAAAGTTTACAGTAGCTCACATAGGGTTTCACATCTCTGTGAAAGAATTGTGGCTTTTATGCAGAACTGTATTAATTAAGAAACATTTGCAAATTTTTGAGTGTACTATTTTCAGATCTTGCCATGCCAAAGGTAAATTCTGGTAACAACTACAAAGCCATGTATCACCACTTGTATTCAAGTGAGTTTGAGATTCCAAATGATGACATTAAAGAGATACAGACACTAAAAAAACAACTTTTCAAAATCTGAATGTACATTAAAAGTTACCTATAGGTCATGTTGACTGTTTTTTCCTGACAGTTCTGCTTTTGTCAGTAATTGTTACTTTAAAGGGGAATTCAACCCCTCCAGTGCTAACACCCAGCCCCCCACCCTCCGTAAGCCCCCTGGTCTACCTCTCCCCTGTGGCAAATGCCCCTAAGTCGCTACATACCCCTTCCATGCAGGTCTCCTCCAGCCAGGTTCCCAGGTGCCATCTTCGTCCACAACGTATTCTACCTAATACAGTCGGCGGTCTGCGGTGCATGTGCAGTAGGATGCATTTGCTGTTTTGTACTACTGCGCATGCACAAACTCTGTGAACTTTCAGTGCATGCACAGTAGTACAAACCGGCAAATGCTTCCTACTGCGCATGCACTGCAGGACGCCAACGCAAGAAGTCGTTGTGGACAAAGATGGTGCCCGGGAACCTGGCTGGAGGGGGTAAGCAGCGATTTAGGGGCATTTGCCCCAGGGGAGAGTTATGCCAGGGAGAGGGGGGTGGGGGGCTGGGGTTAGCACGGGAGGGTTTGAATTCCACATTAAGCTCCTCAACTTGACTGTCCCTTCTCAGCCTGTCAGTTAGAGTTTCTAATGCTAGCTACTGCTGCACAAATATTGCAGCCCCCTCATAGAGGAACAATGAGAATCAGATAAGTAATGTAAAAGCATTGAGCAAATACTTTTATGGCAGAATTATATAAATTATGCAAAGACAACATTTCATTTCTGGTGTCAATATCTCTTTAATATTGCTCAAGCTTTTTGTCTCGAGCAATCTTTAAGGAAACTCTTAGTGAGTTTCCCAACTCATGCTGGGTTTTGGGCAGAAAAGCCTCTGCAATTTCAGTCATTTTACACAAATGGGCTTTGGAGGTAAGTAAAACAAAGTGTGAGGACCAGCCCCCGATAATTGTTCTACATGGTACAATAAAGAAGCTTTATTTTTTCATTTGCAGAGTGCTGGTCCTCATACACACAAGGGATAGCTGTAGATGTTAGGTATTTCCCATTCAGCTGACTATGAAGTGATTTGGGGGAAGTAGCGGCATCTTGATTGCCAGTGCAATTATTGTGTTTTAGTTTGATGGTGTCTGTATATCAGTTACATTGATTTAATGGATCTTGAGGTTTTATTTATATCTAGTGTAAGATGTTTGCCAGTTTCTCTTAAAACTCCATTGCCAAACTAAATCCACCCCCCCCCCCCAAACACATACTCTACTGTTGAGAACTTTCAGAGATTTGAATTTCACATGAACTGTAATAAACAGTTTGGCAAGTTTTACAGCAGAGTGGGGCATTGGGTATGTAGTAATCTGTAGTTCGGTGAAGGGGGGTACAATGTTTGAATTGTGGGGGTTCTCAAGGGAAAGAAACATATAGTATAAATGTTATTTTTAATATACCTAGCCATAAAACAGGTGTTAATGTATTTGTTGTGCAATGATTTAATGTATTTAGGTGACATATCCTGAATTTGTCCTAAGGGCCCCAAAACATTGCAAGAAGGAAAGTAAGCAAAAGATACCAAAAAAGGTTGGAAATTTTGATCTTGTGTGTGGCAGCTTGTTACTATTTTGAAGAAATTCATAGATTTCTGGACTGTGAGTGGACTGTCCCAACATTTTCCATACCATGGCGATCAGTCGTTCGTTCAGTTGAGCGGACAGGTTAAAAGATTTAAATTGGCTAACTATAAGATCTCTTAACCCTTTCATTCCTGTAGCTGCTTTTCTTTTAGCCTGTTTTATTACCCCTCTATTCCCACAAATTTGATGTAATTGCATTCATCTGCATAGGTTATGTCTTAACTGCAAAAGGATTAGCCCAGCCACAAAACTTCTGAAATATATTGGCAAATACTTAAGTACAATGTCTGCCTGGCATTCTCACCAAAGAACCTTGCTGTGCCTTGCTGCAGCTTGGTAAGCCATTAGACAAAATCACAGCCTTTACTTCTTTGAGAATTTCATTTTAAGGGTAAGGCCACACGTGGAGATTTCGGGGAGATCTGTCGCCTGGCGACTAATCGCCGCAACGAATCTCCCCAAATAGCTTGGTAGCGGTGTGCACCCGCTACACGCAAAGCCGCCTGCGCTTATTCACACGCGGCTGCGCAATTTTAAAAGTTGCTCAAAATTGCCTGGCGAAGCAAATTCAAAAGGAGTTCCTTATTAAGTTGATATTGTTTAACAATTATACAGTTAGATTACCATAGAGCTAGCGCTCTTTCCATGAAACTCTAGCCGAACATCTTGTTTCTAGACATTACGCATGTTGATTATTCCAAAATGTTCTCTATGGTTAATTGAATGGAAATATAAAAAACCCCGCACACCCTGGCCGCCCGAAGATGAATGAACCCCAGGTGCCTGGGGAAAGAGGATTTGGCAGCCTCAAAATGTAATGATGAAGAAAGAAACACCGGCACAGAGTGGGTGATGCTAGCAGGCGTGGCCTTGCTCGTTTATTTGCGGATGCAACATTTCTGGGCGTAACCCCTTTGTCAAGCATCAAGGGGTTACGCCCTGAAACGTTGCATCCGCAAATAAACGAGCAAGGCCACGCCTGCTAGCATCACCCACGCTGTGCCGGTGTTTCTTTCCTCAATTCTATGGTTAATTGACATTTCTTGTTAATCACTGTGTTTCCCTGTCTACCTCCTTTTTATGCTAAATTAAAATAGTGTTGGTTAGTTTCTAAATTCAAAATGTATTGCTTGGTAAGACCAGTTGTGTTTTTAAGTATTATTTGGCAAAGCTGGGCGCCTTTTAATTGCAATATTTAGATATTTCATTTCATAATTACATATTTTAATTGAATTGTTTAGGCCTGAAATAACCGTTGTTGCTGTTGTCTACATTAGTGTTGTTGTTAAAGGGATACGGTGACGGGAAAACATGTTTTTTTTCAAAACGCATCAGTTGATAATACTGCTCCAGTAGACTTATGCATTGAAATTCATTTCTCAAAAGAGCAAATAGATTTTTTTTATATTTATTTTGAAATCTGATATGGGGCTAGACATTTTGTCAATTTCCCAGCTGCCCCATGTCATGTGACTTGTGCCAGCGCTTTAAGAGGGAGCTGCTTTCTGGCAGGTTGTTGTTTTTCCTTCTCAATGTAACTCAATAGAACGCAGTGGGACATGGGTTTTACTATTGAGTGCTGTTCGTAGATCTACCACGCAGCTGTTATCTTGTGTTAGGGAGCTGTTATCTGGTTACCTTCCCATTGTTCAAAACTGAATATTAACAAATCTGTTTGTTGTTTTGAGAAATGGATTTCAGTGCAGAAGTCTGCTGGATCAGCACTATTAACTGATGCATTTTGAAAAAATTTTTTTTCCCATGGCAGTATCACTTTAAATATATATGTCTTGCATTCTCAGAATAAATACAAGTCAAACTTTTCCATCTTGCAAGCTTGCTAATAGGCCAGTTGTGGCCTGAAATGTCACTGTTAACCAGGTTCTTCCATGTGTATCCAATTAAAGCATTTTAATTATTAAAAGCTCTGTGCTGTATGAAGAACTTTATCCGGACCATCTTGCATTGTTATAAAGTTAGGATAAAGTGAATGATGCTTATCCATGTCCTTTAGGACTTTGGATCTTGCCTTAATTGTAATTTAAATCCCTTCTTTAAAACAAGACATAGTTACTGTTTGTGCCACTGTTTTCTTTAGACCATATTCTTTAAACTTTGATAATAAATTAACTAAAAGTCTGAATGTGTCCGAAATATGAGAGTTTTTGATTATTTCTTAATTTACTGACTTGTGAATTGAAATTTCCATAGCTTACCTTTTCTTTTTTTGTCTACAGCAAAAATGTTGTCTCTTCAGTCACCAAGTGCTCTGTAGAGTGGACATCCTGGGAATAATCTGCTATCCTGCACACCAGTCTTTCTTTGCATCACACGGACCCTGGAAAGTAGAGGGGCTGGCAAGGTATCAAATCCTGGAACAATTTAAGGCCGCAGTAGGGTGCGTGCACTTAAGATGTCCTTGAGCAGTGGCGCACCAGGAGGGAAAGGTCTGGACACAAATCCGGTGGAGACCTACGACAGTGGTGATGAATGGGATATTGGAGTGGGCAATCTGATCATTGATTTGGATGCTGATCTAGAGAAAGACCAGCAAAAACTAGAGATGTCTGGCTCCAAGGAGGTGGGCTTGCCAGCCCCTAATGCAGTAGCCACTCTGCCAGACAACATTAAGTTTGTGACACCAGTTCCCAGTGGTCAAAGCAAGGAGTCTAAATCAAAATCAAAAAGAAGCAAAAGCAGCAAAGATGGAAGTCGTAGTAGTCAAGCCTCCTCTGGACTGTTCCCAGCTGGGGAGGCCAACAAGAAAGAGGTAGGAGGACGGTCTGGGGAAATTGGAAGTAGTTCTGGAACCCCACCTGTTTCTGTGGCTCCTTCCAAGATCAATGAAAAATCTAGTAAGGGTTCCCGCATTTCTTCCAGCTCTAAGAAGGAGAGTGGAAAGGCAAAAAAAGACAAAAGTGAAATAGGAGTTGGTGTTGAGAGAGAGCCCTCTGGAGTTCTACAGCCAACACAAGGAGTGGTGGGTAGAGGAATAGCCTTGCAAGAGGCAGCAGGGGCTGCAGTGGACCATTTAGGAGGGGGAATGACTGTGGATGGTGGAAGCACTCTAAATGTAGCCGGGATTAAAACTGAACCTGAGGATCAAGAAGCAGAAAATCGTGGCATGAAGAAAATTAAAGCAGAGGTGGTATGTATAAAATCTTATGCATCCATTTATGTCTCTGCTAAGAAACTTTATGCATGAGCTGAGAAGGAATACTTCCAAAATACATTCGGAGGCCCATTTATCAAAGGTTGAATTTCAAATTCATGTGAATTTTTGTTCATTTGAATATACTCACAATTCGACCTGGAGGTTATTTAAGAAAATATTTGAATGTCTAATATTCGATTGAATGGTCTGACCTGAACATCCGAATCTATTAGATTCATATGATTCGAGTTCTTCTCCCTAGAAATAAATATGATTGTCCGGAAGGCTATTAACCACTCCAAATGGCTCTACAGACCACTGCAATTGACTTGCACGTGAACTCAGCAGGTTTTAGGTGGCGAATATTCAAATTAGGACTGTTTCCATGGTTGTGGTGTGGTAAATCTTTAATTCGTTTTTAGATAGAATAGGGGGTTAAATTTCATACGTGTGAATTTTGAAACTCGAAAATTCGAATTAACTATTCAACCTTTGATAAATCTGCCCCTAGGTATACATATTGATTGAAATACAATACCTCATTAAAGCTTTTGTATTTTTTTTTAAAAAGTAAAATTTTTTATCATATCGTATACAGATGTAACCAGCTTGATTAATCACAAAATCAGTGGCATGTATATAAATCATTTTTATTCTTCGTAAACAGCCGTAGGATAATTTTTATATATTGTAAGGGGCTAGGTAAACTGGAAATCCACCCTATCCAACAGACAGTGTGTGCCACTTCCACTGATAATTACATTTTGATTTAAATATGAGACTGTCCACAAACTATTTGAATTTGGTCATAATGCTGTTGAACCATTGGGTTTATTGTGCGCTTGCTCTAGCCGTTGTGTATAGAAGAGCGTTGCCATCCTATTTCGTTTGGCACATTACCTCTACATATGATCTAGGGTCTTCAGACTAACATTTTTAATTTTTAGTTATCCGTTAGAGAATTCTAATTAAAGATTTGTGGTCCTTGCATGGAAATGAAATGTGAAAGATGAAAAATGGGACCTGGTTGTTTTTGATGTAGCTAGCTGAAGTGAACCATACCTTCTGAAAAGTGCCTTGTGAGGCTTGTTACTTTAATGCTATACTGAGGACCCTTGACTGCACATCAATACTTGACAATCCAGAAAGTTACCGTGAGCCTCCCTGTCTGAACAGAAGCTGCAAGCCTCGTCTTCCCCATCAAACCCCAATCCACCTTTTGAATGTGTCACTGAATGAAATAACTTGCCATAAACTGATTTAGGACATGCTGAACGCTTCTGTTGCCCATGAGCCACTGGATTAATGGCACACGTTGTGTTTTCTCCAGCAGTTGTCATGTGTGTAGTAACTGACCTTGGATTTGTGCATTTTTTAACCACACATGGTACAGTAGCAAGCTGTATCTGCAGTTTTTATTCCAGCAGAAAAAGAATGTTGTGTGCTATTGGCCTCCACCCCATTTTTTTTTTTTTTTTTTTTTTAAACCTAAGGGTAATTGAACACATGTTGTGACCACTGCTTCCCATCGGTGGTCAAGTGCTCCTGTCTACCCGTCACTGTTAATTGTAAATTTCCTCATCCAGCACACACAACTGTGACAGCAACACAGTGGAAAGCACCCGTGTCCTCCATTAAAGGTCACCACATTCTCTTCTTGAAGTGCAGTGATGTACCTTTACACAAATTGTTTGATTTTAGAAATCCTGTAATGGAAAGTTAAACATAACATAAATGCATAAGTTAAACCTGTTTTATAGGCCATGGTTTCCACTTCCTAGATACTGGAACTTTTGGTTTGAGATCACAGCAGAGTTTCTGCCCAAGGCACCTTCCAAACACTTTTTCAGTTCAGTTGTTTTCAGATTGTTCCTAGAAATAAAGACTTTTTTCAATTGCTTTCCATTATTTATATTTTTACTGTTTTTCCAAAATCTAAGATTTTATGTTTTAGGTTCCCGTCAATAATTCAGAAGCAGGCTCTAAACTGTTAAAAACATTTTTGCAACATTTAGTTGATGCATTTCTCAG